>CM077153.1:116929111-117529111 GCA_039583875.1 Platanthera guangdongensis | reverse complement strand
CAACTACAAGAAATGCTAGAGCAAGGTTATATCCGCCCAAGTATGTCATCTTGGAGCGCGCCTGTGCTTTTTGTAAAGAAGAAAGATGGTGGGTTACGGTTGTGTATAGATTACCGTGAATTGAATAAGCTGACCGAGAAGAATAAGTATCCGATACCTCAGATTGATGAATTATTTGATCAGCTAGTGGGCTCGACCGTCTATTCGAAGTTGGACCTGAAGTCTGGTTATTACCAGTTAAGAATTCGGGAAAGTGACATTCCCAAAACCGCATTTGGAACGCGTTATGGGCACTATGAGTTCACAGTCATGCCCTTTGGATTGTGCAATGCGCCCTCGGTGTTTATGGATCTGATGCACCGTATTTTTCGTGAGTACCTGGATCTGTTTGTGATAGTGTTTATTGATGATATCCTGGTATACTCGAAGTCCAAAGCTGAGCATGAGATTCACTTACGGTTAGTGTTGAACACGTTGAGGCAAAATCAGCTATATGCCAAGTTCTCGAAGTGCGAGTTTTGGCTATCGTCAGTGGCATTTTTGGGCCATGTGGTAAGTGGAGCGGGTATTGCAGTGGATCCAGCGAAGATAAGAGCCATACAAGAATGGCCAAGATTGTCTTCCGTGGCCGAGGTCAGGAGTTTCCTTGGACTTGCGGGCTACTATAGAAGATTTGTGGAAAACTTCTCGCGGATCGCTTTGCCGCTCACCACATTGACGCGAAAAGATCAGAAGTTCGTTTGGACGCCAGAGTGCGCACGAGCTTTTGAAGAGCTGAAGGTTCGGTTGACCACGGCGCCGGTGTTGTCTTCGCCATGTGGAACTGATGGATTTGTAATTTATAGCGATGCCTCAGGGAGCGGCTAAGGCTGCGTTCTTCTGCAGAGCGGGAAGATGATTGCTTATGGCTCACGCCAGCTGAAGGTGCACGAGCGAAACTATCCCGTCCATGATTTGGAACTAGCGGCGGTGATTTTTGCACTCAAGCTGTGGCGACACTACCTGTATGGTGTGAAGGTGGAGATCTATACCGATCATAAGAGCCTAAAGTATCTTTTGGAGCAGAAAGACTTGAACATGCGACAACGAAGGTGGTTGGAGTTCCTTGGGGACTACACTTTCGAGATTCACTATACGCCCGGGAAGGGGAATGTTGTCGCGGATGCCTTGAGTCGGCGGATTCCGGCTAGAGCGAATTGGTTACAAAGGCATGATAAACGCCTTATCCAGGAGTTGGAGGCGTTAGAGATCTATTGTGTTGACAAGAATGCCACTGCCATTGCATGTTTGAACTGGGTCGAGGTGCAATGTGACCTTGCGGACCGAGTTCGACGGGCAACGAAGTTGGATGAAGATCTCTTACGCTATGTGAATGAAGGGCCAGAGGGTAAATTCACCTGGATTGACGGTCTTGTACGGAAAGAGGGCCGTTTGTGCGTCCCGAATGTGGGGAAATTGAGGGAAGAACTCATGTATGAAGCGCATTATACAAAGTATTCCATTCACCCCGGGAGCACAAAGATGTTCAATGATATGAAGAAGCTTTTCTGATGGCCAGGGCTCAAGAAAGATGTTGCCCTTTATGTAGCCAAATGCCAAACCTGTGCGATGGTGAAGGCGGAATGCCAAAAGCCGGGCGGTTATTTAAAGTCATTACCAATCCCAGAGTGGAAATTTGATGATATTTCCATGGATTTTGTGCACGGATTGCCAAGATCGCAGCGAGGAAATGATTCCATTTGGGTGATTGTTGACCGGCTAACGAAAGTAACACATTTTCTCCCGAACAGACGGGATGATTCAGTTGAAAGTTTGGCAAAGTTATATGTTAATCAGATTGTGCGGCTTCACGGTGTTCCTCGGAGCATCGTAAGTGATCGAGATGGGCGGTTCACGTCAAATGATTGGAGGCTAGTTCACCGACTGTTGGGCACGAAGTTGACTTTCAGTACGGCCTTTCATCCCCAAACGGATGGCCAAACTGAACGTACCAACAGAACAATGGAGGACATGCTCCGAATGTGCGCCCTTGACTTCGGAAAGAGATGGGAAGATCATCTCTATATGGTAGAGTTTGCTTATAATAACAGCTACCAGGCGAGCATTGGGATGGCACCATATGAAGCTCTATATGGAAGGAAGTGTCGTACTCCCTTGGCTTGGGTAGAAGCGGGCGAAGCTCGGGTTGTTAAACCAAATGAGGTTGAGGAAGCAAACTCAACCATACAGACTATTCGAGAGCGATTGCTTATTGCTCAAGATCGACAAGCGAAGTACTACAACGCCAAGCACCGGAACGTAGAATTTGCGGTTGGCGATTGGGTCTACTTGAAGATCAAGCCATTCAAAGGTGTCTCCAGGATTTGACGATTGAAAAAGTTGAGTCCAAGATATTTGGGTCCTTTTGAAGTGGTTGAGCGAGTTGGCGAAGCGGCTTATCGGCTAGCTCTATCGGCAGACTTGGGTGGATTGCATGATGTCTTTCACATCTCAGTGCTTCGGAAGGCCGTGAAAGATCCAGCTCAAGTGATCGCGGATGATCGTGTGCCGGTGGAGTATGGGCTAATAATGAGAGTTAGACCCATTCAGATCGAAGATCGAGCCGAGAAACAGTTGCGGAACAAGACAGTCGGCATGGTGAAAGTCCGGTGGGACAACTGCGGCCGTGAAGAGATGACGTGGGAACGCGAGCAGACCATGCGAGCAGAGTTCCCTGAGCTGTTTGTGTAATCTGTAACATCAAATTTTTTTTTATGTTGTAACATTTTTCTTGCTGGTTTCTGTTGCTTTCCTGTCTCTAAATTTCGAGGACGAAATTTCTTGTAGGAGGGGAGGATTGTAACAGCCCAAAGTGCAGAATCAGGAAATTTTGGGTGACACGGCCTGTGACACGGGCATGTCCCAGGGCGTGTAGAGGTTGTGTCGACGATTGGGCTTTGTCTCGACGATTTTTGCTCTCGACGATGCGTCGAGAGGAGGCACACGGCCCAGGACACGGGCGTGTCCAAGGCCGTGTCGCATGCTGGATGATTTTTCTCGACGATCGTCGAGTGTCGAGACGTGAGTGTCGAGTGTCGAGACGTGAGTGTCGTGTGTCGAGAGATTGAACACGGCCTGTGATACGGGCGTGTCACAGGGCGTGTCAAATCAGGCGACGAACTCAGCCCGTCGAAGGATTTCGACAGGGCGTGTCTTTATGCCGTGTCTGGGCACACGGCCTGGGACACGGGCGTGTCACAGGCCGTGTGAAGTCTCGGGATGATTTGGGATTTTTTTCACCCAGGTACACGGTCACAGACACGGGCGTGTCTGAAGGCGTGTTGGTGACACGGCCCATGACACGGGCGTGTCCCATGGGCGTGTCACTGGTTTGGATAAGTCGGTTGACCACCGCTTGAGGAACACGGCCTGGCACACGGCCGTGTCAGAGGCCGTGTCGGGTCAAAATATGTGTTTTTGGCAGAATCGTGGCCGTCCATTCCTTCAGCCTAGATCCAAGGGCTGAAGCTTCTTCTTCTTTTTCCTTAAGGGCCGAAATCAGAGAAAGAATTCTCATTTCTTTGGCCTTGAACTTTCTTCAAGTGAAGAGAGAAAGAGAGAGAGAAAGGAGGAAGAAGAAGGAAAGGGGGCTGCTGTTGGTGGTGTTGCGGTTTACCGACGAGAAATCCGAAGCCAGCGTTGCGGAGGAAACGCTCTTGCGAGTCTTGCAAGCTAGCTTGGAGTCCATGGCACCGAAGCGGTCGTCAAGGGTAACGACTTTTCTTCCTAGCCATGTGAAGGCTTTCTTTTTGGCATATTTTGTGATTTCCCCCACCAAGAGGTGGCTGGTTATGGAAATCTTTGGGTGGATACTTGAAATCCCCTTTTGTTAGCATATAGATCCGGAAATGGAGTACGGAATAGGCATGCTGTGTGAAGCCCATCTGGACGGTTGGTCTGGATTGGTGATGTTGCATACGAACCGGAGAAGACTCCGTGATAAATGTGTAGTGTAAGGAGTCTACGGGTTATGCCTGCGAAAAGGAGTAGCAGGAAGTACTGGGGTGGTAGCCCAGGAAAATAGCCATGGGATGTTTTTGGGTCCAACCTGTGAATGAAGCACAGGAAGTACTGGTGGGACCAGGAAAGGCCCTTTTGTGATGCTTGATGTCATAGGGTGTCCACCTGTGAAGCGAGTCACAGGAAGTACTGGTGTGCCCAGGAAAGACCCCTGACATTTGTGCTAGTGCGGTGTCCACCTGTGGAGAGAGTCACAGGAAGTACTGGTGTGCCCAGGAAAGACCCGCTGTTGCTGTGAGAGAAATGGGTATAGAGAAATACCCAGGCTTGAATGCCAAGAACAGGATTGGTGAGACCGACCTGCGCCTTTGATATAGCCATGAGTACGCCGTACTCGGAGAAGGCAAGGCGATTTGAGCAACGGGGGGTGGAGGATCCGACCTGCGCTATGTCCGTCTGACGTGAGACCAAAAAGTGCGGTCTGTTGGAGCGCATAGCAAGAGTCTTCGGCCTGCGCGCCATGACACAATGGGGGGCTACGGGCCATCCCGGTGTAGGAAGACTAACTC
The DNA here is from genome assembly GCA_039583875.1 of Platanthera guangdongensis. Lineage (NCBI taxonomy): Eukaryota > Viridiplantae > Streptophyta > Magnoliopsida > Asparagales > Orchidaceae > Platanthera > Platanthera guangdongensis. The sequence goes on along the minus strand of CM077153.1, from coordinate 117,524,543 downwards.
CGGCTGCACGCCATGGAGGAAATATGTTGGAACACCCTATTACTAATTTGGGTCAGGATCACTATGTCTCTAGGAATCTGTGTTTGACCTTCTGTATAGCTTAATAGGTCAATTAGAATTGAGTCTAAGGGTTAGAAGTCTAGGTTTGGAAGCTGCCCTGAAGACCAAGATTTTCTGGAGACTAAGTCCAATCGTCGAGCTCAGCACGACGATTCGTCGAACTCCGGTCGACGATCGTCTAGCTCAACTTCGACAGATCGTCGAGCTCCATTCGACGATCGCTGAGCTCAACCTCATAATATCGTCGAGCTCCACTCGACGATCGCTGAGCTCAACTTCTCAATATCGTCGAACTCCATTCGACGATCGTCGAACGGCGCTCGACGATTTTGTTCCCTGAACGATCGTCGAACGGAGCTCGACGCCTTCCAAGATCGTCGAACGGAGATCGACGATATTGGAGTCTCTTCAGATTCCTTTAGAAGCCTAGATCGTCGAACTGAGTTCAACGATCTTTCCATTTCTGCGTCGAACCCTAATATAAAACTCATTTTTCGCCGTCGTTCTCTCTTGCGCTTTCAATTTCTCTGCAAAAAATTTTCTTCCCTCCAAACAGTTCTACGCTTGTTCAGTTTGTTTGTTAAGTTTTTGCAGGTACCATGGTCGCCTCAGTCGCTGTCCTCGCCGCAATGAAGTTTGATGCAGGGTTTGACATTGATCTGGACTCCTTCAACACCACTGATCAAATCTTCCAGGACATCCTGAGTTTATTCAAAGATCAGCATTTGTCTGCCCTCATGACCACAAGAATCAAACTTGCCTCAGATGAAATCAAAGAATGGGTGTATACTGCACACAACCTTGACAACAACACCATAGTTGGATCTATTACTGGAACACAGGTACCTCTGACCCCAACAGTCTTAACAGAGGTTTTTGGCTTGAGAAATGGTGAAGACACTGCTGAACTATCTGGAGAGGAATTTTCTGATATACTTGCCAGGATGGGTCATCCTGAGGGAAACCCTAGCAAGTTGTTTAAGAGGAACTTGTCAGTTGAATATAGGTTCCTAGCTGATGTTGTAGGCAAGGTGCTGTTGGCCAAGCATTCTGCACATGACACCATCTCCAGACATCAGCTCTGCCTTATGGGAGCTCTGATAGATAGGAAAAGCTTGAACTGGGGAGAGGTCTTCTTTGACCTGATAAAGAAAAAGATTAACAAAACCTTTGTGAATTTTGGAAGAATTCTGGGAGTTTTCCTTCAGGCAAGGTGCCCTGCTCTGTTGGTCTCCTCTGGAGTGCACATCAATGCCTCCAAGAGACTCACCTGTGCCCTATTTGGGAAATGGGACAGGCAAATTAGCAAGCCCAGCAGGCCCTCTTCAACTGCCCCTTCAGGCACCAGGACTCAAAGAGTCACTCCCCCCCAGGTCTCTGCTCCTGCAGAAGACCTGCCTGCTGCTAGTGCTGCTTCTCCTCCTCCTCCAAGTCCAACCCTACATATTCCATCCACCATTACAATCTCCAGCCCATCTCCAACATCTATTCCATCTCCAGCAATAATTTCATCACCTCCAGTAGACCAATTCCACCCATTATTCTCATATCCACCACCAGATGTCACCTCATCCCCATCCATACCATCCTTCACACTTCTGGATGAATCCTACATGGATGATTCCCCCTCCTCTCCTCCAGACTTACCATCCTCTTCAACATCTTTCCAAGACCTTCTCCACCACATCATTGACCAACCCACTTTCACTCCCTCCATATCCCTCCCTTTGTCCTCCATCTCCACAATCCCCTCTCCTGAGCCATTCATTCCACCATTCAGCCCTCCACCTCCAGCTTCTTCAGCCATCCCTGTACCCTCTACCTCTGCTCCTCTTCTTGAGCAAGTAGATCTCTCAGCCCTTGCTGACAAGTTGTATGAGCTCATTGCCCCCAGGCTCTCCCTTCTCTTGGAGACCTCTTTAGCTCCTCTACACTTGTCAGTGGCAGCCCTCTCTGCCAGGCTTTCTTCTCTCCTTCCTCAAGCAGCCCCACCAGCAGTTTGCCTTGATACAGAGGTATCTGCATCCAGGCAGGGGGAGATGCCCTATGAAGCCAACCTTCATGCTGCTGCTGCTGCTGCTGCTGCACCTGTGTCTGCTGCCTCTTCTGCTCCAGTTGCTGCTGCTACTCTAGTCTTAGCAATAGACCTAAGGTCTTTGCTATCTGCATTTGATACTGCATATTACAGCTACCTTCCAGAAGCTATTGCTGTCCAGCCCTCAGAAGATCTGTCTAAGGCAATGGTGCCCTTCTCTGGCTGTGACCCCAACATTCTTTCATCCTTTGTACTCTCAGTGATGACTGCTGCTGCTGCTGATAAAGAAAAGGCTGAATCTGCTTCTGAAATTGTTCTTGCTGCTGCTGAAGAAAATGTTCCAACTGCTGCTGAAAATCAAATTGTTTCTGATGAGCCCATTTCCCAGGATTCTCTGATGACAGAGGCTGTTGTTTTTGAGCCTGCTGTAGATGTTGTTGTTGTTTCTGAACCTGCTGCTGCCATAATTCCTGAAATAACCAGTGTTGCTTCTACTGCTGCTCCTGTATCTGTTGTTACATCTGCTGCTGTATCTGTCTCTGTTGCTCCTTCTGCTTCTGCTTCTGCCCCATCTGCTGCTGTTCAACTAAAAGAAGATTTGATGAAAAGGATTGATGCTATATATGATGCCCAGAGTTCTGACTCTGATGAATTCAAGACAGATTCTGATGATTCTTCTGCCACCATTGCAAGGAAAAGGAAGGCAAGAAGTAAGGCAATGAAAAGGATTCCACCTGCCAAAGTTAGAGATGACAATGATGTTCCCTACTATATTCTGCATAACTGCCCAATTACTGAACATTGGATGCAGTTCTCTAAAAATCAGCTAAAGGCAATGAAGAAGAAAAGGAAGTATGAGAAAGGTTCCACCCAGTCCAAGCACCCTCATCCTCCTCCACCACCTCCACCTGATGCAGGTGCAGGTGGCAGCTCTGCAAGTTCAGGCCCAGCTAGAAGCCAGGCTCCCTACCAACCCCATGCTAGAACATATCAAAGGGAAAGCCAGTCTAGGGGCTCTTACTCTAGAAGGGGAGGATATAGGGGAAATCAAAGAGAGACTCAGGTATATTCTAAAGGGCATTCCAGGCAGCACCCTTATTCCAGGGGAGGACATGTTCCTTCTGATACATCTTCTGGTCCATTCCCCTACAAGCTCAAAGAAACTGTGACTGCCAGGACTCCTCAAGATACTTCTTCCAACAGGTATGAGCCACCTGTTCCTTTTGAGGACCCTGAGAAGAATCCTGTTGCTTGGACTGCTAGAATGAAGGAGTTGGCTGCTTTAGATCAGATAAAGAAAGCCAGAGAGCAAGGCCTAGACACCTCTAATATATCTACAATGTCAGAACAAAGACAGAAAGAACTAGAAAGATATGCCTCCAGTAAATTTTTTGATGCAGACAGGTACATGGAGTTGCATCCAGCTGCAGTGGTTCCCAGGACATCAAAGCAAACATATTTGGGAGCAGCTGATGATACCAGATCCAAACAAGAAGCTTTAAATCCTAACAGAGAAATCAAGTTGGTAAAAAGCAAAGAGAAAAAGTAATTCTGTAAGGTGACAATCCTTGGTTTTTCTGACTGATATCTGGATGACATATATATATATATCTCTGTGATGGTTCTGCAATGACTAGCTGCTATTGTTTTTATGTTTTTCTGATTGTATGATGTTGTTTGATTTTCCAAAGTCTGTAAATAGTAATCCTAACCCAAATAGGGGGAGATTGTTGGAACACCCTATTACTAATTTGGGTCAGGATCACTATGTCTCTAGGAATCTGTGTTTGACCTTCTGTATAGCTTAATAGGTCAATTAGAATTGAGTCTAAGGGTTAGAAGTCTAGGTTTGGAAGCTGCCCTGAAGACCAAGTTTTTCTGGAGACTAAGTCCAATCGTCGAGCTCAGCACGATGATTCGTCGAACTCCGGTCGACGATCGTCTAGCTCAACTTCGACAGATCGTCGAGCTCCATTCGACGATCGCTGAGCTCAACCTCATAATATCGTCGAGCTCCACTCGACGATCGCTGAGCTCAACTTCTCAATATCGTCGAACTCCATTCGACGATCGCTGAGCTCAGGTCGACGATTTTGACTCTGCACTGGATCCTTATCTCTGAGCTCAGTTCGACGATCTTTGAGCTCAGATCGACGATTATGTTGCTGCTTGCATTTTCCAGTTCGCTGAGCTCAGCTCGACGATAGCAGAGCTCAGTTCGACGATTTCAGTTATCTTTCAGAATTCAAATTCAAATCTATCAGAAGTTATTCTGCATTTAATTCAGAAGATCTGCCAGCCGTTTTCATTTACTTCTGGAGCAAGTTTCAAGGGATTTTTCTAGGAACAATTCAGTGGACTTTCCTTCAGAACAAATTATGCAATTAAGGCTGTAATCAATGTAGACCAACGGCTATCTTTGACAGAGTGATATTCTATTCAGACACAGAGAATAAAAGACAGAATGCTTTTGAATCAAGACATAGAATAGATAAGAACAAAAAAGAGAGATTGACAAGAATAGGACACAACTCAGTATACAGAGACTCTTTGAAAATATTCTGTCAACAAGAATTCTGAAGAACACTCATCAGAGAGATCAAGCTTTCAAAAATCTTCAGATTTCTTCAGCTCTCAAAGTGTTCAAGGCCAACATCATTTCAAGACTCCAGACTCTCAACATTTCAGCTTGCTGAAATCATCTTCTGCTGGAGATCTATCTTTGAAGGCCTATCACCCTCAACAAAGCTCATCTTCCTGAAGATTTCAAGGATTCAGGGGGAGCTTTGACATCAATCCACTTAGTCTTCTCAGTTGATTGAGAAAGAGAAGACTGCCATCACTCTCTCACCCCCACTCTGTAAAGGGTTTTTCAAAATCCCTTCAAAAGTTTGAATCTGGTTTTTGAGCACCTTGTCAAAAGCTCATTGGTGGCAAGACACCTGATCAAAAAATCTGATTTGGTTTTTGAGCACCTTATCAAAAGCTCATTGGTGCCCAGGACACCTGATCAACTCATCCTGCAGTGGATTCCTACCTAGGGTGGTAGAAGAGTGGATGTACCCAAGTTTGGGGAACCACTATAATTCCTTGTGTCATCTGGTTTTGCATGTTTTCTTTTTGTTTCTGGCCTAGATTTTCTTGTGCTTAGTTTCTGCATAGCTTGGTTTTGTGATTAGTTTTATCTCTGCTTCCCTGCTTACACTCATTACAACAATTGTTGTAAAGCTTTGCAAAAGTTTTTTTTGTGTTTTAAAAGCACCATATACTCTATTCACCCCCCCTCTAGAGTATATCTGATCTAGTTTCCCCTTTCAAAATGCTCAAGAGAGTTACCGTTGGGTGATATAACCCTGATACGGTGGTGGGCAAGAGGTTGCCAGAACACCAAGAATGTGCCCTGAGTGCACGGACCGTTGGGCCGGGCGACGAACGGTTGTGATGGCTTGTGTGCGTGAAAGCACCTTTTCATGATATAGCTTGCCATACTTGTGATATGATATGCCTGCAGGGAAAAATACCGCTGCCCCGAGAGAAGGGGTAGGGTCATTATAATTTGGTTAGCTGAACACTGACCGTTGCTTTTGTTTGCCACCGGTGGGTGGATTGTCCCTTTCCAGGTACGGGAGAACCGAGCGGGACGCATAGAGGTTGATGCTCCTGCTGGTGTTGCTGCTGCTGCTGTTAGCCCTCGAAGGCTAAATATATTCTTTTGAGTGTTTTCTTTTATTGTGGCCGGCCTGCGCGCCAAGCTGTTTTAGGCCACTGTGTGAAAGCCATGTAAGGCCATAAGGCCAACTCTTTTGACTTGTTGTAAGACATTCCTATATATATATAAAATGTGGAGTTTTATGTTTGGACATTCATGAGGAGTTCAAGTAGTTTAGGCTTCCGCTAGAATGCTTGTGATAGGTGCGACGCGCTACTCTGATATCATCCTGTACCTTCACCGACTGTTTTGTGGTATATCCTATGGGGCCCCGGCCGGACCTTCTAGAATATATCATATGAACGGATGGGGTTGTTACAGAGCCACCAGCCTTGCCTTGTTCTTTATGATGACACCATGTTCATCCAGCTTGTTTCTGAAGATCGACTTGGTGCCAATCACATTCTGCTTGTATGGTCTAGGAACTAGCGTCCAAACGTTGCAACGTTCGAATTGATGTAGTTCATCTTGCATGGCCAGAATCCATGCTGAATCCTTGTTCGCCTCGTCGAACTTCTTTGGCTCAACCTGTGACATGAAGCTAAGATGCAATACTTCGTTAATGGTACCTCTTCGAGTTCTGACACCGACACGAGGATCTCCGATGTTCTGATCTCTAGGATGATCCCTCATGTGCCGGAGCTCTAGAAGTCTGGCGTCTGGAGCTTCAACTACTTCTTGGGCTTCTCTTTCTTCCAAGAGATTTGTTCCATTTTGATCTTCAACATTTTCAGATGACGTGGAGGTGGAAACTTTGACATACTTAGGAGTGTCATCTTTAGCGGTCTCATCCAGACTCAGCTATTCAAGTCGTGCACCTGCATCTTCAAGAATACCACTGGAAGAATTGCTGTTAAGCAAACTTCCTTCATCAAATACAACATTTATTGATTCTTCTACCACTAGGGTTTTCTTATTGAAGACCCTATATGCCCGACTGTGGGAACTATAGCCCATGAATATGCCTTCGAAGCATTTTTCACCAAATTTAGTACGCGGGTACTTCCCATTATTCAGTACATAGCATCTGCAACCAAAAATCCTCAAGTAGGCCATGGTTAGTTTCCTGCCTTTCAGTAGCTCGTAAGGCGTCTTACGATGATGCTTGTTGATCAATGCTCGGTTTTGTACATGACAAGCTGTATTGACAGCCTCTGCCCTGAAGTATTCCGGGAGAGAAGCGTCTTTCAACATTATCGTGCAGGCTTCAATAAGAGTTCTGTTTCTCCTCTCCGCAACTCCATTTTGCTGAGGAGTGCGCGGGGAGGAAAACTCATGAAAGAAACCTTGTTCTTCACAAAATTCTGTCATAGCACCAGATTCGAATTCTGTTCCATGGTCACTTCTGATTTGACCACTGAGCAGTTAAATTCGTTCTGAACCTACTTGACAAAACTAGTGAAGATGTCAAACGTATCTGACTTTCGTTTCAAAAAGAACACCCATGTAAACCGAGAATGATCATCAACTATCACTAGCGTATAGGACTTGCCTACCAAGCTATGAAATTGCATTGGACCAAACAAGTCCATATGTAAAAGGTAAAGACATCGGGAAGAGTCTTTGTCTGCGATGCTCTTAAAGGTAGCCCGAGTCTGTTTGCCCATCTGGCATGCAGGACATGGGCTATCTTTGATGCACTTGATACTGAGAGCATCCCTTACTAAGTTCTTAGAAAACAGCATACTAATTGTCTTGAAATTAATATGTGCCAATCTCTTGTGCCATTGATCACAAAGAGATGCACTGCCTGTTGCCACAAGGCATACGGGGGTAGATGAATCTACACTGAGAAAATCTAAGCAGAAGATATTTCTGCTCCTAATGCCTGATAATACCGTCTCAGAAGAGGTACGTGAAATTATCAGACATTTATCCTTGCAGAACTTAACGTCATAACCTTTGTCACATAACTGACTTACACTGATCAGGTTATGGTTTAACCCTTCAACATAAGCCACGTCGGTGATAGAGATTATACCGTTGGAAATCATACCGTAACCTCTGGTGACTCCTCGATCTGACCCTCCAAAGATGACTTTGGGTCCATTCTCGACTGGAGTGTAATCACGCAGCAGGCTTCTTGTCCCAGTCATATGCCGGGAGCATCCACTGTCCAAATACCAGATCGGCATTTTGGTGGCCTTTGGACATTCCTGCAAAATAAAATTAATTTGCCTTAGGAACTCAATCGAACTTGGGTCCTAGATTCCTGGTTAGCACACTCCCCCTCGGTTGGTTAACCCTACGAGTGGTCGGCCTCGCATTGCTAACATGGGGAGTCTCATAATACCTTGGATTAAACCAACAATCCACGGCAAAGTGACCGACTTTGCCACAGCACCAACAGTCGAATCTGTTGTACCTCTTCCTAGGCTCCTGCCTTACCCTGGGAACGGTGGGTACAGCTGGGGCCTTGGATCTGGAGGTGGAGGCCTCATGGTGACAGCAGTCACATGACTTTGTCACCTTCTGTATAACATGCTTGACTTTTGGTGCCTGCTTTCCATTATGGCCGCTAGAGAATTGACCATAATTTCCCATGTGGATTTCCTCATAAGGTGCCTTGAATGCACTCTCACCGAAGTTCCGGGGAAAGGTCCAACCATCATATCGGCTCTTTGGCTTTGCAACCGAGGGCCGGAAGTGATGACCAAATGTTGATTCAAAGTCATGTTGGTTGCAAGGAAAGCTAGGCTTTCTGAACGCAACAGGACTAAGAGGAGCCTTGCCCTTTTCATCAGCAGAGGCCTTCTTGGCGGCCTTATTCTTCCTCTGGTTCCTGTTTCTCCTGGATGAGGAACCAGATACCCCAACATGCCCCAAGCCAGCTCCTTTGGCCTGAGCAGAGAAGGTATCAACGACTGGAAGAACTGTTTTTGGCATAGAGAAGCTCTTGACGATCTTCCTTTCTGCCGCAAGTTGTTCTTCCAACTTGTCGACTTCCTCCTGCTTAAGATCAAGGAGCTTCAAAGACTCTGAATGCTTTGAAGTCAGGTCAAGGTGCTCCTGTCGGAGAGAAATCAAGCTAGTGACCTCTTCCCTTAGGGATACACACTCACCCTTAAGGAATTTCACTTCCTTCTTCTCAGCCTTCAGTCTCTTACGACACTCCTCGAAAGTGTTGAGCAGGAGCTCATATTTCTCGAGGAGCTCCGCTTCACGGGCCGAAGGGCTATCCTCAGGTTCATCATCCTGAGACTCAGGGTCAGAGTCGGAGTTGGAGAGAGGAGTGTGAGCTTTTACCTTCCCAGTAAATGGGGGGCATTCTCCTTCTGAGTCGGAGCGACCCACCAGCCCGAAGTAGGCTACCTCATCATTACTTGAGTCTGAGGAATTAGACTCACTCAGTGTCTTTGGCCTTTTGGCGATGTAGTTCCGCTCTTTCTTCTTATCTCTCGAAGATTTGTGCTCCTCTTCTTTCCCTTTTTCTCTCTTGCCTTGATAGCAGTCGGCCACGACGTGTCCTGGCTTATTGCATCCAAAGCAAATAATGTCAGAGGAGCGATGTTTGTTCGGTCTAGAAGCATACCTGTCAGAAGAATAATTTTTCTTCTGATGCCTGGAGGAGGAGCCGTCTCTCTTTCTTTGATTCCTCATCTTGAGGAACTTCTTGAACTCTCGAGTGATGAGGGAGAAATCCTCCTCCGACAGCTCTGAGCTGGAGGAGCATGGCTCGGAGTCCTCCTCCTCATCCTTTTTCCTGGCACGGTATGAAACCGCACCCTTGCCTTTTCTGGAGTGACTAGCTTTTAAAGCCACAGTCTTTTCTTTGGCTGCAGCCTTCTCTGCTTCTTCTTCTGCTTTCCTGGTGTTCAGCTGAAGATCATAGGACATCAGCTTCCCAAACAGGATTTGCGGGTCTGTTTCAGCTAGTCTGCCAAACTCTCGGATGGCGCAGATCTTTGTGTCCCATTCCTTAGTAAGGGACCTAAGGAATTTATCGTTGATTTCACCATTGGTGAACACTCTTTCGTATCCTTTGAGGGCGTTGACAATCTTGAGGAAGTTCTCGTAGGTGACTCCGATCTCTTCCTTAGGCCCTTGTCTGAAGGCCTCATATTTCTGGTTCAGGAGGGATCTCCGATCATCCCTCACTTCATCCGTGCCCTCCATTAGGATGATCAGGCACTGCCAGATCTCCTGTGCTGTCCTGCAGTTGCTGAAGTTTTGCATCATAGAGTCATCAACCGCGCTGACTAGAATGTTTCGCGCCTTCTTGTCAAGTCCTACTAGCACCATCTCGTCCTTGTCCATTTCAGAAAGTTTCTTTGGCACTTTCTGGGTAGGATCAATGGTGGATGCCTTAGTGGGGACATAAGGTTCCTCCTCCACGATCATGAAGAGACGAGGATCAACTGCTTCCATGTAGAACCTGATCCTTTCCTTCCAGATAGGAAAGTTGAGCATGGTGCACACTGGGATCTTGCCTGTGTACTTGAGTCCGTCCATAGTAGATGTTTGTCTTCTTCTTGACACTAGGAGCAGGATTCAACTCAAGGTGTTAACCTTTTTGATGAGTAACCTCCCTCTGATACCACTTGAAAGTCCACCTAGTGTCAACTATGTTCACCTATGGGGGGGGGGGGGAATAGGTGACGTGCAGCGCTTTTGCGGAATTTAAATTGTACCTGCACATGTAAATAAAACAACACAGCACAACAGAGTACACAAGCTATTTATAGTGGTTCCCCGACTTGGGTACATCCACTTTCCCCCTTCGACCTATCTCCCAACCAGGGACGACTCGGTCTCTTCTCCAACAGGATTGAAATCCAATCCCTGCACTATCGGAAGGAACCCTTCCACACGTGGGAGTCAACACTCCCACAAACCGGGTTGCACCCAACCCTTACAACACGGAACCAACGTTCCTTTACAACAAAAGTAAAATAGAATGTACAAGAAATACAAACTACGTGAGGAGACTACGGTGTCCCTCTTCGTTGACGACGTGATCTTGAAGTCTACAAAGAGTCCACGACCTTTGTCTCTCTTGGAGAGGATCTCCCCTGAACCGGCGGCGACAAGAAGGGCGGCGGCTAGGTTCACGGGATCGGCGGCGACGACGATGTGCGGCTGCTGTTCTTTAGAGATCCAAACTTCGTAGCGAAGCTAGCTAGGTCTACCAACGGTCACACGAGGATCGGTCGTCTCGATCGATTCGGACGGGGAAGTTTTTCCCGATCAACAAATCGAGAGACAGGGGATCTCTGGATAGACGCGTGAGACACTAAGCTTGGCTAAGCTTCTGTCACCGGAGATCGGGAAGAAACGCGATCAACAGCGGCGACCAACTAGCGCGAGCGGCGACGGCGGCGGCGGAGCAGTTTCGTGATTTTAGGGTTAGATCGTGCTCGGCTTCTTTTCTGAGTATATTGATACTATTCAAAATACCCGAATATATATACTGTAGACAACTCCAATAAGGCCGTCGTGGGACCCACAAGAAGAATCCCTAAATCCCAGTCCAGAACATTGACAGCGGCAGAATCAGGTTCAGGAACTTCCAGAGAAATCGCTAAGTAAAAATCGGCGAGAATCGCAGGTGATTCTCGACGAATCGGCGAGAATCAGTTAGTGATTCTCGACGATTCGTCGAGAATCACTAGTGATTCTCGCCGAATCACTTTTTGATTCTCAACGAATATTACTTGATATTCATGATCTGCTCTGCGATGGGTTCGGCGAGAATCACTAGTGATTCTCGCCGAATCTTACTTGGCACCGTTTTGAGGTAGCCGGAAAGAATCGGCGAGAATCACTAATGATTCTCGACGATTCGGCGAGAATCACTAGTGATTCTCGCCGAATCGGCGAGAATCACTTGGTGATTCTCGTCGAATTGTACTTAGATGAATTTTTGTCTTTCCACCCAAGAGCTGCTCCTTGACCCATCCTTGCTCCTTGTCTGCTCCTGCAAGATCACAGCCCTGTACTTGAAAGTAAGTGCACTCCAATAGAGAGAGTACACGTAGGCCAACACACTGATCTGCTCAACGAGGGATTACGTCGTGCAGACCCGTGTATATTGACCTACTGCACCCTGACAGTGGTGTGCACTTAGCGTGGAATAACTGCAAGTACAACTTGAAAGATTTTATCAAAGACATTGTCTATTGACCTTAGCTTGTCCAGGGGCTTCTTCAAATCAGGTACATTGTGGATACAATACCCAACAGTCACGACCAGGGTACACGCCCGTGTCGGCCCAGACACGCTCGTGTCGCAGGGCGTGTCTTCACTCAATGATCATCGAGCAGAATTTGTCGACTAGAGGGGGGGGGGACACGCCCTCCGACACGCCCGTGTTAGAAGGTACACCCGTGTCACATGCGTGTTACCTCTCTCGACCAAAGACTGGAGTGTCGACACAAAGGAGGACACGCCGTAGGTCACACCCGTGTCACAGGGCGTGTCCCTCCTGAACACTTCGTCGAATGCATTTTCGTCGAACTCGCGACGTCTCCGCATCCGAGCCGGACACGCCCGTGTCCCAGGCCGTGTCACCCAAAATTTTCCCATTTTGAAATTTGGGTTGTTACAAATTTGACCTTTTGAGTTTCCATCAATGGGTCCTTGGTGACCCATTGGACTCCCCTAAGGTCTAGGTAGGGTTGGGTAGGGTTGACTTGGCACCTTGGAGGTCACTTGACCCTTAGTAAGGACACTTTGACCACTTTGAGGCTAGAGTTGAATTCGGTCAAATTAGCCACTAGGGTTGACCCCAATGGGTCCTTGGTGACTCATTGACCTTACTTTATGGTTCGGAGTGCATGGGGGGGGGGGTCCACTTCGCTAAGGGAAGGTCAATTGACCCGAAGTAGGCTAGTTTGACCCATTTAGGGTTAGGGTTGACTTAGGTCAACTTGACCACTTTGACTATCCCCAATGGGTCCTTGGTGACCCATTGGCCTCCCTTAGGGCTTGGGAAGGTATAGGTGGGTCCCTTTGGCCAAGGGGAGGTCAGTTGACCATGTATGATCTTAGTTTGACCTGATTATGGTTTGTGTTGACTTTGATCAAATTGACCATTTTAGTTGACCCTAGTGGGTCCCCATGGATCTAATGGACCCTCTATCAGGTTAGTGATGTTGTGGTGGGGTCATGGTGTCATGGTGAGGCCCTATAGTCATCCCTAAGCTAGTAATTGGAATTCTACTATTTGCAGACCATGGTGGTTTCCACCTTCATTTCTAAGCTCACTTGGTATTCTTGGGCTTCCTAGGGTTTTGTCATGACCAAGTCATGACCAAAACCACTCTTAGGGGTCTAGTTGGAAATGAGATGTTACAAATCCCAATAAACAAAAATAAAAATTTCGCCCCGAAATTCTGCTTAGGCCTGCAGGGTTTCTACTGAGAGTAACGGGATGTAACATCCCATAGGAAGTTGAATGTATACTTTACCCGGAGAGATCCGAGTACCTCTATTGTATCAGATCCGCTAGCTCCCAAGTATGCTCCTCCTACCCATGGTTCCTCTACAGGACTTTGACCAGCGAGACCTTCTTGTAAGACCCGCACCGCTGTATCATCTATCCTGACCGGCTCACACTGGACCGATTGATCAAAAGCTGTCGAGCCATCTATACCAAGAACCTGCTGTTCCGGCCATAGTAGAGCCTTCCTAAGAGAGGAGATGTGGAAGACGTCGTGCGAGCCCTCTAACTCCAGCGGTAGCTCCAGTCTGTATGCCAATGGGCTGATCCGCTCCAGGATCCTATAACGCCCCATATTCCTTGGACTGAGCTTCTTCCCCCAGCGTGTAAGACCCCTTTTTTTTCTTTTTAAAACACCGGGGTCTTAGACCCAGAACCGTTGCTTTGCGGTGACACCTTCGCACCCGGGAAGGTCATCACTACAAAATGCCGATCCTGCCGGCCAAATCGATCGCAACTGTAGCAAAATAGTAAAGCAAGTCCACAGAAATCACATATATATGTAAATAATCTCCACGAAGGGAGTGTCCACAGATACACAGAAATATAAGATCTTGGGCTCATGCCCAGTACATCATGTCCTCATTACAAATCTCTCAATGCGGAAGCAAACTAATATAACTACTAGTAGCGATCAGGACTCACAATACTTATCGTCTGAACTCCGGAACTAGACTGCCCGATCTCCAAGTGTGCCGACCTCTGGGGCTGCTCTTCCATGCTGGGCTCCACGGTCCCCTAAAATGATGTGGTTCGAAAACCGTTAGTCTAAAAAACTAAGTCCTATCATCCTCTGCCCCTTCCCCCATGGCCCCTAGGCACCGAGTGTAGAGGAAGAAAGGGGAGGACTTGAAGGTGGAGAGTAAACATGAATCATATGGCAGCGAACCTATACTAGCAATTTTTATAGTACATGTGGCAGTAAAGCATAGTATGAAAAATAACCTTAACTTATACGGAACGTATAAGCAAGGGATCTTTTACAGGGCTCCCATCGTATAAAAAGTCCCATACCAATTTATACGTTGGGGTGTCGGTTAATAACAACATTATATATATAAAGAATTTAACATTTAATTTATAAACTTGCCCACACAAGCTTATAGACTAAGGGGTCGTTTTGCAGGTCCTAATGTATAAGCGTCCCATTCCACTTATACTTTAGGTGTCAGGGTTAAATGAATCGATTATGCTATGACATGCAAGTGGGTATGATGGAACAGGCAAGTGCAACACACACACACGACTCTGTGCACACAGACCTTTAGTTCCCCCTTTCTGGAGCCATAACCTCCCAGGATACCTCCGTAGTGGCAGAAGGAAGCGGTGGGTTGGGCCTCGCCCACCTCTAAACAAGTAAAGCACTACCGGTCAGACCTATCGTACGCCTCAATGCTTGGTGCACGAAGCGGACTCCTGCGTACTCTTGCCGGCTGGCGCACCGGACTTCTGTTGGCGAAGTGCTAACCACACTTGCCGAGTCAGCGTATTGGCGTCGGTGCATCGACACTCCAATACCGAAGACCCACCACCTTAAATTTCCTTTCCTTTTATGCACATGCAAATTTAACGTATCCAAAAACCGAGCCGAAGCTCCCCGGACCAAAATGTCCGTCTCAATCAATCGAGCCGAAGCTCCCCGGACCCAAACGTCCGTCTCTTAACCATCCAAGCCGAAGCTTCCAACTATCTTCCAGTGCTATCTGTGTTTGTGAAATGTGCAACCCTAATTACTAAGTTACTCTTTTCAGCTTGTTAATACAGTTTACGTTAACCCAGGACTGCCCCCGGTATTCCCTGTGAAGGGCTCTCAAGGGGCACTAGGAACTATGTTGGGATTACGCCCAGCGTTCCATTTTGCAAGGTGCTTATTATTATTATTGGTTGATTCCCTTACCCATTACCTTCTCATGTTACAATAGGATAATCCTAGGGTGATTTGACTCTACCTCACCTCGGGGAAGACGATCTTTCGTCGATCCCGGGCACCGCCTAACTCTAGCCAATCCATCACTCTACTCCTCCTACTACCAATAATGAACTTATTTTTATCCATCCAAACCAGCCTACCACTAATCCCAAGACATGCATCCAATTATATTCCAACATGATTTCTGCAGTTTTTACTATATGCAGACCATTTAAGCTATATGACTCGTAAAATGGGAGGTACATCAAATAATCATCCAGTACCCCTATGGTAATTATTAGAGGGCTATAATGATATTTTTAGCATAAATCCAGAAATTCATAATTTTCCTAATTTGTCTGATAATTTATTTATTTATTCTAGTATCCAAAAAGCCCAAGTTTGAACATGAAGTACCAATTTCAGACAAGATAATAATCCACTAAATTTATGTTAATTACAAAATGAATAATCAACTCTAAAGCCTAAGTCTTCCAATTTTTCAGCAAGGTTTAGGCCCTTAATTTTAATTTCAAATATATCTCATAATAAGACATTTTAAAAGAGTTTACAGCAATAATACCTCCAAAATTTCAGATAAAATTCAAGTATGGTTATAATGACATATAAATACTCTAGAGCAAGTTTCATAATTTATCATTTAATAATAAGGCTATACTTGATTTTCTCATGAAATTCCAAGTTTAAGGATTAATGAACAAAGTATTCTAATTATCCATCACAAAATTCCAAATAAATTCCCACTTGATAATGATGAACTAGTAACACTATGTATCAAATTGCATAATTGTTAAACAAGTATTAAGCTCTGTAGGAATTATTTAGCATGTAACCAAAATAATGCACTTGTGCAGGAGATGCCATAATTATGAATCCAAAAATTCTATTAAAATTCATATATGATCATTATGCTCTATAACTACCTCTGCCAATTTTTCATGACCTTTCAATTGGCAGTGAGATCTCAATAGTAAAATTATTAATTAGGGCAATCCTATTGGTTACAAATGAAGTGCTACAAATATTGATCAAAAATTCCCAAATAAATTACCAGAGGCTCATTATATCCTTATTCCCACACTACCCAAATTTTATTATATTTCAAGGAGTTTAGCTAACCTAAACTAGTACTAGCATTTTTTATGACCTAAGCTACGGTTAGGGTTTTGTAGGCCCTACCCTTTTCAAAATTCTTTAAGATTTTTACCAGAGGGTTTTATATACCCTAGGACCTTGCATACAAAATTTGAAGTTCATCCAAGGTGTTTAGGACTCATGCCCTTCACAAGGCACAAAGGTCCTTCCTTAGGGTTTGGCCTAGGAACTTAGGGCAAATCAATTCCACTCTACCCCACATTCCATGGAGAGGTGATAAATGTCATGCCAAGTCAGTGGTCTAAATTTCATCCTCTGTTGAGGTGATTTGGCCACTCAAAACACCAAAGTGTACTTTTTGACCAAAATACCCTTTTAGGGCAAGGCTAGGATTTGCATGATTATAGTCCAATACACATCCAATTGTGATCAAATTTTAACCAGAGCACTATAATGACCCCAAGCACCACTGACCAAAATTTGGGTGAGTTTGGAGGTCATTTGGCCCTTAAATTAATTTACCATATATAAATTAAATAATTTACAAAACTATAGAAAAATTGTCCCCAAAAATTTCCATGTTTGGGCAGCACCTAGCTATGGTCTTTCGTGACTCCCTGCCAAAATTGCAACTCATTTGGACCACAGATGAAAGGTGAGCACTCAATTTAATTTCTGCCTAGCCCTATGTGTAGGCCCCACCAAAATGGGTGCCCTGGTCAAACCAGACACCCAAATTGGTCCAAACCAATTTTGTATTAAAGTAGACTCACTGGGCTACACGTTTCGTGTTGATGACGTTTTATGAAACAGCATCTATGTATTTATAAAAAATAGAAACATTAAATATAAAAGGGTGTGACAGAATGAATAAAATGCATATTAGAAACTATAGTTTCATTCATCAGGCTTTGCACGAATCTTGGCGCAGGATTAACGGGATCCGGTCATCCTCAAGCTCCAGCCGATGGCTGCGATTCGTCCCGCCTGGAGCAATTTCAAAACGCCAACGCCGGCGATCCGGCCACCTCCCCGGCCGGCCACCACCACCACCACCTCCGTTGAGGTGGCGGCCGTCATCAGGCGGCGGATTGGCCGCCTGAAGCCCCTTTTCTGGCGATCCCGATAGGTGATTTTCCATGGAAAAACCATGAAAATTATAAATTGATTCGGGCTCAATTGAGCCCGAACCTTGAACCTATTGATTGCTAAGAACTATCCATGAGAGAAGGAGTGGAGGAGGACCTTTCTGGTGGCCTGAATCCTTGCCGATCGCCGGAATGCCATTTTTGTGGTGGTGGTGGTCGGATTTCTGCAACAACACAGTGAAAAGCTCTGGCTCCTTCGGGTAAGGGGTGGGATTGATTCCTTGGAGTCCAGTGAAGCTTTTAAAATGAAGAGAAGAGGTGTTAGGTGGCTGGAAATGCATTTGCCATTATTGGCTCTTGGTCAAGCTTGGCGGCCATGGTAGGTAGGGGGGAAATGCTGGCTTCAGCCAGTCAATGGGTAGCTGGTTGCACTCCTCTGGTCTTAGGGAATTGAATGGGAGGTTGGGGAAGGTTGGGGAAGGGGAAAGATGAGCCCAAGTCTTCCTCCATTTCTTCTCTTCTCTTTCTCTCTCTTCCCTTTGAAGCACTTTCTCTCTCCCATTCACCAATCTGAATTTTTGACTCCTACCTAACCCTAAGGCAGCCCACATGTTTATTTCACCCATCCAAGCAAGGTTAGCCTAAGAGAATTGGGCATGAGCTTGAGTTAGCCCATTTGGGCTAGCTTGACCCAAACTTAGGCTAGGGTTGAACTTGGCCAATTTGGTCTTTGAGCTTGCCCCTAATGGGTCCTTGGTGACCCATTGGTCTCCCCTAAGGCCTAGGTAGGGTTGTCTTGGCCCCTTGGAGGTCACTTGACCCTTAGGTAGGGCACTTGACCATTTTAGGGCTAGAGTTGACTTTGGTCAACTTAGCCTTTTTGATTGGTCCCAATGAGTCCTTGGTGACCCATTGGCCTCTCACTAGGGTTATGAGGGTATGAGTGGGGTCCACTTGGCTAAGGTAACTTCAATTGGCCTCTTGGGTGGACCGCAATGTGTCCTAGGTGACCCATTGACCTCACTCTAGGGTTAGGTGGGCTTGGGTGGGGTCCACTTGGCTTGGGGATGGTCAATTGACCCTAAGTAGGTCAGTTTGATCCATTTAGGGTTAGAGTTGACTTTGGTCAACTTAACCCTTTTGACTGTCCTTCATAGGTCCTTAGTGACCCATTGATCCCACATTGGGTCTAGGGAGTCCCTGATAGGGTTAGTTGGGCTTTACTAGGGCACATTGCCCTTAGTTATGACATCTTGCCCAATTTAGGCTTATGGTGGTCCTATGTCAAATTGGTCACCTGTGGTTGACTCCAATGTACCCTTAAGGCTCTAGTGGACCCTCTAATGGGTTAGTGATGTTGTGGTGGGGTCATGGAGTCATGGTGAAGCCCTAGGTCAAACCCTAGATTTGGTGATGTGGTTGTGCCATAGGGAGACCATGGTGATCTTCATCTTGGTCTTCTATCTCTTGGCCCATTTCTGGCTTCCTAGGGTTTTGTCGTGACCTAGTCATGGACAAAACCACTCTTAGGGGTCTAGTTGGAAATGGGATGTTACACAGCGTACCCGCGTGACTCCATGCACCTGATGTATCTTTAGGAATACACAGTCTCCATCCTTAACTCTACTTGGCAATGTCGCGCATCATAATATTTGGTCGGTCTGCCCTGGGCCTCCAACATCCTATCTCGAACCAGTCACACCAGGGTTTCTGGGTTCTTCACAAATTCTGAGTTGAGTGCCTTGGGATCCTTGTCCTAGATCCATGATGTATAAGCGTCCCATTCCACTTATACTTTAGGTGTCAGGGTTAAATGAATCGATTATGCTATGACATGCAAGTGGGTATGATGGAACAGGCAAGTGCAACACACACACCCGACTCTGTGCACACAGACCTTTAGTTCCCCCTTTCTGGAGCCGTAACCTCCCAGGATACCTCCGTAGTGGCAGACGGAAGCGGTGGGTTGGGCCTCGCCCACCTCTAAACCAGTAAAGCACTACCGGTCAGACCTATCGTACGCCTCAACGCTTGGTGCACGAAGCGGACTCCTGCGTACTCTTGCCGGCTGGCGCACCGGACTTCTGTTGGCGAAGTGCTAACCACCTTCCCGAGTCAGCGTATTGGCGTCGGTGCATCGACCCTCCAATACCGAAGACCCACCACCTTAATTTCCTTTCCTTTTATTCACATGCAAATTTAACGTATCCAAAAACCGAGCCGAAGCTCCCCGGACCAAAATGTCTGTCTCAAACAATCGAGCCGAAGCTCCCCGGACCCAAACGTCCGTCTCTTAACCATCCAAGCCGAAGCTTCCAAATATCTTACAGAGCTCTCTGTGTTCTTGAAATGTGCAACCCTAATTACTAAGTTACTCTTTTCAGCTTGTTAATACAGTTTACGTTAACCCAGGACTGCCCCCGGTATTCCCTGTGAAGGGCTCTCAAGGGGCACTAGGAACTATGTTGGGATTACGCCCAGCGTTCCCTTTCACAAGGTGCTTATTATTATTATTAGTTGATTCCCTTACCCATTACCTTCTCGTGTTACAATAGGCTAATCCTAGGGTGATTTGACTATACCTCACCTCGGGGAAGACGATCTTTCGTCGATCCCGGACACCGTCTAACTCTAGCCAATCCATCCCTCTACTCCTCCTACTACCAATAATGAACTTATTTTTATCCATCCAAACCAGCATACCACTAATCCCAAGACATGCACCTAATTATACTCCAACATGATTTCTGCAGTTTTTACTATATGCAGACCACTTAAGCTATATGACTCGTAAAATGGGAGGTACATCAAATAATCATCCAGTACCCCTATGATAATTATTAGAGGGCTATAATTACATTTTTAGCATAAATCTAGAAATTCATAATTTTCCTAATTTGTCAGATAATTTATTTATTTATTCTAGTATCCAAATGGCCCAAGTTTGAACATGAAGTACCAATTTCAGACAAGATAATAATCCACTAAATTTATGTTAATTATAAAATGAATAATCAAATCTAAATCCTAAGTCTTCCAATTTTTCAGCAAGGTTTAAGCCCTTAATTTTAATTTTAAATATATCTCATAATAAGTCATTTTAAAAAAAATTTACAGCAATAATACCTCCAAAAATTCAGAGAACATTCAAGGATGGTTAGGATAGCATATAAATACTCTAGATCAAGTTTCATAATTTATCATTTAATAATAAGGCTATACTTGATTTTCTCATGAAATTCCAAGTTTATGGGTTAATGAACAAAGTATACTAATTATCCATCCAAAATTTCTAAATAAATTCCCACATGATAATGATGAACTAAGAACACTATGTATAAGGTTTCATAATTGTGCAACAAGTATTGAGCTCTTGTAAGAATTATTCAGTATATAACCAAAGTATTGCACTTGTGAAGTAGATGCCCTAATTATGTATCAAAAACTTCTATTAAAAATCATATATGATCAATATGGTCTAAAACTACCTCTGCCAAATTTTCATGACCTTTCAATGGGCAGTGAGATCACAATAGTCAAATTATTAATTATGGCAATCCTATTGGTTACAAATGAAGTGCTACAAATATTGATCAAAACTTCCCAAATAAATTACCAGAGGCTCAAAATATCCTTATTCCCACACTACCCAAATTTGATTATATTTCAAGGAGTTTAGCTAACCTAAACTAGCACAAGTTTTATGACCTAAGAAGGGTTAGGGCTTTGTGGACCCTACCCTTTTCAAAATTATTTAATATTTTTACCAGAGGGTTTTATATACCCTAGGACCCTCCATACAAAATTTGAAGTTCATCCAAGGTGTTTAGGACTCATGCCCTTCACAAGGCACAAAGGTCCTTCCTTAGGGTTTGGCCTAGGAACTTAGGGCAAATCAATTCCACTCTACCCCACATTCCATGGGGAGGTGCTAAGTGCCATACCAAGTCAGTGGCCCAAATTTCAGCCTCTGTTGAGGTGATTTGGTCACTCAAAACACCAAAGTGCACTTTTTGACCAAAATACCCTTTTAGGGCAAGGCTAGGATTTGCATGATTATAGTCCAATACACATCCAATTGTGATAACATTTTAACCAGAGCACTATAATGACCCCAAGCACCACTCACCAAAATTTGGGTGAGTTTGGAGGTCATTTGGCCCTTAAATTAATTTACCCTAGATAAATTAAATAATTTACAAAACTATAGAAACATTGTCCCCAAAAATTTCCATTTTTGGTCTACTCCTAGATATGGTCTAGATTGACTACCTTCCAAAATTTCAGCTCATTTGGATCAAAGATAAAGTGTGGGCACTCAATTGAATATCTGCCTAGCCCTATGTGTAGACCCCACAAAAATGGGTGCCCTAGTCAGAGCAGGCACCCAAATTGGTCCAAACCAATTTTAAACTACACTAGACCCAATGGCATACAAATCCTATGTTGATCATTTCCTCATACAGAGCCTCTAACTATGTTTAAATATTTAAAACATTAAATGACATAAGTATGACAGAATTTAAATAACACACATTTCATATACTATAGTTTAATACATCCATCTGCACGAATCTTGGCGCAGGGTTAACGGGATCCGGTCATCCTCAAGCTCCAGCCGACGGCTGCGATTCGTCCCACCTGGAGCAATTTTCAAACGCCACCGCCGGCGATCCGGCCACCTCCCCGGCCGGCCACCGCCACCACCACCTCCATTGAGGTGGTGGCCGTCGCCAGGCGGCGGCTTGGCCGCCGGAGGGCCGTTTTCCGGCGAACCCGACAAGTGGATTTCTTTGGAAAATCCATGAAAATGCCGAATTGGATCGGGCTCAATTGAGCCCGAACCTTGGACCTATTGATTGCTATGATCTATACATGAGAGAAGGAGTGGAGGAGGACCTTTCTGGTGGCCTGAATCCTTGCCGATTGCCGGGATGCCATTTTTGTGGTGGTGGTGGTCGGATTTCTGCAACAACACAGTGAACAGCTCTGGCTCCTTCGGGTAAGGGGTGGGACTGATTCCTTGGAGTCCAGTGAAGCTTTTAAAATGAAGAGAAGGGGTGTTAGGTGGCTGGAAATGCATTTGCCATTATTGGCTCTTGGTCAAGCTTGGCGGCCATGGTAGGTAGGGGGGAAATGCTGGCTCCAGCCAGTCAATGGGTAGCTGGTTGCACTCCTCTGGTCTTAGGGAATTGAATGGGAGGTTGGGGAAGGTTGGGCAAGGGGAAGGATGAGCCCAAGTCTTCCTCCATTTCTTCTCTCTCTTTCTCTCTCTTCCCTTTGAAGCACTTTCTCTCTCCCATTAACCAATCTGAATTTTTGACTCCTACCTAACCCTAAGGCAGACCACATGTTTATTTCACCCATCCAAGCAAGGTTAGCCCAAGAGAATTGGGCATGAGCTTGAGTTAGCCCATTTGGGCTAGCTTGACCCAAACCTAGGCTAGGGTTGAACTTGGTCAATTTGGTCTTTGAGTTTGCCCCTAATGGGTCCTTTGTGACCCATTGGTCTCCCCTAAGGCCTAGGTAGGGTTGTCTTGGCCCCTTGGAGGTCACTTGACCCTTAGGTAGGGCACTTGACCATTTTAGGGCTAGAGTTGACTTTGGTCAACTTAGCCTTTTTGATTGGTCCCAATGGGTCCTTGATGACCCATTGGCCTCTCACTACGGTTATGAGGGTATGTGTGGGGTCCACTTGGCTAAGGTAACTTCAATTGGCCCTTGTGTATGTCCGTTTGACCGAATGTAGGTTAGGTTGACCCATTTAGGGTTAGAGTTGACTTTGGTCAACTTAGCATCTTGGGTGGACCCCAGTGGGTCCTAGGTGACCCATTGACCTCACTCTAGGGTTAGGTGGGCTTGGGTGGGGTCCACTTGGCTTGGGGATGGTCAATTGACCCTAAGTAGGTCAGTTTGACCCATTTAGGGTTAGAGTTGACTTTGGTCAACTTAACCCTTTTGACTGTCCTTCATAGGTCCTTAGTGACCCATTGATCCCACATTGGGTCTAGGGAGTCCCTGATAGGGTTAGTTGGGCTTTACTAGGGCACATTGCCCTTAGTTATGGCACCTTGCCCAATTTAGGCTTATGGTGGTCCTAGGTCAAATTGGCCACCTGTGGTTGACTCCAATGGACCCTTAAGGCTCTAGTGGACCCTCTAATGGGTTAGTGATGTTGTGGTGGGGTCATGGAGTCATGGTGAAGCCCTAAGGTCAAACCCTAGGTTGGGTGATGAGGTTGTGCCATAGGCAGACCATGGTGATTCTCACCTTGGCCTTCTATCTCTTGGCCCATTTCTGGCTTCTTAGGGTTTTGTCATGACCTAGTCATGACCAAAACCACTCTTAGGGGTCTAGTTGGAAATGAGATGTTACAAATCCCAATAAACAAAACAAAGATTTCGTCCCCGAAATCAAGGTTAAGCCTACGGGAATTTCTACCAAAGAAAAGAAACTTGTAACATCCCATCACGACGCCATGTTTGATAAATTAAGTTTAAAGGGAAACCTAAATCGATGACCAATTCGCCTAATTGGCAAACCAAGATCCCAATAAATAAAAGATTAGCCTCTACTCTTCATGGAGCAGCCTTACTAGTAAAATAAATTAAACATCTTGAGGGGTTGTGAGGTATACCTGACTGAACAGCTCTGGGTACTTTTGTCGCATCAGGTCCTGCGGTTCCCAGGTATGCTCTTCCTGGCCGTGGTTCCTCCATAAGACCTTGACTAAGGGTATCTTCTTGCGGCGCAAGATCCGTACTCCTTTGTCGTCGATCCGTACCGGCTCTAAGCGGACTGACCGGTCTGAGGCTACCGGTCCATCTGTGGTCGAAATGTGCTACTCTGGGCGTAATAGAGCCCTCCTGAGCGAGGAAATATGGAACACATCATGCAAGGGTTCCAGATCTGGTGGCAACTCCAGCCTGTAAGCTAGGGGTCCGATCCGCTCCAGGATCCTGTAAGGGCCCATATACCTAGGGCTGAGCTTCTTCTTCCAACAACGCACTCGTGAATCTCCATGCATAGGCCGGATCTTCAGAAACACTTGGTCCCCCATCTGAAACTCTACCTGACGATGCCGGGCATCGTAGTACTTAGCCTGTCTGCTCTGTGCCTCTAACATCCTATCTCTGATCAGCCTCACCTGAGCCTCGGTGTCTTCAACAAAATCTGATCCCAAAAACTTCGGATCCTCGTCCCGAATCCAAGAAAGCGGGGTCCTGCATTTCCTTCCATACAAGGCTTCGTAAGGCGCCATCCTGATGCTGGACTGGTAGCTGTTGTTATAGGAGAATTCGACCAGGGGTAAGAGCTTCTCCCACGGTTCCCCGCGGTCCAAAATGCACAGCCTCAAAAGATCTTCCAGCGTCCGATTGGTGCGCTCCGTCTGCCCATCCGTCTGGGGATGGAATGCGGTGCTGAAGGTCAAACGCGTGCCTAAGTAAGCCTGCACGGATCTCCACTCCCTGGAAGTGAACCGGCCATCCCGATCCGACACGATCGTCTTGGGCACCCCGTGATATCGAACGAACTGCTCCACAAATCTCCGCACTAATAATCCCACAGAGTCGTCCTTCCTGATCGGAATGAATCTGGCCACCTTCGTCAACCGATCGACGATGACCCAAATCGAGTCGTTTCCCGTCCGTGATCGGGGAAGTCCATGGATAAAGTCCATGGCGATGTCTTCAAACTTCCACTCCGGTACCGGGAGTGGTTGCAACAATCCTGCGGGGTTTTTGCACTCCGCCTTTACTAACTGGCACGCTTCACAGTGGGTCACAAACTGAGTGATATCCTTCTTCATGCCTGGCCAGTACATAGTCTTCTTTAAGTCCGCAGTCATCTTCGTGATCCCCGGGTGCACCAAGTATCTGCTGTGGTGGGCCTCCGCCATGATATCTTCCCGTACCTGACCTCCTTCCTGTATATAAGTCCGACCTCTAAAGCATACCATGCCGTCCCTCATCGTGTAATCCCCTACTGTACCGTTCTCCAAGGCCCAGAATATCGGCTCCAATTTGGCATCTCGCCTCTGCCCATCTCTGACTCGATCCCGGATATCGTCTGTAGCACTCATCGCAGCTAAATACTCCATGTAAAGCTCGGGATCCTCGGATGACACCAGTGTGATGTGCATATCTTCCAACCTCCTCACCAGCTCCATAGACATAACCTGGGGCCCAGCTTCGGAAGTGGCAGCTCTCCGACTCAACGCGTCAGCCACCACATTTGCCTTCCCTGGATGGTAGTGCATCTCATACTGGTAATCCGCTAAGAACTCCACCCAGTGCCTCTGCCTGATGTTCAGTTCCTTCTGCGTGTCCACGTATTTCAGGTTCTTGTGGTCGGAGTAGATGTCGCAGTGGACTACATAAAGATAGTGGCGCCAGACCTTCAAAGCAAAAACGACCGCCCCCCATCTCAAGGTCGTGCACCGGGTAGTTCTGTTCGTGCTTCTTCAACTAGCGAGACGCATACGCAATCACATGACCCTTCTGCATCAGTACAGCTCCCATACCCTGGTAGGAAGCGTCAGTGTAGACCTGAAATCCTTCTCTCCCTGAGGGGAGAGCAAGTATGGGAGCCGAGGTGAGTCGGTCCTTCAGCTCCTGGAAAGCCGCATGGCACTGCGGGGTCCACACGAAAGGTACCTCCTTCTTCGTCAAAGATGTGAGTGGGAGGGCGATTCGAGATAATCCCTCCACGAACTTCCGGTAATAACCGGCAAGTCCTAGGAAACTTCTCACGTTGGTGGCTGCCTTCAACGGTGGCCAATCCCGAACTGCCCGAATCTTTGCCGGATCCACTGCCAACCCGGCTCCACTGATAATATGGCCTAAGAAGCCCACCTCCTTCAACCAGAACTGACATTTGCTGAACTTTGCATATAAATGATTCTCCCGCAGTCTCTGTAGGGTCAGTGCCAGATGGTGTTGGGTACATTGGTCAAATGTACCTGATTTGAAGAAGCCTCACCCAACTTAATGATATACATCATAATGTATTTGATGTATGTTGAGTTTACTTGTGCAGGTTAAGAAATCACTGACTGAAGCAAAAAGTTTCTAAGTCCATGTATCGACACCCAGAGGGAAAGTGTCGACACTTAAGAAGACTTGTGTCGACATCCAGACAAGCAGTGTCGACACTTGGAGTCATTGTGTCGACACCTGGGATGCAGAGTCGACACCAGACAGAAAGTGTCGACACTTGGAGCTGTGTCGACACTCAGTGAAGAAAAGTGCAGACAGAAAGTGTCGACACAAGGAGGTGTGTCGACACCCAGTGAAGCTGTGTCTACACCAGAAAGTGTCGACAGTTGGAGCTGTGTCGACACTCAGCAAAAGTCTGCAGAGTCTAAGTACAAGTGTCGACACTCAACACAATGTGTCGACACTATGCAGAAGAGTCAGCACTTGAAGTAAGTGTCGACACTCAACACAATGTGTCGACACTCAACAGAAGAGTCAACATTTGAAGTATGTGTCGACACCCAGAATAATGTGTCGACACACAGCTGAAGACTCAACACTTGAAGAAAGTGTTGACACAAGGAGCTGTGTCGACACTTAGCAAAGAAAAGAATTATCAACAAAATATTCTAAGTACAAGTGTCGACACTAAGGGAATGTGTCGACACTCAGCTGAAGTCTCAACAACAAGAAGGTGTGTCGACACAAGGAGCTGTGTCGACACTCAGCAAGATTCAACAAAGAAGACTATGTGTCGACACCAAGAAGCAGTGTCGACACTTGACAGATTCAACACAAGAAGATGTGTCGACACAAAGGAGATGTGTCGACACATAGAAGAATTCAGCAAAAGCTAGAAGAACAAGTACTTGTGTCGACACTCAATTTCAGTGTCGACATATGTAGAAGAATCTGTGTCGAGACATACAAGGAGTTGTGTCGACACCTTGTAGACTTGTGTCGACACTTACACAACATGTGTCGACACTTGGACTATAAGTGTCGACACTTAAAGACAGAAAGTCTCGACACTTACAGACAGTTAGAGATTTTCAAGAAGTGATTGGATGATTTGACAGATGCCGTTCCAGCCGGTCTACAGCACCTGTCAGAGATATCAGAAGTCAGTTATGGACCGGACCAGCCGGTTACCATGAAGAAGGCCTATAAATAGGCACCTACAGTTTACAGAAACTGTTGTTGAAAGAAGTTTAAAAGTTGTTGAAAGTGGTTAAGAGTTGTTGAAGTAATTATTGAAGTAATACAAAGAGTATCAACACAAGAAGATCTAGCAGTTAAAGTGCAGATCTAAGAAGTTGGAGAGAGAGGGCTCCATCCAAGAAATCAGCCTCTGGAACTAGGCTGAGAAGAATGATTCAGATTCAATTCTGGATCTTAAGTGGCAGAGGTCAAGGAACAACTGCAGAGGATTCAGTCTTATTCAGTTCCACTCAAGAAGCTTTGAAGAAAGCTAAGTCAGGGTGAATCCAGCTGAGTTCTTCCAAGAACTCATCAAGAATCTCTCAACTCCCCTCCTTTAATTCTGAGTTGTAGAGATATTATTTGTATTACATTTTTAACTTGTAGGATCCATTGTATCTGAGTGATTGTAAGCCTATATTTATAAAGGCTGAGGGTAGGGCTTGTTAGCCTGAGTGTAGGAGATAGAGATCTCTGAGTGTAGGCCTTGATTGGCTGAGTGTAGGCTTTGGGATAAAGCTGAGTTGTAAGGCTTTGGGCCTGAGGTGTAGGAACCAATTTGGGTTCTGAGACAGTGCAGGAGTTTGGCCGAATCTAGTACACTGCTAGATAGGCGAAGGGGGAAAGTGGATGTACCCATATCTTGGGGAACCACTATAAATCACTGTGTGCTGTACTGTGCTGAAATTGTTGCTGTGTATGCTGTGTTTGCTGTGATAAACTAGTTAGATTGCTGTGATATAACTGATTGCTGCCAATAAAGTTAGAAAAGGATTAGGTCACCTATTCACCCCCCCCCTCTAGGTGTTTAGGTCCCATATCTTTCAAGTGGTATCAGAGCCAGGTTCCTCAAAACAAGGACTAACAGTCTGAGGAGATCCTGTTTGGCAGATTCAGTGTAAGGGACAACACAGATTCAAGAAATTCAAGAAAATCAAGAAACATGGGGTCTTATGAGAATCACAAGGAATTGGGTTCCATGAAAATACCCATATGCAGGAAGGAGAACTTTGGGATCTGGAAAGAAAGGGTAAGGCTATTTATGGAGGCCTCAGACCCTAGAATCTACATCACAGTAAAGGAAGGGCCTTATGTGCCTATGAAGATTTCAGTTCTAGATGCAAATCAGAGAACTCCAAAGGATTTCTCTGAGATGAGTAAGGATGAAATTGTCCTGGCCACCATGGACAAGAGGGCACAGAACATAATAGTGAGTGCCATTGATGATACAACTTTTCAGAACTTAATTCACTGTAAAACAGCAAAAGAGATGTGGGATACTCTCATTGTTTATATGGAAGGTTCTGAAGAAGTTAGGCAAGATAGGAAGTCCTTGCTAAATCAGGAGTATGAAAGCTTTAGGCAAGGAAAGGGTGATAGCATCACTGAGTGCTATAAGAAATTTTACAGAATAGTTAATGAACTCATGTCTTATGGAAGAGAGTTCAGTAACTATGAACTAAATGACAAGTTCCTAAGGTCCCTAACCAAAGATTGGGACACCAAGATCTGTGCCATAAGAGAAATGGCTAAGTTGGTGGAAATTCCTCCTCCTACACTGTTTGGCAAGTTATTGTCATATGAGATGCAGTTAATAGTGAGAAAAGAGGAGGAGAAATCAACAAGGACTGAGCACAAAGAAAGAACTGTTGCTTTCAAGACAGAAGTTCCCAGAAAGTGCAGGAATAAGTCTTTAACTCCACCTCCAGAGGTAGTTGAATCAGAATCTGATGAGTCTGTCAGCACAAAGTCTAAGAGCAGTGAAAGTGATGAAGACTTTGCTGCTTTCACTAGACACTTTCAGAAGTTTTTGAAAAAGAAACAGTGGAGGTCAAGGCCTTCTACATCACAAGGAAAGGAAGACTCTTATCAGAAAAAGAGGTCTTCAAAGAATGACAAAAAAGGACAAAATCAAACAAGGCAACTGGTTCAAAGATTGTTTGCTATTGCTGCAATAGACAGGGCCATGTTATTGCAGATTATCCAGAGAAGAGAAAGGAATCTGGTGACAGGAAAAAGACTCACTTCAAAGGGAAGAAAGAAAAGTCTTTTGTTGCTAAGAAGGAGAAGACTCTATCAGATATCTCTTCTTCAGAAACTGAGTCTGAGGCTGAAGCCTACATAGGGCTGTTTGCTGAAAAAGAAGAGGAAGAATTCATGCAGATCTTGGAGTCAATTTATGAACAAGAAGACAGTCATTGCCAAGGACTAATGGCTTTGACAGACAGTGCCAAAATCCTGGAGCAGCCAGGACCCAGTCAGGTACAAAGTTCAAGTTTAAATTCAGTTTCTTGTTCTAGTTCAGAATCAGATTCTTCTTCATCAAGTGATGAGAATATATCTGAGTCTGAGGAAGATATTCATCAGCTTATAGATGAATATAAGGTACTGTTGCAAGCCTACAAGAAAAGCAAGACCCTAGCCAAAAGTCAGGCAAAGGAAATTGCTGATCTTAAAGCTGCTGCAACAGATTTTGAGAAGCAATTTGATCAAAAACTAAATGAGGTAGCCAGGCTGAAACACATTACTGTGATTCAGATGGGAACTATCACTTTTAAGAATGATCAAATTAAGTGTCTGGAGAACAATCTTCAGAAGGAGAAGGACTTGGTTGCTAGGTTTTCTAAACCTAAGTCAGTGTTACCCATAATTGATGAATTTGTTCATCACAAGGGTAAAGCTGGACTGGGCTTTATTAGACCTGCAGGGACTGAGCAGTCCAAGTATAAGTCCAAGGGCAAAGCCCCAACATTCAACAAGCCTGCTATAGTCAAGACAGCCAAGGCAGTACCTAAGCAAAGGTACAATAAATTTGAATGTTGGTGCTGTGGCAAAGTTGGCCATTTTGCAGTATACTGTTGGCACAATGTGAGTGCCAAAGTGAGTTCCAAACTACCTGTTGGAAAGCCAGTAGGTAGGTTTGTCAAATTGCAAACTAACAATCACCAAGGACCCAAGAATACTTTGGGTTCTAAGGTTCATTAATTTGTTTTGCAGGTGAGTCCAAGTGGCCATACCCCTACATGGTACTTGGACAGTGGATGTTCCAGATATATGACTGGAACTAGGGGACTACTGAAGGACTACATTCCAATCAAAAATGGTCCTAAAGTGACCTTTGGTGGTTCTGAAAAAGGAATCATCAAAGGGTTTGGTAACATTTCTTCAAACTTAGTTACCATTACTCAAGTGGCTTATGTTAAAGGGTTGAAACACAACCTAATAAGTATAAGTCAATTAAGTGATGTAGGGTATGACATCTCATTTGTTAAAAATGGTTGTCATATCAAGAGGTCAAGAGATCAAGAGATCATTTTGACAGGTTATAGGAAGAGGAATGTCTACTGCCTAGACATTATGATTGAGAACAATGGTTCTCCAGTTTGTCTTGTAGCTGATGAGACAGTCTCTCATTGTGTCAAATGGCACAAGAGGCTAGCCCATCTTAACTACAAGACTATTAGCAAACTCTTTAGCAAAGAGTTAGTGAGGAATGGTGCTCAAGTTAAGTGTGTCAAAGATGGTATTTGCTCAGCTTGTCAAAAGGGCAAGCAGACTAAATACACCTTTAAAAGCATAGAAAACAAAGATGCTGTGAGGTGTTTGTACCTCTTGCATTTGGATCTCTTTGGTCCAATGCCAGTTCACAGCTTAGGTAGAAAGGTCTATACCCTTGTAGTTGTAGATGACTACTCAAGGTTTTCCTGGGTGTTCTTCTTAAGACAGAAATCTGAAACACCTAGTGTCTTCTACAGCTTTGTCAAGCAAATTCAGAATGAACTAAATAGTACTGTGGTCAAAATTAGAAGTGACCATGGTACTGAGTTTCAGTCTGAAAGCATGACAAAACTATGTGAAGACTTTGGGATATTTCAAGAATTCTCTTCACCTAGAACACCTCAGCAAAATGGCATTGCTGAGAGGAAAAATAGGACCTTGATAGAGGCTGGTAGAACCCTATTGAGTGATACATCACTGCCAGAGTATTTCTGGGCTGAAGCAGTTAACACTGCATGCCATGTTATAAATAGGGCTACCATCACTAAAGGGCTAAACAAGACCCCCTATGAAGTTGTGAAAGGCAGGAAACCAAACCTATCCTACTTCAGGATCTTCGGTTGCAAATGCTTCATACTTAACAATGGGAAGTCTTACTTAACTAAGTTTGTTGCCAAGTCCCAAGAGGGAATTTTTGTTGGGTACAACAATAATAGTAAGGCTTATAGAGTGTACAACTTGACTACACAAGTTGTAGAAGAATCAGTGCATGTAGTTTTTGATGAGACTAAACTTATTAATAATGAGTTGTCTAGCAATGTATGCAGCCCCACAGGTTTGACAAAGACAATGGACAAGCTTACTATAGAAGAGGTGCCTGCTGCAAGACAGCAAGGAGAGGAGAGTAGCTGCTGTCCAGGGGGAGAACTACATGTGCCAGTTGCTGAAGAAATCCAAGGAATACAGCATGATGCAGATGCTGAAGTGGTTCAACCTGAAGTGAGGATGCCTCCAGCCCACAGGCATCTTAGAGATCATCCAGTAGAGCTGATTATTGGAGATCCAAGACAAGGAGTTCAAACTAGGAGCAGAAATCAGGATGCTGCAATCTATTCCAGCTTTCTGTCACAAGTTAAACATAAGAAATTTGAAGAAGCAATACAAGATCCACAATGGACTGAAGCAATGCAAGAAGAGCTTAATCAGTTCAAGAGGTGCAAGGTCTGGGAATTGGTTCCTAAACCTAAAGATCACAATGTAATAGGAGTTAAGTGGATCTACAGGAATAAGATGGATGAACAAGGGGTCATCATTAAGAATAAAGCTAGACTGGTTGCTAAAGGATATAGGCAAGAAGAAGGTATTGACTTTGATCAAACCTTTGCTCCAGTAGCCAGACTGGAAGCCATAAGGATGTTCTTGGCCTATGCAACCTATCAAGGATTCAAGGTTTACCAGATGGATGTCAAGTCAGCATTCTTAAATGGTAATCTTAAAGAAGAAGTCTATGTGGAGCAGCCTTCAGGTTTTGTTGATCCAACTCTACCTCATTATGTCTATAGGCTTAGGAAAGCTTTATATGGGTTAAAGCAAGCCCCTAGGGCTTGGTATGAAACCCTATCTAGTTTCCTCATTGAGAACAAATTCTCAAGGGGGAAAATAGATAAGACTCTATTCCTTAGGGAATCAAGAGGCAAAGTCATACTAGTCCAAATATATGTAGATGACATTATATTTGGGTCTACTGAAAGCAGCCTTTGCAAAAAGTTTGCAAAACTTATGCAAGGTCAGTTTGAAATGAGTAGTATGGGAGAGCTGAAGTTTTTCTTGGGTCTCCAAGTTAAACAGACTGAGAGTGGTTTGTCCATTTGTCAGTCAAAGTTCACCCTAGAACTCATAAGGAAGTATGGTATGGATTCATCCAGTACCATGAAGACTCCTATGGGGTCAAGTATGTCTCTTAGCAAGGATGATGCAGGGAAACCTGTAGATGAAACCTTGTATAGAGGGATAGTTGGCTCCCTACTATACTTGACTGCTAGTAGACCAGACATCATGTATGCTACATGTGTTTGTGCAAGGTATCAAGCCTGCCCTAAAGAATCTCACTTGACTGCATTCAAGAGAATTTTGAGATATCTAAAGGGCACTCCCTATCTAGGCCTCTGGGACCCTAGGAATGGAGACTTTGATCTAACAGGTTATTCAGATGCAGACTTTGCAGGATGCAAAGAGGATAGAAAGAGTACTACTGGAACCTATCAATTCCTAGGTGGGAGACTAATTTCATGGAGCAGCAAAAAGCAGACTAGTGTGGCTATCTCCACAGCTGAGTCAGAGTATGTGGCTGCAGGAAGTTGCTGTGCTCAACTTCTGTGGATTCAACATCAGCTAGAGGACTATGGATTTCAGGTAAGTAGAACTCCACTTTACTGTGATTCTACAAGTGCTATTTCAATAGCTAATAATCCTGTATCTCATAGTAGAACAAAACATATTGAGATTAAATATCACTTTCTTAGAGAACATGTAGAAAGAGAAGATATTTCACTTGAATATGTTAAAATAGATGAACAAGTAGCTGATATGTTTACTAAGCCACTAGAAGAAGCTAAGTTCAATAGATTCAAAATTGAACTAGGAATGATAAACTTAGAGTAAGTTTACAGATTTGAAAATGACTAAGTAAAAAGGTGTCGACACATAGACAAGTCTATGTCGACACAAAATAGTGGTGTCGACACTTCAGGAAAAAGGTGTCGACACATCTAGGAATGTGGTGTCGACACTTCAGAATGTTAGTGTCGACACATGTCAAGTAGGTGTCGACACATCCTATGTGGTGTCGACACTTAAGTTTTACTCAGAATTTTTCTAAGTAAAGTCTCGACAATGTGTCGAGTTATGTTGTGTCGATACATAACCAAGTGTCGACACATAAAATCTGTTGACTAAACTTGTGTCGACACATATGTGTCGAGACATTATAAGTCAGTGTCGACACTTATTGCCAGTGTCGACACATGTTAAGCTAGCTGTCCCGCCTGTTCATCTTCAAAATCAGAAAGGTATAAATAGGGTTCTATCTTTGTTTGTCGACACGCTTTCAAAGTTTCGAGACCAAAACTCCTGTGTCGACACCTCTCTTTTCTCAAAACTAATTCTCCAAACCCTAATGGCTCCTAAGCTTGAGGAGAACGTTAACGAGGGCTATGAGCTAGTGCGCGGCGCGTTCGATGAAGCTGATCAAGAAATCAAGTCGGTGGTAACCCTAGTCGCCAATTCTGGACTAGAATACTTGGTTTCAGAACCAACAAAGTTTTGGAAGAAGGAAGTTCTTGAATTCCTTAATGGAGCTGCTGTAGATGACTCTGGATATAGAATCAAATCTAGAGTTCATGGATCTAAAGTCAAGATTTCACCAAAAAGTCTGAGGAAGGTACTCCAGCTACCTAAAACACAAGATGAAGAAGAAGTAACTGCATCCAAGACCAGGGAAGCCCTTACCTGGTGTGGACTTGATCCAAAGATGAAGATAGGATCTGTCTTTAACAGGAAAGGCATGAACAGTCAAGGAAAATTCATGTCTGAGATTGTGGGCAAGGTTATTCTCAGTAAGCCTGGACGGCATGACAGGGTGTCAGCCTCTATGTTTGGAATTATGACTAGAATCATATTCACTCTGAAAACAGACTGGTCAATAGTGGTTTTTGACAAGATCAAGGAGAGCTTGAAGAAGCCCAATCTGGGCAGAATTATAAGTCTCTACCTAGCTGGTACAATACCAGAGGTAATGAGCAATGCTGCTGGAAGCAAGATCAACCACATGAGGAAGATGGATCAACGGATATTTTCCAGATGGGACAGGGTGTTGTCCAAGGAAGTGACAACCCCAGAGAAGCCAGTTACTGAGAAGGAGATTCCTCCTAAGAAAAAAAGGAAGACAGCTCCTGTGACACATGAGTCCTCCAGCAATTCAGGGAGTGAAGAATAAGTTGTTTTCACTCCTGATGACCAAGAGGAAGTGGCTGCAGAGAAGACCCCTGCTGATCAAGATGTAGCTGAGATCCAGGGGGAGCTGCCACAGGCTAGCCTCATCCACAGGGATCAAAGCCAGGGGGAGCCTCCAGTAGTAGAAGAACCCTCTACTCTGGACAGTGAGCAAGCCACTAACATCATCCAAGAGGTACTCATTGAACTAAATACATTGAATTTTTCTATAGTAGATTCTGATTTGTCTGATGTACATCAGCAAACTCAGCTAGACAGTCAAGAACCAGATGTTGTTATCCAAGACACATCTGTTGTACTAGAAGTGGTTCCTGATCAAGTAGTTGAAGAACAAAGAACTTCTCCAGCTTCTTCACCTCAAGAGTTTACAATGGAAGATCTATTCCTAAATTTAGATCAAGAAGATTTTGATATGGACAAGGATGCTGCTGCTAAAGATAAGAGTGCTGCTGCTGAGGGGGAGCACATGGAAGTTCTGGAAGAGCCTATTAGGCAAGAAACTGAAAAGGCAACTGCTATGCAAGCTGACAAACCTCCAAGCCCTAAGGAAAGGGTTGAAATAGCCAGCACTTCAGAATCTGAAGAAGATGAGGCTGCAAAGGCTAAAAGGAAGAAATTATATGTTTTTAAAAGAAGAAGCCAGAGTTACAAGAAGGCTTTGCAATCCATTGCCCCACAGCCTATAGTCCAACAAGCTCCAACTGTTGACTATAGTGCTTTACTGATTGCACTGCAGATAAAAATGGATGAACAAAGGAAAGCCATAGAGGCTTATGTTGATGCAGGGCACAGATCATTACAGTTTGATCTTGCCCAAGATATAAAATCTATAAGGTTTGAGATGAATCTCAACAAGAAAGAGATGACAGACTGCTTCCACAAGGGTGGCAATGCAGTGGTGTATCTGGCTACACACCAAGAGAAGATCAAAGCCCAAGTAGATGATATAGCATTGAAGCAAGGGTATGTACTGGAAAATCAGTTAAGGATGAATGACAACTTGACTGCTTCACACAATGCTATAGTCACTGAATTGAAAAATAAGACTGCTGAACCTTCTACATCTGCTGCTGCAGTTAAGGCTGACTTTGATAAAGTATTTCAAGCTGAGATTACTGCTGTCAAGACTGCAATTCAAGATTCCCAGAAGGCCATCTCTGAACAGCTCACTAAGCTCAGACCTTACTTTAAAGAGGGAATCAGGTACTTGGATAGTCAGATTAGATTTCAAAAGGATGATGTAAGAGATCATGTTGCCCAAGAAGTCATAAAGGGGGAGAGAGTTTTAGTCAAAGCTAGCTCTGACCATGCCAAATGGATATCTAACTCCATCAGAGCTACACTGGGCTATCCTCCACTCTGTGATGATGATAATGTTGCTGAATCTGGGATTCAAAGTGCATATCTTGGAGGTGAGCAACCAGAGGTAGCTCAGGTCATATATCCTCCACCAGATTTTGACATGGTGCAAGCTGATATTCACCAGATGTATAGCCCAACTGCAGGGAAGTCAAATGTTGTTCTGGAAAAGGTTGTTGAACCTATTTCTGCAGCTATGCAAGAGGCATTAGAGAAAGAAGAAGAGACAAGGCTGTCAAAGAAGAGGTTTAGGGAACAAGCAGAACAAAAGCCAGATTTTGAACAGTGGAGCCCTACCTCTAGGAATATAATTCTAACTGCCTGGAAAGCTGCCAAGGACAATGCTCATGAAAGGAACAAGTGGTTCTCTGAAGCAGAATGGAGGAAACATGAAATAAGACAGGAGGCCATTGTTCAATATAGAAGAAAGGCAAAGATGTGAAAGCTACCTCCTACTGCAGTGGAGCCTAGCAAGTACTTCCCCAAGCCATACCACTATTTTGAAAGGCAGAAAATCAAAGCAGAAGAGCTGAAGAAGAAGGACTTAAAAGGCAAGAAGCCTGCTGATGCTGCAACTGCTGAAGCCACTGTCAAAGCTCAAGTCCAATCAGGCAAAGGCATTGTTATCAAAGAACCAGATCAGAAATATATTAGGAATTGACTTAAAGATTGTTGTAATCTTTTGAATGAAATACATTTTTGTAAATCATTGAAGATGTATTAGAAAAATGTTAGAACAATAAATGATAAATATATTTCATGATTGTTCTGAGAATATGTCTATTTCTTGTTTGTTCTGCAATGTTGAATGTGTATACATGTGTGAAATATTACATGTTTATGTTTACCCTGCTGATTATAATCTGCTTTATATCATTCTATAATTTTTAATTATGAATGGTGTATATCATTGACTAAGGGTTATGACTTCTCCAAATAGGGGGAGATTGTTGGGTACATTGGTCAAATGTACCTGATTTGAAGAAGCCTCACCCAACTCAATGATATACATCATAATGTATTTGATTTATGTTGAGTTTACTTGTGCAGGTTAAGAAATCACTGACTAAAGCAAAAAGTTTCTAAGTCCATGTGTCGACACCCAGAGGGAAAGTGTCGACACTTAAGAAGACTTGTGTCGACATCCAGACAAGCAGTGTCGACACTTGGAGTCATTGTGTCGACACCTGGGATGCAGAGTCGACACAAGACAGAAAGTGTCGACACTTGGAGCTGTGTCGACACTTAGTGAAGAAAAGTGCAGACAGAAAGTGTCGACATAAGGAGGTGTGTCGATACCCAGTGAAGCTGTGTCTACAGCAGAAAGTGTCGATAGTTGGAGCTGTGTCGACACTCAGCAAAAGTCTGCAGAGTCTAAGTACAAGTGTCGACACTCAACACAATGTGTCGACACTATGCAGAAGAGTCAGCACCTGAAGTAAGTGTCGACACTCAACACAATGTGTCGACACTCAACAAAAGAGTCAACATTTGAAGTATGTGTCGACACCCAGAACAATGTGTCGACACACAGCTGAAGACTCAACACTTGAAGAAAGTGTCGACACAAGGAGCTGTGTCGACACTTAGCAAAGAAAAGAATTATCAACAAAATATTCTAAGTACAAGTATCGACACTAAGGGAATGTGTCGACACTCAGCTGAAGTCTCAACAATAAGAAGGTATGTCGACACAAGGAGCTGTGTCGACACTCAGCAAGATTCAACATAGAAGACTATGTGTCGACACCAAGAAGCAGTGTCGACACTTGTCAGATTCAACACAAGAAGATGTGTCGACACAAAGGAGATGTGTCGACACATAGAAGAATTCAGCAAAAGCTAGAAGAACAAGTGTTGGGTACATTGGTCAAATGTACCTGATTTGAAGAAGCCTCACCCAACTCAATGATATACATCATAATGTATTTGATGTATGTTTGAGTTACTTGTGCAGGTTAAGAAATCACTGGACTGAAGCAAAAAGTTTCTAAGTCCATGTGTCGACACCAGTGGGAAAGTGTCGACACTTAAGAAAGCTTGTGTCGACACCCAGACAAGCAGTGTCGACACTTGGAGTCATTGTGTCGACACCTGGGATGCAGAGTCGACACCAGACAGAAAGTGTCGACACTTGGAGCTGTGTCGACACTCAGTGAAGAAAAGTGCAGACAGAAAGTGTCGACACAAGGAGATGTGTCGACACTCAGTGAAGCTGTGTCTACACCAGAAAGTGTCGACACTTGGAGCTGTGTCGACACTTAGCAAAAGTCTGCAGAGTCTAAGTACAAGTGTCGACACTCAACACAATGTGTCGACACTATGCAGAAGAGTCAGCACTTAAAGTAAGTGTCGACACTCAACACAATGTGTCGACACTCAACAGAAGAGTCAGCATTTGAAGTATGTGTCGACACCCAGAACAATGTGTCGACACACAGCTGAATACTCAACACTGGAAGAAAGTGTCGACACATGGAGCTGTGTCGACACTTAGCAAAGAACAGAAAGAACAACAAATTATTCTAACTACAAGTGTCGACACTATGGGAATGTGTCGACACTCAGCTGAAGTCTCAACAACAAGAAGGTGTGTCGACACAAGGAGCTGTATCGACACTCAGCAAGATTCAACATAGAAGACTATGTGTCGACACCAAGAAGCAGTGTCGACACTTGACAGATTCAACACAAGAAGATGTGTCGACACAAAGGAGATGTGTCGACACATAGAAGAATTCAGCAAAAGCTAGAAGAACAAGTACTTGTGTCGACACTCAATTTCAGTGTCGACACATACTGAAGAATCTGTGTCGAGACATATAAGGAGTTGAGTCGACACCTTGTAGACTTGTGTCGACACTTGGACTATAAGTGTCGACACTTAAAGATAGAAAGTCTCGACACTTACAGACAGTTAGAGATTTTCAAGAAGTGACTGGATGATTTGACAGCTGCCGTTCCAGCCGGTCTACAGCACCTGTCAGAGATATCAGAAGTCAGTTATGGACCGGTCCAGCCGGTTACCATGAAGAAAGCCTATAAATAGGCACCTACAGTTTACAGAAACTGTTGTTCAGAGTTGTTCAGAGTTGTTCAGAGTTGTTCAAAGTTGTTGAAAGAGTTCAAAGTTGTTGATCAGATTATTGAAGTAATTATAGTGTTACAAAGAGGATCAACACAAGAAGATCTAGCAGTTCAAGTGCAGATCTAAGAAGTTGGAGAGAGAGGGCTCCATCCAAGAAATCAGCCTTTGGAACTAGGCTGAGAAGAAGGATTCAGATTCAGTCTGGATCTTAAGTGGCAGAGGTCAAGGAACAACTGCAGAGGATTCAGTCTTATTCAGTTCTACTCAAGAAGCTTTGAAGAAAGCTAAGTCAGGGTGAATCCAGCTGAGTTCTTCCAAGAACTCATCAAGAATCTCTCAACTCCCCTCCTTTAATTCTGAGTTGTAGAGTTATTATTTGTATTACATTTTTAACTTGTAGGATCCATTGGATCTGAGTGATTGTAAGCCTATATTTATAAAGGCTGAGGGTAGGGCTTGTTAGCCTGAGTGTAGGAGATAGAGATCTCTGAGTGTAGGCCTTGTTGGCTGAGTGTAGGCCTTGGCTGGCTGAGTGTAGGCCTTGATTGGCTGAGTGTAGGCTTTGGGATAAAGCTGAGTTGTAAGGCTTTGGGCCTGAGGTAGGAACCAATTTGGGTTCTGAGACAGTGCAGGAGTTTGGCCGAATCTAGTACACTGCTAGATAGGCAAAGGGGGAAAGTGGATGTACCCATATCTTGGGGAACCACTATAAATCACTGTGTGCTGTACTGTGCTGAAACTGTTGCTGTGTATGCTGTGTTTGTTGTGATAAACTAGTTAGTTTGATGTGATATAACTGATTGCTGCCAATAAAGTTAGAAAAGGATTAGGTCACCTATTCACCCCCCCCCTCTAGGTGTTTAGGTACCATATCTTTCAAGTGGTATCAGAGCCAGGTTCCTCAAAACAAGGACTAACAGTCAGAGGAGATCCTGTTTGGCAGATTCAGTGTAAGGCATTACACAGTTTCAAGAAAATAAAGAAAATCAAGAAACATGGGTTCTTATGAGAATCATAAGGAATTGGGCTCCATGAAATTACCCATATGCAGAAAGGAGATCTTTGGGATCTGGAAAGAAAGGGTAAGGCTATTTATGGAAGCCACTGACCCTAGAATCTACATCACAGTTAAGGAAGGGCCTTATGTGCCAATGAAGATTTCAGTATTGGATGCAAACCAGAGAACTCCAAAGGATTTCTCTGAGATGACTAAGGATGAAATTGTCCTGGCCACCATGGACAAGAGGACACAAAACATAATAGTGAGTGCCATTGATGATGCAACTTTTCAGAACTTAATTCACTGTAAAACAGCAAAAGAAATGTGGGATACCCTCATTGTCTATATGGAAGGTTCTGAAGAAGTTAGGCAAGATAGGAAGTCTTTGCTAAATCAGGAGTATGAAAGCTTTAGGCAAGGAAAGGGTGATAGCATCACTGAGTGCTATAAGAAATTTTACAGAATAGTTAATGAACTCATGTCTTATGGAAGAGAGTTCAGTAACTATGAACTAAATGACAAGTTCCTAAGGTCGCTAACCAAAGATTGGGACACCAAGATCTGTGCCATAAGAGAAATGGCTAAGTTGGGGGAAATTCCTCCTCCCACACTGTTTGGCAAGCTATTGTCTTATGAAATGCAGTTAACAATGAGAAAAGAGGAGGAGAAATCAACAAGGACTGAGCACAAAGAAAGAACTGTTGCTTTCAAAACAGAAGTTCCCAGAAAGTGCAGGAACAAGTCTTCAACTCCACCTCCAGAGGTAGTTGAATCAGAGTCTGATGAGTCTATCAGCACAAAGTCTAAGAGCAGTGAAAGTGATGAATACTTTGCTGCTTTCACTAGACACTTTCATAAGTTTTTGAAAAAGAAACAGTGGAGGTCAAGGCCTTCTACATCACAAGGAAAGGAAGACTCTTATCAGAAAAAGAGGTCTTCAAAGAATGACAAGAAAAGGACAAAATCAAGCAAGACAACAGGTTCAAAGATTGTTTTCTATTGCTGCAATAGACAGGGCCATGTTATTGCAGATTGTCCAGAGAAGAGAAAGGAATCTGGCGACAGGAAAAAGACACACTTCAAAGGGAAGAAAGAAAAG
This sequence comes from Platanthera guangdongensis, assembly GCA_039583875.1. Taxonomy (NCBI): domain Eukaryota; kingdom Viridiplantae; phylum Streptophyta; class Magnoliopsida; order Asparagales; family Orchidaceae; genus Platanthera; species Platanthera guangdongensis. Next base: position 117,482,952 of record CM077153.1, on the reverse strand, counting down.
TCTTTTGTTGCTAAGAAGGAGAAGACTCTATCAGATATCTCTTCTTCAGAAACTGAGTCTGAGGCTGAAGCCTACATAGGGCTGTTTGCTGAAGAAGAAGAGGAAGAATTCATGCAGATCTTGGAGTCAATTTATGAATAAGAAGACAGTCATTGCCAAGGGCTAATGGCTTTGACAGAAAGTGCCAAAATCCTGGAGCAGCCAGGACCCAGTCAGGTACTAAGTTCAAGTTTAAATTCAGGTTCTTGTTCTAGTTCAGATTCAGATTCTTCTTTCATCAAGTGATGAGAATGTATCTGAGTCTGAGGAAGATATTCATCAGCTTATAGATGAATATAAGGTACTGTTGCAAGCATACAAGAAAAGCAAGACCCTAGCCAAAAGTCAGGCAAAGGAAATTGATGATCTTAAAGCTGCTGCAACAGATTTTGAGAAATAATTTGATCAAAAACTGAATGAGATAGCCAGGCTGAAACACATTACTGTGATTCAGATGGGAACTATCACCTATAAGAATGATCAAATTAAAAGACTGGAGATCAATCTTCAGAAAGAGAGAGAGCTTGTTGCTAGGTTTTCAAAACCTAAATCAGTGCTACCCTTAATTGATGAATTTGTTCATCGTAAAGGCAAGGCTGGGCTGGGTTTTGTTAGACCTGCAGGGACTGAGCAGTCCAAGTATAAGTCCAAGGGCAAAGCCCCAACATTCAACAAGCCTGTTGTAGTCAAGACAGCCAAGGCAGTACCTAAGCAAAGGTACAATAAATTTGAATGTTGGTGCTGTGGCAAAATTGGCCATTTTGCAGTGGACTGTTGGCACAATGTGAGTGCCAAAGTGAGTTCCAAACTACCTGTTGGAAAGCCAGTAGGTAGGTTTGTCAAATTGCAAACTAACAATCACCAAGGACCCAAGAATACTTTGGGTTCTAAGATTCATTAATTTGTTTTGCAGGTGAGTCCAAGTGGCCATACCCCTACATGGTACTTGGACAGTGGATGTTCCAGACATATGACTAGAACTAGGGGACTACTGAAGGACTATATTCCAATAAAAAATGGTCCTAAAGTGACCTTTGGTGGTTCTGAAAAAGGAATCATCAAAGGGTTTGGTAACATTTCTTCAAACATAGTTACCATTACTCAAGTGGCTTATGTTAAAGGGTTGAAACACAACCTAATAAGTATAAGTCAATTAAATGATGTAGGGTATGATATGTAACACCCCCTATCCGTCGCATAGCATATAGCAGTAGGTCCGGCCGGGGCCCGACGCCATATACCACAGACAGACCGGGTGGTTACGTATGGAAACCATCCAACCAATCTCAACGTCCTACACAGAGCATTCTAGCGGAAGCAATTTATAAGAGTTACAAATCAAGAACCCAGCACAAGCATGAATGTCCACTAAAACCAAAAGGAATGTCATTACAAAATACTCAAAAGTCGGCCTTAAGGCCTTACGAGATGTTTCATTTGTCTATTACATGATTTACCAACCTCGGCACGCAGGCCGGCCATACATGAATAAAATAGAAAACATTTCCACTTGGGCCTTCGAGGGCCAGCTTCGCAAAAAGGGCTTTAGCCCGCTATTGACCGCTTGGTCCAGCTGCACCTGCAAGCAAACAAACCACCGCACGGTGGCAAACAAAGCAACGGTCAGCAATGCTGACCAAATTATAACGATCCCGCCCCCAACTCGGGGCGGCGATGCTCCTTCCCTGCAGTTCATTAGCACAAGCGAGCAATGCATATAACCATAACCATCTCATCACAGACGTTGGCTCGTACGGCCACACGTCCCGTGCACTCAGGGCACATTCTCGGCGAACCGGTCGATGTCACGTCAATTAAAGCCATTAACATTCCGGACTCACCACCGCCACTTAGACGGCCATTCCTATGAGCAATTCGTCTTCATGGTATTGGTCACGTCAATTTAAGCCATTGACCACCGAAGACTCACATCTATGCCAACGGCGAGTGCCATGTAACTTTAGGTCTCTCTAACCCGAACGACATAAAGCGGGTACGGCTCCATCTAACCCGTGCTCACATCGCAACGGCAATTTAAGCCATTTGCGCGGGTCAAACTTTCACCGAGTCCCATTCTACCGCAAGACACATAACCCCGTTATGTTCATGTTGGCACTCAGGCCACCAAGTTGGCAAGACCTCGTGTCCGCCCAGTTTTCCGGGTGCACCTTTCGGTTAGTCCCCAAGGCTCCCTGCTGCAATCTACCGCGTAGAAAACCCGAAAACACCAAATAGCACGGAGTCTTCTCCGGCCTTATGCAATGCAACATCACCGATCCGAACTAACATGTCCGGGTAGGCTTCAACCACAATGCCTATGTCCGTTCTCGCATACGGACGCTAAACAACGGGGACTTTACATATCTACCCGAAGGAATGCCTCCAACTCTTCGCAAACTCGCGAGAGAGGGCTTCCTATGCTAAGAAAGAAAGCTATCAAGCTCACAAGTGAGGATCGTTACCCTTGCGTTCCTCTTTGGCGCCATCGAAATGTAATCGGATAGAAATCACCGCGCTTGCGTTGCCTCCGTGGATCCGGAGTCGGCTTGCGATTCGGAGCTCCGAAGCTCCTCCAATGGCGGATCTAGCTCCTCTTCCTCTAGCCTTGGCTCTTCTTTCTCCAAGGGTTTGGAGAGAGATCAAGTGATGAAAAGTGTGGATTTTTCTAAGTCAAACCCGTGTATATCCTCCCAGGAACCATCCCCAGCCGTCGGATCTCAACCTAAGAAAACGAGCGGCTTTGATTCGGGGCTGAAATGCCCAATCTGGGCCGAACACGGCTTGGCACACGCCCGTGTCCAGGGCCGTGTGCCGCATTCGCCGTCAAAATCGAATCTTCTGAACACGCACACGGGTATCGAACACGCCCGTGTTCGAGCTGACACGCCCGTGTTCCAGCTGACACGGCCGTGTAGCCGGCCGTGTACCCATGATTTTTCCCCCGTTTCCAACCCGAGCACTGCACGGGTTCTAGGACACGCCCGTGTCCTTGCCCGTGTCACATTGACACGCCTGGGCCCCCAGGCCGTGTACACGGGACATTTCGTCGAGGGGAGAACGACGACTGGATGACACGGCCTTGGACACGCCCGTGTCCTAGGCCGTGTGCCTTGTCTCGACGACCGTCGAGTGAATCTCGACGATTTCACCTTGACGCTCGTCGACACGGGTCGACACGCCCGACGACACGCCCGTGTCGCGGGCCGTGTGCCCATTCTCGACGAATCGTCGAGAATAACTCGACGATTTCACGGCTAAGTGTCGACACGGGTCGACACGCCCTGCGACACGCCCGTGTCGCAGGCCGTGTGCCCATTCTCGACGAATCGTCGAGAATAACTCGACGACTTCGCGGCTAAGTGTCGACACACGCTTGACACGCCCTGGGACACGCCCGTGTCCCAGGCCGTGTGCCTTCAGCCAGAAACCAAAACTGGCCCAAAACGTCCCCCTTTGCTCCTTTGAGTTTCGGGGCGTTACAACTCTACCCCTCTTAAAAGAATTTCGCCCACGAAATCACATAAAGGGAAAAACATGTACAAAACAAAATTTGTACCTGAGCGGAACAACTCCGGATATTCGTCAAGCATCGTCTGCTCTCGCTCCCAGGAGAGCTCCTCACGACCGCAATTGTCCCACCGGACTTTGACCATCCTGATCTCTTTATTGCGTAGCCGCTTGACCTCCGAGTCTTCAATCCGCACGGGCTTGACCTTTGTCGTTAGCCCACTATCCACCGGCACTTGATCGACCGCGATCACTTGCGTAGGCTCTTGCACCGCCTTCCTAAGTACCGAAATGTGGAATACATCGTGTAAACCACTTAGCTCCACAGAAAGCTTCAACCTATAGGCCGCTTCTCCCACTCGCTCCAGAACCTCGAACGGTCCAAGGTACCTCGGGCTTAGCTTTTTCAATCGCCGCACCCGCGAGACACCCTTGAACGGCTTGATCTTCAAGTATACATAATCGCCCACAGCGAACTCCACGTTCCTGTGCTTGGCATTATAGTACTTTGCTTGCCGGTCCTGAGCCATGAGCAACCTCTCCCGAATGGTTCTTACCAAGGAAGTAGCATCCTCCACTTCCGATCGCTTATACAACTTTGACTCGCCCGTTTCTAACCAAGACAACGGCGTGCGACATCTTCTACCATAAAGGGCCTCGAAAGGCGCCATCTGAATACTTGCTTGGTAGCTGTTGTTGTATGCGAACTCCACCAAATAAAGATGGTCCTCCCATTGCTTTCCAAAGTCCAAGACACACATGCGAAGCATGTCTTCCATGGTTCTATTGACCCTCTCGGTCTGCCCATCCGTTTGTGGATGGAAGGCTGTGCTAAACTTCAGCTTTGTTCCCAACATTTGCTGCACCAGCCTCCAATCATTGGACGTGAACCGCCCATCACGGTCACTCACGATGCTGCGGGGCACACCATGAAGCCGTACTATATTATCCACATAAAGCTTCGCCAGCTTCTCCACCGGATCGTCCTTCCTATGCGGAATAAAGTGCGACACCTTCGTTAATCGATCGACCACCACCCAAATGGCGTCGTTCCCCTTCTGCGACCTTGGCAAACCATGCACAAAGTCCATAGAGATGTCGTCGAATTTCCACTCCGGAATAGGCAAGGACTTAAGAAATCCTCCCGGCTTTTGGCACTCCGCCTTTACTAAGGCGCAGGTTTGGCACTTCGCTACGTATAGCGCCACATCCTTCTTCAAACCCGGCCACCAAAATAGCTTCTTGATATCGCGGTACATCTTCGTGCTCCCCGGGTGAATCGAGTACTTGGTATGGTGTGCCTCGTACAACAACTCCACCCGTAAATTGCCCACACTTGGGACGCACAAACGACCGTCTTTCCAAAGCAATCCGTCCTCCACGACGAATTGGGAATTTGACCCATCCAGAGCCTCTATCATGAACTGCTTCATATGAGCATCCATATCCAAAGCCTGCCGAATCCGATCAGCCAGGTCATATTGGACTTCAGTCCAATTCAGCACTGCTTCAGCGCTAGATTGTCTATCCACACAAACAATCTCCAACGCCTCCAGCTCCTGCACCAACCGCTCATCATGCACTGATAGCCAATTCGCTTGAGCTGGGGCTCGGCGACTCAATGCATCCGCAACCGCATTCCCTTTGCCAGGCACGTAGTGGATCTTAAAAGTATAGTCCCCCAGGAACTCCATCCACCTACGCTGCCGCATATTCAAATCTTTCTGATCTATTAGATACTTTAGGCTCTTGTGATCGGTGTAGATGTCAATCTTCACACCGTACAAATAGTGTCTCCACAGCTTCAAGGCAAAAATCACGGCCGCTAACTCCAAGTCATGGACCGGATAATTCCTCTCGTGCACTTTTAGTTGTCTCGAGCCATAAGCTATCACGCTGCCGTGCTGCAGTAGCACGCAACCCAAACCGCTGCCTGAAGCATCGCTATATATCTCATAGCCTTCGGTCCCAACCGGCGAACTCAACACAGGCGCCGTGGTCAACCGACACTTCAATTCCTCAAAAGCTCGCGCGCACTCCGGCGTCCAAACGAACTTATGCTCCTTCCTCGTCAAAGTAGTGAGAGGTAGCGCTATCCGCGAGAAGTTCTCTACGAAGCGCCTATAATAACCGGCAAGCCCCAAAAAGCTCCGGACTTCTGCTACCGTAGCAAGCTCAGGCCACTCCCGTATCGCAACAATCTTCGCCGGATCCACCGCAATACCCTCTCCACTCACTATATGCCCGAGGAACGCCACTGAGGATAGCCAAAACTCGCACTTCGAGAACTTGGCATACAACTGGTTTCTCCTGAGTGTCTCCAACACCAAATGGAGATGCTTGAAGTGATCCTCCTCACTTTGCGAGTACACCAAAATATCGTCGATGAAGACGATCACGAAATGGTCTAGGTACTCCCTGAACGTCCTGTTCATCAAGTCCATGAATACTGACGGCGCATTAGTCAGCCCAAACGGCATGACCGTAAACTCATAATGCCCGTATCTCGTACTAAACGCTGTCTTCGGGATATCACTCTCCCTTATCCGCAGCTGATAGTACCCAGACTTGAGATCTAACTTCGAGTACACCGTCGACCCGACTAACTGATCGAAGAGATCATCAATCCGGGGGATCGGGTACTTATTCTTCTCAGTCAGCTTGTTTAGCTCCCGATAATCAATACACAATCTCAAGCTTCCGTCCTTCTTCTTAACAAAGAGGACCGGTGCGCTCCAAGGCGAAGAACTCGGGCGCACATACCCTTGCTCCAACAACTCTTGCAGTTGAACCTTCAGCTCCGCCATTTCCTTAGGCGTTAGCCGATACGGAGATCGTGACACAGGCTTTGCACCTGGCACTAGCTCGATAGTAAAATCTATCTCCCGTTGTGGCGGGGCTCCAGGAAGATCTGCAGGGAACACATCAGGGTATTCCGATACCACTGAAATACAATCCATAGCGGGCTTCGGCTTTGCAACCTCCACTAGAGTGAAGAACAGTTCTGCTCCGGCACGAACTGCCTTAACCACTTGAAGAGCAGACATCAATGTTTTGCTCGACCCCTTTAAGCCCTTAAACGTCGTCTCACGACTCGCTCCCAGCTTGACTTCCTTGCTACCGCAATCTATATGGGCCTGCTGCTCCGAGAGCCAGTCCATGCCAAATATGACGTCAAACTCCACTAACGGAAGTAAAGACGCCCGCAGGTCGAACTCCTGCTCTCCAATACGAGTCTTAACCTCGCAGATCCTAACCGCTCGCATCGAACACCCATTGGGCAATAACACATCCAACTTGTCCTTCGCCATCGAAGAAGGGACTCCGATGCGTGATATAAATCCTTCGGACAAGAAGGAGTGTGAAGCTCCCGTATCAAAGAGTGCTCGTGCGGGATTTTCACAAATCATTACAAATCCTAAACAAGCAGTGGTAAGGTAACATATACATAACAAGCATATAAAGGAATTGACTTGCTATAAATTAAACCGTACCTGTCACCACGTCAGCTTGTTTAATGGCCTCCTGTTGGCCAAGATTATAGACCCTTGGTTGGGCCGGAGCATAGTGGGATGCGGTCGACTCCACCGCCTTTCCCTTCTCTTCGTAGGTAGCTCCTGGCCTCCTTTCGGACTTAGGACGTCCGCTCCAACAATCACGGGCAAAGTGCCCCGTCTTGCCGCAAGTAAAACACGCACCCGGGGTCCGACCCGTAGTCGCCCCAGAAGCGCCAGAAGGAGCTGGACCCGAAGTCCTATGCTTCTTGAAAGCCCTCCGATAGCCAGACTTCGAAGTAGTCGGCACTTTAAACTCAGACTTCTTTTCACCCAAGCTTTTCTTTGCCTGTACACTCCTCATGTCCTTCTCCAAGGACCGGGCAGTATTGACCAAGGTTAAGAAACCCTGCGTCATCGGCCCCGACAGTAATAGTCTCAGCTCATCCCTCAGACCTTCGTAGAAGCGATTAGTCTTGCGCTCCTCATCCATGATGGTAGAGCTCGCATAACGACTCAACCGCGTAAACTCGTGGAGATATTCATCCACGCTTCGCTCACCCTGCACCAACCTCAGGAACTCATTCTCCATTGAAATCCTCTGAGTAGAAGGGAGGTATCTTGCTAAGAACAATTCCGAGAACTCTTCCATCGGAACGTCTATCAATTGTCTTCCTCTCAGATGATGCAGCTCCAAGCCTTCCCACCACATCCTTGCTTCACCGTCCAACAGGAACGTAGCAATGGTGGTCATCTGCCACTCCTCCGTCTCCGTCGCTGTCATGACTCTCTTCACCCTAGAGAGCCAGTCTTCAGCCTGCGATGGGGTTCCCAACCCCGAGAATAACGGAGGGTTAAAGCTCATTACATGCTTCAACTGCCTCTCAGTCGCCCTCCTTGGCACTATTGGTTCTACAACCACTTGCTCCATCCTCCTCGGCTCCGCCTCTTGAAGAGGTACTTGCTCCATCACAGGAGCTGGCTGCTGCGCTTGCCTCCCAGGCTGCGCATTTATCACGGCTAGCACCGCTTCAGCCACCCATCTTATATTTTCAGCCGACAAAGGTGTTGCGGGAGCAACTTCTGGTGCACTACTTGCCTCAGAACCTCGGCGTTCTGACGGCCCAACACCACTTCTGGTCACCTATAGTGGTACAAAACACCGTTAAGCGACCAAATAACATTGCAAACAACAATTATAGGAACACGCAGGTTCCTCAAACACGAGTATTTTCATTCCTAAGTGGACATTCATGGGTTCTCTTTACTGTTATAACGATGACGCACACAATGTGCTCACCACCCCTTAAAAAGAATTCGCCCACGAATTCAATTCAAGCCCGACCAAAACCAGTAGTCTGATACCAAATTGTAACACCCCCTATCCGTCGCATAGCATATAGCAGTAGGTCCGGCCGGGGCCCGACGCCATATACCACAGACAGACCGGGTGGTTACGTATGGAAACCATCCAACCAATCTCAACGTCCTACACAGAGCATTCTAGCGGAAGCAATTTATAAGAGTTACAAATCAAGAACCCAGCACAAGCATGAATGTCCACTAAAACCAAAAGGAATGTCATTACAAAATACTCAAAAGTCGGCCTTAAGGCCTTACGAGATGTTTCATTTGTCTATTACATGATTTACCAACCTCGGCACGCAGGCCGGCCATACATGAATAAAATAGAAAACATTTCCACTTGGGCCTTCGAGGGCCAGCTTCGCAAAAAGGGCTTTAGCCCGCTATTGACCGCTTGGTCCAGCTGCACCTGCAAGCAAACAAACCACCGCACGGTGGCAAACAAAGCAACGGTCAGCAATGCTGACCAAATTATAACGATCCCGCCCCCAACTCGGGGCGGCGATGCTCCTTCCCTGCAGTTCATTAGCACAAGCGAGCAATGCATATAACCATAGCCATCTCATCACAGACGTTGGCTCGTACGGCCACACGTCCCGTGCACTCAGGGCACATTCTCGGCGAACCGGTCGATGTCACGTCAATTAAAGCCATTAACATTCCGGACTCACCACCGCCACTTAGACGGCCATTCCTATGAGCAATTCGTCTTCATGGTATTGGTCACGTCAATTTAAGCCATTGACCACCGAAGACTCACATCTATGCCAACGGCGAGTGCCATGTAACTTTAGGTCTCTCTAACCCGAACGACATAAAGCGGGTACGGCTCCATCTAACCCGTGCTCACATCGCAACGGCAATTTAAGCCATTTGCGCGGGTCAAACTTTCACCGAGTCCCATTCTACCGCAAGACACATAACCCCGTTATGTTCATGTTGGCACTCAGGCCACCAAGTTGGCAAGACCTCGTGTCCGCCCAGTTTTCCGGGTGCACCTTTGGGTTAGTCCCCAAGGCTCCCTGCTGCAATCTACCGCGTAGAAAACCCGAAAACACCAAATAGCACGGAGTCTTCTCCGGCCTTATGCAATGCAACATCACCGATCCGAACTAACATGTCCGGGTAGGCTTCAACCACAATGCCTATGTCCGTTCTCGCATACGGACGCTAAACAACGGGGACTTTACATATCTACCCGAAGGAATGCCTCCAACTCTTCGCAAACTCGCGAGAGAGGGCTTCCTATGCTAAGAAAGAAAGCTATCAAGCTCACAAGTGAGGATCGTTACCCTTGCGTTCCTCTTTGGCGCCATCGAAATGTAATCGGATAGAAATCACCGCGCTTGCGTTGCCTCCGTGGATCCGGAGTCGGCTTGCGATTCAGAGCTCCGAAGCTCCTCCAATGGCGGATCTAGCTCCTCTTCCTCTAGCCTTGGCTCTTCTTTCTCCAAGGGTTTGGAGAGAGATCAAGTGATGAAAAGTGTGGATTTTTCTAAGTCAAACCCGTGTATATCCTCCCAGGAACCATCCCCAGCCGTCGGATCTCAACCTAAGAAAACGAGCGGCTTTGATTCGGGGCTGAAATGCCCAATCTGGGCCGAACACGGCTTGGCACACGCCCGTGTCCAGGGCCGTGTGCCGCATTCGCCGTCAAAATCGAATCTTCTGAACACGCACACGGGTATCGAACACGCCCGTGTTCGAGCTGACACGCCCGTGTTCCAGCTGACACGGCCGTGTAGCCGGCCGTGTACCCATGATTTTTCCCCCGTTTCCAACCCCAGCACTGCACGGGTTCTAGGACACGCCCGTGTCCTTGCCCGTGTCACATTGACACGCCTGGGCCCCCAGGCCGTGTACACGGGACATTTCGTCGAGGGGAGAACGACGACTGGATGACACGGCCTTGGACACGCCCGTGTCCTAGGCCGTGTGCCTTGTCTCGACGACCGTCGAGTGAATCTCGACGATTTCACCTTGACGCTCGTCGACACGGGTCGACACGCCCGACGACACGCCCGTGTCGCGGGCCGTGTGCCCATTCTCGACGAATCGTCGAGAATAACCCGACGATTTCACGGCTAAGTGTCGACACGGGTCGACACGCCCTGCGACACGCCCGTGTCGCAGGCCGTGTGCCCATTCTCGACGAATCGTCGAGAATAACTCGACGACTTCGCGGCTAAGTGTCGACACACGCTTGACACGCCCTGGGACACGCCCGTGTCCCAGGCCGTGTGCCTTCAGCCAGAAACCAAAACTGGCCCAAAACGTCCCCCTTTGCTCCTTTGAGTTTCGGGGCGTTACATGATATCTCATTTGTTAAAAATGGTTGTCATATCAAGAGGTCAAGTGATCAAGAGATCATTTTGACAGGTTATAGGAAGAGGAATGTCTACTGCCTAGACATTATGATTGAGAACAATGGTTCTCCAGTTTGTCTTGTAGCTGATGAGACAGTCTCTCATTGTGTCAAATGGCACAAGAGGCTAGCCCATCTTAACTACAAGACTATTAGCACACTCTTTAGCAAAGAGTTAGTGAGGAATGGTCCTCAAGTTAAGTGTGTCAAAGATGGTATTTGCTCAGCTTATCAAAAGGGCAAGCAGACTAAATCCACCTTTAAAAGCATAGAAAACAAAGATGCTGTGAGGTGTTTGTTCCTCTTGCATTTGGATCTCTTTGGTCCAATGCCAGTTCACAGCTTAGGTAGGAAGGTCTATACCCTTGTAGTTGTAGATGACTACTCAAGGTTTTCCTAGGTGTTCTTCTTAAGACAGAAATCTGAAACACCTAGTGTCTTCTACAGCTTTGTCAAGCAAATTCAGAATGAACTAAATAGTACTGTGGTCAAAATTAGAAGTGACCATGGTACTGAGTTTCAGTCTGAAAGCATGAAAAAACTATGTGAAGACTTTGGGATATTTCAAGAATTCTCTTCACCTAGAACACCTCAGCAAAATGGCATTGCTGAGAGGAAAAATAGGACTTTGATAGAGGCTGGTAGAACCCTATTGAGTGATACATCACTGCCAGAGTATTTCTGGGCTGAAGCAGTTAACACTGCATGCCATGTTATAAATAGGGCTACCATCACTAAAGGGCTAAACAAGACCCCCTATGAAGTTGTGAAAGGCAGGAAACCAAACCTATCCTACTTCAGGATCTTTGGTTGCAAATGCTTCATACTTAACAATGGGAAGTCTTACATAACTAAGTTTGCTGCCAAGTCCCAAGAGGGAATTTTTGTTGGGTACAGCAATAATAGTAAGGCTTATAGAGTCTATAACTTGACTACACAAGTTGTAGAAGAATCTGAAAGTCCACCTAGTGTCAGCTATGTGCACCTATGGGGGGGGGGAATAGGTGACGAGTAGCGCTTTTACGGAATTTACGAACGTACCTGCACAATAAAAATAGAAAGCACAGCACACAGAATACACAGGCAAATTATAGTGGTTCCCCGACTTGGGTACATCCACTTTCCCCCTTCGACCTATCTCCCCAACAAGGGACGACTCGGTCACTTCTCCAACGGGATTGAAATCCAATCCCTGCACTACCGGAAGGAGCCCTTCCACACGTGAGAGTCAACACTCCCACAAAACGGGTTGCACCCAACCCTTACAACAGGGAACAAAAGTTCCTTTACAACAAAAGTAAATATAGAATGTACACGAGATACAAACTTCTTTCGGAGACTACGGTGTTCCTCTTCGTTCGACGACGTGTTCGTGAAGTCAACGAAGAGTCTACAACCTTGGTCTCTCTTGGAGAGGATCTCCCCGGAACCGGCGGCGGTAACACGAGCGGCGGCTAGCTTCGGGATCGGCGGCTATGATGATAAGCGGCTGCTGAACTTGGAGATCCAAACTTCGTAGCGAAGCAAACTAGGTCTACCAACGGTCACTCGAGGATCGGTCGTCTCGATCGATTCGGACGGGGGTGTTTTTCCCGGTCACCAAATCGAGAGACAAGAGATCTCTGGATAGACACGTGAGACTCAAGCTTTGCTAAGCTTCTATCGCCGGAGATCACTAAGGAATCTCGATTGTTGACGGCGACCAACTTGCCCGAGCACGACGGCGGCGGCGGAGAGGAATCGCGATATTAGGGTTTCGTCGCGGCTCGGTTTCGTTCTCTTTTCTCCGTAATTTTACTGTTCAAAATACTGAAATATATATACTGTAGATAACTCCAATATGACCGTTTGTGGGACCCACACTAGAAATCCCTAAGTCCGGTTCAAACTAGTCCAGAGGCAGAATCCGGTCCAGCAGCATCCTGAGAAAACGCTAAGTGAAAATCGGCGAGAATCGTTAGTGATTCTCGCCGAATCACTTATTGATTCTCAACGAATTTCACTTTGTATACATGAGCTGCTTGGCCACTGGTTCGGCGAGAATCACTAGTGATTCTCGCCGAATCTTACTTGGCACCGTTTTGAGGTAGCCAGAAGGAGTCGGCGAGAATCACTAATGATTCTCGTCGATTCGGCGAGAATCACTAGTGATTCTCGTCGAATCGGCGAGAATCACTTGGTGATTCTCGTCGAATCGGCGAGAATCACTTGGTGATTCTCGTCGAATCGGTGAGAATCACTTGGTGATTCTCGTCGAATTTTCCTTGGACGAATTTTCGTCTTCCACCCTGGAGCTGCTCCTTGACCCATCCATGCTCCTTGTCTTCTCTTGCATATGAACGGCCCTGTACTTGAAAGTAAGTGCACTCCAATAGAGAGAGTACACGTAGGCCAACACACTGATCTGCTCAACGAGGGATTACGTCTTGCAGACCTGTGTATATTGACCTACTGCACCCTGACATTTGTGTGCACTTAGCGTGGAGGAGCTGCAAGTACAACTTAAGATGTTTCATCAAATACATTGTGAATTCATCTTAGCTTGACAGGTGGCTTCCTCAAATCTAGGTAATCGTGGATACAATACCCAACAATCTCCCCCTATTTGACGAAGCCAAAACCCTACTAGCTAAGATGAATAACACATATCAAATAATAAACATTGCATTCAGAAATTAAACATGCAGCACAAGAGAATATATGCAATCAGATCAGGACTTGAGTCATTCACAAATTCAAATATATATACAAATATAAATATATACACATATAATCCAGAATTGTTTCTATGACAACAATAATCATTAAATGTTCTTAAGACAAAGTGACAAGCTATAAGTTTTTGACTATTTTTCCTTAGCTAAGTCACCCTTAGGATTTTGAGCCAAGTACTTCTTGCTTTGCCTCTCCATGTATTCTTTGGGCTTCGGGTAATACCTAGGAGGAGCAACTTTATCTGGATCCTTGTTGTTTCTGAAAAAGATGTTGCATTTCATTTCAAACGTTTTGTGCGTTTCCCACTCATACTGGCTATATACTTCGTTTCGATTGATCTCTCCTCTTTCTTGCAGCCAGAAGGTGTCTAAGATGATGTTCCTTGAAACTGGACTCCACCTTTCGTTTCGTACATCCTCCTCATTCATTCGAGTTCTCTTTGCAGCCTGTGTCTCCTTGGAGGTCCCTTCTTGAACTTTTCTCTTTCCCCTGGCTTTTGCTAAGGCCTCTTGGTCAAACATGCTCCTCAGTTTAGCTTTGGAGAGAGCCCTAGCATCAGCGTCATTTGTGGGAATATCTGCAGCACTTGCACTTACATCCTCAGCAACACTTACTTCCTCAGCGGCCTTAGATGTCTCAGGGACATGAATACCGGCAGGATTGTCAGGCAGAACGACGCCTAACGTACCTAGCGCCTGTTGGAGCATCCACCAGCAGCTCTCATAGACATATTTGCTTGATTGGGCGAAGTGTGTGCTCATGCTTTCTTGAAGCTCGGCCAACTTAGCTATATACTGTTTCTCCCCCTTTTTGGCTTCGACAGCTATGCAGTTGGCATATGAGTGCATGGAGTCATCAATATGCTTGCTGGTCTTGGAGAATTCAGAGACTAAGGTTTGCTGATTGGCGTTAAGAGTTACCATATTACCGTCAAACTTCTGAATGTTGTTGGCTACAACATGTGCATTCTGATTGACGACGGCAAGAGTATCAGTATTCTTTTTCAAACCGGCCATTAAGAGTGTGACAGCTTCGCCGGCCGCGGTATACTTCTCTTCAAATTTCTTCTCCATCACGTCCAGCTTATGGTTGATTTCCACCATATTCTTGAGCATCAGATTTTTCGAAGTCTTAATCCTGTTCAGCAGTTTATTCTGGGCTTCATCAAATGAGACTTTAAGTTCATTCACAATGCCCTGAATGATATTGACAGTGTGAGTGGCTAGCTCATCTCGTAACGGAATAGCCGGAGGCACTTGTGGGCCATGCATTTCAGCAGACGCATCTGTAGAGCTGGATACCATCACAGTCTCTACAGGAGGAATGTTGGCAGTCTCTGTAGATTTATCTAACTCCCCCTCCACTGGTGCAGACTTGTTAGATGGAGGTTCAACTGTAACGTCCCGAATCGCTCTAGGCCCCTAGTGTGTGTGTTTTGAGTCAGGAGGGTTGACTTGAGTCCTGAGAGTGCAGGGAATTGGACTGCACTTGTGGAGAAATGGAGAATCAGTGTAAAAAGGAGGTGACACGGGTAGGGACACGGCCGTGTGCCTACCCGTGTGCGTCGAATTGAGCTCGACGAGCCGTGTCGAGATCGTCGAGCTGTGTCGACACCAAGTGACACGGGTAGGGACACGGCCGTGTGCCTACCCGTGTGCGTCGAGTTGAGCTCGACGAGCCGTGTCGAGATCGTCGAGCTGTGTCGACACCAAGGGACACGGGTAGGGACACGGCCATGTGCCCACCCGTGTGCGTCGAGTTAAGCTCGACGAGAAGTGTCGAGAGGCAACCCGAGAAGTACACGGCCAAGGACACGGCCATGCACACGGCCGTGTCATGTGGACACGGTCGGGACACGGGCGTGTCCCAACCCGTGTCAAGTAATGAACCGACATGGAAACTGTCGTTGCCGCTTCGCCAGGCAGGACACGGGTAAGGACACGGCCGTGTCCCTACCCGTGTCACATTTTATATATATAGGGGACAGAAAACCCTAGCCGTTTTCATGCTCTTTTCATCCCCTAATTCCTGTGAGAACTCCTGTGAGAGGGAAAACTGCAGAAGCAAGTTTTACCAAAGGAGATCCGCCATCGCCGTGAAAGAGAAGATGCCGCCAAGGAGAACTACGAGATCCATGGCTAGAAATGGTGGTACCGCTGGAGCCAATGTGAGTTTCCTACCCTCTCCCTTGGTGCTAGATCTATAGTTATGCCTTAGGAGAGACATCGACTCAAGAGAGTCTTGATGGAGAGGAGAAGATCTCTAGGTTAGGCCATGTTAGAACTTGTGTTCTAGACTTTAGATCTCTTCAACCCTTCCCCTTATCTTCAATATGACGATGGGTGGATGGTCTCGTGAGGAGTTTATGGCCTTTGAGGTTGAATAAGGGAGGAGAATATTTCTGGAAAATTTAGAAACGATCGCTTGAGGAGGAAGACGAACCTATGCCGTTCATTTTCCTTTAAGATGCGCGCAGAATCTATATTCTGCGCGCAGCGATCTTCTAGGCCATTTTCCCTATGGATAAGGCCAGATCTGGGCTTTCGGCTAAACACGAAAGTTGAAGCCCTTGGAAATACCTTTCCAACGAGTGGTTGCACGACTTCAGGTGATGTCTGTAGCCACGGGAAAGTCTAAACGAAAATGGGGTTTTACAAATCCTGCATGCAGAAACTGTGTTCTGTACGCAGCGGACTTCAAGTCCGATTTCAAGTAGGATAATGTCAAATCTGGGTTGAGCTCTGAATATGAAAGATGTAGTCCATGGAAATACCTTTCCATCGAGGGGTTACACGACTTCACCGGATTCCTGTAGCCTCGGGAATCTCCGGTCGAAGTTGCTGACCAGATTCAACCTGCGCCTAAATTCTGGGCTTAATGGAAAAAATGGATTTTGTTTCGGTGAAATTATTAATGCAAGATACTTGCCTTGGATGAACCCTTATGATTAATCATTTGTTGTGTGATTGAAGTATCTTATTAATCATATTTCATATTACCAAATTGTGAAACAAACTTGTTTAAAAGAATTGAACTGGTAGGAATTGAAAGATTGAATATGGTACACTTCATGTTTAAGTTATGATATTACTAAAAAGGATGATGTGATAGATCTTATATGCGCATTACGTTATTTTACATTGTCATCATTTGGGAAGTCATATAGATGAATAGACCATGGCCATGGATATGTTCGACTAATGAAATGAGTCTAGTGGACCAATACTTAGAGCGTTGTCTCCCTACGGGTAGTATTGTGTAAGTTCGTAAGTGCGGTGTTGACCGCCACTTGTTTTGGTTGTGTTGAGATAGGGTGCGGATGGATGGTTGGGCTGTGCCCTCGTGTTTACTTCCGAGGCCCCTTCCATGTTGTGTTGATATGGTGTTTGCATGTGGTGTGAGTCGACACGCGGTGTCGTAATCCCGGGTTAAGGATAGTGTGGCAGGTCTACGGGCTCGCCAGTCGTCACACCGACGGGAGTTGACAGTTAGACTTGGTCGGTTTGGGCTGTGTCCTCGGTGTTCACGTCCCGAGGCCCCTCCGGCCATGTGAACGGTTGGGCTGTGTCCTCGTGCTTTCTTCCGAGGCCCCTTCCGGGTCACGCAAGGCCAGTTCGGGCTGTGTTCTTGGTGCACACCTACCCAAGACCCCGCTGGGCCATAGTACGCATGGGCTCCGCTGTTGTGATCTTAGCGTTGAGGCGTACGGAGGCCTAGGTGAAGTAGTGTGATACCCGCCTAGTAGTAGAAGTGCCCGTTCTACTGTCACCGCCTGGCCACGGCGGCTGATGCCTGAGAGGTTAGCTACCTGCTCGAAAAGTGGGAACTACAGTCTGTGTCGACATAGCAATTGCATGGGTGTGCATGGGTGAGTCATTGCATAGCATTCATAGCATTTCATATCATTGCACAACAAGATCCTCATCGTATAAGTTTGTATGGGCACTCTTATACGATGAGTTACTTTATGCAACCCGATCCTTAACTTATAAGTTTGTATGGGCATTCTTATAAGTTAAGTTACTTTCCTGCTGAAGCTTTCTTACACTTGTTATTATACCTTGATGGCTCTTGTAGAATTGTTAGTTTACATATTGATAGCTTTTGCAGAACTGCTAGTTATACATTGATACTCATGTACCTTGTCACCTGATTGTACTTTTATACTTACTGATATATATTGTGCCCTTGTTTCTCTTTCTCCGCCCGGTGACGAGGAGTCGCCGGGGGAGCGGATGTGAAACCACTTAGTCGTTTCGACTAACGGTTGCTACGTCTTCCTTTTTAGGAGGTCACGCCGCAGGTAGAGCAGCCGCAGACTACGCAGCAGGACAGCCAGGCCAGGACGACAGGGCCTGACGTGACGGTGCCGTCGATACCGTCTGTTACCGATGTTAGTGTTTTGCTTACTCTGATGTAGCCCGTTTGGGCATTGATTAGCTGTACTCTAATATATTGTAGAAGCATGTTTTAGCTTCTCTTTATTGTTGTATTTGGACATCATACTTAGTGTGGATTTTGACTTCTCTTGCTTATTTATTTGGTTGGGTTGGCATGAATTATTGATATTGTTGTAGCCGGCGGAATAGGCGTCTTGTGGTACAGGTTAGCCCGTGTGCTAATGCTACCGCAAGGCGGCTGTTCCGGGCATAAGACTCCCCCTTCGTGCCGTGTTTTGGGATCCGGGGAGGGGGGGTCTTACATCAACAGGATCCGGAGTCTCAAATGCTTCATGTCCCTCATTCTCATCTTCCTCTCCGTCCTCATCCAAGAATTCATCTATATCAGCAGCCTCTTCCAATTCTCGGTTAGCAGTCTCCAGTGCTTCAGCTTCGGTTCCTTGAGTGTTTCTGTTCAGGACCTCCTCATCCTCCAGCTCAGGTTCACTTACTTCATGAATTTCGGCCACCGCATCCCTGGCTACCTGGGCAATTTCAGAAACTACATCTGTATGAGGGGGTAGAGTCTCCCCCTCGATTCCTGCAGTCACGGTATCAGGAATTTCACCGGGGGTGACTGCTGGAGATACCTCTTATTGCTCTTCCACAGCAGGCTGCCCGATACGCCGCTCCTATCGATCAAACACACTTGCATCCATCTTCTTCAAGTAGTGGAGAGGGACGCCTTTGCTCATGTCAAACTTGTCTCCGTTCAGCTGGTTTAGATATAAGCTTATGATGCGGCCAAAACTTGGAGTGCCCAAGGTGTCCTTGATCTTTTGGAACAGCAACTCCCCCCAGTTGAACCTCTTGCGGCAGACAATAGCTATGAGGATCTTGAACATATCTCCTGAGATATGGTCATGCGAGCCCGGCTTGCAGATGAGCACTTTTCCAATAACGTCAGATAGGAGCTTCCCTTCTTCATTCATCTCCTTTCTCTTTATTGATCGAGTTCCTCGTGGAAGACCGCAGAACAAGAGAGTTCTGGTTTTGTCCTCGTCCTCCAAATAGTCCTCCTGCTCCGAACTAGAAAGATGCAGGTAGCGAGTCAGCTTGCTGGCAGACATCTTTACTTTTGCCCCAGCCACCTTGCTCTTGATTATGGAGTCTCCATCTCGGAGTCTTGCGATAGCGAAGAACTCTAGCACCTCTTTGTCCAGGATTTTGCAAGGGTGCTCCAAGACGAAGGTTAGCCCAGCCTCTTCCAGCATTAGAATAATGTTGCGGAATTCGTCCGAGGCATGAGAAAACCCAGTTCGAACCAGCTCGCAGCCAGAGACCAACCCAACAGTTGTCCTTGGAGCCATTGTAGATCTAGAGAGAGAAGCCCTACTCTAAGCGTTAATGAACTTTCAAAAAGAAAGTATCACTAGTGAGTGCGTCCAAGTACGGGTGAGGAAGAGGTTACCTAATGGCGTAAGCGGTGAGTTAGTTCGAGTGGAGAAGAATCGAAACTTGAAGAGTTCGTCGGTGAAGGCTTCGGCGGGATGCTTGCGGGAAACCTTTGATGGAGGCGAGCTTTCCAGCAGGAGTCGGCGAGGTGTCCTTCCGATAAGTGTCCCTTGCGGCGATTAGTGGCCCCTCGGCGAGTGTCCAGCGGAGGAGAGTCGGCGGAGGAGAGTCGGCGAGGTTTGATACCATAGACGGTGCGACGAGCTTGTTGCGGGTCGTCGAGAGATCTCTTGCGGGTTTCGGCAAGTCTGCGGAAGAACTCTTGCGGAAGAAGTCTTGCGGGTTTCGGGATACTTGCTGCGACGTGAGGCGGGAGTCGTGAAGAAGGCGAAGGGTTTTGCGGGATTTGACTGATTCGGCGAGATTTGTCAAATTCGGCGGGATTCGTGAAGAATACGAAGGGTCGGCGGGATTCAGGAGATTTGGTTAATTCGGTTTCTGATACTATTTGTCTAATTCGAAATTGAGGGGTCTCTTGACTAGAAATTTTCACGTTGAGAAGCTTGCAATATTTTTGAAATTTTCCGATGTCAAGTCAATATAAAAATGATAAATACATGTATATTCTAAAGTCAATCTGTTTGGATTTTAATGAGGCTTTTCCAAAGACTTCTTAATGTCAATTGTGTGTTGTCGAGATTCACGATGACATATCTTCGTTAACCCTTAATTGATGTGTAAGGGTTTGCATGCATCGAGTTAACCTATCCTTAGACGTGGATACATACACTAATATACAAAGAAGTATCTGTATATAATGATATATATATGTATATATGTAATTGTCAATTGAAAATGACTCAAGTCTTGATACTGATCATGAGTACCTGGGATTTTGAGAGTCATCGTTTTAGGCCCTCAGGTAGAACATATCAGAAGCTCAATGTGAGTATGGTCAAATTGATATCACATCTGTTATTGCAGACGATTGTTCCATTTTAGTCTTGAGCCACCTACTGTCTAGTTCCCATCATATTCACGGGAACCTAGACTACCCTGCAAGAAAGAATTACTTTACCTTAGGAACCCAAATCATATTGGGTCCTAGGTTCCTGTTAGCATGAGCACGCCACTGCCTTCCTTCAGAAAACCTGTCTGGAAGACTACCACTGTCCCGAGAATGTGGATAAACCCTTGCCATGGGCACAGAGGGGTTGTGCCAACAATCGATGGCAAAGTGTCCCACTTTGCCACAGCACCAACATGGGTGAATGTTGTATCGCCGTTTCCGACCTGATCTCGTGACTGATGTAGTCACGGTCCTAGGTCTAAACGGAATAGGGCATGATCTTGTCACAAAAGTTCCTCTTCCATCGTGACACGTGGAAGGGTGGAAAGAATGCATGTTGTGAGCGTTATGAGGCCGGGAAGGTGGTGTCATTCTTTCAGGCATCTCCCTTACAGGGGCCCCATGGAACCTGACATCATGACTTCTATCCTCTCTATCCCGTGTCCTCGAGTGGTGAGAAGTCTTCTGTGAGCTGGGACATGCAGATCCACACTATGTTGGGGCAGTGGCAGTGAATACAAAGAGCTCAGAATGAGCCTTAGGTATTCTCTCGTGGGTGGCCATGCCGGCCCTTGCACTCCGGGTGTCTCCACATGGGGACAGATCACCCTTGCAGTGACCACGATTATTCCTGTGGTCATACCTGAAGGCATGATGAGTTGCCTTCCTGCTTGGAGTGGGGGGTCGGAATACCGTTTCCCCATTTCTCCACGAATTGACAATCCGGGAGATCCACCGGTTTTCTTGCTTTCTCTTAATGGCATCAACCTTGGAGAAGTTTGATACTATTCTTTTCTCATTCTCCAGACTACTCTCTAGAGCTGAGATCTTAGAGTCCTTGGCCTTGTTGGATGCCAATTGGAGAACCAACAAGACCTTCAGTCGAGCAATCTCTTGTGCTTGCTCCTCAGCAAGTAGATTGCTTGACTGAAGGGCTCTCTTCAGGGAATCAGCATTTTCTGAAGGAGGGCAGTTCCTGTCTTCAGAAATTTCAAGAGATACGGGGCAGGATGAGGAAGTTACCTGCACTTCTGTGTTATTGTCGTTAGATCCAGTGACTATTGTTTCATCCACATCAGAGCTGCTTTCCTCACTGTCCTCTTCAGTCTCTGACACGGACACTGGAGCTCTGATGCAGTCCGAAGGATCCTTGCCTTCATCTTCAGAAGTGAGGACTCCTACATACGCTTCATCCTCTAATTGACAACATAATCCAGCTTTCTCTGACCCCCCCATCAGCTCTGAGATCATCATCCACAGAGATTTAGCCGTTCTACATTTTTCCAATCTAGAGCGAGAGGCTCCAGACCAGACATCCATGATGATTTGTCGAATCCTCTCGTCCAAGTGAAATAGTGATAGTTCCGTCTCTGACATCTCAGCAATGCCCATGGGCACTTGGATCCCAGAGTCAGAGGTCTTCATGGGAATAAACGGACCCTCTTCCAGGATGAAGGATGCTCGAGGATCGATAGCATCAAGGTGAAATGATACTCTCATTCTCCAGATGGGATAATAATCCTTTGTGCACGCGGGGAGTTTGAGTGGCGGAATCTCATAATCCAGATCCATGCTTTTGACACTGGTGGCAGGATTCTACTCAAGGTGTTAACCTATTTGAAGAGCAACCTCCCTCTGATACCACTTGAAAGCCCACCTAGTGTCAGCTATGTGCACCTATGGGGGGGGGGAATAGGTGACGAGTAGCGCTTTTGCGGAATTTACGAACGTACCTGCACTATAAAAATAGAAAGCACAACACACAGAATACACAGGCAAATTATAGTGGTTCCCCGAATTGGGTACATCCACTTTCCCCCTTCGACCTATCTCCCCAACAAGGGACGACTCGGTCACTTCTCCAACGGGATTGAAATCCAATCCCTGCACTACTGGAAGGAGCCCTTCCACACGTGAGAGTCAACACTCCTACAAAACGGGTTGCACCCAACCCTTACAACAGGGAACAAAAGTTCCTTTACAACAAAAGTAAATATAGAATGTACACGAGATACAAACTTCTTTCGGAGACTACGGTGTTCCTCTTCGTTCGACGACGTGTTCGTGAAGTCAACGAAGAGTCTACAACCTTGGTCTCTTTTGGAGAGGATCTCCCCGGAACCGGCGGCGGCAACACGAGCGGCGGCTAGCTTCGGGATCGGCGGCTACGATGATAAGCGGCTGCTGAACTTGGAGATCCAAACTTCGTAGCGAAGCAAACTAGGTCTACCAACGGTCACTCTAGGATCGGTCGTCTCGATCGATTCGGACGGGGGCGTTTTTCCCGGTCACCAAATCGAGAGACAAGAGATCTCTGGATAGACACGTGAGACTCAAGCTTTGCTAAGCTTCTGTCGCCGGAGATCACTAAGGAATCTCGATTGTTGACGGCGACCAACTTGCCCGAGCACGACGGCGGCGGCGGAGAGGAATCGTGATATTAGGGTTTCGTCGCGGCTCGGTTTCGTTCTCTTTTCTCCGTAATTTTACTGTTCAAAATACTGAAATATATATACTGTAGATAACTCCAATATGACCATTTGTGGGACCCACACTAGAAATCCCTAAGTCCGGTTCAAACTAGTCCAGAGGCAGAATCCGGTCCAGCAGCATCCTGAGAAAACGCTAAGTGAAAATCGGCGAGAATCGCAAGCGATTCTCGACGAATCGGCGAGAATCACCAAGTGATTCTCGACGATTCGTCGAGAATCGTTAGTGATTCTCGCCGAATCACTTATTGATTCTCAACGAATTTCACTTTGTATACATGAGCTTCTTGGCCACGGGTTCGGCGAGAATCACTAGTGATTCTCGCCGAATTTTACTTGGCACCGTTTTGAGGTAGCCAGAAGGAGTCGGCGAGAATCACTAATGATTCTCGTCGATTCGGCGAGAATCACTAGTGATTCTCGTCGATTCGGCGAGAATCACTGGTGATTCTCGTCGAATCGGCGAGAATCACTTGGTGATTCTCGTCGAATCGGCGAGAATCACTTGGTGATTCTCGTCGAATCGGCGAGAATCACTTGGTGATTCTCGTCGAATCGGTGAGAATCACTTGGTGATTATCGTCGAATTTTCCTTGGACGAATTTTCGTCTTCCACCCTGGAGCTGCTCCTTGACCCATCCATGTTCCTTGTCTTCTCTTGCATATGAACGGCCCTGTACTTGAAAGTAAGTGCACTCCAATAGAGAGAGTACATGTAGGCCAACACACTGATCTGCTCAACGACGGATTACGTCTTGCAGACCCGTGTATATTGACCTACTGCACCCTGACATTGGTGTGCACTTAGCGTGGAGGAGCTGCAAGTACAACTTAAGATGTTTCATCAAATATATTGTGAATTCATCTTAGCTTGACAGGTGGCTTCCTCAAATCTAGGTAATCGTGGATACAATACCCAACAGAATCAGTGCATGTAGTTTTTGATGAGACAAAACTTATTAATAATGAGTTGTCTAGCAATGTATGCAGCCCCACAGGTTTGACAAAGACAATGGACAAGCTTACTATAGAAGAGGTGCCTGCTGCATGACAACAAGGAGAGGAGAGTAGCTGCTGTCCAGGGGGAGAACTACATGTGCCAGTTGCTGAAGAAATCCAAGGTATACAGCATGATGCAGATGCTGAAGTGGTTCAACCTGAAGTTAGGATGCCTCCAGCTCACAGGCATCTTAGAGATCATCCAGTAGAGCTGATTATTGGAGATCCAAGACAAGGAGTTCAAACAAGGAGCAGAAATCAGAATGCTGCAATCTATTCCAGCTTTCTGTCACAAGTTGAACCTAAGAAGTTTGAAGAAGCAATACAAGATCCACAATGGACTGAAGCAATGCAAGAAGAGCTTAATCAGTTCAAGAGGTGCAAGGTTTGGGAACTTGTTCCTAAACCTAAAGACCACAATGTAATAGGAGTTAAGTGGATCTACAGGAATAAGATGGATGAACAAGGTGTCATCATTAAGAATAAGGCTAGACTGGTTGCTAAAGGATATAGGCAAGAAGAAGGTATTGACTTTGATCAAACCTTTGCTCCAGTAGCCAGACTGGAAGCCATAAGAATGTTCTTGGCCTATACAACCTATCAAGGATTCAAGGTATACCAAATGGATGTCAAGTCAGCATTCCTAAATGGTAATTTGAAAGAAGAAGTTTATGTGGAGCAGCCTTCAGGTTTTGTTGATCCAACTCTACCTCATTATGTCTATAGACTTAGGAAAGCTTTATATGGGTTAAAGCAAGCCCCTAGGGCTTGGTATGAAACCCTATCTAGTTTCCTCATTGAGAACAAATTCTCAAGGGGGAAAATAGATAAGACTCTATTCCTTAGGGAATCTAGAGGCAAAGTCATACTAGTCCAAATATATGTAGATGACATTATATTTGGGTCTACTGAAAGCAGCCTTTGCAAAAAGTTTGCAAAACTTATGCAAGGTCAGTTTGAAAAGAGTAGTATGGGAGAGCTGAAGTTTTTCTTGGGTCTCCAAGTTAAACAGACTGAGAGTGGTTTGTCCATTTGTCAGTCAAAGTTCACCCTAGAACTCATAAGGAAGTATGGTATGGATTCATCCAGTACCATGAAGACTCCTATGGGGTCAAGTATGTCTCTTAGCAAGGATGATACAGGTAAACCTGTAGATGAAACCTTGTATAGAGGGATAGTTGGCTCCCTATTATACTTGACTGCTAGTAGACCAGACATCATGTATGCTACATGTGTTTGTGCAAGGTATCAAGCCTGCCCTAAAGAGTCTCACTTGACTGCAGTCAAGAGAATTTTGAGATATCTAAAGGGCACTCCCTATCTAGGCCTCTGGTACCCTAGGAATGGGGACTTTGATCTAACAGGTTATTCAGATGCAGACTTTACAGGATGCAAAGAGGATAGAAAGAGCACTACTGGAACCTGTTAATTCTTAGGTGGGAGACTAATTTCATGGAGCAGCAAAAAGCAGACTAGTGTGGCTATCTCCACAGCTGAGTCAGAGTATGTGGCTGCAGGAAGTTGCTGTGCTCAACTTCTGTGGATTCAACATCAGCTAGAGGACTATGGATTTCAGGTAAGTAGAACTCCACTTTTCTGTGATTCTACAAGTGCTATTTCAATAGCTAATAACCTTGTATCCCATAGTAGGACAAAACATATTGAGATTAAATATCACTTTCTTAGAGAACATGTAGAAAGAGAAGATATTTCACTTGAATATGTTAAAACTGATAATCAAATAGCTGACATGTTTACTAAGCCCCTAGAAGAAGCTAAGTTCAATAGATTCAAAATTGAACTAGGAATGATAAACTTAGACTAAGTTTACAGATTTGAAAATGACTAAGTCAAAAGGTGTCGACACATAGACAAGTCTATGTCGACACTTCAGGAATAAGGTGTCGACACATCTAGGAATGTGGTGTCGACACTTCAGAATGTTAGTGTCGACACATGTCCTGTAGGTGTCGACACATCCAATGTGGTGTCGACACTTAAGTTTTACTCAGAATTTTCTAAGTAAAGTCCCGACTATGTGTCGAGATATGTTGTGTCGACACATAACCAAGTGTCGACACATAATATCTGTTGACTAAACTTGTATCGACACATATGTGTCGAGACATTATAAGTCAGTGTCGACACTTATTGCCAGTGTCGACACATGTTAAGCTAGCTGTCCCGCC
The DNA here is from genome assembly GCA_039583875.1 of Platanthera guangdongensis. Lineage (NCBI taxonomy): Eukaryota > Viridiplantae > Streptophyta > Magnoliopsida > Asparagales > Orchidaceae > Platanthera > Platanthera guangdongensis. The sequence continues at coordinate 117,456,887 of CM077153.1, read as the reverse complement.
TGTTCATCTACAAAATTAGACAGGTATAAATAGGGTTCTGTCTTTGTTTGTCGACACGCTTTCAAAGTTTCAAGACCAAAACTCCTGTGTCGACACTTCTCTTTTCTAAAGACTAATTCTCCAAACCCTAATGGCTCCTAAGCTTGAGGAGAACGTTAACGAGGGCTATAAGCTAGTGCGCGGCGCGTTCGACGATGTAGATCAAGAAATCCAGTCGGTGGTAACCCTAGTCGCCAATTCTGGGCTAGAATACTTGGTTTCAGAACCAACAAAGATTTGGAAGAAGGAAGTTCTTGAATTCCTTAATGGAGCTGCTGTAGATGACTCTGGATATAGAATCAAATCCAGCGTTCATGGATCTAAAGTCAAGATTTCACCAAAAAGTCTGAGGAAGGTACTCCAGCTACCTAAAACACAAGATGAAGAAGAAGTAACTGCATCCAAGACCAGGGAAGCCCTTACCTGGTGTGGACTTGATCCAAAGATGAAGATAGGATCTGTCTTTAACAGGAAAGGCATGAACAGTCAAGGAAAATTCATGTCTGAGATTGTGGGCAAGGTTATTCTCAGTAAGCCTGGAGGGCATGACAGGGTGTCTGCCTCTATGTTTGGAATTATGACTAGAATCATATTCACTCTGAAAATAGACTGGTCAATAGTGGTTTTTGACAAGATCAAGGAGAGCTTGAAGAAGCCCAATCTGGGCAGAATTATAAGTCTCTACCTAGCTGGTACAATACCAGAGGTAATGAGCAATGCTGCTGGAAGTAAGATCAACCACATGAGGAAGATGGGTCAACGGATATTTTTCAGATGGGACAGGGTGTTGTCCAAGGAGATACCAACTCCAGAAAAGACAGTTGCTGAGAAGGAGATTCCTCCAAAGAAGAAGAGAAAAACTGCTGTTGTGGCACAAGAGTCCTCCAGCAGTTCAGGGAGTGAAGAATAAGTTGTTTTCACTCCTGATGATCAAGAGGAAGTGGCTGCAGAGAAGACCCCTGCTGCTCAAGATGTAGCTGAGATCCAGGGGGAGCTACCATAGGATAGCCCCATCCACAGGGATCAAAGCCAGGGGGAGCCTCCAGTAGTAGAAGAACCCTCTACTCTGGACAGTGAGCAAGCCACCATCATTATCCAAGAGGTACTCACTGACCTAAAAACTTTAGAATATCTTATAGAAGATGCTGATTTGTCTGATGTTCCTCAGCAAACTCAGCTGCCTAGCCAAGAACCAGATGTTGTTATCCAAGACACATCTGTTGTACTAGAAGTGGTTCCTGATCAAGTGGTGGAAGAACCAAGAACTTCTCCTGCACAGTCTCCACCTGAATATACAATGGAAGATTTGTTTCTAAATCTAGATCAAGAAGATTTTGATATTGACAAGGATGCTGCTGCTGAAGATAAGAGTGCTGCTGCTGAGGGGGAGCACATGGAAGTTCTGGAAGAGCCTATTAGGCAAGAAACTGAAAAGGTAACTGCTGTGCAAACTGAAAAACCTCAAAGCCCTAAGGAAAGGGTTGAAATAGCCAGCACTTCAGAATCTGAAGAAGATGAGGCTGCAAAGGCTAAGAAGAAGAAACTCTATGTCTTCAAGAGGAGAAGTCAGAGTTATAAGAAAGCCTTGCAATCCATTGCCCCACAGCCTATAGTTCAACAAGCTCCAACTGTTGACTATAGTGCTTTACTGATTGCACTGCAGATAAAAATGGATGAACAAAGGAAAGCCATAGAGGCTTATGTTGATGCAGGGTACAGATCATTACAGTTTGATCTTGCTCAAGATATAAAGTCAATAAGGTTTGAGATGAACCAGAATAAGAAAGAGATGACAGACTGCTTGCACAAGGGTGGCAATGCAGTGGTGTATCTGGCAACACACCAAGAAAAGATCAAAGCCCAAGTAGATGATATAGCATTGAAGCAAGGGTATGTACTGGAAAATCAGTTAAGGATGAATGACAACTTGACTGCTTCACACAATGCTATAGTCACTGAAATGAAGAAGCAGGCTGCTGAACCTTCAACATCTACTGCTGCTGCTAAAGCTGAATTTGATAAAGTATTCCAGGAAGAACTTACTGCTGTTAAGTCTACTATTAAAGATTCCCAGAAAGTCATCTCTGAACAACTTACAAAGCTAAAACCATTCTTTAAAGAGGGAATCAGATATTTGGACAGTCAAATTAGATTTCAAAAGGATGATGTCAGAGACCATATGACCAGAGAAGTCATAAAGGGGGAGAGAGTATTAGTCAAAGCTAGCTCTGACCATGCCAAATGGATATCTAACTCCATCAGAGCTACACTGGGCTATCCTCCACTCTGTGATGATGATAATGTTGTTGAATCAGGGATTCAAACTGCATATCTTGGAGGTGAGCAACCAGAGGTAGCTCAAGTGATTTATCCACCTCCAGATTTTGACATGGTTCAAGCAGATGTCCAGACAATGTATAGCCCAACTGAAGGGAAGCCTAATGTTATTCGGGATAAAGTGGTTCAGCCTATTTCTGCAGCTATGCAAGAGGCATTAGAGAAAGAAGAAGAGGCAAGGTTGTCAAAGAAGAGGTTTAGGGAACAAGCAGAACAAAGGCCAGATTTTGAACAGTGGAGCCCTACCTCTAGGAATATAATTTTAACTGCCTGGAAAGCTGCCAAGGACAATGCTCATGAAAGGAACAAGTGGTTCTCTGAAGCAGAATGGAGGAAACATGAGATCAGACAAGAGGCCATTGTTCAATATAGAAGAAAGGCAAAGATGGGAAAGCTACCTCCTACTGCAGTGGAGCCTAGCAAGTACTTCCCCAAGCCATACCACTATTTTGAAAGGCAGAAAATCAAAGAAGAAGAGCTGAAGAAGAAGGACTTAAAAGGCAAGAAGCCTGCTGATGCTGCAACTGCTAAAGCCACTGTCAAAGCTCAAGTCCAATCAGGCAAAGGCATTGTTATCAAAGAACCAGATCAGAAATAGATTAGGAATTGACTTGAAGATTGTTGTAATCTTTTGAATGAAATACATTTTGTAAACCATTGAAGATGTGTTAGAAAAATGTTAGAACAATAAATGAGAAATATATTTCATGATTGTTCTGAGAATTTGTCTATTTCTTGTTTGTTCTGCAATGTTGAATGTGTATACATGTGTGAAATATTACATGTTTATGTTTACCCTGCTGATTATAATCTGCTTTACATCATTTTGTAATTTTAATTATGAATGATGTATATCATTGACTAAGGGTTATGACTTCTCCAAATAGGGAGAGATTGTTGGGTACATTGGTCAAATGTACCTGATTTGAAGAAGCCTCACCCAACTCAATGATATACATCATAATGTATTTGATGTATGTTTGAGTTACTTGTGCAGGTTAAGAAATCACTGGACTGAAGCAAAAAGTTTCTAAGTCCATGTGTCGACACCCAGAGGGAAAGTGTCGACACTTAAGAAAGCTTGTGTCGACACCCAGACAAGCAGTGTCAACACTTGGAGTCATTGTGTCGACACCTGGGATGTAGAGTCGACACCAGACAGAAAGTGTCGACACTTGGAGCTGTGTCGACACTCAGTGAAGAAAAGTGCAGACAGAAAGTGTCGACACAAGGAGCTGTGTCGACACTCAGTGAAGCTGTGTCTACACCAGAAAGTGTCGACACTTGGAGCTGTGTCGACACTCAGTAAAAGTCTGCAGAGTCTAAGTACAAGTGTCGACACTCAACACAATGTGTCGACACTATGCAGAAGAGTCGGCACTTGAAGTAAGTGTCGACACTCAACACAATGTGTCGACACTCAACAGAAGAGTCAGCATTTGAAGTATGTGTCGACACCCAGAATAATGTGTCGACACACAGCTGAAGACTCAACACTGGAAGAAAGTGTCGACACATGGAGCTGTGTCGACACTTAGCAAAGAACAGAAAGAACAACAAATTATTCTAAGTACAAGTGTCGACACTATGGGAATGTGTCGACACTCAGCTGAAGTCTCAACAACAAGAAGGTGTCTCGACACAAGGAGCTGTGTCGACACAAAGCAAGATTCAACATAGAAGACTATGTGTCGACACCAAGAAGCAGTGTCGACACTTGACAGATTCAACACAAGAAGATGTGTCGACACAAAGGAGATGTGTCGACACATAGAAGAATTCAGCGAAAGCTAGAAGAACAAGTACTTGTGTCGACACTCAATTTCAGTGTCGACACATACTGAAGAATCTGTGTCGAGACATACAAGGAGTTGTGTCGACACCTTGTAGACTTGTGTCGACACTTACACAACATGTGTCGACACTTGGACTATAAGTGTCGACACTTAAAGACAGAAAGTCTCGACAATTACAGACAGTTAGAGATTTTCAAGAAGTGACTGGATGATTTGACAGCTGCCGTTCCAGCCAGTCTACAGCACCTGTCAGAGATATCAGAAGTCAGTTATGGACCGGTCCAGCCGGTTACCATGAAGAAAGCCTATAAATAGGCACCTACAGTTTACAGAAACTATTGTTCAGAGTTGTTCAGAGTTGTTCAGAGTTGTTCAAAGTTGTTGAAAGAAGTTCAAAGTTGTTGATCAGATTATTGAAGTAATTATAGTGTTACAAAGAGGATCAACACAAGAAGATCTAGCAGTTCAAGTGCAGATCTAAGAAGTTGGAGAGAGAGGGCTCCATCCAAGAAATCAGCCTTTGGAACTAGGCTGAGAAGAAGGATTCAGATTCAGTCTGGATCTTAAGTGGCAGAGGTCAAGGAACAACTGCAGAGGATTCAGTCTTATTCAGTTCTACTCAAGAAGCTTTGAAGAAAGCTAAGTCAGGGTGAATCCAGCTGAGTTCTTCCAAGAACTCATCAAGAATCTCTCAACTCCCCTCCTTTAATTCTGAGTTGTAGAGTTATTATTTGTATTACATTTTTAACTTGTAGGGTCCATTGGATCTGAGTGATTGTAAGCCTATATTTATAAAGGCTGAGGGTAGGGCTTGTTAGCTTGAGTGTAGGAGATAGAGATCTCTGAGTGTAGGCCTTGTTGGCTGAGTGTAGGCCTTGGTTGGCTGAGTGTAGGCCTTGATTGGCTGAGTGTAGGCTTTGGGATAAAGCTGAGTTGTAAGGCTTTGGGCCTGAGGTAGGAACCAATTTGGGTTCTGAGACAGTGCAGGAGTTTGGCCGAATCTAGTACACTGCTAGATAGGCGAAGGGGGAAAGTGGATGTACCCATATCTTGGGGAACCACTATAAATCTCTGTGTGCTGTACTGTGCTGAAACTGTTGCTGTGTATACTGTGTTTGCTGTGATAAACTAGTTAGTTTGCTGTGATATAACTGATTGCTGCCAATAAAGTTAGAAAAGGATTAGGTCACCTATTCACCCCCCCCCCTCTAGGTGTTTAGGTACCATATCTTTCAACAAGTACTTGTGTCGACACTCAATTTCAGTGTCGACACATGCAGAAGAATCTGTGTCGAGACATACAAGAAGTTGTGTCGACACCTTGTAGACTTGTGTCGACACTTACACAACATGTGTCGACACTTGGACTATAAGTTTCGACACTTAAAGACAGAAAGTCTCGACACTTACAGACAGTTAGAGATTTTAAAGAAGTGACTGGATGATTTGACAGATGCCGTTCCAGCCGGTCTACAACACCTGTCAGAGATATCAGAAGTCAGTTATGGACCGGACCAGCCGGTTACCATGAAGAAGGCCTATAAATAGGCACCTACAGTTTACAGAAACTATTGTTGAAAGAAGTTTAAAAGTTGTTGAAAGTGGTTAAGAGTTGTTGAAGTAATTATTGAAGTAATACAAAGAGTATCAACACAAGAAGATCTAGCAGTTAAAGTGCAGATCTAAGAAGTTGGAGAGAGAGGGCTCCATCCAAGAAATCAGCCTCTGGAACTAGGCTGAGAAGAAGGATTCAGATTCAATTCTGGATCTTAAGTGGCAGAGGTCAAGGAACAACTGCAGAGGATTCAGTCTTATTCAGTTCTACTCAAGAAGCTTTGAAGAAAGCCAAGTCAGGGTGAATCCAGCTGAGTTCTTCCAAGAACTCATCAAGAATCTCTCAACTCCCCTCCTTTAATTCTGAGTTGTAGAGATATTATTTGTATTACATTTTTAACTTGTAGGATCCATTGGATCTGAGTGATTGTAAGCCTATATTTATAAAGGTTGAGGGTAGGGCTTGTTAGCCTGAGTGTAGGAGATAGAGATCTCTGAGTGTAGGCCTAGTTGGCTGAGTGTAGGCCTTGATTGGCTGAGTGTAGGCCTTGATTGGCTGAGTGTAGCCTTTGGGATAAAGCTGAGTTGTAAGGCTTTGGGCCTGAGGTGTAGGAACCAATTTGGGTTCTGAGACATTGCAGGAGTTTGGCCGAATCTAGTACACTGCTAGATAGGCGAAGGGGGAAAGTGGATGTACCCATATCTTGGGGAACCACTATAAATCACTGTGTGTTGTACTGTGCTGAAATTGTTGCTGTGTATGCTGTGTTTGCTGTGATAAACTAGTTAGATTGCTGTGATATAACTGATTGCTGCCAATAAAGTTAGAAAAGGATTAGGTCATCTATTCCCCCCCCCTCTAGGTGTTTAGGTCCCATATCTTTCAGATGGCGAGTGTGCTCCTCCTCCGTCCTTGAATAGATGAGGATGTCATCAATAAACACAATGACAAACACATCTAGATACTCCTTGAAAACCTAGTTCATGAGGGTCATGAACGCTGATGGTGCATTCGTGAGCCCGAAGGGCATCACCGTAAACTCAAACAATCCATATCTGCTACTAAAAGCCGTCTTATGAATATCTTCCTCTCGAATCTGAAGCTGGTTGTAGCCCGACCTCAAATCTAATTTTGAGAAGAAATGCGCTCCTTCCAGTTGGTCGAACAACTCGTCAATCCGTGGCAGTGGGTATGTATTCCGGATCGTCAATCTGTTTAGTGCTCGGTAATCAATACACAAGCGGAGACTTCCGTCCTTCTTCTTGACAAATAGCACTGGGGCTCCCCACGGCGAAGAGCTTGGCCGGACAAACCCCGCCTCTACTAGTTCCTGCAACTGACTTCGGAACTCTGCCAACTCCTTCGGGGCTATCCGGTAAGGGGCCCTAGATGCTGGCTTGGCCCCCGGCACCAGTTGTATCTGGAAGTCCTGCTCCCTGTGCGGGGGCAATTCGGGTAATTTTTCTGGAAAGACGTCCGCAAAATCCCGCACCACCGGGATATTCGATATAGAGTTCGTGGCCTCCGCCATTTCAAACAGCACCTCGTAGACCTCCTCCCCCTGTAAATAGGCCTTAACGGCCTGTACTGAAGATAAGGGTATACGTGAGGCAGGTCTTATACCTTCGATGATGATGATAGAGTCCCTGTGCCTCACGACGATCCTCTTCGCTTGACAATCAATCTGGGCATGGTTCCATTGTAACCAAGTCATGCCCAGGATCAGCTCGAAGACTGGCATCCTTAGGACCGTTGCCGATACTTCGAACGTCTTTCCTCCAATCTCCGCCTCCATGCTGCAGTGGGCAGGGGTGAGTATCTCCGATCCGTCGGGTAGACGCACCCTCCTCATCCGGCCTGTGAACCGTTCCACTCCTTCCAACCCTTCCAGAAAGGCTTCCGACACAAACGAGTGCGAGGCACCCGTGTCGAACAGAGTATAAGCGGGCTTGCCGCTGATGAAGACTATACCTGAGACGGTTAATTGTCTTAGTATTTTCTAACGAGTTTTCTTTCCTATTCATTCTACTAGTGCAGTTCTATTTATTGGGCAACTGAGAAAGGGAACTCAATTTAAACAATTTAAACATCTTGGCTTACCTGTGATGACCTGCTCTGGGTTCCGAGGCTGTGCCAGGTCCAAATCATATACCTGCTCCCTTTCCTGTCTTCGATCTCCTCCCTGGTAACCACGTCCTCGGCCTCCGAAATGCTGAGCAGGTGGGCCACCCTGTGGTGCTGGAGGTGGTGCCCCCCTCATGGGGCAGTTTCTCCGGAGGTGTCCCACCTGATGATAATGGAAGCACTCCGGTGGGGGATACGCCATACCCCTGGGTCTCGGCATCTCATGTATCCGAAGAGGTTGAGGGGCCAAAACCACCTGCTCTCTCGGCTCCTGCCTCACCTCCTGACAAGGCTGCTCCTCTGTCCTTCTCCCATCTGGTATGATGCCTCGCCGCTGATCATTTTGGGCCCTCCGGCCCTGATCCTCCGCTTGCCGCTTCGGGCCCCGAGTGGTGTGCCAATCGGCCTCAATCCTCTTCGCCATCTCCAAAATCCGGGAGATAGGCCCGTCAGATACAAACAGCAAGGCCTCCATCAACTCCTCTTTTAGGCCCTTATAGAATCTCTTGACGTATCCTGCTTCGTTCAGCTGGTAAGAACCCGCATATCGGGCCAAATGGTCGAACTCTCGGTGGTACTCCACCACCGTCCTGGTGCCCTGCCTCAGCTGCAAGAACCGCTCCTCCAACTCGTCCCTGACCGACTGCGGAACAAAGTGCTCCAGCAGCGTGGCCCTGAATTCCTCCTAAGTAATTTCTGCAATCTCCCTATCGGCAAACGTCGTGTCCAACAGCGTCTTCCACCACCTCTTGGCATGGGACTCCAAGCAAGATACCACCAAGGCCACCCTCTCCTCCCAAGGGCATCGTATCCCAATCAACATCTCGTACATAACATCCAGCCACTCCTCTATCCGCACTGCCGACTCTGTCCCCAAGTATGACGGGGGAGAGAGTCCTCGGAAGGTGCTCATCCAGTTGGCCCCTGGGTTTGGCTGCTGGGCCGGAGCCTGCTGAGACCGGAAGGCCTCAAGGATAGCTGTAAGGGTTTGCCCCATGTCTGACTGAAGGAAAGGTGTGGGGACCATGGGAGGTGGTGCAATGTCTGGAGTCTGCTGAGCTCCACCTTGTGGGGTGGGCTGAGCTGGGGGCTGCAAAACGAACTACATTAGTAGGTAATCGACTCATTACTTGATAAAAGTGGACAATTTACATGTGATCCCCCATATGGGCACACCACTGCTTCCACTGCTTAGTTTGTCCCCAAACTAACTCACGCGGGGGTGACCCAGGGTTGTGGACTGCTACTTTTCGATCGAGGTCTGCTCTGATACCACTTGTAAGACCCCCTTTTTTTTCTTTTTAAAACACCGGGTCTTAGGCCCAGAACCGTCGCTTTGCGGTGACACCTTCGCACCCGGGAAGGTCATCACTACAAAACGCCGATCCTGCCGGCCAAATCGATCGCAACTGCAGCAAAATAATAAAGCAAGTCCATAGAAATCACATATATATGTAAATATTCTCCACGAAGGGAGTGTCCACATATACACAGAAATATAAGATCTTGGGCTCATGCCCAGTACATCATGTCCTCACTACAAATCTCTCAACGCGGAAGCAAAATAATATAACTACTAGTAGTGATCAGGACTCACGGTCCTTGCCGTCTGAACTCCGGAACTAGACTGCCCGATCTCCAAGTGTGCCGACCTCTGGGGCTGCTCCTCCATGCTGGGCTCCACGGTCCCCTAAAATGATGTGGTTCGAAAATCATTAGTCTAAAAGACTAAGTCCTATCATCCTCCGCCCCTTCCCCCATGGCCCCTAGGCACCGAGCGGAGAGGAAGAAAGGGGAGGACTTGAAGGTGGAGAGTAATCAAGAATCAGATGGCAGCGGACCTATACTAGCAATTTTTATAGTACATGTGACAGTAAAGCATAGTATGAAAAATAACCTTAACTTATACGGAACGTATAAGCAAGGGATCGTTTACAGGGCTCCCATCGTATAAAAAGTCTCATACCAATTTATACATTGGGGTGTCGGTTAATAACAGCATTATATATATAAAAAATTTAACCTTTAATTTATAAACTTGCCCACACAAGCTTATAGACTAAGGGGTCGTTTTGCAGGTCCTAATGTATAAGCGTCTCATTCCACTTATACTTTAGGTGTCAGGGTTAAATGAATCGATTATGCTATGACATGCAAGTGGGTATGATGGAACAGGCAAGTGCAACACACACACCCGACTCTGTGCACACAGACCTTTAGTTCCCCCTTTCTGGAGCCGTAACCTCCCAGGATACCTCCGTAGTGGCAGACGGAAGCGGTGGGTTGGGCCTCGCCCACCTCTAAACCAGTAAAGCACTACCGGTCAGACCTATCGTACGCCTCAACGCTTGGTGCACGAAGCGGACTCCTGCGTACTCTTGCCGGCTGGCGCACCGGACTTCTGTTGGCGAAGTGCTAACCACCTTGCCGAGTCAGCGTATTGGCGTCGGTGCATCGACCCTCCAATACCGAAGACCCGCCACCTTAATTTCCTTTCCTTTTATGCACATGCAAATTTAACGTATCCAAAAACCGAGCCGAAGCTCGCCGGACCAAAATGTCCGTCTAAAACAATCGAGCCGAAGCTCCCCAGACCCAAACGTCCGTCTCTTAACCATCCAAGCCGAAGCTTCCAACTATCTTCCAGTGCTCTCTATGTTCGTGAAATGTGCAACCCTAATTACTAAGTTACTCTTTTCAGCTTGTTAATACAGTTTACATTAACCCAGGACTGCCCCCGGTATTCCCTATGAAGGGCTCTCAAGGGGCACTAGGAACTATGTTGGGATTACGCCCAGCGTTCCCTTTCGCAAGGTGCTTATTATTATTATTAGTTGATTCCCTTACCCATTACCTTCTCGTGTTACAATAGGCTAATCCTAGGGTGATTTGACTCTACCTCACCTCGGGGAAGACGATCTTTCGTCGATCCCGGGCACCGTCTAACTCTAGCCAATCCATCCCTCTACTCCTCCTACTACCAATAATGAACTTATTTTTATCCATCCAAACCAGCATACCACTAATCCCAAGACATGCACCTAATTATACTCCAACATGATTTCTGCAGTTTTTACTATATGCAGACCACTTAAGCTATATGACTCGTAAAATGGGAGGTACATCAAATAATCATCCAGTACCCCTATGATAATTATTAGAGGGCTATAATGACATTTTTAGCATAAATCCAGAAATTCATAATTTTCCTAATTTGTCTGATAATTTATTTATTTATTCTAGTATCCAAAGGGCCCAAGTTTGAACATGAAGTACCAATTTCAGACAAGATAATAATCCACTAAATTTATTTTAATTATAAAATGAATAATCAACTCTAAATCCTAAGTCTTCAAATTTTTCAGCAAGGTTTAAGCCCTTAATTTTAATTTCAAATATATCTCATAATAAGTCATTTTAAAAGATTTTACAGCAATAATACCTCCAAAAATTCAGAGAAAATTTAAGGATGGTTAGGATAGCATATAAATACTCTAGATCAAGTTTCATAAGTTATCATGTAATAATAAGGCTATACTTGATTTTCTCATGAAATTCCAAGTTTATGGGTTAATGAACAAAGTATACTAATTATCCATCCAAAATTTCTAAATAAATTCCCACATGATAATGATGAACAAGGAACACTATGTATCAAGTTTCATAATTGTGCAACAAGTATTGAGCTCTTGTAAGAATTATTCAGTATATAACCAAAGTATTGCACTTGTGACGTAGATGCCCTAATTATGTATCCAAAAATTCTATTAAAAATCATATATGATCAATATGGTCTAAAACTACCTCTGCAAAATTTTTATGACCTTTCAATGGGCAGTGAGATCACAATAGTCAAATTATTAATTAGGGCAATCCTATTGGTTACAAATGAAGTGCTACAAATATTGATCAAAACTTCCCAAATAAATTACCAGAGGCTCAAAATATCCTTATTCGCACACTACCCAAATTTGATTATATTTCAAGGAGTTTAGGTAACCTAAACTAGCACTACAAGTTTTATGACCTAAGCTTGGGTTAGGGTTTTGTGGACCCTACCCTTTTCAAAATTATTTAATATTTTTACCAGAGGGTTTTATATACCTTAGGACCCTCCATACAAAATTTGAAGTTCATCCAAGGTGTTTAGGACTCATGCCCTTCACAAGGCACAAAGGTCCTTCCTTAGGGTTTGGCCTAGGAACTTAGGGCAAATCAATTCCACTCTACCCCACATTCCATGGGGAGGTGCTAAGTGCCATACCAAGTCAGTGGCCCAAATTTCAGCCTCTGTTGAGGTGATTTGGTCACTCAAAACACCAAAGTGCACTTTTTGACCAAAATACCCTTTTAGGGCAAGGCTAGGATTTGCATGATTATAGTCCAATACACATCCAATTGTGATAAAATTTTAACCAGAGCACTATAATGACCCCAAGCACCACTCACCAAAATTTGGGTGAGTTTGGAGGTCATTTGGCCCTTAAATTAATTTACCCTAGATAAATTAAATAATTTACAAAACTATAGAAAACTTGTCCCCAAAAACTTGCATTTTTGGTCTACTCCTAGATATGTTCTAGATTGACTACCTTCCAAAGTTTCAGCTCATTTGGATCAAAGATAAAGTGTGGGCACTCAATTGAATATCTGCCTAGCCCTATGTGTAGGCCCCACCAAAATGGGTGCCCTGGTCAGACCAGGCACCCAAATTGGTCCAAGACAATTTTAAACTACACTAGACCCAATGGGCTACAAATCCTATGTTGATCATTTCCTCATACAGAGCCTCTAACTATTTTTAAATATTTAAAATATTAAATGACATAAGTGTGACAGAATTTAAATAACACACATTTCATATACTATAGTTTAATACATCCATCTGCACGAATCTTGGCACAGGGTTAACGGGATCCGGTCATCCTCAAGCTCCAGCCGACGGCTGCAATTCGTCCCGCCTGGAGCAATTTTCAAACGCCACCGCCGGCGATCCGACCACCTCCCCGGCCGGCCACCGCCACCACCACCTCCATTGAGGTGGTGGCCGTCGCCAGGCGGCGGCTTGGCCGCCGGAGGGCCGTTTTCCGGCGAACCTGACAAGTGGATTTCTTTGGAAAATCCATGAAAATGCTGAATTGGATCGGGCTCAATTGAGCCCGAACCTTGGACCTATTGATTGCTATGATCTATACATGAGAGAAGGAGTGGAGGAGGACCTTTCTGGTGGCCTGAATCCTTGCCGATTGCCGGGATGCCATTTTTGTGGTGGTGGTGGTCGGATTTCTGCAACAACACAGTGAACAGCTCTGGCTCCTTCGGGTAAGGGGTGGGACTGATTCCTTGGAGTCCAGTGAAGCTTTTAAAATGTAGAGAAAGGGTGTTAGGTGGCTGAAAATGCATTCGCCATTATTGGCTCTTGGTCATGCTTGGCGGCCATGGTAGGTAGGGGGGAAATGCTGGCTCCAGCCAGTCAATGGGTAGCTGGTTGCACTCCTCTGGTCTTAGGGAATTGAATGGGAGGTTGGGGAAGGTTGGGCAAGGGGAAGGATGAGCACAAGTCTTCCTCCATTTCTTCTCTCTCTTTCTCTCTCTTCCCTTTGAAGCACTTTCTCTCTCCCATTCACCAATCTGAATTTTTGACTCCTACCTAACCCTAAGGCAGCCCACATGTTTATTTCACCCATCCAAGCAAGGTTAGCCCAAGAGAATTGGGCATGAGCTTGAGTTAGCCCATTTGGGCTAGCTTGACCCAAACCTAGGCTAGGGTTGAACTTGGTCAATTTGGTCTTTGATTTTGCCCCTAATGGGTCCTTGGTGACCCATTGGTCTCCCCTAAGGCCTAGGTAGGGTTTTCTTGGCCCCTTGGAGGTCACTTGACCCTTAGGTAGGGCACTTGACCATTTTAGGGCTAGAGTTGACTTTGGTCAACTTAGCCTTTTTGATTGGTCCCAATGGGTCCTTGATGACCCATTGGCCTCTCACTAGGGTTATGAGGGTATGTGTGGGGTCCACTTGGCTAAGGTAACTTCAAATGGCCCTTGTGCATGTCCGTTTGACCCAATGTAGGTTAGGTTGACCCATTTAGGGTTAGACTTGACTTTGGTCAACTTAGCCTCTTGGGTGGACCCCAGTGGGTCCTAGGTGACCCATTGACCTCACTCTAGGGTTAGGTAGGCTTGGGTGGGTTGCACTTGGCTTGGGGATGGTCAATTGACCCTAAGTAGGTCAGTTTGACCCATTTAGGGTTAGAGTTGACTTTGGTCAACTTAACCTTTTTGACTATCCTTCATAGGTCCTTAGTGACCCATTGATCCCACATTGGGTCTAGGGAGTCCCGGATAGGGTTAGTTGGGCTTTACTAGGGCACATTGCCCTTAGTTATGGCACCTTGCCCAATTTAGGCATATGGTGGTCCTAGGTCAAATTGGCCACCTGTGGTTGACTCCAATGGACCCTTAAGGCTCTAGTGGACCCTCTAATGGGTTAGTGATGTTGTGGTGGGGTCATGGAGTCATGGTGAAGCCCTAAGGTCAAACCCTAGGTTGGGTGATGAGGTTGTGTCATAGGCAGACCATGGTGATTCTCACCTTGGCCTTCTATCTCTTGTCCCATTTCTGGCTTCCTAGGGTTTTGTCATGACCTAGTCATGACCAAAACCACTCTTAGGGGTCTAGTTGGAAATGAGATGTTACAGGCCGTGAGCCCAGATAGGCCTGGACTGATCTTCTCTCCTTGGATGTACACTGTCCATCCTGATTCGACACGACCATCTTGAGCACACCATGATAATGAACAACTACTCGCAAATCTTATGAAACACCCACGAGAGTTTTATTTAGGGTCTGGGTGACCCCAACTACCTTGGCCAGTGGCTATAATAGTTCCCAAAGACTCTTGCACTTAGCCTTCATTAGCCGACAAACCTCACCGTGCGTCACAAAATCCATGACGTCTTCCTTCACACCGGGAGGATACATGTTTCGAAATACACCATACTTCCGGTGATTAGATTTCTCGTTTGTGTGGGTATACAACAGCTCTATAAAATGTCCACTTCTCAATTAGATTCTTATCCCTACAAATATGCATGAGTAGCACCGAATACGGTTTACGTCCATTTCACTATATTCACGATGCAAAGTTTTCTGGATGAGGTCTAAGGGAAACCCAAGTCAATAACTAATTTGCCCAATAAACAAAAGACAAGCCCCTAATAAACAAAAGATAAGCCCCTACCTCCCTTGGGCTAAGTATCTTCGATATTGCCATGTTATATCCATCCTAGCTGGGTGCACAGTCCCTAGGGAATCAATCTTTGACTTGGGGTTCCAACCTAAAACTTGTTGATATACTCCATACTTTAAACCCTTCGAGTTATATTTACGACAACCTTATCCGGGTCAAAATGTTCCCAATCCAAACCGAGTCTCTTCTGAACTTGAATTCCTATCCGACCCTCGGTGTTTGTCATGGTGGTTGTCTCCAGGTAATCTTGTTACTGGTACGAGCGTTGAGAATATGTATCTTATACCCTTCTGCTAATGGATTATTGGTCTCAATTCTCCTTAAGCAGTCCTACCGGTTAGAGTAATCCTTGATAGGGACTGTAGGGCCACCTGAGTTTATGGCTTAGGTAGCCATTCTCGTGTTATACTCCTCCTTTATTCTCTTTAAGTATCTCCTTATCTTAACCAAGTTCATACCCAATGTCTTTTTCAGACTAGAGCATACCATAAGTTAACGTGGTTAGTCATAGCTCCTAGTGGGTTGAGTCTAACTCATTGACTAGAGGATTATAAGATGGGATCTTCGCAGCCAGAGTTGCTCCCTGCTGGGGGCAGGGTTTGCCGCAGGCTACAAAGAATAATTCCAATTGTTAGCTGATGAAGAAGTGAAATTAATGAAAAGATGGACTTTACATGTGATTCCCCTTATGGGCACACCACTGCTTCGCTGCTTAGTTTCTCCTCAAACTAAGCTCAAGCGGGGGTGACCCAGGGTTTTGTGGACTTCTTCTCTTGGATCGATGTTTGCTCTGATACCAGTTGTAAGACCCCATTTTTTTCTTTTTCAAACCCGGGGGTCTTATGCCCAGAATCGCCGTTTTGCGGTGGCACCGACACTCGGGAAGGCCGCCACTACAAAATGCCGATCCTGCCGGCCTTTTCGATCATTAAAGAAAGAGCAGTAATCATAAACTGAAATATAATTGAGTCCACAAACAGAGAGAATAACAATCATAAACGACACAAGGAGTTTATAGTGGTTCCTGTTGGGTACATTGGTCTAAATGTACCTGATTTGAAGAAGTCTCACCCAACTCAATGATATACATCAAAATGTATTTGATGTATTTTGAGTTACATGTGCAGGTTAAGTATTTGCAGGAAATGATGCAAAAGTTTCTAAGTCCATGTGTCGACGCCCAGAGGGAAAGTGTCAACACTTAAGAAGACTTGTGTCGACACCCAGACAAGCAGTGTCGACACTTGGAGTCATTGTGTCGACACCAGGGATGCTAAGTCGACACCAGACGGAAAGTGTCGACACAAGGAGCTGTGTCGACACTCAATGAAGAAAAGCCAGTAAAGCTGTGTCGACACTTAACAGTTGTGTCGACACCCAGTGAAGCTGTGTCTACATCAGAAAGTGTCGACACTTGGAGCTGTGTCGACACTCAGCAAAAGTCAACAGAGACTAAGTACAAGTGTCGACACTCAGAACAATGTGTCGACACTTAGCAGAAGAGTCAACACTGGAAGTAAGTGTCAACACCCAGAACAAAGTGTCGACACTTAGCTGAAGACTCAACACTTGAAGAAAGTGTCGACACAAGGAGCTGTGTCGACACTTAGCAAAAAAAAGCAAAGTTCAAGAATATTCTAAGTACAAGTGTCGACACTAAGGGAATGTGTCGACACTCAGCCAGAGTCTCGACTGAAGATGTAAGTGTCGACACCCAAAGCAATGTGTCGACACTCAACAAGTATCAACACTGAAGACATGTGTCGACACCAAGAAGCAGTGTCGACACTTAACAGTTTCAATACATGAAGATGTGTCGACACAAAAGTGTTGTGTCGACACTTAGAAGAATTCAGCAAGATACTGAAGTACAAGTACTTGTGTCGACACTCAATTTCAGTGTCGACACATGAAGAAGAAGCAGTGTCGAGATACAAAATCTACAACACAAGGAGTTGTGTCGACACCTTGTAGACTAGTGTCGACACTTAGACAACATGTGTCCACACTTGGTCTATAAGTGTCGACACTTAAAGACAGAAAGTCTCGACACTTAAAGACAGTTACAACATTTTCAAGAACTGACTGGATGACTTGACAGCTGCCATTCCAGCCGGTCTACAGCACCTGTAAGAGTTGTCAGAATTCAGTTATGGACCGGACCAGCCGGTTACCATGAAGAAGGCCTATAAATAGGCTTATACAGTCTACAAAAACTAGTTGTTGAAGAGATTGAACACAAGTCCAAGTTCAGATTTAAAGAAGATCTAGCTATCAAGTGAAGATCTAAGAAGTTGGAGAGAGAGAGCTCCATCCAAGAAATCAGCTGTTGGAACCCAGCTGAGAAGAAGGATTCAGATTGGGCTGAATCTTAAGAAGCAGAGATCAAGGATCAACTGCAGAGGAATCAGTCTTATTGTGTTCTACTTTCAAGAAGCTTTGAAGAAAGCCAAGTCAGATTGATTTCAACTGAGTTCTTCCAAGAACTCATCAAGAATCTCACAACTTATCTCTCTTTCATTTAAGTTGTTGAGTTTATACATTTTTGTATTCATTATAACTTGTAGGATCCTTAGGGATCTGAGATTGTAAGCCTGCAATTATAAAGGCTGAGGGTACGAGAGTTAAATCTCTGAGTGTAGGCCTTGGTGGCTGGGTGTAGGCCTTGGTGACTGAGTGTAGGCCTTTGTGGCTGAGTGTAGGCCTTTGTGGCTGAGTGTAGGCTTTGTGGAAAAGCTGAGTTGTAGGGCCTTGGGCCTGAGGTGTAGGAGCCTGTTTTGGGTTATGAGTTAGTGGAGAAGTTTGGCCGAATCTAGTACACTGCTAGATAGGCGAAGGGGGAAAGTGGATGTACCCAAAGCTTGGGGAACCACTATAAATCTTTGTGTCTACTGTGTGTTTGTGGATTGCTGTGATTGGTAATGTGTGATGTAATAGATTATATATAATTCTGTGATATTATCTGTTTGCTGCCTAAAAAAAGATAAAAAGATTCAAGTCACCTATTCACCCCCCCTCTAGGTGTTTAGGTACTATATCTTTTAAGTGGTATCAAAGCAAGGTTCCTCAAAAAGGACTAACAGTCTGAGGAGATCCTGTTGGCAGATTCAGGTTAAGTCAATTACAGATTCAAGAAAATCAAGAACCATGGGTTCCACTGAAAATCACAAGGAATTGAGATCCATGAAACTACCTATATGTAGGAAGGAAATCTTTGGCATATGGAAGGAAAGGGTGAGGCTGTTTATGGAAGCCTCAGACCCTAGGATTTATATCACAGTAAAGGAAGGGCCATATGTGCCCATGAAGGTGTCAGTACTAGATGCTAATCAGAGAACACCAAAGGATTTCTCTGAAATGACTAAGGATGAGATTGTTCTAGCCACCATGGATAAGAGGGCTCAGAACATCATAGTGAGTGCCATAGATGATGCAACTTTTCAGAATCTAATACATTGTAAGACAGCCAAAGAGATGTGGGATACTCTTATTATGTATATGGAGGGTTCTGAAGAAGTTAGACAAGACAGAAAATCCTTGCTAAATCAAGAGTATGAAAGTTTTAGACAAGGAAAGGGTGATAGCATAACTGAGTGTTATAAGAAGTTCTACAGGATAGTGAATGAACTCATGTTCTATGGCAGAGAGTTCAGTAATTATGAACTCAATGACAAGTTTCTAAGGTCCCTAACAAAAGATTGGGACACCAAGATTTGTGCCATTAGAGAAATGGATAAGTTGGCAGAAATTCCTCCACCTACACTGTTTGGCAAACTGTTGTCTTATGAAATGCAGTTGACAGTGAGGAAAGAAGAGGAGAAATCCACAAGAAATGAACACAAGGAAAGAACAGTGACTTTTAAATCAGAAGCCCCCAGAAAGTATAGAAGTAAGTCACCTTCTCCTCCACCAAAAGCAGCAGAATCTGAGTCAGATGAGTCAGTCAGCACAAAGTCTGAAAGCAGTGAAAGTGATGAGGACTTTGCTGCCTTTACAAGACATTTCCAGAAGTTCTTAAAGAAGAAACAATGGAGGACAAGGCCTTCTACTTCACAGGGAAAGGAAGACTCTTATCAAAAAAAGAGGTCTTCAAAGAAAGAGAAGAAAAAGTCAAAGTCTAGCAAAGCTACACTATCAAAAATTGTGTGCTATTGCTGTAATAGACAAGGTCATGTGATAACAGATTGTCCTGAGAAGAGAAAGGAGTCTAGTGACAAGAAAAGGACTCATTTCAAAGGCAAGAAAGAAAAGTCATTTATTGCCAAAAAGGAGAAGACCCTGTCAGATATCTCTTCATCAGAAACTGAGTCAGATGCTGAGGCATATATAGGGCTGTTTGCTGATGAAGAAGAAGAAGAGTTCATGAAGATTATGAATTCTATTTATGAACAAGAGGACAGTCAATGCCAAGGGCTAATGGCATTGACAGATAGTGACAAGATCCTGGAGCAGGCAGGACCCAGTAAGGTACAAAGTTCAACTTTAAGTTCAGTTTCTTGTGCCAGTACAGAATCAGATTCATCCTCATCAAATGATGAGACTGCATCTGAGTCTGAAGCAGATATTCATCAGTTGATAGATGAATACAAGGTTCTGTTGCAAGCTTACAAGAAGTGCAAGTCCCTAGCCAAAAGTCAGGCAAAGGAAATTGCTGATCTTAAAGCTGCTGCAACTGAGTTTGAGAAGTCATTTGATCAAAAGCTTAATGAGATAGCCAGATTGAAGCACATTACTATGATTCAAATGGGAACTATATCATTTAAGAATGATCAAATTAAGAGTCTGGAGATTAATCTTCAGAAGGAGAAGGACTTAGTTGCTAGGTTTTCTAAACCTAAGTCAGTTCTACCTTTGATTGATGAATTTGTTCATCAAAAAGGTAAAGCTGGACTTGGTTTTACAAGACCTGCAAGGACTGTTCAGTCCAAGTCCAAGTCCAAGGGCAAAGCCCCAACACTCAACAAGCCAGCTGTGGATAAAACAGCCAAGACTGTACCTAAGCAAAGGTACAATAAGTTTGAGTGTTGGTGTTGTGGCAAGATTGGCCACTTTGCAATGGACTGTTGGCACAATGCAAGTGCCAAAGTGAGTAGCAAATTGCCTGTTGGAAAACCAGCAGGTAGCTTTGTCAAGATGCAAACTAACAAGTACCAAGGACCCAAGAATTCTTTGGGTTCTAAGGTTCATTAATCTGTTTTGCAGGTAAGTCCAAGTGGCCATGCCCCTATATGGTACTTGGACAGTGGATGTTCCAGACATATGACTGGAACAAAGGGATTACTAAGGGACTACATTCCAATCAAAGATGGTCCAAAAGTCACCTTTGGTGGTTCTAAAAAAGGAATCATCAAAGGATTTGGTAACATTTCTAGCAACTTGGTTACCATTACTCAAGTGGCTTATGTTAAAGGGTTGAAACACAACCTAATAAGTATAAGTCAATTAAGTGATGTAGGGTATGACATCTCATTTGTTAAGGATGGTTGTCATATCAAGAGGTCAAATGATCAAGAGATCATTTTAACTGGCTATAGAAAGAGGAATGTCTACTGCCTAGACATTATGTGTGAGACCAATGGTTCTCAAGTGTGTCTTGTAGCTGATGAGACAGTCTCTCATTGTGTCAAATGGCACAAGAGGCTAGCTCATCTTAACTACAAGACAATTGGCAAACTCTTTAGCAAAGAGTTAGTGAGGAATGGTACTCAAGTTAAGTGTGTTAAAGATGGTATTTGCTCAGCTTGTCAAAAGGGCAAGCAGACTAGATCCACCTTTAGAAGCATAGAAAACAAAGATGTTGTAAGGTGTTTATACCTCTTGCATATGAATCTCTTTGGTCCAATGCTAGTTCACAGCCTAGGTAGGAAGATCTATACCTTTGTAGTTGTAGATGACTACTCAAGGTTTTCCTGGGTGTTCTTCTTAAGACAGAAATCTGAAACACCTAGTGTCTTCTATAGCTTTGTCAAGCAAATTCAGAATGAACTAAATAGTACAGTGGTCAAAATAAGAAGTGACCATGGTACTGAGTTTCAGTCTGATAGCATGACAAAACTATGTGAAGACTTTGGGATATTTCAAGAGTTTTCTTCACCAAGAACACCTCAGCAAAATGGCATTGCTGAGAGGAAGAATAGAACTTTGATTGAGGCTGGTAGGACCCTATTAAGTGATACATCACTACCAGAATACTTCTGGGCTGAAGCAGTCAATATTGTATGCCATGTTATTAATAGGGCTACCATAACTAAAGGCCTCAACAAGACCCCCTATGAGGTTGTGAAAGGCAGGAAACCAAACCTATCCTACTTCAGGATCTTTGGTTGCAAATGCTTCATACTGAACAATGGAAAGTCTTACTTAACTAAGTTTGCTGTCAAGTCCCAAGAGGGAATTTTTGTTGGGTACAACAACAACAGTAAGGCTTATAGAGTCTACAACTTGTCAACTCAAGTTGTAGAAGAAACTGTACATGTAGTATTTGATGAGACTAAACTTATTAACAATGAGTTGTCTAGTAGTGTATGCAGCCCCACAGGTTTAACAAAGAAGATGGACAAGCTCACTCTAGAAGAAGAATCTACTGCAAGACAGCAAGTAGAAGACAGTGGTTGTTGTCCAGGGGGAGTACTACATGTACCTGATGCAGAAGAAGTACAAGGAGTACAGCAAGATGATGAAACTGAAGAGGTTCAACCAGAAGTCAGGATGCCTCCAGCCAATAGGCATCTTAGAGATCATCCAGTAGAGCAGATTATTGGAGATCCAAGACAAGGGGTACAAATAAGGAGCAGAAACCTGAATGCAGCAATCTACTCCAGCTTTCTATCCCAAGTTGAACCTAAGAAGTTTGAAGAAGCCATCAAAGACCCTCTTTGGATTGAGGCTATGCAAGAGGAACTCAATCAATTCAAGAGATGCAAGGTCTGGGAGCTTGTTCCTAAACTTAAAGACCACAATATAATTGGAACCAAGTGGATCTATAGGAACAAGATGGATGAACAAGGTGTCATCATTAAGAATAAAGCAAGATTGGTTGCTAAAGGATATAAGCAGGAAGAAGGTATTGATTTTGATCAAACCTTTGCTCCAGTAGCCAGACTGGAAGCCATAAGGATGTTCCTGGCCTATGCAACTTTTCAAGGATTCAAAGTTTACCAAATGGATGTCAAGTCAGCATTTCTAAATGGTAATCTTAAAGAGAAAGTCTATGTGGAACAGCCCTCAGGTTTTGTTGATTCAACTCTACCTAATCATGTCTATAGACTTAGGAAAGATTTATATGGGTTAAAGCAAGCCCCTAGGGCTTGGTATGAAACCCTGTCTAGTTTCCTCATTGAGAATAAGTTCACAAGGGGGAAAATAGACAAGACTCTATTCCTTAGGGAATCTAGAGGCAAAGTAATACTAGTCTAAATATATGTAGATGACATTATATTTGGGTCTACTGAAAGTAGCCTTTGCAAAAAGTTTGCAAAGCTAATGCAAGGTCAATTTGAGATGAGTAGTATGGGAGAGCTAAAGTTCTTCTTGGGTCTCCAAGTAAGACAGACTGAGAGTGGTTTATCCATATGCCAGTCCAAGTTCACCCTAGAACTCATAAGGAAGTATGGTATGGATTCATCCAGCACCATGAAGACTCCTATGGGGTCAAGTATGTCTCTTAGCAAGGATGATGCAGGGAAGCCTGTAGATGAAACCTTGTATAGAGGGATAGTTGGCTCCCTATTATACTTGACTACAAGTAGACCAGATATCATGTATGCTACATGTGTTTGTGCTAGGTATCAAGCCTGCCCTAAAGAGTCTCATTTGACTGCAGTCAAAAGGATATTGAGATATCTAAAGGGCACTCCTTATCTAGGCCTCTGGTACCCTAGGAATGAGGTTTTTGAACTAACAAGTTATTCAGATGCAGACTTTGCAGGATGCAAAGAAGATAGAAAAAGCACTACTGGAACCTGTCAATTCCTAGGTGGAAGACTGATTTCTTGGAGTAGCAAAAAGCAAACAAGTGTGGCTATCTCCACTGCAGAATCAGAGTATGTGGCTGCAGGAAGTTGCTGTGCTCCACTTCTTTGGATACAACATCAGCTAGAGGACTATGGAATTCAGGTAAGTAGAACTCCACTCTTTTGTGATTCTACTAGTGCTATTTCAATAGCTAATAATCCTGTATCCCATAGTAGAACAAAACATATTGAAATTAAATATCATTTTCTTAGGGAGCATGTAGAAAGAGAAGATATTTTACTTGAATATGTTAAAACAGATGAACAACTAGCTGATATGTATACTAAGCCCCTAGAAGAAGCTAAGTTCAATAGGTTTAAGATTGAACTAGGAATGATAAACTTAGAGTAAGTTTATAGTATTGAAATTGGCTAAGTAAAAAGGTGTCGACACATAGAGATTTCTGTGTCGACACAGATAGTAGGTGTCGACACTTCAGGGAAAAGGTGTCGACACATCTAGGAAGTTGGTGTCGACACTTCAGAATAATAGTGTCGACACATGACTAGTAGGTGTCGACACAACCAAGGTGGTGTCGACACTTAGTGTTTACTCAGTATTTTTTTAAGTAAAGTCTCGACTAAATGTCGAGTAGAGTGGTGTCGACACATAAACAAGTGTCGACACATATAATCTGTTGACTAAACTTGTGTCGACACATATGTGTCGAGACATTATAAGTCAGTGTCGACACTTATTGCTAGTGTCGACACAATTTAAGTTGGCTGCCCGCCTTTTCATCTTCAAAATTAGAAAGGTATAAATAGGGTTTTGCCTTAGTTTGTCGACACGCTTTCAAAAGTTTCGAGACCAAAACTTCTGTGTCGACACCTCTCTTCTCTCAAGTCAAATTCTTCAAACCCTAATGGTGCCAAAGCATGAGGAGAACGTTAACTAAGGCTACGAGCTGGTGCGCGATGCTTTTGATGCTGCAGACCAAGAAATCAAGACAGTGATAACCCTAGTCACCAACTCAGGGTTAGAATTTCTGGTTTCTGAGCCTACAAAGATCTGGAAAAAGGAAGTCCTGGAATTCCTCAATGGAGTTAAGATAGATGAAACTGGATTTAAGATCAAATCCAGAGTCCATGGTGCAAAGGTGAAGGTATCACCTAAGAGCTTCAGAAAGATTCTAAATCTGCCTAGAACAAAGGAAGAAGATGAAGTTACTGCTTCAAAGACCAGGGAAGCTCTAACTTGGTGTGGACTGGATTCTAAGATGAAGATTGGTTCAGTTTTTAATAGAAAGGGCATGAATAGTCAAGGGAAATTTCTGTCTGAGATAGTTGGAAAAGTAATCCTCAGTAAGTCAGGAGGGCATGATAGGGTATCTGCCTCTATGTTCAGCATTATGACCAGAATTATCTTCACTCTGAACACTGACTAGTCTGTTATGATATTTGAGAAAATCAAGGAAAGTCTGAAGAAGCCCAACCTGGGCAGAATTATAAGTCTATATCTAGCTGGTACCATACCTGAAGTTATGGGACAGGCTGCTGGAACAAAAATCAATCATATGAGGAAGATGGATTTAAGGATATTTTCCAGATGGAACAGAGTGTTGTCAAAGGAGATGCCTACCCCTGAGAAGAAAGTTCCTGAGAAAGTATCACCCCCTAAGAAGAAGAGGAAAACTGCTTCAGTTGCACAGGTTTCCACTAGTAGTTCTGAAAGTGAAGAACAAGTGGTCTTTGAAAGTTCACCTAGTGTCAACAAAGTTCACCTAGGGGGGGGGGGGAATAGGTGACGTACAACGCTTTTGCGGAATTTACGAATGTACCTGCACAATAAAAACAAACAGCACAACACACAGAAAACACAGACAATTTATAGTGGTTCCCCGACTTGGGTACATCCACTCTCCCCCTTCGACCTATCTCCCAACAAGGGACGACTCGGTCACTTCTTCAACGGGATTGAAATCCAATCCCTGCACTATCGGAAGGAACCCTTCCACACGTGAGAGTCAACACTCCCACAAAACGGGTTGCACCCAACCCTTACAACACGGAACAATCGTTCCTTTACAACAAAAGTAAAATAGAATGTACACGAGATACAAACTTCGTTTGGAGACTACGGTGTTCCTCTTCGTTCGACGACGTGTTCGTGAAGTCAACGAATAGTCTACAACCTTAGATCTCTCTTGGAGAGGATCTCCCCGGAACCGGCGGCGGCAATACAAACGACGGCTTGGTTCGGGATCGGCGGCGACGACGATGTGCGACTGCACTTCTTTAGAGATCCAAACTTCGTAGCGAAGCTAGCTAGGTCTACCAACGGTCACACTAGGATCAATCGTCTCGATCGATTCGGATGGGGAAGACTTTCCCGATCTACAAATCGAGAGACAAGAGATCTCCGGATAGACACGTGAGACGCTAAGCTTAGCTAGGCTTCTGTCGCCGGAGATCGGGAAGAAACGCGATCAACAGCGGTGACCACTTGTCGCGAGCGGTGGCGGCGGCGGCGGAGCGGAAGCGGCGATCTAGGGTTTGTCCGTGCTCGTGTATTTCTTGTTTTCTTCGCCTGCTCCACTGTTCAAAAATACCCATATATTTATACATTGAAGACCCATACAATATGACCGTTGTGGGTCCCACAAGTAGAAACCCGAAATCCGGTTCAAACTAGTGCAGCGGCAGAATCGGGTCCATCATCATCTAGAGAAAACGCCAAGTAAAATTCTTCGAGAATCATTGGTGATTCTCGACGAATCGGCGAGAATCAGTTAACGATTCTCGACGATTCGTCGAGAATCACTAGTGATTCTCGATGATTCCCTTGTTGATTCTCAACGAATACAACTTGTATTCAAGATCTGCTTAACGACTGGTTTGGCGAGAATCACTAGTGATTCTCGCCGAATCTTACTTGGCACCGTTTTGAGGTATCCAGAAAGAGTCGGCGAGAATCACTAGTGATTCTCGACGATTCGGCGAGAATCACTTGGTGATTCTCGTCGAATTATACTTAGACGAATTTTCGTCTTTCCACCCTAGAGCTGCTCCTTGACCCATCCTTGCTCCTTCTCTTCTCTTGCATAAGCACGACCCTGTACTTGAAAGTAAGTGCACTCCAATAGAGAGAGTGCACGTAGGCCAACACACTGATCTGCTCAACGAGGGATTACGTCGTGCAGACCCGTGTATATTGACCTACTGCACCCTGACATTGGTGTGCACTTAGCGTGGAAGAACTGCAAGCACAACTTAAGAAGTTTCATCAAATACATTGTGAATTCATCTTAGCTTGACAGGTGGCTTCCTCAAATCCAGGTGATTGTGGATACAATACCCAACAATCTCCCCCTATTTGACGAAGCCAAAACCCTACTAGCTAAGATGAATAACACTAATCAAATAATAAAAAACAGCATTCAGAAGTTAAACATGCAGTACAAGAGAATATAAACAACCAGATCAGGACTTGAGTCATTCACATATGCAAATACAAATGATATATATATATATATATATATATATATATATATATATATATATATATATATATATATATATATATATATATATATATATATATATATATAATCTCAGAATTGTTCATATCATAACACTAAGCATTAAATGTTCTTAGGAGAGAGTGACAAGCTACAAGTTGTTGACTATCTTTCCTTGGCTAAGTCATCCTTGAGTTTTTGCGCCAAAAACTTCTTCCTTTGTCTCTCCATGTACTCTTTAGGCTTCGGGTAATATCTGGGAGGAGGAACTTTATCTGCATCCGTGTTGTTTCTGAAAAAGATGTTCCTTTTGGCTTCATACGTCTTATGCATCTCCCATTCATACTGGCTGTATACTTCGTTGCGATTGAGTTCTCCTTTTTCTTGTAGCCAAAAGGTGTCCAAGATGATATTCTTTGAAACTGGACTCCATTTTTCATTTCTTACTTCCTCCTCACTCAGTCGAGTTTTCTTTTCAGCCTGTGTCTCCTTGGAGGTCCCTTCTTGAGCTTTTCGCTTGCCCCTAGCTTTTGCTAGGGCCTCCTGGTCAAACATGCTCATCAATTTTGCTTTAGAAATAGCTCTAGCATCATCTTCACGCATGGGAACATCAGCAGCACTTGCACCTATTCCCTCAGCAGCACTTACTCCCTCAGCGGCACTTACTCCCGCAGCAGCCATAGAAGTCTCAGGAGCATGAATACCTGCAGTATTCAAATCAACGCCTAACGCCTGTTGTAACATCCACCAGCAGCTCTCATAGACATATTTATTTGACTGTTCGAAGTTTGTGATCATGATTTCTTGAAGCTCAGCCATCTTAGCTAGATACTCTTTCTCCCCCTTTTTGGCTTCGACCGCGATGGAATTGGCATATGAGTGCAGCGAGTCATCAATATGCTTTGAGGTCCGGGAGAATTCATTGACTAAGGCTTGCTGATTGGCGTTAAGAGTTACCATGTTACCGTCAAACTTTTGAATGTTGTTGGATACAACATGTGCATTCTGATTTACTACTGCAAGAGTGTCGGTGGTCTTCTTCAATCCGGCCATAAGAAGTGTGACAGCTTCGCCGGCCGCGGTATACTTCTCTTCAAATTTCTTGTCCATCACGTCAAGTTTATGGTTGATCTCCACCATATTCTTGAGCATGAGATTTTCAGACTTCTTAATTCTGTGCAGCAGTTTATTCTGAGCTTCATCAAAAGAGGCTTTGAGTTCATTCACAATGCCCTGAATGACATTAACAGTGTGAGTGGCTAGCTCATCTCGTAATGGAAGAGCCGGAGGCACTTGTGGGCCTTGCCCTTCAGCAGACGCATCTGTAGAGCTGGATACAAGCACAGTCTCTAATGGAGGAATGCTGGCGGCCTCTGTAGATTTATCTGACTCCCCCTCCACTGGTGCATGCTTGTCAGATGGAGGTTCAAAAAGATCCGGAGCCTCCAATACTTCATGTCCCTCATTCCCGTCTTCCTCTCCGTCATCATCCAAGAAATCATCTATATCAGCAGCATCTTCCAACTCGTTGTCAGCAGTCTCCAGTCCAGTAGCTTTGGCTCCTTGCTCGTTTCGGTTCGGGGCCTCCCCATTCTCCAGCTCAGGTCCACTTCCTTCGTGTAGATCTGCCACAGCATCTCTGGCCAGCTAGGAGATGTCAGATACTACATCAGTATGAGGGGGTAGAGGCTCCCCCTCGATTCCTGCAGTCAAAGTGTCAGGAATTTCACTGGGGGTGACTGCGGGAGATACTCCCTGTTGTTCTTCAATGGCAGTCTGCCCAATACGCCTCTCCCATCAGTCAAACACACTTGAGTCCATCTTCTTCAAGTAGTGTAGAGGAACACCTTTGCTCATGTCAAACCTGTCTCCATTTAGCTGATTTAGATACAGACTTATGATACGGCCAAAACTCGGAGAGCCTAAGATGTCCTTTATCTTCTCGAACAGCAACTCCCCCCAGTTGAACCTTTTACGGCAGACAATAGCTATCAGGATCTTGAACATATCCGCTGAGATATGGTCATGAGAGCCCGGCTTACAGATGAGCACCTTTCCAATTATGTCAGACAGGAGCTTCCCTTCTTCATTCATATCCTTTCTCTTGATCGACCGAGTTCCTCGTGTGAGACCACAGAATAGGAGTGTCCTGCTTTTGTCATCGTCCTCCAGATAGTCCTCATGCTCTGAGCTAGAAAGCTGCAGGAAGCGGGTCAGCTTGCTGGCAGACATCTTGACCTTCGCCCCAGCCACCTTGCTTTTGATTAGAGAGTCGCTATTCCGGAGTCTTGCGGTAGCGAAGAACTCCAACACCTCTTTGTCCAGGATTTTGCAAGGGTGCTCCAGGACGAATGTTAGCCCAGCCTCTTCCAGCATCAGAATGATGTTGCAGAATTCGTCCGAGGCGTGAGAGAACCCAGTTCGAACAAGCTCGCAACTAGTGACCAATCCAGCAGTTGTCCTTGGAGCCATTGCAGATTTAAGGAGAGAAGCCCTATTCTACGCTTAATCAAAAATCAAAAAGGATGCGACTGTTGGGTATTGTATCCACAATGTACCTGATTTGAAGAAGCCCCTGGACAAGCTAAGGTCAATAGACTATGTATTTGATAAACTTTTTCAAGGTGTACTTGCAGTTTCTCCACGCTAAGTGCACACCAATGTCAGGGTGCAGTAGGTCAATATACACGGGTCTGCACGACGTAATCCCTCGTTGAGCAGATCAGTGTGTTGGCCTATGTGTACTCTCTCTATTGGAGTGCACTTACTTTCAAGTACAGGGCCGCTCATATGCAAGAGAAGACAAGGAGCTTGGAGGATCAAGGAGCAGCTCCTAGGTGGAAGACGAAAAATCGTCCAAGGCAAATTCGACGAGAATCACCAAGTGATTCTCGCCGAATCGGCGAGAATCACTAGGTGATTCTCGTCGAATCGTCGAGAATTGTCAGTGATTCTCGCCGACTCCTTCTGGCCATCTCAAAATGGTGCCAAGTAAGATTCGGCGAGAATCACTTGTAATTCCCGCCGAACCAGTGGTCAAGCAGCCCATGAATACAAAGTCCAATTCGTTGAGAATCGACAAGTGATTCGACGAGAATCACAAACGATTCTCGACGAATCGTCGAGAATCACTTGGTGATTCTCGCCGATTCGTCGAGAATCGTCTGCGATTCTCGCCGATTTTTACTTGGCGTTTTCTTAGAATGCTGCTGAACCGGATTCTGCTTCTGGATTTGGTTGAACCGGATTATGGGGATTTCATTTGTGGGTCCCACAAACGGTCATATTTGAGAATCCTACAGTATTTATACACAGGTATTTTTTGAACAGTGATTACGGAGAAAGAACCCGAGCACGAAACCCTAAAATCGCGATCTCTCTTCTCCGCCGCCGCCGTCGCGCTCGGGCTAGTACGTCGCCTCCGCCGATCGTTCTCCTTCCCGATCTCCGGCGACAGAAGCTTAGCAAAGCTTGCGTCTCACGTGTCTATCCAGAGATCTCTTGTCTCTCGATTTGTTGACCGGGAAAACTTCCCCGTCCGAATCGATCGAGACGACCGATCCTAGAGTGACCGTTGGTAGACCTAGTTTGCTTCGCAAAGAAGTTTGGATCTCAAATCACTGCAGCAGCGCACCTTCGTCGCCGCCAACTCCGAACCAAGCCGCCGCTCGGATTGCCGCCGCCGGTCTTGGGAGATCCTCTCCAAGAGAGACCAAGGTTGTAGACTCCTCATCGACCTCGAGAACACGTCGTCGAACGAAGAGGAACACCGTAGTCTCCGAAAGAAGTTTGTATTTCATATACATTCCATATTTACTTTTGTTGTAAAGGAACTCTTGTTCCGTGTTGTAAGGGTTGGGTGCAACCCAGTTTGTGGGAGTGTTGACTCTCACGTGTGGAAGGGCTCCTTCCGTTAGTGCAGGGATTGGATTTCAATCCCGTTGGTGAAGTGACCGAGTCGTCCCTTGTTGGGGAGATAGGTCGAAGGGGGAAAGTGGATGTACCCAAGTCGGGGAACCACTATAAATTTGCTGTGTTTTCTGTGTGCTGTGTTTGTTGTTTTTATTGTGCAGGTACATCTGTAAATTCCGCAAAAGAACCACACGTCACCTATTCCCCCCCCCCCCATAGGTGCACATAGCCGACACTAGGTGGACTTTCAAGTGGTATCAGAGCCAGGTTACTCAACAAAAAGGCTAACACCTTGAGGTGAATCCTGCCACTAGTGTCAACAAGGAGACATACATCTACTATGGACGGGCTCAAGTACTCCGGCAAGATCCCAGTGTGCAACAGACTCAACTTTCCTATCTGGAAGGAAAGAATCAGGTTCTACATGGAAGCAGTGGACCCTCGACTGTTCATGATCGTGCTGGAGGGACCTTATGTCCCCACTAAGGCCTCCACCATTGATCCCACCAAGAAAGTGCCGAAGACACTCTCTGAAATGGATAAGGATGAGATGGTCCTAGTGGGCCTTGACATGAAGGCAAGAAACATCCTGGTCAGTACAGTTGATGACTCGATGATGCAAAACTTCAGCAACTGCAGGACAGCTCAGGAGATATGGCAGTGTCTGATCATTCTAATGGAGGGCACAGATGAAGTAAGGGATGATCGGAGATCCCTCCTGAACCAGAAGTATGAGGCCTTCCGGCAAGGGCCTAAGGAAGAGATCGGAGTCACATACGAGAACTTCCTGAAGATTGTCAACGCCCTCAAGGGCTATGGAAGAGTGTTCACCAATGGTGAACTCAATGACAAATTCCTTAGGTCCCTTACTAAGGAATGGGACACAAAGATCTGCGCCATCAGAGAATTTGGCAGACTAGCAGAAACTGATCCACAAATCCTGTTCGGGAAGCTGATGTCCTATGAACTTCAGCTGAACACCAGGAAGGCAGAGGAAGAAGCAGAGAAGGCTGCTGCTAAAGAAAAGACTGTGGCCCTAAAAGCCAGTCACTCCAGAAAAGGGAAGGGTGCGGTGTCATACCGTGCCAGAAATAAGGAAGAAGAGGAGGACTCCGATCCATGCTCCTCCAGCTCAGAACTGTCGGAAGAGGATTTCTCCCTCATCACTCGAGAGTTCAAGAAATTCCTCAAGATGAGGAATCAAAGAAAAAGAGACGGCTCCTCTTCCAGACATCAGAAGATAAACTACTCTTCTGACAGGTATGCATCTAAACCTAACAAACATCGTTCTTCTGATATCATTTGTTTTGGATGCAATAAGCCAGGTCACGTTGTGGCCGACTGCCATCAAAGCAAAAGAGATAAAGGGAAAGGAGAGGAGCTCAAATCCTCCAGAGATAAGAAGAAGGAGCGGAGCTACATCGCTAGAAGACCAAAGACACTAAGTGAGTCTGACTCCTCAGACTCCAGTGATGATGAGGAAGCCTACTTCGGGCTGGTGGGTCGCTCGGACTCAGAAGGAGAATGCCCCCATTTACTGGGAAGGTAAAAGCTCACACCCCTCTCTCCGACTCCGACTCTGATCCTGAGTCTCAGGATGATGAACCTGAGGATGGCCCTTCGGCCCGCGAAGTTGAACTCCTCGAAAAGTATGAGCTTCTGCTCAACACTTTCGACGAGTGCCGCAAGAGACTGAAGGCTGAGAAGAAGGAAGTAAAATTCCTTAAGGGTGAGTGTGTATCCCTAAGGGAAGAGGTCACTAGCTTGATCTCTCTCAGACAGGAGCACCTTGACCTAACTTCAAAGCACTCAGAGTCCTTGAAGCTCCTTGATCTCAAGCAGGAGGAAGTCAACAAATTGGAAGAACTACTTGCGGCAGAAAGGAAGATCGTACAGAGCTTCTCTATGCCAAAAACAGTGCTTCCAGTCGTTGACACCTTCTCTGCTCAGGCCAAAGGAGCTGGCTTGGGGCATATTGGGGCATCTGGTTCTTCATCTAGGAGGAACAAGAACCAGAGGATGAATAAGGCCGCCAAGAAGGCCTCTGCTGATGAAAAGGGGAAGGCTCCTCTTAGTCCTGTTGCGTTCAGAAAGCCTGGCTTTCCTTGCAACCAACATGACTTTGAGTCAACATTTGGGCATCATTTCCGGCCCTCGATTGCAAAGCCTAAGAGCCGGTATGACGGTTGGAACTTCCCCCGGAACTTTGGTGAGAGTGCCCTCAAGGCACCTTATGAGGAGATCCACATAGGAAGTTATGGTCCGTTCTCTAGCGGCCATAATGGAAAGCAGGCGCCAAAAGTCAAGCCTGTTATTCAGAAGGTGACAAAGTCATGTGACTGCCGTCACCATGAGGCCTCCACCTCCAGATCCAAGGCCCCAGCTGTACCCGTTGTTCCTAGGGTAAGGCAGGAGCCTCGGAAGAGATACAACAGGTTCGACTGTTGGTGCTGTGGCAGAGTCGGTCACTTTGCCGTGGATTGTTGGTTTAATCCAAGGAACTACGAGACTCCCCATGTTAACAATGCGAGACCGACCACTCGTAGGGTTAACCAACCGAGGGGGAGTGTGCTAACTAGGAATCTAGGACCCAAGTTCGATTGGGTTCCTAAGGCAAATTAATTTTGTTTTGCAGGAATGTCCAAAGGCCACCAAAACGCCAATCTGGTATTTGGACAGTGGATGCTCCCGGCATATGACTGGGACAAGAAGCCTGCTGCGTGATTACACTCCAGTCGAGAATGGACCCAAAGTCATCTTTGGAGGGTCAGATCGTGGAGTCACCAGAGGTTATGGTATGATTTCCAACGGTATAATCTCTATCACCGACGTGGCTTATGTTGAAGGGTTAAATCATAACCTGATCAGTGTAAGTCAGTTATGTGATAAAGGTTATGACGTTAAGTTCTGCAAGGATAAATGTCTGATAATTTCACGTACCTCCTCTGAGACGGTATTATCAGGCATTAGGAGCAGAAATATCTTCTGCTTAGATTTTCTTAGTATAGATTCATCTACCCCCGTATGCCTTGTGGCAACAGGCAGTGCTTCTCTTTGCGAACAATGGCACAAGAGATTGGCACATATTAATTATAAGACAATTAGTATGCTATTTTCTAAGAATTTGGTAAGAGATGCTCCCAGTATCAAGTGCATCAAGGATAGCCCCTGTCATGCATGCCAGATGGGCAAACAGACACGGGCTACCTTTAAGAGCATTGCAGACAAAGACTCTTCCCGATGTCTTTACCTGCTACATATGGACTTGTTTGGCCCAATGCAAGTTCATAGCTTGGGAGGCAAGTCATATACGCTAGTGATAGTTGATGATCACTCACGGTTTACATGGGTGTTCTTTTTGAAACGAAAGTCAGATACTTTTGACATCTTCACTAGTTTTGTCAAGCAGGTTCAGAACGAATTTAACTGCTCCGTGGTCAAAATCCGAAGTGACCATGGAACAGAATTCGAATCTGGTGCTATGACAGAATTTTGTGAAGAACAAGGTATCTTTCATGAGTTTTCCTCCCCACGCACTCCTCAGCAAAATGGAGTTGCGGAGAGGAGAAATAGAACTCTCATTGAAGCCTGCACGACCATGTTGAAAGATGCTTCTCTCCCGGAATACTTCTGGGCAGAGGGTGTCAATACGGCATGTCATGTACAAAACCGAGCTTTGATCAACAAACATCATCGTAAGACGCCCTACGAGCTACTGAAAGGCAGGAAACCAACCATGTCCTACTTGAGGATTTTTGGTTGCAGATGCTATGTACTGAATAATGGGAAGTACCCGCGTACTAAATTCGGTGAAAAATGCTTCGAAGGCATATTCATGGGCTATAGTTCCCATAGTCGGGCATATAGGGTCTTCAATAAGAAAACCCTAGCGGTAGAAGAATCAATAAATGTTGTATTTGATGAAGGAAGTTTGCTTAACTGCAATTCTTCCAGTAGTCTTCTTGAAGATGCAGGTGCTAGACTTGACCAGCTGAATCTGGATGAGACCCCTAAAGATGACGGACCCAAGTACATCAAAGTTTCCACCTCCACGTCAACTGAAAATGTTGAAGATCAAGATGGAACAAATCTTTTAGAAGAAAGAGAAGCACAAGAAGTAGCTGAAGCTCCAGACGCCAGACTTCTAGAGCTCCGTCACGTGAGGGATCATCCTAGAGAACAGATCATCGGAGATCCTCGTGTAGGCGTCAGAACTCGAAGAGGTACAACTAACGAAGTATTGCATCTCAGCTTCCTGTCACAGGTAGAGCCAAAGAAGTTCGACGAGGCGAACAAGGATGCGGCATGGATTCTGGCCATGCAAGAGGAACTACATCAATTCGAACGTTGCAAGGTTTGGTCGCTGGTTCCCAGACCATACAAGCAGAATGTCATCGGCACGAAGTGGATTTTCAGAAACAAGCTGGATGAACATGGTGTCATCATAAAGAACAAGGCCAGGCTGGTGGCTCAAGGTTACAGACAGGAGGAAGGGATTGACTTCGACCAAACCTTCGCACCAGTCGCAAGGCTCGAGGCAATCCGGTTGTTCCTGGCATATGCTTCACACAAAGGATTCACTGTCTACCAAATGGATGTGAAATCGGCATTCCTGAACGGAGACCTGAAAGAGGAAGTATACGTCGCTCAACCCCCAGGGAGCAGGGATGACAGGAAAAGCACCTCCGGGACGTGTCAATTCCTCGGCAGGAGGCTTATCTCATGGAACAGCAAGAAACAAAATTGTGTTGCAACCTCCACAGCCGAGTCAGAGTATATCTCAGCAGGAAGCTGTTGCGCACAACTCCTTTGGATCCGAAATCAGTTGGCCGACTACAACCTTCAGTTCAAGGAAGTTCCAATGTATTGCGACTCCTCCAGTGCAATTGCCATTGCCAACAATCCGGTGTCGCACAGCAGAACGAAGCATATTGAAGTACGCTACCACTTCATTCGGGAGCACGTGGAGAACAAGGATATCTCTCTCTGTTATGTCCCCACGGACAAGCAGATTGCTGATATATTCACAAAGCCCCTAGACGAGGCAAAGTTCAATCTTTTCAAGACAGAATTGGGGATGCTCAATTATGAAGAATGAAGACTACAGAGGCATAAGCTGAGGGGGAGCCGGGAACTCCAGCGTGAGTACAGCTGCAAGAACTGAGGGGGAGCTAAGGGCCAAAGGTTACTGACCCCCGATTTGCCGAAGCCGAAAAGGGGGAGATAACCCTCTCGGGGTCAAGGCTAAGGTGGCTCCAGCTTGCTCCCAAGCACTCGGTATTGGTAAGGGATGTCTCCACTTAATGATGTTAAGTTTATGGCCTTCAGTTGCTTTCCTTTTCATTTGCTCTATTCACCTTAGCTTGTAGGGTTTAGGCTTCTTCAAATAGGGGGAGATTGTTGGGTATTGTATCCACAATGTACCTGATTTGAAGAAGCCCCTGGACAAGCTAAGGTCAATAGACTATGTATTTGATAAACTTTTTCAAGGTGTACTTGCAGTTTCTCCACGCTAAGTGCACACCAATGTCAGGGTGCAGTAGGTCAATATACACGGGTCTGCACGACGTAATCCCTCGTTGAGCAGATCAGTGTGTTGGCCTATGTGTACTCTCTCTATTGGAGTGCACTTACTTTCAAGTACAGGGCCGCTCATATGCAAGAGAAGACAAGGAGCTTGGAGGATCAAGGAGCAGCTCCTAGGTGGAAGACGAAAAATCGTCCAAGGCAAATTCGACGAGAATCACCAAGTGATTCTCGCCGAATCGGCGAGAATCACTAGGTGATTCTCGTCGAATCGTCGAGAATTGTCAGTGATTCTCGCCGACTCCTTCTGGCCATCTCAAAATGGTGCCAAGTAAGATTCGGCGAGAATCACTTGTAATTCCCGCCGAACCAGTGGTCAAGCAGCCCATGAATACAAAGTCCAATTCGTTGAGAATCGACAAGTGATTCGACGAGAATCACAAACGATTCTCGACGAATCGTCGAGAATCACTTGGTGATTCTCGCCGATTCGTCGAGAATCGTCTGCGATTCTCGCCGATTTTTACTTGGCGTTTTCTTAGAATGCTGCTGAACCGGATTCTGCTTCTGGATTTGGTTGAACCGGATTTTGGGGATTTCATTTGTGGGTCCCACAAACGGTCATATTTGAGAATCCTACAGTATTTATACACAGGTATTTTTTGAACAGTGATTACGGAGAAAGAACCCGAGCACGAAACCCTAAAATCGCGATCTCTCTTCTCCGCCGCCGCCGTCGCGCTCGGGCTAGTACGTCGCCTCCGCCGATCGTTCTCCTTCCCGATCTCCGGCGACAGAAGCTTAGCAAAGCTTGCGTCTCACGTGTCTATCCAGAGATCTCTTGTCTCTCGATTTGTTGACCGGGAAAACTTCCCCGTCCGAATCGATCGAGACGACCGATCCTAGAGTGACCGTTGGTAGACCTAGTTTGCTTCGCAAAGAAGTTTGGATCTCAAATCACTGCAGCAGCGCACCTTCGTCGCCGCCAACTCCGAACCAAGCCGCCGCTCGGATTGCCGCCGCCGGTCTTGGGAGATCCTCTCCAAGAGAGACCAAGGTTGTAGACTCCTCATCGACCTCGAGAACACGTCGTCGAACGAAGAGGAACATCGTAGTCTCCGAAAGAAGTTTGTATTTCATATACATTCCATATTTACTTTTGTTGTAAAGGAACTCTTGTTCCGTGTTGTAAGGGTTGGGTGCAACCCAGTTTGTGGGAGTGTTGACTCTCACGTGTGGAAGGGCTCCTTCCGTTAGTGCAGGGATTGGATTTCAATCCCGTTGGTGAAGTGACCGAGTCGTCCCTTGTTGGGGAGATAGGTCGAAGGGGGAAAGTGGATGTACCCAAGTCGGGGAACCACTATAAATTTGCTGTGTTTTCTGTGTGCTGTGTTTGTTGTTTTTATTGTGCAGGTACATCTGTAAATTCCGCAAAAGAACCACACGTCACCTATTCCCCCCCCCCATAGGTGCACATAGCCGACACTAGGTGGACTTTCAGCGACACTAGCCATCAAGTCCAAGTAAGGGTGAGGGAGGGTTACCCAAAGGTGTAGACGGTGGGTTAGTGCGATGAAGACGAGGGACACCCGATGAGTGTACGCCGAGAAGTTCCTGGTGGCAAGACTCGTAACCGGAAGAGCTTCCAAGAGCAAGGTGAGCGTCCTGCGGGAAACTTGCGGTGAGCAACGATGAAAGGGGAAGATGATGAGGAGATGATTAGGAGATCGGCGGGAATCAGCAGGAGACCTTCGATGGAGATCGGTTCAGCGAGATGTTTGCAGGAGTCGGCGAGAGACCGGGGGAGGAGGCGGCTTTCCTGCGGGTTTCGGCGAGTTGGCGGGTAAGGGAAGATTCGGCGGAAGAACTCTTGCGAGAAGATGATTCGACGAGCTTCCTGCGGGTTTCGGTGAGTCGGCGGGTAAGGGAAGAATCGGCAGAAGAGCTTTTGCAGGATTCTTATGGAAGTGCGGCGGGATTTGCTCCTTCGGCGGGATTCTTATGGAAGTTGAAGGGTCGGCGAGATTCCACGTATATAAAGGGTCGGCGGGAATGCTTCCTCAAATGTGATTCTTCTTGATCCTTCGGCGAGAATGGGATTCTCCTTAAATGCCAAGCTCGACGAGTTAACTGGGATTTTTACGGTTTCCGTTTGTCTAAGTTAATTTGAAAGTCTTCCAACGACGTATCTTTGTTAGGTTTCAGTGAATTGATTTACGCTTGCAGATGTTCGTTCTCGAATCTACCAGTGGAATTTCCGATAACTCTTTAATGATGTGTCTAAGGTCTATATTCATCGTGTTACCCTATCCTTGGATGTGCATACATACACGTATATACAAAGATGTATCTGTATTTAAAGATATATATATATGTAATTGTCAATAGAAAACGACTCAAGTCTTGGAACTGATCATGAGTACCTGGGATTTTGAGAGTCATCGTCTTAGTCCCACAGGTAGAACATATTAGAAGCTCAATGTGAGTATGCTCAAATAGATATCATGTCTGTTATTGCAGACGCTTGTTCCAATTTAGTCTTGAGCCACCTACTGTCTAGTTCCCATCATATTCACGGGAACCTAGACTATCCTGCAAGAAGGAATTACTTTACCTTAGGAACTCAAATCATATTGGGTCCTAGGTTCCTGTTAGCATAAGCACGCAACTGCCTTCCTTCAGAAAACTTGTCAGGAAGACTACCTCTGTCCCGTGAATGTGGGTAAGCCCTTGCCGTTGGAACAGAGGGGTTGTGCCAACAGTCGACGGCAAAGTGTCCCACTTTGCCACAGCACCAACATGGGTGAATGTTGTATCGCCGTTTCCGACCTGATCTAGTGACTGAGGTAGTCACGGTCCTAGGTCTAAACGGGATAGAGCATGATCTCCTCACAAAATTTTCTCTTCCATCGTGACACGTGGAAGGGTGGAAGGAATGCATGTTGTGAGCGTCATGAGGCCGGGAAGGTGGTGCCCTCCTTTCAGGCATCCCCCTTTCAGAGGCCCCATGAAAACTTACACCATGACTTCTAACCTCCCTATCCTGTGTCCTCGGGTAGTGAGAAGTGTTCTGTGAGCTAGGACATGCAGATTCACACCGAGTTGAGGCAGTGGCAGTGAATACAAAGGGCTCAGAATGAGCCTTTGGTATTCTCTCATGAGTGGCCACGACGGCCCTTGCACTCTGGGTGTCTCCACATGGGGACAGATTACCCTTGCAGTGACCACGACTATTCCTGTGGTCATACCTGAAGGCATGATGAGTTGTCTTCCTGCTTGGAGTGGGGGGTCGGAACACAGTTTCCCCATTTCTCCACGCATTGATAATCCGGGAGATCCACCCGTTTTCATGCTTTCTCTTTATAGCATCAACTTTGGAAAAGTTTGACACTATACGTTTCTCATTTTCTAGAATACTCTCTAGAGCTGAGATCTTAGAGTCCTTGACCTTGTTGGACGCCAATTGGAGAACCAACAAGATCTTTAGTCGAGCAATCTCTTGAGCTTGCTCCTCAGCAAGTAGGTTGCTTGACTGAAGGGCTCTCTTCAGAGAATCAGAATCTTCTGGAGGAACGCAGTTCCTGTCTTCAGAAATTTCAAGAGATACGGGGCAGGATGAAGAGGTTACCTTCTCCTCAGAGATATTGTCACTTGAGCCAGTGACCATTGTGTCATCCTCATCAGAGCTGCTTTCCTCACTGGCCTCTTCAGTCTCTGACACGGATGCTGGAGCTCTGATGCTGTGCGAGAGATCCTTGCCTTCATCTTCAGAAGTGAGGACCCCAACATACGCTTCATCCTCTGATTGACAGCAGATTCCAGCTTTCTCTGACCCCCCCATCAGCTCTGAGATCATCATCCACAGAGATTTAGCCGTCTTACATTTT
Source organism: Platanthera guangdongensis (assembly GCA_039583875.1). Lineage (NCBI taxonomy): Eukaryota > Viridiplantae > Streptophyta > Magnoliopsida > Asparagales > Orchidaceae > Platanthera > Platanthera guangdongensis. Next base: position 117,416,990 of record CM077153.1, on the reverse strand, counting down.
TCCAATCTAGAGCGAGAAGCTCCAGACCAGATATCCATGATAATTTGACGAATCCTCTTATCCAAATTAAAGAATGAAAGCTCCATTTCCGTCATCTCAGCAATGCACTTGGGCACTTGAATTCCAGAGTCGGAGGTCTTCATAGGAATAAAAGGACCCTCTTCCAGGATGAAAGATGCACGAGGATCGATGGCATCCAAGTGATACGATACTCTCATCCTCCAGACTGGATAAAACTCCTTTGTACATGCGGGGAGTCTGAGTGGCGATATCTCATAATCCAGCTCCATGCTTCTGACACTGGTGGCAGGATACTACTCAAGGTGTAAACCTTTTGATGAGTAACCTCGCTTTGATACCACTTGAAAGTTCACCTAGTGTCAACAAAGTTCACCTAGGGGGGGGGGGAATAGGTGACGTGCAACGCTTTTGCGGAATTTACGAATGTACCTGCACAATAAAAACAAACAGCACATCACACAGAAAACACAGACAATTTATAGTGGTTCCCTGACTTGGGTACATCCACTCTCCCCCTTCGACCTATCTCCTAACAAGGGACGACTCGGTCACTTCTTCAACGGGATTGAAATCCAATCCCTGCACTATCGGAAGGAACCCTTCCACACGTGAGAGTCAACACTCCCACAAAACGGGTTGCACCCAACCCTTACAACACGGAACAATCGTTCCTTTACAACAAAAGTAAAATAGAATGTACACGAGATACAAACTTCGTTTGGAGACTACGGTGTTCCTCTTCGTTCGACGACGTGTTCGTGAAGTCAACGAAGAGTCTATAACCTTAGATCTCTCTTGGAGAGGATCTCCCCGGAACCGGCGGCGGCAATACAAACGGCGGCTTGGTTCGGGATCGGCGGCGACGACGATGTGCGGCTGCACTTCTTTAGAGATCCAAACTTCGTAGCGAAGCTAGCTAGGTATACCAACGGTCACACTAGGATCAATCGTCTCGATCGATTCTGATGGGGAAGACTTTCCCGATCTACAAATCGAGAGACAAGAGATCTCCGGATAGACACGTGAGACGCTAAGCTTAGCTAGGCTTCTATCGCCGGAGATCGGGATGAAACGCGATCAACAGCGGTGACCACTTGTCGCGAGCGGTGGCAGCGGCGGCGGAGCGGAACCGGCGATCTAGGGTTTGTTCGTGCTCGCGTATTTCTTGTTTTCTTCGCCTGCTCCACTGTTCAAAAATACCCATGTATTTATACATTGAAGACCCATACAATATGACTGTTGTGGGTCCCACAAGTAGAAACCCGAAATCCGGTTCAAACTAGTCCAGCGGCAGAATCCGGTCCAGCAGCATCCAGAGAAAACGCCAAGTAAAATTCGTCGAGAATCATTGGTGATTCTCGACGAATCGGCGAGAATCAGTTAACGATTCTCGACGATTCGTCGAGAATCACTAGTGATTCTCGACGATTCCCTTGTTGATTCTCAACGAATACAACTTGTATTCAAGATCTGCTTAACGACTGGTTCGGCGAGAATCACTAGTGATTCTCGCCGAATCTTACTTGGCACCGTTTTGAGGTAGCCAGAAAGAGTCGGCGAGAATCACTAATGATTCTCGACGATTCGGCGAGAATCACTTGGTGATTCTCGTCGAATTATACTTAGACGAATTTTCGTCTTTCCACCCTAGAGCTGCTCCTTGACCCATCCTTGCTCCTTGTCTTCTCTTGCATAAGCACGACCCTGTACTTGAAAGTAAGTGCACTCCAATAGATAGAGTGCACGCAAGCCAACACACTGATCTGCTCAACGAGGGATTACGTCGTGCAGACCCGTGTATATTGACCTACTGCACCCTGACATTGGTGTGCACTTAGCGTGGAAGAACTGCAAGCACAACTTAAGAAGTTTCATCAAATACATTGTGAATTCATCTTAGCTTGACAGGTGGCTTCCTCAAATCCAGGTGATTGTGGATACAATACCCAACAGTCTTCACACCTGATGAAGAAGGCACAGGAACTGCTGTGAAGTCTCCAGCACAACAAGTAGATGCTGAAATCCAGGGGGAGCTACCTCAAGCTAGCCCCATACACAAGGATCAAATCCAGGGCGAGCCTCTAGGTGTAGATGAGCCAACTACTCTAGAGAGTGAGCAAGCTACAACCACAATACTAGAGGTAATCACTGAACTAAATGCTTTAGATTTTCCTATAGAGGATACTGATTTGACTGATGTTCATCAGCAAACTCAAATGGATTACCAAGTCCCAGATGCTGTCATGAAAGACACATCTGTTGAAGTTGTAGTTACTGAACCAGTGGTTGAAGAGCCAAGATTTTCTCCAGCTCATTCACCACAAGAGTACACCATGGAAGATCTTTTCTTAAATCTGGATCAAACAGATTTTGACAAGGACAATGCTGCTGCTGAAGTAGAGAATGCTCCAGTTGAGGGGGAGCAAGTTGTATTTCTTGAAGAGCCTGCAAGAAAAGAAACTGAGAAGGCACCAGATGTGCAGACTGAGAGGCCCCCAAGCCCTAAGGAGAGGGTAGAAATTGCTAGCTCCTCAGCATCTGAAGATGAGGAGGCTGCAAGGGCAAAGAAACAGAAAATTTATGTATTCAAGAGAAGGAGTCAGAGTTATAAGAAGGCCTTACAATCTATTGCTCCACAGCCTATAGCACAGCCAGCTCCAACTGTGGATTATAGTGCTTTAATGGTTGCAATGCAAGTCAAGTTGGATGAGCAAAGGCAGGCCATTGAAAAGTATGTTGATGAAGGGCAGAAGTCTCTCCAATTTGATCTAGCCCAGGACATAAAGTCAATCAGATTTGAGATGAATCTTAACAAGAAGGAGATGACAGACTGCTTCCACAAAGGGGGGGAATGCAGTAGTGTACTTAGCTACACACCAAGAAAAGATTAAAACTCAAGTAGATGACATAGCCCTGAAGCAAGGATATGTACTTGAAAATCAACTCAGAATGAATGACAATTTGACAGAATCTCATAATGCTATTGTCACAGAACTGAAGAACATAGCTGCTAGACCTTCTACCTCTACTGCTACTGTTAAAGCTGAATTTGACAAAGTATTCCAGGAAGAAATCACTGCTGTTAAGACTGCCATTCAAGAATCTCAGAAGATCATCTCTGAAAAACTCCAAAGGTTAAGACCTTTCTACAAGGATGGAGTTAATTATCGCAATGCTCAAGTGAGATTTCAAAAAAATGACTTAAGGGATCATATTGAAAGAGAAGTCATAAAGGGGGAGATAGTGTTAGTCAAGGCAAGCTCTGATCATGCCAAGTGGATATCTAATTCCATCAGAGCTACACTGGGTTATCCTCCTCTTTGTGATGATGATAATGTAGCTGAATCTGGAATTAACCCTGCCTATCTTGGAGGTGAGCAACCAGAAGTAGCTCAAGTAATCTATCCTCCACCAGATTTTGATATGATCCATGCTGACATCCAGTCCATGTATAGCCCACCTGGGGGTAAGGACAATGTTATACTAGAGAAAGTTGTTCAGCCTGTCTCTGAAACTTTACAGGAAGCTATCTTGAAGGAGCAAGCTGAAGAAGAAACCAGATTGTCAAAGAAGAGGTTTAGGGAACAAGCTGAACACAGACCAGACTTTGAGCAGTGGAGCCCTACCTCAAGAAATATCATTTTAACTGCCTGGAAAGCTGCCAAAGATAATGTGCATGACAGGAACAAATAGTTTTCTGAGGCTGAATGGAGAAAACATGAGATCAGGCAGGAGGCAATAGTCCAGTATAGAAGAAAGGCCAAGATGGGAAAGCTACCTCCTACTGCTCAGGAGCCTAGCAAGTACTTTCCAAAGCCATATCATTATTTTGAAAGGCAAAAGATCAAGGCTGAGGAACTCAAGAAGAAAGAGCTGAAAGGTAAGAAGCCTGCTGAAACAGAAGATGCTGGAGCTCCTGTTCAAGCCAGAGTTCAAGCTGGAAAAGGAATAGTTATTAAGGAGGCTGAACAGAAATAGCTTAGAAAATTTCTTAAGTTTACTATGTATTCTTTTGATATAAAACATTCTGTAAACTTTAGAATTTTGTATATGACAAAGTATTGGAACAATGTTTTGTGTGATAAATTTGTTGTGTAATAAATTTGTTTCATAAATTGTTCTGTGATGATGATGTATACATGTGTGATTGATACATATTTATGTTTACCCTACTATATATAATCCTATTTTACATCATTTTGTAATTTTATTATGAATGGTGTATATCATTGACTAAGGGTTATGACTTCTCAAAATAGGGGGAGATTGTTGGGTACATTGGTCTAAATGTATCTGATTTGAAGAAGCCTCACCCAACTCAATGATATACATGAAAATGTATTTGATGTATTTTGAGTTACATGTGCAGGTTAAGTATTTGCAGGAAATGATGCAAAAGTTTCTAAGTCCATGTGTCGACACCCAGAGGGAAAGTGTCGACACTTAAGAAGACTTGTGTCGACACCCAGACAAGCAGTGTCAACACTTGGAGTCATTGTGTCGACACTAGGGATGCTGAGTCGACACCAGACAGAAAGTGTCGACACAAGGAGCTGTGTCGACACTCAATGAAGAAAAGCCAGTAAAGCTGTGTCGATACTTAACAGTTGTGTCGACACCCAGTGAAGCTGTGTCTACATCAGAAAGTGTCGACACTTGGAGCTGTGTCGACACTCAGCAAAAGTCAGCAGAGACTAAGTACAAGTGTCGACACTCAGAACAATGTGTCGACACTTAGCAGAAGAGTCAACACTGGAAGTAAGTGTCGACACCCAGAACAATGTGTCGACACTTAGCTGAAGACTCAACACTTGAAGAAAGTGTCGACACAAGGAGTTGTGTCGACACTTAGCAAAAAACAGCAAAGTTCAAGAATATTCTAAGTATAAGTGTCGACACTTAGGGAATGTGTCGACACTCAGCCAGAGTCTCGAATGAAGATGTAAGTATCGACACCCAAAGCAATGTGTCGACACTCAACAAGTATCAACACTGAAGACATGTGTCGACACCAAGAAGCAGTGTCGACACTTAATAGTTTCAACACATGAAGATGTGTCGACACAAAAGTGTTGTGTCGACACTTAGAAGAATTCAGCAAGATACTAAAGTACAAGTACTTGTGTCGACACTCAATTTCAGTGTCGACACATGAAGAAGAAGCAGTGTCGAGATACAAAATCTACAACACAAGAAGTTGTGTCGACACCTTGTAGACTAGTGTCGATACTTAGACAACATGTGTCGACACTTGGTCTATAAGTGTCGACACTTAAAGACAGAAAGTCTCGACACTTAAAGACAGTTACAGCATTTTCAAGAACTGACTGGATGACTTGACAGCTGCCATTCCAGCCAGTCTACAGCACCTGTCAGAGTTGTCAGAATTCAGTTATGGGCCGTACCAGCCAGTTACCATGAAGAAGGCCTATAAATAGGCTTATACAGTCTACAGAAACTGGTTGTTGAAGAGATTGAACACAAGTCCAAGTTCAGATTTAAAGAAGATCTAGCTATCAAGTGAAGATCTAAGAAGTTGGAGAGAGAGAGCTCCATCCAAGAAATCAGCTGTTGGAACCCAGCTGAGAAGAAGGATTCAGATTGGGCTGAATCTTAAGAAGCAGAGATCAAGGATCAACTGCAGAGGAATCAGTCTTATTGTGTTCTACTTTCAAGAAGCTTTGAAGAAAGCCAAGTCAGATTGATTTCAACTGAGTTCTTCCAAGAACTCATCAAGAATCTCACAACTTATCTCTCTTTCATTTAAGTTGTTGAGTTTATACATTTTTGTATTCATTATAACTTGTAGGATCCTTAGGGATCTGAGATTGTAAGCCTGCAATTATAAAGGCTGAGGGTAGGAGAGTTAAATCTCTGAGTGTAGGCCTTGGTGGCTGGGTGTAGGCCTTGGTGACTGAGTGTAGGCCTTTGTGGCTGAGTGTAGGCCTTTGTGGCTGAGTGTAGGCTTTGTGGAAAAGCTGAGTTGTAGGGCCTTGGGCCTGAGGTGTAGGAGCCTGTTTTGGGTTCTGAGTTAGTGGAGAAGTTTGGCCGAATCTAGTACACTGCTAGATAGGCGAAGGGGGAAAGTGGATGTACCCAAAGCTTGGGGAACCACTATAAATCTCTATATCTACTGTGTGTTTGTGGATTGCTGTGATTGGTGAATGTGTGCTGTAATAGATTATATATAATTATGTGATATTATCTGTTTGCTGCCTAAAAAAAGATAAAAAGATTCAAGTCACCTATTCACCCCCCTCTAGGTGTTTAGGTACTATATCTTTCAGTTCCCCAATAAACCTGGGTACATCCACTCTTCTACCACTCTGGTAGGAATTCGCTACAGGTTTTTGATCAGGTGCCCTGCCACTAGAAGATCTATTTTCTAAGGGAGATCTAGCAACCCTTTGAGATCTTGACCAGGAGCCCAAAAACCAAACTATGTCTTTCGATCAGGTGACTTAAGAACCAAGAGGGTCAACTTTTGAAGGGAGTTATAACTCTGTACACAGTTAGAAAAATAAAACTAAAAGTGATGTTGTCTTCTCTTTCAAATTTCTCTAAGAAGACTGAGTGGATGATGAAGCTAAAAGCTCCCCCTGATTTGTGTAGAGATTGTAATTAGGTGAGTGAGACTTAACTTCAGGGTATAGGCCTTCTTGTGTCTGAGAGATTGAAGACTTCGCAGAACTAGAGACTGGAGCAGAAAATCTGTTAGAAAATATGTTGATCTGCAAGTCTCTAAGTCAGTATCTCTAAGTATGTAATCCTTAGTCTATATATCTGAGTTAGTAACCTTGAGGCGTCAATCTTCTAAACATATATATAGAATATATAGAAGAATTCAAACATTTGAATTAGTCAATTCTAAACTGTTTGAGAGATTTCCCGAGAATGGAAACTGTCTTGGAAATAGAATAGCATAATAACTCTGTGATAAATCCATATTTAATGCTACCTCTAAACATCTATATTCGTTAGAAAATTTGACATTAAATATCAGAGTTATAGCTGTCTGTAATTAATCATTTGAAATTATTCTGCCTTCAGAATATGATAGCCTGAAATTAAGCCTGAAACTGTTCCGCCTGCTGTAAACAAAACTGCCTAAAATGCTGCAGAGAATTAGTCGAACTAAGCAAGCATTTCGTCGACCTGAGCCTGGAGTTCGCCGAACTGAGTCTTCTTATTCGTCGACCTGAATCTTGAGTTCGTCGAGTTGAGTCTAACTTTCGTTGAGCTGAGTTTCTGAGAAGAGATCGGAGTTCATCGATCAGAGCTTAAGGTTTGTCGAGCAAAACTCAGAGTTAAGACTCTGAGTTCGTCGAGCTGAGCTCGGCGATCGTTTAACTGTGCTCAGCTTTTGTCGACCTGAATTCTGCATTCGACTAACTTGATTTCTGCTGGAATTCTTCTGAAGGAGCAACAACCCTGGAAATAACCTATGACCCTAGACTATACATATTGGGTCAAACTAACATCCTAATAGTAGTCCTAGCCCAAATCAGTAATAGGGTTCCAACAATATCCCCCTATTTGGGAGAGTATACTATTTACAAATGAAAACAAAAAGCATAAAATATCTAGCAGAAATGAAACTTTCAGCAGATATATAAGATAAGTGTTTTGAGAGTTATACACATAAACACAGTTATAAGAACATAAAATCAGAAATCACTTGTCTTTCTTAGGAGCATTAGAGGAAGATTCTAAAGAAGGTTTGGTGAAGATTAACTTCCTCTTGGGGGTCTTCAACTTCCTTTTGAGTCATCTTCAAATCTTGAGAGTCAATAATCTTTAATGATGTAGCTCTGGGCACAACTGCCTCTGGATGTAGACTCATGTATTCATCAACATTGAATAAATTCTTTACCTGATATTTATCTAGCTCCTTTTTCCGGTAAGAGGACATAGTTGAGAATTGTGAGGTGTCCTTTCCTTTAGATTTAGCTTTATTAATTTGAGATAAAGCAATCAACTCATTAAATCTGGCCATCCTGAAGTTCTGGTACATTTTTGGATCATAAGTTGGGGAAGGAGGCCTCTCTGAGCTAGACTACTGCTGCTGTCTTCTTTGTACTGAATGCTGCTTGCTGCCTTGTGATCCTGACCTAGAGGGTCTGCTCTGACTGACCTGAGATGTTGAGAAGGTGTAGGCTTTTGAGAAATATTTCCTGTTGCTCCTGCTGCTGGTGGAGGAGGAGGAGGTCCTCTCCTAGACCTTAGAGGAGAAGCATACCTTTTCATATTTTTCCTATTTTTCAATTCATTCTTAGAATATCGCATCTAATGAGGTAGATCTGGAGTGAGAGGTATTCCATGCAATATGTAATATGGAATGCCTGTAGTAGCTGAAGGTTGAGGAGCAACCTTAGCTGTAGCCTTCTTTTTCTTAATCTTCCTTTTCTTAGAAATAGAATCATCTAACTCATCTGATTCTTCTTCATCATCATCATCAGAATCTTCTACAGGTTGATCTCATAGAGCATCTAGCTGCTTAAGCAATTCTTACTGATCAGGAACTGAAACTACTGACTGTGTATCTTCAATATCTGTTGTTTGTATCTGTACATTGTCAACTTGTTCCATATCTTGAAACATAATATCATATCAATTATGCATAGGAGTTTCATCCTAAGCATAAGTAGGAGGGGAAGAAACTGGCTCTTTGACATTTATTGTATCATCAACTATAACTATTATCTGAGAAACTGGGGGTTGAGAGGATATAACAGTAAGACTGTTCTTTAGCTCTTCTAAAATTGAATGACTGATGGGAGTAGTATAACATACTATAGCTTTAGCAAAATTATTCTCAATAACTTGAAAATCATTGTGCAGAGTATCAAAATTGGATAATAAAGAATAAAGGTCAACTGTGGGATGGATAGACACATCACCAATAATGATTATTTCTGGAATAACTAATGCTGCTTCTGTTTCTTCAGCTGAACTTAACATCTCAGTATCTTGAATATTTAAAAAATTTGTTGCTGCTGCTGGGTTGTCTGCTGCTGCTGCTGGAACTCTGGTGGTTGGAGCTTCTTCATAAGACATCTCCCCTTCCTAGATCCAGGGAAACCTAAATCTAGGCCCCTAGAAGAAGGGATAACATGGGAGGAGGCAACCTGAGCAGAGAGAGCAGAGATGGAAGCAACAAGAGGAGCCACAACATCAACTATCAGCTTTTTGAGTGGAGTGATGAATTCAAGAATGTTGACAGATATAGAAGAAAAATCCACATACATATAATCATTAGGAGTAGCAGATGTGGAATTTGGATTAGCAGTAGAAGATGATGGCGTGGAGCAGGTTGGATAGATGGTAAAGGCTTTAGGAATAGAATGTGTTGGAATGTCAGAAGGAGTGACATCAGGAATATTTTCTTCCTAAATAGGGGAGTGAGGTGAAGATTTATGAATTTGAGGTGAATGAGGTGGACATGGAGGAAGTAGATTGAAGTTAGGTAGATTAGAAAGTAGAGGAGATGAGGGTAACTGAAGAATGGATGATTCTGGATAAAATGAAGTGGATAGTATATCTTCAGATGTAATGGGTGGTATAAGTGACTGAAGAATGAGAGAGTCATCATGTGGAGTTGGTGACTGAATAGGAGAATGAGGTGGAGATGGTAGGTGAGATGATGGAGATAGCTGTCTAGGGGAATGATGTCGTGATGGAGGAGGAGAAGAGATATGAGGAGTAGTGACTTCTACTGGGGTTGGGAGAGTGGCTGTTACAGCCCATGTGCCTTGAGAAGCTATTTTGGAAGAAGCATCCCTGGGAGGCTTAGGGATGACCCTCTCCCATCTTCCAAATAAGGCAGATGTTAGCCTCGTGGATGCATTTATGTGGATTGTCTGGGAGATCAGGAGTTTAGGGCACTTGGCTTGCAGGAAGATGCCCAGAACCCTTCCAATACCAACATCCTTCTTGTTGATTTTCTTCTTAATTGATTCAAACAAAATCATGCCCCAATTAATAGATTTTTGATTAACTAAGGCACACATCACGAAGAACTGGTTCCTAGTTACATAGTCATGGACAGAGTGTTTGCCCAATATGACTTTTCCAACAATATCAGCCAAAACTTTATACTCTATAGAATAAATTTTCTTCAAGAGATGGTTAGGGTTTCCCTGTGTATGACCCAACCTTTCTAGTATAATATCAAATTCATAATTTGACAAGTCTATGTCATCCTCTCCATTAACAAAACCAAAAATTTCAGCTAAAATATCAGGTGATAAAGTAACCTGATTTCTAGAGATTGACCCAGTAACTGTTGATTGATCAGAAAACCTTGCATTGTGAACCCATTCTTTAATTTCAACAACTGGAAGTTTCATCCTTGTAGTCATAAACTTCTTCATATTCTGATCCTCGACAATTTCAGAATATCCTGGAAGATTTGATCATAATGTTGAAAGGAATCCATGTCTATGTCAAATCCAGCATCAAATTTCATCGCTGAAAGAACCGCCTAAGAAATCACCATTGCTCTGATAACCTTCATCACATAATTAACTTATGGATATCGGGTTATGCTTGAGACCTTTCACATAAGCTACCTCTGTGAAGGTAACTTCTCCAACCTTTACAATTCCATTGCCATTAGTCTGGCCACAGTTGGAGTCTCCAAAAATGACTTTAGGTCCAAGCTTAGCTTTGAATTCTTGCAAGTTGTCTTTACATCTTGTCATGTGTTTTGAGCACCCACTTTCCAGATATCACTGTTTCTCTATGGGAGGATAATGTTTTCCCTTCAAAAATAAATTAGATGTTTTTGACACAGGTTACCTTGGGTCTTACTTTCTTGATGTAACTAGTATAAATAAAAGAGTATTCAGGTTGGTCATTATAACCAAGTGGATGATATCTCCTAGGAGTAATTATCCACTGAGTAAAAGGATTCTTAAATTTTTGTGTCTGATTATATTATTTAAAAGAATTAAAATTTCTGTTACAAGAATTTGGGTTCGACGAATTAAAATGAGTTCGTCGATCTGAGTTCGACGAATGGAAGTGAATTCGTCGAGCTCTGTTCAAAGAATAATATTGGTCATATTCTGCGTTCCACGTTCATCGATCACAGTTCGACGAATCATAGTGAATTCATTGAGCACCATGTGAATAATTGTGCACAAATTCTGCGTTCATAGTTCATCGAGCTCTATTCGACGAATAATCATTATTTCATCGAGCTCTATTCGACAAATTGTTTTGAACATGGTTTTCCTGTAGATGTTTAATTTGCTCTTGCTTATTCTTTTATGAAATTTTAGTGGCTTTATCTGTGACTTGTAAAATTTTCTTTCCTTTGGCAGAAACAAATTTTATAGGTGTTGATAAAATATTTTACTGTAATAACTGTGGTTGACTTGATGAAGCTCATAAGCCTAGTTTGCCATTTAGCCTGCCACTTACCGTGCTTGTGATATTCATCAGTTTGATGATTCTCCCATTAAAGGATTCTTCAATCTGCTTGACCTTAGTTAATTTTTGTTAAGTGAATTTGTTTGTTCTTTAAGATTTTTCAAATCTTCTTTAAGTTTTATGTTTTCAGAAGAAAATTCATTTAATTCAGTTATCTTTACTTTGAGAAGTCTTAACTCCTTCTCAGATTTTATTAAGTCTTTGCATAATATTTTGAAATCCTTCTTAAATTATTCTGAAGAAAAGTCAAGGGTAGAGATTCCTAATCTTCTTCAAATTCTGATTCAGCCTCAAAATTATTGCATGATGCATTGATTGCCATCAAACATAGTTCTTTGGCCTTAGCTTACTCTTCATCTTCACTTGTGCTGGGTGAAGACTCATCATCTGAGTCACTCCAGGTTTCAGCTACAAAACCCCTCTCCTTCTATTTGTGTTTGTCAGAAGAGGGTCTGTTGAAGTGCTTCCTGTGATCTTTCTCTTTCTTCTTTCCCTTCTTCTGATTCTCAGGACATTCAGGAAGAATATGTCCTGCCTTCTTGCACCCATAACACACAATTTCTTTAGTGGGTGTCTTGTTATACCTTGGCTTATCAGTGTTTCTAGAATATCTCCACCTGAAGTCTTTCCTTGCAATCTTATAGAATCTCTTAGCCAAGAGACCTATAAGATCTTCATTCTCTGGAAGAATTTCTCCTTCTTCTATTACATGGAAGGCAATATTCTTCTCTTTCTTTGCTGCAGGTGGTGTCCTTTGTTCTGCTTCCCTTGACTTATTGAGCAGCTCGTAAGATTTGAGCTTGCCCAACAAAGTCTCTTTAGAAATCTCATTTAGGCTTCTGACTTCCTTGATTGGCCAGATCCTTGAGTACCATGTGCTAGGGAAACATATGAGGATCTTATCATTGACTTCTATCAATGTGATGTCCTTTCCAGTGTTTTCAGTTCATTTACAATGAGACTGAGCCTAGTATACATCACAGCTATAGATTCAGATTCTCCCTTCTTGAAGTTTTCATATTGGGTGATGAGATGTGATCTTTTGTCTTTTCTCTCATTAGTAGATCCAACAACCATTTTGTTGAGGGAGTCCCAAATATGTTTTGCTGAAGAGCATTCAACAACCTTCTGTAAAATGTCATCTGACATAGTCTGGGCCAATATATTCATTGCTTTGACATCAACAATCTTCAGCTTTTTCTATGCCTCTATCCATTCTAGTGGTATCACTGCATGTAACGTCCCAATTTGTGCTAGGACCCTTGTGCACACTTTTAAGTCAGGAGAGTTGACTTGAGCTCAGAGAGTGCTGACAGTTAGGCTTGCACTCGAGTAAGGGAGGCGAAGTTGGTCCAGAGTAGGACACGGGTAGTGACATGGGAGTGTCCATACCCTTTTGGTTCTCTGGTGCCTTTGCGTCTTCTTTATGAAATCTCCAGAGAAGGACATAGGTAGTGACACAGGCGTATCCCTACTCGTGTGTATTATTAATATCTCTAACATGTATGTATTCATCGAGCAGAGCTCGACTAACACTGTCAACCGTGTTCCTCCAAGCAGGACACGGGTAGAGACATGGGCGTATCCCTACCCGTGTGTGTCCAAGCAGCAGCTCGATGACTCGTCGACCGTGTTCCTACCGAGTAGGACACGGGTAGAGACACGGGAATGTCCTTACCCGTGTGTGTCCAGGTAGTAGCTCGAGGACTCGTCGAGCAGAGCTCGACAAATCATCGACCGTATTCCTCCCGAGCAGGACATGGGTAGTGATACGGGCGTGTCCCTACCTATGTGTTTCCACGCAGCTCGACGATTCGTCTAGCAGAGCTCGACGAATCGTCGACCACATTCTTCCCGAGCAGGACACGGGTAGTGACACGGGCATGTCCCTACCCGTGTAATTCAATTTCGGGTTTTGATGAATTTTCTGGCTGCGTCGTTTTGAAGAGACTCATTTACTAAGTTGATTGGCGGTCCAATGATAGGGCGACACGTCTCTATTTAGTTGCCAAACTTCTCACATGAAAAAGGTGAGAAAAACCTAGCCGTTTCTAGTCTTCCTTCCAAGCCATTGCTGTAAGAAACTGCTGAAGAGGAAGAAGGTGCTGGAGCCGATCTTCTTCCCGTGAAGAACTAACACCGACCGAGGAGAAGAAGATGCCACCGAGAAGGGTGACAAGATCCATGTCCGGAAATGCCGGAAATGAGGTGAGCTTCCTACCCTCTCCCTTGGTGCTAGATCTTTAGTTATTTCTAAGAGAGATATCGACTCAAAATATTCTTGATTTGTGAGAAGAAGGTTTCTAGGAAAAGGACATGCTAGGATATGTGTCCTAGGAGTTAGAGTCTTCAACCTTTCCCTCACTTCGAATGCAGTTTATGGACTGGTGTCATGAAGAGAAGTGGCCTTATGAGGGTGAATAAGGGATGAGAAATTCTGGATGTTATTTGGAAGTTTGGTTGAAGGAAGAAGACGAACTGATGTCATCCGATCTGCTTTAAGATGCGCTCAGAAATCTGTTTTATGCGCGCAGTAACCTTCGAGGCCATTTTCAGACTCGATGTGGCCAGAACTGGGCTTTTGACTAAACACGAAAGTCATAGCTCTTGGAAATACCTTTCCAACGAGTTGTTAAATGCCTTCACCAGATTCCTATAGCCTCAGGAATCCCCGTTTGCAGTTGTTGTATAGTAATTATTCCTGCACATGTAATTCTCGTGTTTGTTTTGTATTGGTAGAGAGATCATGGTACAGTAACGTCAAGGTTTGTGGAATTTAGACTATAAATGATTTGAGTGAAATATGTTAATAACATTTGTTGGATTGATTCCCTAATTAACAGATGATGAAGAAGAGTGTACTTGATCGAGGTGATTTGGTGGAGGTTAGGGAAAGATTTAAATATGTGAAATATTGAGAACGTGCTTGACAATGGTAAAGGGTTTAATAATGATGAACATGGCTTGAATGTGTTGTACATAATTGGTAATGACTGTTACGAACAAACGGTCGTGGTCTTAGATGACGAATGTGTGAAATAGCCTTACACCAATAATGAACCCATAAGTATCTTGGGCATGGGATTGTGAAAGGGTGTACGTGCGGGGGTTTGACCGCACTTGTTTGGTAATGCTGAGAAGAGACATAAGTGGACGGTTGGGCTTGGTCCTCGGTGTTCATTCCCGAGGCTCCTTCCGTTCCAAGTGGATGGTTGGGCTTGGTTCTTGTGTTTTTTCCGAGGCTCCTTCCGTGCCACGATGATGTGAAATTGCATGCGGTGTGAGTCAACACGTGGTGTCGTAATCCTGGATTAACGATAGTGTGGCAGGTCTTCGGGCTCACAGGTTGTCACACCGACGGGAGCTGACAGATAAACTTTGGGCGGTTGGGCTTGGTCCTCGGTGCTCATTCCCGTGGCTCCTTCCGTGCCAAGTGGACGGTTGGGCTTGGTCCTCATTCTTTTTCCGAGGCTCCTTTCGGATCACAACATAGGCTAGTTCGGGGCTTGGTTCTCGGTGCACATCTACCCGAGACTCTCGCTGAGCCGTAGTACGCATGTGAGCTCCGCTGTTGTGTTCTTAGCATTGAGGCGTATGGAGGCCTAGGATTGGTAATGTGGATGCTCGCCTAGTTGTGGAGAAGCCCGCTCTACTATCACCGCCTGACCATGATGGTTGACGCCTGAGAGGTAAGATAGCTGCTCGAAAAGTGGGAACTACAAGTCTGTGTCGATATAGCAGTTGCATGTGCTTGATCATGGGTGAGTCATTGCATTGCATTCATATCATTATATTGCATTGCATACACAAGATCCTCATCATATAAGTTTGTATGAGCACTCTTATACGACGAGTTACTTTACTGTTGAGCCGATCCTCAACTTATAAGTTTGTATGAACATTCTTATAAGATAAGTTACTTTCCTGTTGTAGATCTATATGCGTAGATGGATTGATATAGCTTGAGTAGAATTGCTAAATAAGAATGCTGATAATATTGTTTTACATTACTTCTATTATACTCATCTCATGTATACTTACTCCACTTTCTTGTTCTAATGCTTATATAAATATATTGTACCCTTGTTCCTTTCTCCACCCGATGCCGAGGAGTCGCCGGGGGAGCGGATGTGATAGCCACTTAGTCTTTTTGACTAACGGTTGCCATGTCTTCCTTTTTAGGAGGAAACCCCGCAGACAGGACAACAACAGGTCATACAGCAGGACAACCAGGCTAGGATGATAGGGCCTAAAGGGATGGTGCCTTCGATACTGTCAGTGACCGATGTGAGTTGAGAGACTCATTATGTAGCCCTTTGGGCAAGTTATACCCGTACTCTGATATTTTAGAAGTTTGTTGTAGCTTCTTATTCTTGATGTATTTTTGGACTATTTTCCTTATGTGTGGATTGACTTCTATTCTATATTCTTGGTTGGGTTGGCATTGGATGATATTGTTTATGGCTGGCAGAATAGGTGGCTTGCGGTACAGACCAACACGTGCATTGGTGCCACCGCAAGTCGGCTGTTCTAGGCATAAGGCTCCGCTCGTGCTGTGTTTTGTGTTCCGAGAGGGGAGTCTTACAAATTGTATCAGCTTGCTACGATCATGGTGCCACCCCCGTTCGATTAGTCAGTTTGGGGACTAACTGACTTAGCGGAAGCAGTAGTGTGCCCATATGTAATTCACACTATATATCCAACTTTGACCTTAAGATTAGCCAACTTGACCTTAGGTTTGTACTCTACGTGTAGATCTCAGTGCACGTTGAGCCAGTAGGGGGCACCCCCGCCCCGTCCGTACCCACACAGTTTCAGTAATTGGAGCTAGGGCAGACGCTCACAGCTATCTTGGATGCCTTTAGATCCCAACAAGCCCCCATACAACAACAAGCTCCAGGCTCCAATTGGTTGAGCACTTTCCGAGCTCTTTCCCCTCCTGCCTACCTTGGGACAGAGTCGGCAGTGCGTACGGAGGAATGACTCGACACCATGCAAGAACTGCTGGCGGGAATTAGATGTCCGAACAACATGGCTGTAACCCTAGGTGTGGCACTCCTGGAACTACATGCCAAGAGGTGGTGGAAGTCCCTCATGGGCTCCACCTTTCAAGGGTGAGTTTATACGGAGATTAGCTGGAGCGAGTTCTCAGGAGCCTTTTTAGATCACTTCATTTCCTCGTCTGCTCGATATGAAATCGAAGAGAGATTTTTACAGCTGAAGCAAGGATCGAAGTCGATTACGGAGTATCAACGAGAGTTCCAACATCTCGCGAGATTTGCCGACTCATATGACTTGGATGACAGAGGATACGCTAAGCACTTCTACAAAGGGCTGCGGGACCCCCTAAGATAGACCCTTTTGTTTATAGCGGACTTCAGCTTGGCGGAAATAATTGACATGGCGAAGAGGCTAGAAGCAGACCACTTGGGAAGCGGTAAGAGACCTGCTAAGGGTGTGATGGAAGCCGTTACTAGCAATAGAAGGATACATGACTACAGAGGAGGAAGAGAACATCAGAGAGGTGGCAGGCGTTTCCACAGGAATTTTAAAATGGAGCACCTGGTTCCTCAGCCGCCAGCATTGCCACCACCTCCACATCTTCAACAGTTTTAGCAACCCGAGGGGCGGAATGAGCTAGTGTGCTTCCAATGCAACCAAACGAGCCACATCTAGCATTACTGCCCGCAGCTGTTTGGGAATGCTCCTCTTGATCTCCCTCCGGCAGCTCCACGACGGCGTGGACATATGCATGGTCTAGGACGAGGACCATGAGGACGAAACCCCAGACCTGCTCGGAATTAAGTGTTCGCGCTGGACATGACACAGGAGCAGATCCCTTAGGAGGTGATTGCAGGTATGTTACAGTTAGTTATCACATCTTCATTATTAACCATAAGATGCTTAAGATGCACTAGAGATCTAGCTTTGAGTATTGTTATTGGTACTTAGGCACCGTGGTGGTCGGTGGGAAACCAGCCTATATGTTATTCGATACTGGTGCCTCGCACTCGTTTGTGTCTGCGGACTTCATTAAAGACCTAGAAGGAGTACAATACTTCACTGGTATTGCTCGACGAGTACGCCTCCCAGACTTCTCTGAGATGACCGCAACTGCCAAGTGCGAATTGTAGATACTCATTGGGGGAAAGGCCTTTGAAATCCCTGCCACAGTTTTGATAATGCCAGAATTTGATCTCATTCTGGGCATGGTGTAGTTGGATTGGCACTACGCAAGAATTGATTACGCGGAGAAGCGAATTTACTTGAGACACGGGGACACTGATGTCATCTTTCAAGGTATAAAATTTGCACCTCGTTTGTTATTATCTTCGATTCAGGCCTTGAAAGCTCACATGAGGGGGGAAGAAGTGTGCATGATATGTTTTGAACTGAAGGAGGTGAAAATAGATATGAAGGATGTGCTGGTAGTGCGGGACTTCCCTGAGGTATTTCCCGAGTAATTGCCAGGATTACCCCCGCATAGAGAAGTGGATTTTCAAATTAAGCTAGTACCGGGCGCCAAGCCCGTCTCCAGGACCCCTTAACGAATGGCCCCGAAGGAACTCACAGAGTTTAGAGTTCAGTTGCAAGAACTGGTGGAATCAAGGTTTGTTCGCCCTAACTAATCACCTTGGGGAGCCCCTGTCCTGTTCGTTAAGAAGAAGGATAGAACCTTGCGTTTATGCATAGACTATTGGGAGCTCAATCGACTGACGGTGCGGAATAATTATCCGCTACCCCGGATCGACGAGTTGTTCGATCAATTGGTAGGAGCGCATTGGTTTTCCAAGTTAGATTTGAGCTCGGGGTATTATCAGTTGAGGTTATAAGAGGAAGACATTCAGAATACAGCTTTCAGCTCAAGATACGGTTTGTACGAGTTCATCGTGATGCCATTTGGGCTCACAAATGCACCTTCAGCTTTCATGAGTTTGATGAACAAAGTGTTCGAGCCTTATCTAGATATCTTCATCATCATTTTCATCGATGACATTTTGGTCTACCCAAAGACAGAGGAAGAGCATGTCAAACATCTGACCATGGTACTGGGGAAGCTAAAAGAGCATACCCTGTTTGCTAAGTTCAGCAAGTGCGAATTCTGGCTCCAAGAAGTTGCCGTCTTGGGCCATGTGATCAGTGGGGCTGGACTAGCTGTGGATCCGACCAAGCTACGTGACGTGAAGGAATGGTCGCCCTTGAAGTCAGCAGTCGATGTGCAGAGTTTCCTTAGACTTGCCAGATATTATCGCAAGTTCGTAAAAGGGTTCTCAAAGATTGCCCTTCCTCTTAATCCCCTGATAAAGAAAGGTGTGCCATACGAGTGGACACCCTAGTGTGAAGCTGCGTTCCAAGAACTAAAAGATAGACTTACCTTTGCTCCTATCCTGGCACTTCCGTATGGGAAGGAAGGATTTCAAGTTTACATGGATGCATCTTATCAAGGGATGGGAGCGGTACTGATGCAGCACGGTCACGTGATCGCTTATACCTCAAGGCAACTAAAGAAGCATGAACTCAACTATCCAGTTCACGATTTGGAATTGGGGGCAGTGGTATTCGCCCTGAAGGTTTGGAGACACTACCTATTTGGAGTCCATTGCTAGATATTTTCGGACCACAAAAATCTAAAGTATGTGCACACTCAGAAGGAACTGAATTTGAGGCAGCAGTGCTGGTTGGAGTTTTTGTGCGATTATGAGTTCACCTTGAACTACCACCTAGGAAAAGCAAACTCAGTGGCTGATGCATTGAGCAGAAAAGTACTGGACTAGAGCTCCGAGTCTCGGTTGATGAGTATGGAATTAGTTCGAATGCTTGAGGAATTAGAGATCACTTCGGTGTATAAAGTTCCTTCGGAAAAGTATATAGAGTAATTGGCGACCATGAGTATAGTCTGTGATATTCGGGACCGAATCCAGGTGGAGCAAGGAAAGGATGCGGCTCTGGCACCAACAATCAAGTCAATTGAAGATTGGACTACCGAAGAGTATACACTAAAAGACGGCCTCGTTTATTTTCGTGGCCGGCTCTACATTCCCAAAGGTGGTAAAATTCAGGAAGATATCCTGAGAG
The DNA here is from genome assembly GCA_039583875.1 of Platanthera guangdongensis. NCBI lineage: Eukaryota > Viridiplantae > Streptophyta > Magnoliopsida > Asparagales > Orchidaceae > Platanthera > Platanthera guangdongensis. Next base: position 117,397,457 of record CM077153.1, on the reverse strand, counting down.
AGGCACATTGCTCTCAGTATTTGGTGCATCCTGGGATTTCCAAGATGTACGCTAACTTGCGAAAGACCATGTGTTGGCCGGGAATGAATAAAGACGTCAGATATTTTGTTACCTATTGCGAGGCCTGTCAAAGGGTGAAGGCGGAATGCAAGAGCCCCGGTGGATTATTATAGTCATTGCCCATCCCCGTGTGGAAGTTCGAGGATATATCCATGGACTTCGTCCACGGATTGCCACGCTCATGCGCATGTAATGATTCGGTGTGGGTAATCGTTGACAGCCTGACAAAGATAGCCAAGTTTATACCTATGAAGAAAGAAGCTCATGTGGATGTCTTGGTATGCCTCTTTGTGGAGCAGTTTGTACGGTATCATGGATTGCCAAAGACAATTATTTCTGGCCGGGATGGTCGGTTTACCTCTAAAGAATGGAAGGCCGTACAGGCGTGCTTGGGTTCACGCCTTAGCTTTAGCACAACATTTCATCGTCAGACGGATGGGCAGTCTGAGAGGACCATTAGAACGTTGGAGGACCTATTGATACTGTGTGTGTTGGATAGAGGAGAGCCATGGGAAAGACTTTTACAACTCGTCGAATTCTCCTACAACAACAGTCATCATGCCAGCATCGGGATGGCACCCCATGAAGCCCTTTACGAAAGAAGGTGCAGAATGCCCTTATCATCGGTAAAAGATGAAGACCCGAAAGTTTTAGGAATTGAGTACATCGATGATACTGATGCGATTGTTATACTAATACGGGACCGCATGCTTGAGGCTCAAAGTCGGCAGGCTAAATATTATAATGCAAAACACCAGATGGTAGAATTTCAGGTGGGTGACAAAGTATTCCTGAAAATCCGACCGATGCATGGAGTGTCACGGGTACGTGGTGTGAAGAAGCTCAGCCCAAGATACGTTGGACCTTACACCATATTGCAAAAGATTGGCCCTTTGGCCTATCAGTTGGAGTTACCACCAGAGCTGGAGAACCTTCATGGCGTATTCCATGTGTCGTCTCTCCGGAAGGCACTATTGCGGCCTGATCAATATATCCCCACCATTGATGGAGCAGTAGAAACCGATAGATCTGTACGACTAGAGCCGGTGAGGATAGTAGACAACGAGACAAGGAGTTTGCGCCGCAAGAGTGTCCTTTTGGTAAAGGTGCTGTGGTCTAACCATGGGAAGGAGGAGTATACATGGGAGCCGGTGGATTTGATGCAAAAGCGCTACCCAGAGTTGTTTCCTCAAGGTAATTTTAAAAGCATAATTGATTTTATTTCATGCTTTTCCCTCCACATAGCCATAGTCTGATTTCAGGGACGACATCTTTTATTTTGTTTATAGGATTTCTAACGTCCCAATTTGTGCTAGGCCCCTTTTGTGCACTTTTAAGTCAGGAGAGTTGACTTGGGCTCAGGGAGTGCTGGCAGTTAGGCTTGCACTCGAATAAGGGAGGTGAAGTTGGTCCAGAGTAGGACACGGATAGTGACACAGCGTGTCCATACCCGTGTGGTTATCTGGTGCCTCTGCGTCTTCTTTGTGAAATATCCAGAGAAGGACACGGGTAGTGACACGGGTGTGTCCCTACCCGTGTGTATGTATTCATCGAGTAGAGCTCTAATAACACTGTCGACCATGTTCCTCCCGAGCAGGACATAGGTAGAGACACAGGCATCCCTACCCGTGTGTGTCCAAGAAGCAGCTCGACGAATCGTCAAGCAGAGCTCGACGAATCATCGACTGTGTTCCTCCCGAGCAGGACACGGGTAGAGACACGGGCATGTCCCTACCCGTGTGTGTCCAGGCAGCAGCTCGACGACTCGTCGAGCTCTCGACCGTGTTCCTCCCGAGCAGGACACGGGTAGTGACACGAGCGTGTCCCTACCCGTGTGTGTCCAAGCAGCTCGACGATTCGTCGAGCAGAGCTAGATGAATCGTCGACCACATTCTTCCCGAGCAGGACATAGGTAGTGACACGGGCATGTCCCTACCCGTGTAGTTCAATTTCGGGTTTTGAAAAATTTTCCGGCCGCGTTGTTTCGAAGGGACTCATTTACTGAGTTGATTGGCGGTCCAATGATAGGGCGACACGTGTCTATGAAGTTGCCAAACTTCTCACATTAAAAAGGGGAGAAAAACCTAGCTGTTTCTAGTCTTCCTTCCAAGCCATTGCTGTAAGAAACTGCTGGAGAGGAGAAGGTGCTAGAGCCGATCTTCTTCCCTTGAAGAACTAACACCGACCGAGGAGAAGAAGATGCCGCCGAGAAGGGTGACAAGATCCATGGCCGAAAATGCCGGAAACGAGGTGAGCTTCCTATCCTCTCCCTTGGTGCTAGATCTTTAATTATTTCTAAGAGAGATATCGACTCAAAAGAGTCTTGATTTGTGAGAGGAAGGTTTCTAGGAAAAGGCCATGTTAGGACTTGTGTCCTAGGAGTTAGAGTCTTCAACCTTTCCCTCACTTCAAATGCAGTTTGTGGACTGGTGTCGTGAAGAGAAGTGGCCTTATGGGGGTGAATAAGGAAGGAGAAATTCTGGATGTTATTTGAAAGTTTGGTTGAAGGAAGAAGACGAACTGATGTCGTCCGATTTGCTTTAAGATGAGGGCATAAATATGTTTTCTGCGCGCAGCAACCTTGGAGTCCATTTTCAGACTTGATGCGGCCAGATCTGGGCTTTCGACTAAACACGAAACTCGCAGACCTTGGAAATACCTTTCCAACAAGGGGTTAAACACCTTCACCGGATTCATTTAACCTCGGGAATCCCCATTTGAAGTTGTTGTATAATAATTATTCCTGCACATGTAATTCTCGTATTTGTTTTGTATTGGAAGAGAGATCATGGTACAATAACGTCAAGGTTTGTGGAATTTAGACTATAAATGATTTGAGTGAAATATGTTAATAACATTTGATGGATTGTTCCGTAATGAACATATGATGAGGAAGAGTGTACTTGATCGAGGTGATTTGGTGGAGGTTAGGGAAAAATTTAAATATGTGAAATTTTGATAACGTGCTTGACAGTGGTAAAGGGTTGAATAATGATGAACTTGGCTTGAATATGCTGTACATAATTGGTAATGACTGTTACGAACAAACCGTCGTGGTCGTAGATGATGAATGCGTGAAATAGCCTTACACCAATAATGAACCCATAAGTATCTTGGGCACGGGATTGTGAAAGGGTGTACATGCGGGGGTTTGACCGCAATGGTTTGGTAATGCTGAGAAGATACATAAGTGGACGGTTGGGCTTGGTCCTCGGTGTTCATTACCGAGGCTCCTTCCGTGCCAAGTGGACGATTGGGCTTGGTCCTCGTGTTTTGTCCGAGGCTCCTTTCGTGCCACGATGATGTGAAATTGTATGCGGTGTGAGTCGACACGCGGTGTCGTAATCCTGGGTTAAGGATAGTGTGGCAGGTCTACAGGCTCGCTAGTTGTCACACCGACGGGAGCTGACAGATAGACTTTGGGCGGTTGGGCTTGGTCCTCTGTGCTCATTCCCGCGGCTCCTTTCGTGCCAAGTGGACGGTTGGGTTTGGTCCTGTTGAATTTTCTCAAAGTGGTCAACGAGATAGCCTAATGACAAATTAATATCCTCAGAACTATCAAGATCACACCTTGATCATGCGGAAACTAGGACAGCAAGCTCAACAACCAAATGCAATCATAGGGGCATGCAGATCAAATATTATTTCTTCTTTACAAGGCGAAGTATACATGGCGAGACATGATTTCACCAGTACAAAGGAAAAGGAAAAAATACAAGTAAAACAATTCGAGAGGACAACACTGGAGACCGTTGAGACCGCCTAGTCCGTCAAAGTCGCTGAGGCCGCCCGAACTGCTGTTGCTGCTAGAAGACGAATAGAACCCGGAGTCTGCCGAAACCGAGAGGTCGCGCAGACACACCGTTATACGCTGACTGCTACAAGCTGCTGCTGAACTAAAGAACAGACCGCCTAGACTGCCGAGTTCGGCGGACAGGTTATTGAACTTGGAAAGCTGAAGCAGAGAAACCTGTCAAGCCGTAGAAGCGACCTACTGAGACCACCGATTGTAACCGCAAACTTCACTGATGCTGACCTCAGTCAAAGCCAAACTCCTAGCTCCTCAGTGTTAGCCGCGCAACCTGCAAACAACAAACAGTCAACTCTACTCAACCCACGTGGATAGGAAAAACCAGACCGCAACAATTAATCAAGCCCTCACTTATTGTTCACTCAATTACTATAGATGTGCCAGGGGGGGGGGTCTATTTATAGGAGAGGTGAGGAGTGTGGTCACCACCCTAGTGAATAGAGTCACCACCCCATCTTGCGCGCTAACACAACCCAGTCCTCTAAGTTTGCAAGGACTTGGCCAGACTTCAATCCTCCAGGCGCCAGATCAAAGACAGTCTGTCATTATGCAGACACACTGCCAGCCCGCACAACACAAGCGCAGTGCCAGTCCGCCCAACGCAATCATAGAGCCAGTACGCTACTCAACATAGCATGCAGATACACTTGCAACTCATGATGCATCAGTCCGAATACTGTACGCAGAAAAAATGGCAGTCCGCACAACTCGACAATAAAGCCATAGGCCGCCACAAGTCCATGACCAATAGGAAGTCCGCTCGGTCAACAGCGGACTCTGCGGACTCTGCGGACACCATGTACTTGTCACAGAAAATGACCAAGTCCAGCAGCCCACCGAGCAACTAGCACGAGCACGGCGGACACAGAAGACCCAGACCGCCAAACAGCAGGACAGTCTGCCACAAGGATGTGAAACATCCAACGCATCATGGAGAGCTCGACAAGAACAAAAGACCATCTCCAAAGCTAGTCCACAAATGCGGACTCCGCGGACATAATAAACAAGTCCGCCAACACAGCGCAGACACAACTTCCAATCCGCACGGTTACCACAAGAGCTGGCTAACTGCAAGGCCACAGATTAAGCTGAGCACCGCCACCAGACTGCCAACGCAGTCCGCTCAGGCCGCTCCACTTGATGCCCAAGTTGCAAGACTTCCTTGGCCATACACCATCCAGGCTGCAGACCTAGACCGCCTAGACCGCAACAGAGGCTGCACAGTCCACTCCACAAGAACAGCCAAGTCACAGTCCAAGCCAGGTCCCCCAGGCCGCAACCAGCAGTCCGCCCAGGCCGTGTAATCAGACCGCTCAGGCCGCTCAGACCGCCCGACCTGCTCCATCACCCACTTTCACTTCACAAATTTCAACACTCCCCCTAGAAGTGAGAAGTGGTGATCAAGCCCAGCAACCCTCGTAACCGTTGAAATGGCCCCTTCGACAGCGGCTTCGTGAAGATGTTAGCAAGATTATCTTAACTCCGAACATGCCCGACCAGAAGATATCCCTCCAACACCTTCTCCCTTATGAAGTGGTGCTCGATCTCAATATGCTTGGTACTTGGGTGACACACTGTATTGTTCCACCAGTTTGAGAGCACTCAAATTGTCACCCCGGAGTAATGTAGGACCTTGCACTTCCTTATGAACATCCTCTATAAGCCTTCTCAACCAGATGGCTTCCCGAGCAGCCAAGGCCGAAGCCTTGTACTCAGCTTCCGTAGTAGTCACTGACACTGAGTCCTGCTTCTTGCTACACCACGAGATGCAAGCTGATCCACAAGTGAACACATAACCCGAAGTTGACCTTCGATCATCCGAGTCACAACCATAATTAGCATCCGTGTATCCAAGCAAAGAAAACACCGTGTCCCTACTATAGAGGAGTCCCATTTCAGAAGTCGCCTTGACATACTTCAAGAAGTTCTTTGCCGCTACCAGATGAGACTTCCTTGGTACAGCCATAAACCGACTTACTCGGCCAACAACGTAAGCAATGTCTGGCCTTGTAATCGTTAAGTAGATCAAGCTCCCCACTAGAGCTCGGAACACCAAGGGATCAGGAAGAATCCTTCCATCATCTCGTCGAAGCTTCAGACCAAGATCCAGAGGAGTAGAACAACTCTTTCGTTTGACCATACTGAATCGACTGACAATGCAATCCGCATATCCTTTTTGGCAAATGAGTATCCCGCTCTCCTTCCTCTCCACTTCAGGACCAAGAAAGTGATGAAGCTCTCCCAAGTCTTTCATCTCAAAGAGAATAGCTAGCTCAGCCCTGAACCTAGCTACCTCCTCCTCTGAATTCCCTGTGATGATCATATCATCAACATACAGCAGTACCAAGACTTGCAGATCCCCCTTCTTCTTGATGAACAAGCTGGAATCCGAGTTGGAAGCAAGATAACCGCAGAATTGAAGATACTCTGCTATCTTTCCATACCAAGCTCTAGGAGCTTATTTCAACCCGTAGAGAGCCTTCTTGAGTTTGTAGACATAGTCCGAGTGAACTTCAGAAACAAAACCAAGTGGTTGATCCATGAAGATGTCCTTATAAATTTCTCCTTAAAGAAAAGCATTCTTCACATCAAGCTGCCACATTCTCCATCCCTTGCAAGCAGCCAAGGCGATCACCAACCGAACCAAAGTCATCTTTGCAACTGGACTAAATGTCTCCTCATAGTCTTCTCCATACTATTGTGAGAATCCTCGAGCAACCAGGCGAGCTTTGTATCTATCAATGCTCCCATCAGCCTTCTTCTTCAACTTGTACACCCACTTACAAGTCACTGGAGTAATGCCATCCACCTTGGGCATAAGGTCTCAGGTTTCATTGTTCTTGAGAGCAGAGATCTCCTCCTTCAAGGTATCTTCCCACTCCTTGAATCCAATGGCCTCATTGAAGTTTGCAGGCTCTCGCTCATCCAGAGGACCTGCAAAGAAGCATGAGACAAAACTCACTACATTCCCATCATAGTATCAAGCTGGTGGCTTAACAACCCTCTTTGATCTCCGAAGGGTCTGCTCCTTGCTCACCACCTCCGTTGCTTCTTTAGGCTCAACTCCAAATTCGAGCAAGCTTTGAGCAATGCTCCCACTACTTCCTGAGCTAGAAGCCTCAGCACCAGAGCTTGAAACAACAGGAGATTCTGGTGAAACTGCAAGCTCCTTTTCCAGAACTTCAGCAACCACCTTCTGCTCTTCATCAACCTTGTTCTCGGGCAGCTCAACCGAGCCTCCTCCATACGACGTCAGTTCATCAAAGACCACGTCTCTTGAAACAATAAACTTCTTCGTTGCATGATCCATACATTTCCATCCCTTCTTCTGCTCATCATAGCCAACAAAGATCAGTTTCCTTGCCTTTGCATCAAGCTTTGTCCTTGAAGCATCCGGGACATGCACATAGCAAGTTGATCCAAACTCCCAAAGGTGTTCAACGCTTGGCTTCTCCTTCAGCAACATCTCAAAAGGAGACTTCATGTTGATCGGACTAAGCGACATCCGATTGATGACGTAAGAATCACAAGACATCCCCTTTGCCCAGAAGGACCTAGGAATGTCTTTTGCTTGAAGCCAACACTTGCAAGTTTCGTCAGATAACGGATCTTCTGCTCCGCTACTCCATTTTGTTGTGGAGTATGAGCACAAGTAAGCTCTCTTTGGATCCCGTGCTTCCTGCAGAAGTTAGAAAACTCGGAGGAGAAAAACTCACCACTACTGTCTGTTTTATGATTCTTGATCCGCAGGTCAAGCCGGCCCGCCACCAGCTCCTTGAACTCCACAAACACCTAAAAATCTTCAGACTTCTCCTTCAAGAAATAAACCCAAGTATATCTTGAGTATTCATCAATCAACACAAGCATGTATTTGCTCCCACCAAGGCTAGCAGTGATGGTTGGTCCCATCAAGCCACCATAGATACACTCCAGTGGTCTCTTGCTCCTCATTTGTGACTTATCAAATGGAAGGCGATGAGCCTTACCGTACTGACATCCCGCGCAAACGTGACCGTCACCAAAGGAAGACAGCTTAGGCAAGCCTCTTACAAGGCTCATGTTTATCATATCTTTCAACTTATCCATTCCTACATGCCCCAGCCTCTCGTGCTATATAGCAGCGCTATCGTTTGCCCTCATTCGATCAACATAAGAGTTTGTTGCAAGAACAAACAAGTTCTTAACTCTCCTCCCAACATGAGCAACATCGGCCTTTACCGCTTATATGTTGCGAAGGAACTTCACTTCTGTTGCCCCAAACAGAACGTGATAACCTTCGTCTACCGCATTGGTCACAGAGAAGAGGTTCTTCTTCATGCCCGACACATGATACACACTCCTTAACGTGAGTGGCCCCTTATCACTACCCAAGGACACGACCCCCTCCTTCTCTACTGCATAAATAGTATTATCAGCAGTTATGATAGCTTAGTTACCTGAGTAGGCTTGCAGTGAAGAGAACTTCGACTTGTCTCCAGTGAGGTGATGACCACACCCGGAGTCCACGATCCACTCATCGTTGAAGTCGACAGCGGACAAAGCACAAACATAAGTGCCCGTCATGAAAGCTCCACCCCATCCAGCTTCTTCAGTACTCAAGAAAGCTTCCGCCATGCCTGTAGCATGCCTAGGCTATAGTTTGACCTTGTAGTCATGCTTGAAGTGTCCCCGCTGATGACACCTGTAGCACTTCAAGTTCTTCTTCCAATCCTTCTTAGGAGCAGCGCTCCTCTCTGGTTGATAAGAAGTTGAAGGCTCATTTTCAGCAGCAGTATTCTTCTTCTTCCCTTCCCATCTCTTCTTCTTCTTGCCCGTGAACAACGCTTCACTACCTCCTTCAGAGATAGTCACTCCTGCCATCTGTCTTGCCAAACCTTTCTGCGAAGCAAGCAGGTTATCAAGTTACAGTAGGGATGGCTGAGTAGCCCTACCTTGAATAGAGGTTACAAAGGCAACATACTCCTTCCGCAAGCTGAGGATTATGTGCCTTTTCAACTTGGCCTCAGAGATAGGCTCATCAGGATCAAGCGCTGATATCTCAGCACACAGGCTCTTCATCTTCAGAAAGAACTTCAAGATGATCAGGTCTCCTTGAGTTGTCCTAGCCAACTCATTCTCCAGGAACTGTAGCCTCTCCACATTCTTCCTGTTGAATAACCCATCAATAGTTGTCCAAATATCAGAATCCGACTCACATCCAATGATGTGATCAAACAACTCTGGTGAAACAGCCCTCTTGAGAGTAAACTCCGTCTTTGTGTTAGTTTTCCTCCAGACTCTCACCTGCTCCGCAGTCCCAAAAGCAGCAGTAACCTCGTGCCTGTCGTCACCACCGACGACCTCCCATAGCTCCTCGCCAAGAAGAAAACTCTTCATACATGACTTCCACTTCTTAAAGTTAGTCGTGGTCAAGAGTTTAATACCCAGACCTGTTGCATAGTTCCCTTCCATTGCAGCAACCTTGGTTAAGCTTCTAGAAGCACCAAAAAATAACAGAGCAACAACACAAGTTGATCACCGCTCAAGCAACTGAACTTGGTTCTGATACAATGTTGAATTTTCTCAAAGTTGTCAACGAGATAACCTAATGCCAAATTAATATTCTCAGAACTATCAAGATCACACCTTGATATTGCGGAAACCAGGACATCAAGCTCAACAACCAAATGCAATCACAGGGGAAAGCAGATCAAATATTATTTCTTCTTTACAAGGCGAGGTATACATGGCGAGACATGATTTCGCCAGTACAAAGGAACAGGAAAAAATACAAGTAAAAGAATTCGAGCGGATAGCAATGGAGACCGCCGAGACCACCCAGTCTGCTAAAGTTGCTGAGGCCGCCCGAACTGCTGCTACTGCTAGAATACGAATAGAACCCGGAGTCCGCCGAGACCGCGAGGTCGTGCGGACACACCGTTATTCGCTGACTGCTACAAGCTGCTACTGAACTGAAAAACAGACTGCCTAGACCGCCGATTTCGGCGAACAAGTTATTAAACTTGGAAAGCTGAAGCAGCGAAACCTGTCAAGTCGCAGAAGCAACCTGCTGAGACCGCTGATTGTAACCACAAACTTCACTGATGCTGACCGCAGTCAAAGCCAAACTCCTGGCTCCTCAGTGTTAGCCGCGCAACCTGCAAAATGCAAACAGTCAACTCTACTCAACCCGCGTGGACAGGAAAAACCAGACCGTAATAATTAACCAATCCCTCACTTATTGTTCACTCAGTTACTGTAGATGTGCCGGGACGGGGGGGGGGGGGGTCTATTTAAAGGAGAGGTGAGGAGTGTGGTCACCACCCTAGTGAATACAGTCACCACCCCAGCCTGCGCGCTAACACAACCCAGTCCGCCAAGTCCGCAAGGACTTGGCCAGACTTTAATCCTCTAGGCGCCAGATCAAAGACAGTCCACCATTATGCGGACACACTGCCAGCCCGCACAACACAAGCGCAGCGCCAGTCCGCCCAACGTAATCATAGAGCCAGTCCGCTACTCAACATAGCATGCAGATACACTCGCAACTCATGTTGCATCAGTCCGCATACTGTACGCAGACAAAATGGCAGTCCACATAGCTCGACAACAAATCCACAGCCCGCCACGAGTCCACGACCAACAGGCAGTCCGCCCAGTCAACAGCGGACTCAGCAGACTCTGCAGACACCATGGACTTGTCAAAAAAAATGACCAAGTCCAGCAACCCACCAAGCAACTAGTGCGAGCACGGTGGACACAGAAGACTCAGACTGCCAAATAGTAGGACAGTCTGCCACAAGGATGTGAAACATCCAATGTATCTTGGAGAGCTCGGCAACAATAAAAACCCATCTCTAAAGCTAGTCCACAAATGCGGACTCCGCAGATGCAATAAACAAGTCCGCCAACACACCGCGGATACAACTTCCAATCTGCCCGATTACCACAAGAGCTGGCCAACTGTAAGGCCGCAGATCAAGCTGAGCACTGTCACCAGACCCCCAACGCAATCCGCTCAGGACGCTCCACTTGATGCCCAAGTTGCAAGACTTTCTTGGCCATAAACCATCCAGGCTGCACACCTAGACTGCCCAGACCGCAACAGAGGCCGCACAGGCCACTCCACTAGAACAGCCATGTCACCGTCCAAGCCAGGTCCCCCAGGCTGCAACCAGCAGTCCGCCCAGGCTGCGGAATCAGACCGCTCAGGCCGCTCAGACCGCCCGTCCTTCTCCATCACCCACTTTCACTTCACAAATTTCAACAGGTCCTCGTTATTTTTCCGAGGCTCCTTCCGGATAACAACATAGGCTAGTGCGGGGCTTGGTTCTCAGTGCACATCTACCCGAGACTCCCGTTGAGCCGTAGTATGCATGTGAGCTCCGCTGTTGTGTTCTTAGTATTGAGGCGTACAGAGGCCGAGGCTTGGTAGTGTGGATGCCCGCCTAGTAGTGGAGAAGCCCGCTCTACTGTCACCGCCTGGCCACGAAGGTTAACGCCTGAGAGGTTAACTACCTGCTCGAAAAGTGGGAACTACACGTCTGTGTCGATATAGTAGTTGCTTGTGCTTTATCATGGGCGAGTCATTGCATTACATTCATATCATTACATTGCATTGCATACACAAGATCCTCATCATATAAGTTTGTATGGGCACTCTTATACGACGAGTTACTTTACTGTTGAGCCGATCCTTAACTTATAAGTTTGTATGGGCATTCTTATAAGTTAAGTTACTTTCCTGTTGTAGATCTATATGCTTAGATGGATTGATATTACTTGAGTAGAATTACTAAATTTGAATGCTGATAATATTATTTTACATTACTTCTATTATACTCATGTCATGTATACTTACTCAACTTGCTTGTTCTACTGCTTATATAAATATATTATACCCTTGTTCCTTTCTCTGCCCGGTGCTGAGGAGTCTTCGGGGGAGCGGATGTGATAGCCACTTAGTCTTTTTGAATAACGGTTGCTACGTCGTCCTTTTTAGGAGGAAACCCCGCAGACAGGACAACAACAGGTCATACAGCAGGACAGCCAGGCCAGGATGACAGGGCCTGAAGGGATGGTGCCTTTGATACCGTCAGTGACCAATGTGAGTTGAGAGACTCATGATGTAGCCCTATGGGCAAGTTGTACCCGTACTCTGATATTTTATAAGCCTATTGTAGCTTCTTATTCTTGATGTGCTTTTGGACTATTTTCCTTATGTGTGGATTGACTTCTATTATATATTCTTCGTTGGGTTGGCATTAGATGATATTATTTATGGCCGGCAGAATAGGCGGCTTGCGGTGCAGACTAACACGTGCGTTGGTGCCACCGCAAGGCGGGTGTTCTGGGCATAAGACTCCCCTCGTGTCGTGTTTTGTGTTTTGGGAGGGGGGTCTTACACTATACTGGTACTTGTTGATGTCACTGGTTGAGGTGGACCTGTCAAGATGGAATTATAGATATCTTCATCAATAGAGTTCATATACAGCATAATCCTTGTCTTCCATAGTGCAAACTTATTCAGATTGCACACTGAAGGTCTAGTGCTTGAATATTTTTTGTTCTGTGCCATGATAATAAAATACTTTAGATAAAATAAGATCTATCAGATCTGGTGGTTCAGGTGTTAGCCTGTAAAACCAAATAACCTGCCCTCTGATACCAATTGAAAGTAAGTGATAGATCTACTTTACACTATATGAGGTTGAATAGTGTATATTAAAAAATTTAACTTAGTTTTACAACGAATTAAAAAACTAGTGATATATATAAATATATAAAGCAAAAACAAAATAGATCACAACACACAAACAGAGAGAATAACAATCACAGACGACACAAGGAGTTTATAGTGGTTCCCTAATAAACCTGAGTATATCCACTCATCTACCACCCTGGTAGGAATCCACTACAGATTTTTGATTATGTGCCCTGCCACCAGAAGATCTATTTTTTAAGGGAGATCTAGCAATCCTTTGAGCGTTTGACCAGGTGGCCAAAAACCAAACTAAGTCTTTTGATCAGGTGACTTAAGAACCAAGGAGGTCAACTTTTGAAGGGAGTTATAACCCTGCACACAGTTAGAAAAATAAAACTAAAAGTGATGTCTTCTCTTTCAAATTTCTCTGAGAAGACTGAGTGGATGATGAAGCTAAAAGCTCCCCCTGATTTGTATAGAGATTGTAATCATGTGAGGGAGACTTCTCTTCAGGGTGTAGGCCTTCTTCTGTCTGAGAGATTGAATACTTTGCACAAGTAGAGACTAAAGCAGAAAATTTGTTAGAAAATATATTGATATGTAATTCTCTAAGTCAGTATCTCTAAGTCTGTAATCCTTAGTCTATATATCTGAGTGAGTAACCTTGAGGCAGCAATCTTCTAAACATATATATATATAATATAGAGAAGAATTCAAACATTTGAATTAGTCAATTCTGAACCGTTTGAGAGATTTCCCGAGAATGGAAACTGCCTTGGAAATAAATTTGCATAATAACTCTGTGATAAATCGATATTTAATGCTGCCTCTAAACAGCTATATTTATTAGAATATTTGACATTAAATATCAGAGTTATAGCTATCAGTAATCAAGCCTTTAAAATTATTCTGCCTTCATAATATGATAGCCTGAAATTAAGCCTGAAACTGTTCTATCTGCTGTAAACAAAACTGCCTAAAATACTATAGAGAATTAGTCGAACTGATTAAGCATTTCATCGACCTGAGCATGGAGTTCGTCGAACTGAGTCTTCTTATTTGTCGACCTGAATCCGTAGTTCGTCGAGCTGAGTCTAATTTTCATCAAGCTGAGTTTCTGAGAAGCGATCGGAGTTCGTCGATAGGAGCTCAAGGTTCGTCAAGTAAAACTCAGAGTTAAGACTCTGAGTTCGTCGAGCTGAGCCCGGTGATAGTCGAACTGCGCTCAGCTTTCGTCGACCTGAATTCTGTATTCGACTAACTTCATTTCTACTGGAATTCTTCTGAAGGAGCAACATCCCTGGAAATAACCAATGACCCTAGACTATATATATTTGGTCAAACTAACATCCTAATAGTATTCCTAGCCCAAATCAGTAATAGGGTTTCAACAAAAAGAAACAACAAGACTTTCGAGGAAAATCAAAAGGGTGTCAAACAAAAGAAATAAAACTTGAATCTTACCATCCTGTTCAAGAACCAAAGAATCCACATGGAAAATAGACACGACAGAACTAACACTTCCCAACCCAAGAGAACATCTAGTGGGAGGAAGAAACGACAGAGAAAGCCACTCAGGTGGAATAGAGACGTATAGTAAAAAGTCGGGAAACTTGAAATAAAGTGAAACACCCTGTGCTTTATAAAAATCTGAAATAATAGCTTGAAATCCGAAGTTCTTCATATCCATGGATGGGTCGACTTTAATATGTATTATTAACGAAACTAGAAGGCATCCGCTCAGAGACTGACCAGACTAAACCCAAATCACTAATTCTAGCGTCGGACGGTCTCGAAAGGGAGTGGAAGTGCGCGCGATATAACTTAAGATGAAACACTAACATCATAGAAACATGAGGAGTGAACCCATGTGCTACATTACTTGACCCAAATATGGAGGATAAGAGGGTTAAGTCAGGTGGAACGAGAGCCTTATAATCAAAAATGATTTTAATGGGATCCAAAACCACAGTCTTAATTTTAACTTTAATATTCTTACGCTTGGAATGAAGATATGCCAAGGTAAACCGCTCATCATAAACAATTGAATTGGGTGCTCCAGAATGTGAAAGGTTGTGCGAGCGATACAACTCAAGGGACCCAGCTATAGTCACTAACGTGTGGACATGAGGGTCATCAAAAGGCGCTGGGTAAATGCATGCAACCAGGTGTGTTATATAAGTATTTATAGGGGACACCACATCCAGTGGTACAATAGCCAAGGAGTCATAAATAGTCGAGGACCGAACCGTAGACGGACAAGTAGAATAATGAACTATCAAAGGTGACACATAGTCAGTCCTATGAGGTGCGACGAAAAGACCAAAAACAAGTGCGCTCAACTTAATAATATCTATACGTTGAGACAATTCCAATGTTGGAACTAATAGAGTGGGCGTGTCACAAAAACTCAAATTGGGACTACCGGTTCCACATCCTAAAGTCATATAATGTGGGCAAATGAACAGGAGAAAGGGTCGGTAAAATCAATCCCGGGATAAAATCCAAATTAGAATAAATTTCACACAATGGTGACAACATCAAGGAACTCTCATCCGGGTGTACAACCAAAGAATCGTCCAAAAATACCCTTCCCTCAGATGGTAACTCATCCACAATGACAATAGAGACATCCTCACTCTCAGACTCCTCAGATAACTCAGATATAATCTCAGTTGGTGTAATCATAGGCTCTATCACAATATGGATTGTATCCTGGAGGGGCACTGAATTCTAGGGTGATCAAACACAACACTAGCAGATCATGTAATAGGCAACGTGATACTCTCACAGATCAGACTGTCATCATACCATACATCGTCTTCCAAATCACTAGGATATCCAAGCTCCTCAATGTCAGAATCATCCGAATCGTCGGGCACTATCGTACATGTCGGAATACTCTAACCTAGCTGGTCATCTTTAGAATCCAAAGATACCACATCTACATCAGAGTCCTCAGGGGTTTCAGTCACAATCTCAGGAGGCTCAGACGTCGGAGCTAAAGGAGCCAACACCCTAGTAGTAATATCTTTGGAGTCCAAATTATGGGGGTCTAAATTGCTTATTTTCCCTAGAGGTGGGAATAGGCACCCTTTGGGTATTACTACCACTGTGGGGATAGGATCTAACCTAAGGTATATGTTCACTCCTATAAGCAGCTACATGTCTAGTTCCATAACTAGTCTTGATAACGGGTGGCATTAGGTCACTCCTATAAGCAGTAATGGGTCTAGTGCCATAACTATACTGACTCACGGGTGTGGTGCTATTAGTACGAAGGTAGTCGACATCAAATTGATCCGAGAGTAAGCTTCACATGTGCGGCCAAGCATATTGATAGCTACAAACATGACACTCTTCGTTTAACCAAAACACGCGGGCTTGACCTACTAACCGCTCTCGGGCGATGTTAACCTTTTGGTGGTCGTCCCATACATGGCAATCAAAATAAACTTCAATCCCCTTAAGCCAGTTTCTAAAAATTTGGGAACACCCTAAACCGTCATAAGTAGATTCAACATTCCTAGACGACCTATAAACGTCAATTTCTCGCTTAGGGCGACAGTCCAAATTAAAGTGGGGTTGCCTAGGGGGTGGTGGTGCCACTTGGTTAGCCTTTAGTTGCGCAAACAAAACCTTACTCTCTTCCATTATATGGGAATGAACTGGTTTCCAAACATTCGTCATCGAACCAAAAGATTGTAATCAGGAAACGTTAACGTCATATGCCATTTTCTAGTGTTGATGGGACAGAAAAATCTACTCGAATCGTGTGCACATGCAATGAAATAATGTACCTGACCCTATAAATTTATAATAGATGGAATTGTTCCTGCTAAACAACTAAAGCAATAAATATATTTTTTGTATTTTCTTGCTGGAAATAAATAGGAGATGTTAATTTTTTTTTTGTGCAGAAAAAATAAAATTTTAGTCCACTATTTGCACACAAAAAAAAATTATTTTTATTATTTTGGCAAATGAAACGTGCAAGTGCGTGTCGGCATACTAATAAAAGAGGGAGGGTGCCAATTAGAAAATTGACGTGCATCTCCTTCTGATACCAAATTGATGCAGAGCCATGGTTTCGACGGATGAAACACTACGCGTTCTTAGGTTCGGTAATTAAAATAAATACGGCGTGAGCAATATTTCTCTAAATTTACATTACCGATGACTTTAAAAAATTAGTGGCACAATTTTAATCACGCACAAACAAAGGGCCGCTACCCCTTTTAGAGATTGAACAAGGGCTATATGTCAATGTTCGCTTAAGCGAATATGACCTACCCGATCCGGACAATTAACACGTCAAATTAGATTTATTCGCAAACATTAACAAACCAACACGAGAGGATCCAGACTAAAATAGCAATTTAAATCCAAGTCCCAAATCAATCCAAAATTAATTAAAAAAAATGAGGTCGACCAAATCACTTGAACTCGAGGAGAAATCAAGGGTAGTGAACCCGATTTCTTCTAGAGTTCACGAGATCTACCCGATCCGATCGATATGAAAATGTTGGATAATTTATGCTTGAAATTTAGATTTTAATTAAGCACGATTTCAATATAAATCAGGACAATATACTAGCATTCTATTTCCATCAAATCTCACAAATAATTTAGAAGAAACATACACGAGATGGTTTTAGAAAATCGTTACCCAAATCCCAAGAAAAAGTCCGTCCACAAAGAAGAGTGGAGGAAAGCACACACGATGGTGGTTGAATCTATTTCCATGTGAGTCCACGATTCTGCACCAGACGATGAAATCAGAACCCGTTCTCCTTTGCAAAACCCTAAAAGAGGGAGAATCTTGAAAGACAATATATATGGGAAGAGGAGAGAGGAAAGGTGGTGGAATAATTTCCAAACGTGGCAAGGGGGGCTGTCGGTTTTGATGTAAAGGAGGGGGGGGGGGTGGTCGGTTTGGTGGTGGAGGAGGTTGGTGGCCGATAGTTTGAAAGGGAGGGTGAGGAGGTGGCGGCTTGGGGGAAAGGTCGAACCTTAGAAAGAATGTGGTGGCCGACAGTTTGTTTGAAGAGAAAAGGGAAGTGGTAGGTTTTCTTAGGGATGAAGAGGAGAGGGAGATCTTGAGGAGGGAAGGAGGAGGAGGTGTCTGAAATAGAGAGGGAGAGAGGGAGGAGGCCGGTGGCTAGGTAGAGGGAGGGAGAGAGTTGGCCGAAATTGCCAAGAGAGGGACAGAGAGAAATGGGAGGGGGGAATCCAAATTTAGGTTTTCAATTTTCTTTTCATTCTTCATCTATTATTCTCTTCATAACATGGCTATATATAGCGTACACCACTCCATCTCCACCATTTAAAATTTAAAATGAAACTATGATGGTTATATGCACCAATCATGAAATAAAAACAATACAAAAATTAAATGCATGAAATAAGAACACTCATGATGGTTATTGGCACCCATCATATATGAAATGAAATAAATAAAATTCCTTAAAATAAAAATTGCTAAATATATAATTATAATTATTTAATTTATAATTATATATTTTGTTTGAGTGGCGGCAACGGACGTCGAGGAAAACATGTAGCAGTGGCGGCGTTGGCGAAGAACGTCGTGGTAGAATTTCTTCTTCGAGCTTGCAACATCAATCGTACCAATCCACAAACTCTCTATGACGGGGATCAACGGCCACATCAGCATCGTCGCCATCAGAATGAGTGTTTCATCCCTACTTAAGGTTCAGGGACGAAGGATTTTGTTCCATAGGATCAATTTCTAAGAAGATCAGACGGCCTAATTTCAACAATTACGTAACTGCTTTCGCCTGCTAATGCCGGGCGGTAGCTACATACCGCGCCGCGGTAGCTTACAGACCCGACAACCTCTACAGAACTCCCCGCTACCGCTAGCCGTAGTGATACCTGTTGGGTTTTCACTGGGGGTACCACAACATTTGTGTGTGCATCTGAATTAAGATAAAACAAGGAAAAACCCAAAAGCAATTTTTTGGATCTTGTGATGACCATTAATCAAGAAGTAATATTGTAGTAAATAAATTTGTACCTTTGTGGGATTGAGTCGATACTCAACCTAGGTGCTCCTATTGATTCCAACGAATGACAACGGCCGGAGTTCCGACCGTAGAATAGTGTTCACGCCTCTACGGGTATGCACACGAGCACGAAGAACCCTAGACTCTTGTCCCACAAGACCTAGGTCGGAAAAAGGTTTGCCCTCAACGCCTACACGGATTGCTAGATCCGTCTAAGGAGAGGCGGCAACGATGAAGACGACGGCTTGGAAATGTTCTCCGATGGAGGCTAGCGACTGTGGACAGTAGGCGACGACAAGCATCGGTTGGTTGCAATAATGGCGACGTGGGGCCGTCAGGAGTCGACGAAGATCGACGGCTGTCATAGAATGGAACACTTCCATCGTGATGAGATGCGTTGTCGACAGTCGGCGGGATCGACGATGGCAAGCGGCGGTCATGGAACGGAACACTTCCGTCGTGAGAGGGACTATGCCGTCGCGGGATTAGTTTAGGAATGAATAGTTCTCTTCTCCTCTCCTAACAGTTCAACAGTAAAATCCTTTTATACCACGAATCAAACCGACCAATACAAGCAAGGACCAGCCGAACAGAACTTAGATGAAAATAACAGGTCAAGACAGTATTCGGCGAGTATCAACTTGATAATCGACAAATCAGCAAGTGACCATAAAGATACTCTACGAATCGGTGATAACTCATGACGATACTCGACAAATCAGTAAGAGGACACGACGATATTCGACGAATCGGCGAGTATTACATTAATACTTGACGAATCGTTTAATGGTCACGACGATACTCGTCGAATTTAACTCATTCATCGAAAACACTTACCCATACTCGACGAATTTTCCTTAGCTTTAGCCGACAACATCCTGGGCGACCCATATTCACAATGCAGGTCCCGGAATGAAATTCCTCTACAACCATATCGTCATAGGCTTGGTCCTTAACTCATATCACATATAACCAAGGCCAACACAAACCTATCCAACTTCTCCAAAACTATTATGTGCTACCCCATAGGCTCATACTGCGTTGACAGTGAGGTTATGTTGGGTTTCTCTATGAGGATGACACAACGCTTGTGCACGCAGCGGAAAAATAAACATCAAGAAAAACCCAAAGAGATGTGGATCGGGCCATGAACGTTGAATTAAGAAGTTAGTAAAAACTAGGCAAAAATTACCTCGGTGGCGTTGAGTCACAACTCAACGGAGATGCTCCAAACTTTATCTGCTTGCTAGTGGCGAGTTGTACGTGGAATAGTGTCCACGTTTCTGCAGAAGTCCACACGAGCGGGAGAACGCCGAGCTTTCCGTCGCACGGAAGATCGGGAAGGAGAAGACCGCACCTCGGCTATTCCACGGACTGCTAGGTCCGCGCCAGGAAGAGCAGCACCAGCGACAGTCGCTGGAGAAGAGGCGGTCGACGGAGCAAACACGGCGGCGGCGGAACTCTTCCGTCGGCGACGGGGATCGGGATCGGCGGAGCGAAAGGCGGAACGGCTTCCGTCGGGTTTCGATCTGCTACAGGAGAAAATCGCGAGCCCAAAACCCTTCTATTTTCGATAAACCCTAAGAGTCCTATTTATACCAAGGTATAAATAAACCCAGGAAAATCGTTATCTGCAGACCACCCGAAAATAGGGTTCAGAATCGGCGAGTATCAATCAGTGAGAATCAGCGACAATCGGCGAGAATCACTGAGCAGGTTCGGCGAGAATCAGTCGACGAGTATCATACAGGATCGGCGAGAATCAGAGTACAATACTCGACGATTCTCGCCGATCGTCGAGCCGCGCTCGATGATACACAACGATACTCGACGATCGTCGAGCCACGGTCGACGACAATTGTCGAAGTAGTCGATCGTCGAGAATCAACAATTGATTCTCGACGATTCTCGTCGATCGGCGAGTATCAGAGAGACGATTCTCGCCGATCGGCAGGAATCAGAAGACGATTCTCGACTAATGTCATCGACCCTCGGACGACAATCCCAACCAGCCCTTCAAGGCAACATTTGCCCAACCCGATGATCCTATAAGGCAACACTTTGCCCATAACCCTATTCAGGTCGGTGATTGGTAATCTTTACCAACACAGTCAGTCATCCAACTTCTCCACATCTCTTATGTGCGACCCTGCAGGCTCATATCGCGTTGGCAGTGAGATTACATGCTTGATCACTTCCAGATCATAATGGTAACTCCAATAGACTCCCACTTGATCTCGAAAGTATCAAACCAAAAACCTCACAAACAATGAGCGACATCTAGCAATGCATCATTGCTCCCCAAGCAATATGAGTTTATAACTCATAAGCCTTTATGACCAATGTATCAGCGTTATCTTTGTCCCTTACATCCGGAAAGAACTAGAGGTATGGACCGTGTCACCCTCGTAATAGCTCAATCCTAGTTTCTTGATCCAGGACGGACTTCCAGAGAATGGTGAGTCCAATATCACGTATTGACTCAATCAAGCATGGCCATGCATTTCTCAGTCCAGTTCCATCAAGGGGCCCATGGATGCAACTCCTGTCATACAGGAGGACAAATCCCATATCTGCTCACACACAAACACCCAAATTATTCGTAACATGCCCAACAACCACCCTTATCATCAACCTTTCTCAAGGAAGACTTTAGATGGCATCAAAGCACGCTCTTCCTCACTTGATGAATGCTGTGACTTCAGGTCAAAGGATCACAACACCATTGTCAATTGAGACCTACTCGTGACACGATTGGATGACAATCCACAGAGTAGTCTCAGGTTGGGTATGTCCAGTACAACTTGTTCACTAACAAGTACCCACGTGATGACTTGATATCACAATATCATGACCTGTGAGAACCAGTCATCAGTCAACACACGTGCTAGTCTTCATGTACCATCATCACCCTTAGCTTCTATGATGATACTCGACCAGGGACCTTTAAGAATGAAGCTTCAAATAAATCATGGGCTCTCACATTCAAGTCACGTACTTGATGTCCCATGGAAGCGAACATTCTAAGGGTATCTATTATGTTAACATTTAACTATCATATATAGAAAAAATTCATAATAAAAGAATTTGCCATTAATTATAAAAGAAAAACTAGGTACACAGTTCATCATATGAACAAACAGCCAACAAAATACAAGATTACATGCAACCCACAAGATTCTCGCTAGAGTTGATCATTTAGGTATCGCATACCCATCGATCTAGTATGACCATCATGCTTTCTCTGCGCGAGAGGCTTTGTCAGCGGATCCGCAATATTTTCCTCAGTCGGCACTCTGCAAATGTTTACATCTCCTCGTTCGACAATCTCATGAATAAGATGAAAACGCCGGATTATGTGCTTGGAGCGCTGATGAGATCTAGGTTCCTTAGATTGTGCAATTGCACCATTGTTATCACAGTAGAGAACTACGGGACCAACAATGCTAGGAACTACATCAAGCTCGCCAATGAATTTCCTAATCCATACAGCCTCCTTCGCCGCATTATCTGCTGCGATATACTTGGCCTCTGTTGTAGAATCAGCAACTGTCTCTTGCTTGGAACTCTTCCAGCTCACAGCTCCTCCATTCAGGAAAAACACAAAACCTGACTGAGACTTGGAGTCGTCTCGATCAGTTTGGAAGCTAGCATCCGTGTAACCACTTACAATGAGCTCTTCCTCTCCACCATACACCTAGAACACGTCCTTAGTCCTTCTCAAGTACTTCAGGATATTCTTGACTGCAATCCAGTGACACTCACCGGGGTCTGACTGATACCTGCTAGTCATGCTCAAAGCAAAAGAGACATCGGGTCGAGTACATAACATCGCGTACATGATTGATCCAATTGCCGAAGCATATGGAATCAACTTCATGCGGTCCTTATCTTCACAAGACTTTGGACACTGGTCCTTAGAGAGATTCACACCATGAGACATGGGCAAAAATCCTTTCTTGGACTCAAGCATGTTGAACCGCTTCAACACCTTTTCGATGTACGTACTCTGGGTCAAACCCAGCAACTTCTTCGATCTATCTCTATAGATCTTAATACCGAGTATATAAGTCGCTTCACCCAAATCCTTCATTGAAAAGCAGTTCCCTAGGTTGTTCTTAACAACTTTCAGGGTAGGAATGTCGTTCCTGATCAACAGTATGTCATCTACATACAATATCAGGAAGACAACAATGCTCCCACTGATTCGCTTGTAAACACAAGGCTCATCTTCATTCTTGATGAAACCAAACTCTTTGATTTTCTCATCAAAACGAAGATTCCAACTTCGAGAGGCCTGTTTCAGTCCATAAATGGACTTATTCAGCTTGCATATTTTAGTGGCTTCATCTGGGGATACAAAACCCTCGGGTTGTGTCATATACACTTCCTCAAGGAGGTTTCCATTAAGGAAAGCCGTTTTGACATCCATCTGCCAGATCTCATAGTCATAATACGCAGCAATAGCAAGCAATATCCTTATGGACTTTACCATAGCAACAGGGGAAAAGGTCTCATCATAGTCAATACCATGAATTTGCTTGAAACCCTTAGCCACCAGTCGCCCTTTGAATGTCTGTACATTCCCATCCATGTCGGTCTTCTTCTTGAAGACCCACTTGCACCCTATGGGTCGTACCCCTTCAGGTGGTTCCACCAAGTTCCAAACTTGGTTTGCATACATGGAGTCCATTTCGGATTTCATAGCCTCAAGCCATTTGTCGGAGTCCGCTCCATTCATAGCCTCTTGGTAGGTTGCTGGTTCATCATCATGATCCATGAGCAACACATTACCTATTTGAGACATGAGAAATCCATATCTCTCAGGCTCAAACCTCGGTCTACCAGATCTACGTAGGACTTGTGTTCCCTGAGCAGGTTCTCTAGCTACAACATCTTGTAGTCCTGTCTCAGAATCCAATTCCGGTTCATTCACTACATGTGGTTCTTGAACTTCTTCAAGCTCTACCTTTTCAGTCTTTCTTGATAAGAACTCTTTCTCCAAGAAGACACCAGTTCTTGCGACAAACACTTTGCCCTCAGACGGTAGGTAAAAGTAATACCCTTTCGTTTCCTTAGGATATCCCACCAGATAACATTTATCCGATTTGGGTTCCAGCTTGTCAGGCATTTGACGTCTCACGTATGCCTCACAGCCCCAAATTTTAATGAACGACATACTAGGACGCTTCCCAGTCCATATCTCATATGGTGTCTTCAGAACCGTTTTAGTTGGAGCGCGATTCAATGTCATTGCAGCAGTCTCTAAAGCAAAACCCCAAAAGAAAATAGGCAAGTCTGCATGACTCATCATCGAACGTACCATGTCTAACAGAGTACGATTTCTCCTCTCAGACACACCATTATGTTGTGGTGTTCTAGGTGGAGTGAGCTGTGATACAATACCACACTCTTTCAGATGATCACAGAACTCATGACTCAGGTATTCGCCACCTCGATCAGATCGGAGTGCTTTAACCCTTTTACCCAACTGGTTTTCTACTTCATTCTTGAACTCTTTGAACTTTTCAAAGGTCTCGGATTTGCACTTCATAAGATACACATATCCGTATCTACTGAAGTCATACCTCCCCTCAATTTCTGCAGACCCTCAATATACGAAGGACAGTTCCTCCGCCAATGACCAGCCTTGCCATAGTGGTGGCATTTTCCATCCTTCACCGTGCTCTTCTTTTTCATCAGTGCTGAAGACTTGGGCTCAAGATATGACTTAGGTCCTACCTTCGTCTTCTTGGAGCCCTTGGCTTTGCCCTTGCCCTTATGCACCATCAGTATGGGGCTGGCAGGCTTGGCCTTCTTCATATTGATTTCGGCAGTTCTCAACATGCCTAAGAGTTCGGGCAGTGTCTTGTCTATCTCGTTCATGTTGTAGTTCAAGACGAACTGCTCATAACTGTCCGGCAACGATTGCAGGATCAGATCCGTAGCCAACTCTTGACCAAGAGGAAAACCCAGCCTTTCAAGGTTCTCTATATACCCAATCATCTTGAGTACGTGAGTCCCTACTGAGTCTCGAACTCCCATCTTGCACTGAAACAACGCTTTCGTGATGTCGAACCTCTCTTGACGAGCCTGCCCTTGAAACATTTTCTTGAGATGCTCGTCAATCTCCTTGCACCCCATGTTCTCATGTTGCTTCTGAAGCTCAGAGTTCATGGTGGCAAGCATAAGGCACTCGACATCCAAAGCATCGTCAGTATACTTCTTATAAGTATCTTTCTCAGTACGGGAAGAGTTCCCGGTCGGCACCTCGGGGGCTTCTTCTTCCAAGACATAGAGCTTTCGCTCTTGCCTGAGAACAATTCTCAGGTTCCTATACCAGTCCATGTAATTTGTCCCACTGAGCTTATCCTTCTCAAGGATGGCTCTCAGAGACAACGTGGAGTGCGCAACGCTTGCCATGGAATTCTACAAGAATTTATGCAGAATAAAATCAGTACCTAAATTTCAATTACAATTTATTCTAATTAGGACTTCAATTAAAAAACTCCCACTATTTTATTCGAAATGATAGCCCTCACTAACAATTCGGAGAGTTCATGCGAGCTACTCTCTTAGTGGACAAGATCCGTATTTCACCAACACTATGAGTCCGCTTTGGCGTTCCTCTCACGATGCGGTTATTTAGGTAGGCAACGCTTGCCAATTGCATCTTCATGCAATTCTTGTATGGTTGGTGAATAACTCCTTATTCGCATCCATCATATGGTGCATGCCAACCCTATGCCTCTAGGCACTCAACCTTTGATGTCACCTAGTTAAGCTGGACCCGATGTCGACAGTGGGATATCACAATTATCCGCTCGCACCCTTACCAAGATAGATTAATGCACCTTGCTTTGGCAAGCCCACACTTCATCGATCGAGGCAGGAAGAGTGTCATCCATCGGAAGGCATCCGAACACTTAATATTTGATGAAGGGATTTCAAATATAGGTTAACAATTAACAATGATCAACATTTGATCGACGTGCACATCCAAAGAAAAACAATTCTTCTAAAACCACATGCATCCCTTATGTGCACATCCTGACACCATCAACATTTGATAGAAGGAAAGGCTAAATCTGAACATCCGGAAATTTCCAAATCCTCAGATTTACATGCATTGGACAAAGGCAAAGACAGCTCAACTTAAAGCAGTAGACAAGCTCATCTCTCTTTGTTGGATTCAAAATCCAAAACAAAATCGAGGGATGGTTACTGCTAAGGAGATCACAATTTCTAACACTTAGAAATCCACCGAAATTCCAATCGTTCTTGGCGAGGTACCAAGACTAAATCTAGACATTTAGAACACTTCTAAATCTCTACGTTTACACGCACTGGAATAACACAACTTCCAAAACAACAGTCATTGTCGAAACCTCGCTTTGATACCACTGTTGGGTTTCTCTATGAGGATGGCACAACGCTTGTGCACGCAGCGGAAAAATAAACATCAAGAAAAACCCAAAGAGATGTGGATCGGGCCATGAACGTTGAATTAAGAAGTTAGTAAAAACTAGGCAAAAATTACCTCGGTGGCGTTGAGTCACAACTCAACGGAGATGCTCCAAACTTTATCTGCTTGCTAGTGGCGAGTTGTACGTGGAATAGTGTCCACGTTTCTGCAGAAGTCCACATGAGCGGGAGAACGCCGAGCTTTCCGTCGCACGGAAGATTGGGAAGGAGAAGACCGCACCTCGGCTATTCCACGGACTGCTAGGTCCGCGCCAGGAAGAGCAGCACCAGCGACAGTTGCTGGAGAAGAGGCGGTCGACGGAGCAAACACAGCGGCGGCGGAACTCTTCCGTCGACGACGTGGATCGGGATCGGCGGAGCGAAAGGCGGAACGGCTTCCGTCGGGTTTCGATCTGCTACAGGAGATAATCGCGAGCCCAAAACCCTTCTATTTTCGATAAACCCTAAGAGTCCTATTTATACCAAGGTATAAATAAACCCAGGAAAATCGCTATCCGCAGACCACCCGAAAATAGAGTTCAGAATCGGCGAGTATCAATCAGTGAGAATCGGCGACAATCGGCGAGAATCACTAAGCAGGTTCGGCGAGAATCAGTCGACGAGTATCATACAGGATCGGCGAGAATCAGAGTACAATACTCGACGATTCTCGCCGATCGTCGAGCCGCGCTCGACGATACACAACGATACTCGACGATCGTCGAGCCGTGGTCGACGACAATTGTCGATGTAGTCGATCGTCGAGAATCAACAATTGATTCTCGACGATTCTCGTCGATCGGCGAGAATCAGAGAGACGATTCTCGCCGATCGGCGGGAATCAGAAGATGATTCTCGACTAATGTCATCGACCCTCGGACGACAATCCCAACCAGCCCTTCAAGGCAAAATTTGCCCAACCCGATGATCCTATAAGGTAACACTTTGCCCATAACCCTATTCAGGTCGGTGATTGGTAACCTTTACCAACACAGTCAGTCATCCAACTTCTCCACATCTCTTATGTGCGACCCTGCAGGCTCATATCGCGTTGGCAGTGAGATTACATGCTTGATCACTTCCAGATCACAATGGTAACTCCAACAGGTTACATGCTTGATCACTTCCAGATCACCATGGTAGAACCGACAGTCTCCCACTTGATCTAGAAAGTATCAAACAAAAGCTTCTTAAACAATGAGTGGCATCTAGCAATGCATCATTGCTCCCAAAGCAATAAGAGCTTAAAACTCATAAGCCATTGTGATCAATGTATCAGTATTGTCATGTCCCTTCGTCCCTTACATCCGGATAGAAATAGAAGTACAGATCGTGTCACTCTCATAATTGTTCAATCCTAGTTTTCTTGATCTAGAATGGACTTGCAGAAATTGGTGAGGCCAATATCATATATTGACTCAACCTAGCATGATCATGTATTTCTCAGCTCCATTCCATCAAGAGGCCCATGGGGAAACTCCTGTCATATAGGAGGACAAATCCTATCTCTGCTCACACGCAAACACCCAAATGATTCGTAACGTACCCAATAACTATTTTTATCATCCAACTTTCTCAAGAATGGACTTTTGATAACATCAAATCACGCTCTTCCTCACTCAGTGAAAGCTGTGACTTCAGGTTAAAGGACCACAAACACCATTGCCACTTGAGCTATACTTGTGACACGTTCATATAACAATCCACAAAGTATTCTCACGATGGGTCTGTTCAGTATAAATTGTTCATAACAAGTACCCATATGATGACTTGATATCACAATATCATGACCTGTGAGGACGGGTCATCAGTCAATGCACATGCTAGTCTTAAATGTATCATCATCACCCTTAGCTTCTAAGATGATACAACAACCAGGGACTTTTAAGAATGAAGCCTCTAATATCATAGGTTCTCACTTCAAGTCATTACTTAACCTATGGAAGTAAACATTCTAAGGACATTTATTAATTGAACTACTCTATCACAATAGAAATAATTGCATAATAAAAGAACTTGCCAAATATATAAATGAAATGTATACAATACTTTTATTCATCAAATGAAATATTTTACAAACAACAAATATACAATTCACATGACTCAAACTATAGTTGATCATTTAGGTATCGTATACCCATAGATCTAACATGATCGTCATGCTTCCTCTATGCAAGCGGCTTTGTTAGTAGATCCACAATAACTCAGTCGGCCTCTGCGTATGCCCACATCTCCTCTATTGACAATCTCTCGAATTAGATGGAATGACCAAAGTATGTGCTTGGAGCGCTGATGAGATCTAGGTTCCGAAGCAAGTGCAATTGCACCATTGTTTCCATAGTATAGATCTACGGGACAAACAATGATAGGAACTACATCTAACTCACCGATGAATTTCCTATTCCATACAGCCTCCTTCGCTGCATTTACAACGACAATATACTCGGCCTCAGTCGTAGAATTGGCAACTATCTCCTGCTTGGAACTCTTCCAGCTAACAACACCTCCATTTAGGCAAAACAAAAACCCTGACTGAGACTTTGAATCGTACCTATTAGTTTGGAAGCTAGCATCCTTCTAACCACTTACAATGAGTTCTTCCTCTCCACCAAATACCAAGAACGCATCCTTAGTCCTTCACAAGTACTTCAGGATGTTCTTAACGGCAATCCAGTGACTTTCACCGGGATCAGACTGATACCTGCTAGTCATGCTCAAGGCATAAGATACATGGAGTCTAGTATATATCATTGCATACATGATTGACCCAATTGCCGAAGCATATGGAATCAAATTTCTGTGGTCCTTATCTTCACAAGACCTAGGACACTGGTCCTTAGAGAGACTCACACCATGAGATATGGGTAAGAATCCTTTCTTAGAGTCAAGCATGTTGAACCGTTTCAACACCTTATCAATATATGTACTTTGGGTCAAACCCAGCAACTTCTTTGATCTATCTATATAGATTTTAATACCAAGTATATAAGTCGCTTCACCCAAGTCTTTCATTGAAAAGCAATTCCATAGGTTGT
Organism: Platanthera guangdongensis; assembly: GCA_039583875.1. Lineage (NCBI taxonomy): Eukaryota > Viridiplantae > Streptophyta > Magnoliopsida > Asparagales > Orchidaceae > Platanthera > Platanthera guangdongensis. The sequence continues at coordinate 117,368,375 of CM077153.1, read as the reverse complement.
TCTTAACAATTTATAAGGTCGGTTTGTCATTCCTGATCAGCAGTATGTCATCTACATACAATATCAGGAAGACAACTATGCTCCCACTAATCCATTTGTTAACACACGTTCATCCTCGTTTTTGATAAAAACAAACTCTTTGATCTTTTCATCAAAATGAAGATTCCAACTTTGAGAAGCTTGTTTTAATCCATAAATTGATCTCTGCAACTTGCATATTTTAGTGGCTTCACCTGGAGATACAAAACCCTCGGGTTGTGTCATATACACTTCCCCAAGGAGGTTTCCATTTAGGAAATCCATTTTGACATCCATCTGCCAGATCTCTTAGTCATAATATGCAGTAATAACAAGCAGAATTCTAATGGACTTAACCATAGCAACAGGGGAAAAAGTTTCATCATAGTCAATACCATGAATTTGTTTGAAACCTTTACCCACAAGTCACCCTTTGAATGTTTGTACATTCCAATCCATGTCAGTCTTCCTCCTGTAGACTCACTTGCACCGTATGGGTCTTAACCCTTCAGGTGATTCCACCAAAGTCCATACTTGGTTTTTATATATGGTGTCCATTTCAGATTTCATGGCCTCAAACCACTTCTCAGAGTCCGGTCCACACATAGTCTCATGGTAGGTTGCTGGCTCATCATTATGATCCATGAGCAACACATTACCTATTTGAGACACAAGAAATCCATATATCTCAGGTTTAAACCTTGGTCTACCAGATCTACGTGGAACATGTATTTCTTGAGTAGGCTCTCCAGCTATAACAACCTGTAGTCCTGACTCAGGTTCCAATTCTGGTTCATTCACTGTTTGTGGTTCTTGAACTTCTTCAAGTTCTACCTTAGCAGTCTTTCTACTAAAGAACTCTTTCTCAAGAAAGACAATAGTCCTCACGATAAACACTAGGTAGAAATAGTACCCTTTAATTTCTTTAGGATACCCCACAAGATAACACTTATCCGATTTTGGTTCTATCTTCTCAGGCATTTGATGTCGCACGTATGCCTCACGGCACCAAAACTTAATGAACGACATACTAGGACGCTTCCCAGTCCATATCTCATATGGTGTCTTTAGAACTGCTTTCGTTGGAGCATGATTTAGTGTTAAAGCAACAGTTTTTAGAGAAACCCGAAAAGGAAACATGCAGATCTGCATGACTCATCATCGATCGCACCATGTCTAACAAAGTACAATTCCTCCGCTCAGACACACCATTATGCTGTGGTGTTCTAGGTGGAGTGAGCTGTGATACAATACCATATTCTTCCAAATGATCATGAAACTCATGACTTAGGTATTCTCCACCATGATTTGATCGGAGCGGTTTCACCTTCTTACCAAATTGGTTCTCTACTTCATTCTTAAACACTTTGAACTTTTCAATGGTTTCAGATTTGCACTTCATAAGATACACATATCCGTATCTACTGAAATCATCAGTAAATGTAACAAGGTAGAAGTACCCACCTCTAGCCATAGAACTTATGGGTCCACATACATCACTATGTACTCTACCCGAGAGATCATCGGCCCTCTCACTGAAGCTAGTGAAAGGGACCTTAGTCAACTTGCCTAATAAACAAGATTCACATCTCTCAAATGATTCATAATCAAATGAGTCCAGTAACCCATCTTTATGGAGCTTGGATATGCGTTTCTCATTTATATGGCCCAAATGATAATGCCAAAGGTACGTAGGGTTCGAGTCATTTATTCTTAATCTTTTAGTATTTTCTATGTTATAGATCTGATGGTCAAAGCTCAAAACATATAAACCATTAAATATTTAGGCTACAACATAACAAACATCATTCTTAAATATAGAATAACAATTGTTCTTAATAAGAAAAGAGAATCCAATCATGTCAAAACATGAAATAGAAATAATGTTTCTAGTTATTACAGGAACATAATAACAGTTATCCAGTTCCAAAACAAGCCCACTGGGCAAAAAAAGACGGAAAACCCCCACAACAACAACAACAACATCTCTTGCTCCATTGCTTATGCGTAGGTCCACATCTCCTTTACTCAACATTCTTCTCCTTCCCAGTTCCTGTACATTTATACAAATGTGAGAACCACATCCAGTATCCAATACCCATGATGAAAAAGTAGAAAGGTTTATCTCTATAACATAAATACCTGAAGCAGAAGTCATACCTACCCTCATATTTTGCAAACCTCAATGTATGAAGGACAATTTCTCCTCCAATGACCAGCCTTGCCACAGTGGTGACACTTTCCCTCTTTCCACGAACCTTTCTTTTTCAGTGCAGAAGATTTGGGCTCCAGAGCAGACTTAGGTCCCACCTTCGTCTTCTTAAAGCCCTTGGCATATCCATTGCCTTTATGCACCATCAGTATGGGGCTATGGTGTGAGAAATATTTGCCAAGAGACTAAAAACTGAACTAGCAATCCAACGAGGCAAGTATACCTATCAAAATGTAGCTAGGGGACATAAGTGTCGTATGAAAATCCGGGAACTGTTGAGTAATCTTACTCACACGAAAACTATTATCTTATCGAGAGATTGTTTTAGGGTTTAAGAGAAAGGTAAATATGATTAAGAAAAGAAATATTGCTCTAAAAAGAGAACTACTAGCAGTTAAATAGAGAGCTACTAAAATCGATTGCAACGAGGGGTTGAACAATGATAAAGAAAAGCACTCGATAGAGAATCACCTCGGCTAAAGTTGATCAAAAACATGTAATAATAAACTCTAACTTAATTAGGCAAAGGACCTTGACTGTGGAGGTTCTAGAAGCATGAACACGCTTCTATCGAAGTCGTGCCCACCTGAGTTTAGGAAGGTCCGACCGAACTCTCATCCAAATCGGAGGCCTAAAGCTCGCTTTACGCGGTGAACCCCGCTATTGGATTTCACTCCAATCCAAGAGATTTAATGTCTGACTGTCTCGAGGGTGCTTGCAACTCTCTTTACTCTTGAGCGTTCACTCCAAACTACGAGCCTCTCAGCTAACTAAGAGTGGAAACAAAGATGGAAAATACACATCGATAATATATCTCCAAACACGATTATTCAAGAGTGAATCAAGGTCTAAACCTTACAAAGAAAAAGCAAACTAGAGCATCATAACTTAATCAACTCAAACCTCGGATCATCAAGATCGAGTACAAGGAGGATTAGTTACTCATGGTGAAGTGGAGGAAGAGAGATGAGTAGGAGTACATTGAAACAAAATAGAAACAAGTAAAAGTAAATAAACTTTATATTAAATCAAACAAGGAGCTTACAACTGAACTATAAAAATTTTATAATTGCGGGAATTGAAAACTTAAGCAAGAACTAAAACTGAACTGAAACTTACCTAAACTATTACAAAAAACTGAAATCTAAATAAACAGAAACATAAAAATAAAAGAGAGAGAGAGAGTGAGAACACTAAGGGAGAAATGAAAATGGCAGCACTTCCCCTCTCCCAAAATTTCTATCTTTTTTTCTGAATGCTCGGGCTCTATTTATAGAGTTTTCGGGATGGTCACGCCCCCATGTAATGCGGGGGGGGGGGGGGGGGGGGTCAGATGGGCATTACAGGTACAAAATCAGGCTATGGTACGAGTTTTGGCGGGAAAATATGATTAGATGGGTACGAGTTGACGTGCATTAATGGCGGCAACAGGCTTTTGGAAGAGCGGGACTTGTCCTCTAAAAGCAGGTGAATTCGACGAGCTGGAGGAGGGGGCTCGACGAAATCAGAGGAGAAGGAGGGAGAGCTCGACGAAATTTAAGAAAAGAAAGTGGAGGGAAGCTCGACGATCGTCGAACACAGTAGGCTGAGCTTGACGAAATTGGTGGATGAAAGCGTCAAACTCAGAATGAAGGAGGAGTTCGACGAAATGGCTGAGCGAAACATCGAACTGAGAAGAGAAGGTGGATGGGAGATTGACGATCGTCGAACGCAGAAAGCGAGATCGACGAATGGAGAGAAGAGAAGGAGTAGGAGTAGTTCGACGTTTATCGAACGTAAAAAGTTAGGTCGATTAACAGGGAGATGATCATCGAATGCAACACTGAATGCTGAGGTCAATGAATTCTGCTGAAGGCGAGGTCGACGAAATTGGAGGAATTCGACGGAATTGCTAAGCTTTGATGAAAATGTTGAGCTCGACGAATTTACTTAGCGCTGAGGTCGACGATCAGGCTGAAGGCTAAGCTCGATGATATGGTTGAGCTCGATGAAATGGGCTCGACAAAATGAGCTGAGATCGACGAAATCTGGGCTGAAGGCTGAGCTCGATGATCTGGCTGGGCTCGACGAAATGGGCTCGACGAAATGGGCTCGATGAAATGAGCTCGACGAAATGAGCTCGACAAAATGAGCTCGACAAAATGGCTTCTGGCAGCAATCTTCCTCGGGATCAGGCTACAAGCCCGGTGACACGCCCAAGGAGGGCGTGTCAGGGGGGCGTGTCAGCTCATTTTGGTCGAAAACTGAGAAAATCTGCAAAAAGAAGAGAAAACATTAGTGGTATTAAAATATATACAAAACAAGGTCAAAATAAAACTTTACAAACATGATTTCTATATTTAAAACTAGTAATTACCCTAGTAGTTTAGACTACAAAACGTATTATCAAACTCCCACAAGCTTAAGCTTTGCTTGTCCTCAAGCAAAAATATAAAAACTAGTTATCATAAAAGTGATTAATCAGGAAAATTCTAATTATGCTAACACAAGTACCATGCGAAATTCTAAGTAGGGAGAAGGTGAAACGTAAACTTAAAACAATTATTTAAACATGGTTTAACAATTTATAAACTTTACTAACAAAAATAGATCATCCAAAATTTTAACGAAATTCTTTAAATAAATTTAAACAAAGCAACAAAATGAAAAAAACGCATTGAGTTGTTACTAGATCCAAGGGACACATTATAACTATATCAATCAAATAACAAAAATCTAAATTCAAATCCAAGACTATACTATTTTACTTTTCTTCTTTACTTAGGTAATAAATAAAAATCAAAAGCATGAATCAAAAGGACTTATTAGGACTGAAACATTTTGTTTAGGCATATGATTAGGAATGGAATTCAAAGAAAAACATGAAGGATTAAAATCACACTAAACTAAAATAAAAAGTTTCAAAAATTTTCATCATAAATAAACTATTTTTCTTTCTTTTACTATTTCATTTTTTTCCTTTTGTTTTTCTTTTTCTTTCTTTCTTCTTTTCAAAACAGAGGCCATACATATTTTGTCTTTTCACTTTGAAATTGGCCAAACAAAAGAAAACACTTTTTTTGAGCATACATTTTTCAAAAAATTCTCCAATAAAATCAAAAAAACAATCCTATCATAATCCTGAAATTTTTTTAATGAAACTCAAAAGGCTAGTGTGATTAGATGTAACACCCCCTATCCGTCGCATAACATATAGCAGTAGGTCCGGCCGGGGCCCGACGCCATATACCACAGACAGACCGGGTGGTTACTTATGGAAACCATCCAACCAATCTCAACGTCCTACACAGAGCATTCTAGCGGAAGCAGTTAATATAAGTTGTAAACAAGAACCCAGCATAAGAGCACGAATGTCCACTAACATGACAATAGGAATGTTATTACAAAAATACCCAAACATTAGCCTTAAGGCCTTACAAAAAGTTTCACTTGTCCGTTACATGATTTACCAACCTCGGCACGCAGGCCGGCCATACATGAATAAAAATAGAAAACATTACACTTGGGCCTTCGAGGGCCAGCTTCGCAAAAAGGGTTTTAGCCCGCTATTGACCGCTCGGTCCAGCTGCACATGCAAGCAAACAAACCACCGCACGGTGGCAAACAAAGCAACGGTCAGCAATGCTGACCAAATTATAACGATCCCGCCCCCAACTCGGGGCGGCGATGCTCCTTCCCTGCATTTCATCAGCATAAGCGAGCATTATAAATATAGTCATTTCATCACAGGCGGAGGCTCAACGGCCACACACCCCGTGCACTCAGGGCACATTCTTGGTGAACGCAGTCTAAGTCTGCCGACTCACCGCCATCCTCTCTTGGACGGCCAAACAATGAGCAGTTTGTCTTCCTGGCATGGGTCACGGTAATTAAAACCATAGACCGCCGAAGACCCTCATCTATGCCAACGGCCCTAATCCGAACGACATAGAGTGGGTACGGTTCCATCTAACCCGTGCTCACAACGCAACGGTAGTTTAAACCATATGCGCCCGCAACGGTAATTTAAACCATATGCGCAGGTCAAACTTCTACCGAGTCCCATTTTCATCACAAGTCACATAACCCGGTTATGTTCAAGTTGGCTTCCAAGCCACCAAGTTGGCAAGACCTCGTGTCCGCCCAGTTTTCCGGGTGCACCTTTGGGTTAGTCCCCAAGGCTCCCTGCTGCAATCTACCGCGTAGAAAACCCGAAAAACACCCAATAGCACGGAGTCTTCTCCGGCCTTATGCAATGCAACATCACCGATCCGAACTACATGTCCGGGTAGGCTTCAACCAAAATGCCTATGTCCGTTCTCGCATACGGACGCTAAACAACGGGGACTTTACATATCTACCCGAAGGAACGCCTCCAACTCTTCGCAAACTCGCGAGAGAGGGCTTCCTATGCTAAGAAAGAGAGCTATCATGCTCACAAGTGAGGATCGTTACCCTTGCGTTCCTCTTTGGCGCCATCGAAATGTAATCGGATAGAAATCACCGCGCTTGCGTTGCCTCCGTGGATCCGGAGTCGGCTTGCGATTCGGAGCTCCGAAGCTCCTCCAATGGCGGATCTAGCTCTTCTTCCTCCAATAGCTTTCCTCTTTCTCCAAGGGTTTGGAGAGATGATCAAGTGAAGGAAAATGGATTTTTCTTAAGTCAAACCCGTGTATATCCTCCCAGGAACCATCCCCAGCCGTCGGATCTCAACCTAAGAAAACGAGCGGCTTTGATTCGGGGCTGAAATGCCCAATCTGGGCCGAACACGGCCTGGCACACGCCCGTGTCCAGGGCCGTGTGCCGCATTCGCCGTCAAAATCGAATCTTCTGAACACGCACACGGGTATCGAACACGCCCGTGTTCAAGTTGACACGCCCGTGTTCCAGATGACACGGCCGTGTAGCCGGCCGTGTACCCCATGATTTTCCCCCGTTTCCAACCCGAGCACTGCACGGGTTCTAGGACACGCCCGTGTCCTTGCCCGTGTCACATTGACACGCCTGGGCCCCCAGACCGTGTACACAGGGCATTTCGTCGAGGGGAGAACGACGACTGGATGACACGGCCTTGGACACGCCCGTGTCCTAGGCCGTGTGCCTTGTCTCGACGATCGTCGAGTGAATCTCGACGATTTCACCTAGACGATCGTCGACACGGGTCGACACGCCCTGCGACACGCCCGTGTCGCAGGCCGTGTGCCCATTCTCGACGAATCGTCGAGAATAACTCGACGATTTCACGGCTAAGTGTCGACACGGGTCGACACGCCCTGCGACACGCCCGTGTCGCAGGCCGTGTGCCCATTCTCGACGAATCGTCGAGAATAACTCGACGACTTCGCGGCTAAGTGTCGACACACGCTTGACACGCCCTGGGACACGCCCGTGTCCCAGGCCGTGTGCTTTCAGCCAGAAACCAAAACTGGCCCAAAACGTCCCCCTTTGCTCCTTTGAGTTTCGGGGCGTTACAACTCTCCCCCTCTTAAAAGAATTTCGCCCACGAAATTACATAAAGGAAAGATATACAAAAACAACATTTGTACCTGAGCGGAACAACTCCGGATACTCGTCAAGCATAGTCTGCTCTCGCTCCCAGGAGAGCTCCTCACGACCGCAATTGTCCCATCGGACCTTGACCATCCTGATCTCTTTATTGCGTAGCCGCTTGACCTCCGAGTCCTCAATCCGCACGGGCTTTACCTTTGTCGTTAGCCCACTATCCACCGGCACTTGATCGACCGCGATCACTTGCGTAGGCTCTTGCACCGCCTTCCGAAGCACCGAAATGTGGAATACATCGTGTAAACCACTTAGCTCCACAGAAAGCTTCAACCTATAGGCCGCTTCTCCAACTCGCTCCAGAACCTCAAACGGTCCAAGGTACCTCGGGCTTAGCTTTTTCAATCGTCGCACCCGCGAGACACCCTTGAACGGCTTGATCTTTAGGTACACATAATCACCCACAGCGAACTCCACGTTCCTGTGCTTGGCATTATAGTACTTTGCTTGCCGGTCCTGAGCGATGAGTAACCTCTCCCGAATGGTTCTCACCAAAGAAGTAGCATCATCCACTTCCGATCGCTTATACAACTTCGACTCGCCCGTTTCTAACCAAGACAACGGCGTGCGACATCTTCTACCATATAGGGCCTCGAAAGGCGCCATCTGAATACTTGCTTGGTAGCTGTTGTTGTATGCGAACTCCACTAAATAAAGGTGGTCCTCCCATTGCTTTCCAAAGTCCAAAACACACATGCGAAGCATGTCTTCCATGGTTCTATTGACCCTCTCGGTCTGCCCATCCGTTTGCGGATGGAAGGCTGTGCTAAACTTCAGCTTTGTTCCCAACATTTGCTGCACCAGCCTCCAATCATTGGACGTGAACCGCCCATCTCGGTCACTCACGATGCTGCGGGGCACACCATGAAGCCGCACTATGTTATCCACATAGAGCTTCGCCAGCTTCTCCACCGGATCGTCCTTCCTATGCGGAATAAAATGCGACACCTTCGTTAATCGATCGACCACCACCCAAATGGCGTCGTTCCCCTTCTGCGACCTTGGCAAACCATGCACAAAGTCCATAGAGATGTCGTCGAATTTCCACTCCGGAATAGGCAAGGACTTAAGAAATCCTCCCGGCTTTTGGCACTCCGCCTTTACCAAGGCGCAAGTTTGGCACTTCGCTACATATAGCGCCACATCCCTTTTCAAGCCTGGCCACCAAAACAGTTTCTTGATATCGCGGTACATCTTCGTGCTCCCCGGGTGAATCGAGTACTTAGTATGGTGTGCTTCGTACAACAACTCCACCCGTAAATTGCCCACACTTGGGACGCACAAACGACCGTCTTTCCACAGCAATCCGTCCTCCACGACGAATTGGGAATTTGACCCATCCAGAGCCTCTATCATGAATTGCTTCATACGAGCATCCATATCCAAAGCCTGCCGAATCCGATCAGCCAGGTCATATTGGACTTCAGTCCAATTCAGCACTGCTTCAGAACTGGATTGTCTATCCACACAAACAATCTCCAACGCCTCCAGCTCCTGCACCAACCGCTCATCATGCACTGATAGCCAATTCGCTTGAGCTGGGGCTCGACGACTCAACGCGTCCGCAACCGCATTCCCTTTGCCAGGCACGTAGTGGATCTTGAATGTATAGTCCCCTAAGAACTCCATCCATCTACGCTGCCGCATATTCAGATCCTTCTGATCAATCAAATACTTTAGGCTCTTGTGATCGGTGTAGATATCAATCTTCACACCGTACAAATAGTGTCTCCACAGCTTCAAGGCAAAAATCACGGCCGCTAACTCCAAGTCATGGACCGGATAATTCCTCTCGTGCACTTTTAGCTGTCTCGAGCCATAAGCTATCACGCTTCCGTGCTGCAGTAGCACACAACCCAAACCGCTGCCTGAAGCATCGCTATATATCTCATAGCCTTCGGTCCCAACCGGCGAACTCAACACAGGCGCCGTGGTCAACCGACACTTCAATTCCTCAAAAGCTCGCGCGCACTCCGGCGTCCAAACGAACTTATGCTCCTTCCTCGTCAAAGTAGTGAGAGGTAGCGCTATCCGCGAGAAGTTCTCTACGAAGCGCCTATAATAACCGGCAAGCCCCAAAAAGCTCCGGACTTCTGCTACCGTAGCTAGCTCAGGCCACTCCCGTATCGCAACAATCTTCGCCGGATCCACCGCAATACCCTCTCCACTCACTATATGCCCGAGGAACGCTACTGAGGATAGCCAAAACTCGCACTTCGAGAACTTGGCATACAACTGGTTTCTTCTTAGCGTCTCCAACACCAAATGAAGATGCTTGAAGTGATCTTCCTCACTTTGCGAGTACACCAAAATATCGTCGATGAAGACGATCACGAAATGGTCCAAGTACTCCCTGAACGTTCTGTTCATCAAATCCATGAATACTGACGGCGCATTAGTCAGCCCAAACGGCATGACCGTAAACTCATAATGCCCGTATCTCGTACTAAACGCTGTCTTCGGGATATCACTCTCCCTTATCCGTAGCTGATAGTACCCAGACTTGAGATCTAACTTCGAGTACACCGTCGACCCGACTAACTGATCGAAGAGATCATCAATCCGGGGGATCGGGTACTTATTCTTCTCAGTCAGCTTGTTTAGCTCCCGATAATCAATACATAATCTCAAGCTTCCGTCCTTCTTCTTAACAAAGAGGACCGGTGCGCTCCAAGGCGAAGAACTCGGGCGCACATACCCTTGTTCCAACAACTCTTGCAGTTGAACTTTCAGCTCCGCCATTTCCTTAGGCGCTAACCGATACGGAGATCGTGACACAGGCTTTGCACCTGGCACTAGCTCGATCGTAAAATCTATCTCCCGTTGAGGCGGGGCTCCAGGAAGATCTGCGGGGAACACATCAGGGTATTCCGATACCACTGAAATACAATCCAACGCGGGCTTCGGCTTTGCAACCTCCACTAGTGTAAAGAACAGTTCTGCTCCAGCACGAACCGCCTTTACCACCTGAAGAGCAGACATCGACGTCTTGCTCGACCCCTTTAAGCCCGTAAAAGTCGTCTCACGACTCGCTCCCAGCTTGACTTCCTTGCTACCGCAATCTATATGGGCCTGCTGCTCCGAGAGCCAGTCCATGCCAAATATGACATCGAACTCCACTAACGGAAGTAAAGACGCCCGCAGGTCGAACTCCTGCTCTCCAATACGAGTCTTAACATCGCAGATCCTAACCGCTCGCATCGAACACCCATTGGGCAACAACACATCCAACTTATCCTTCGCCATCGAAGAAGGGACTCCGATGCGTGATATAAATCCTTCGGACAAGAAGGAGTGTGAAGCTCCCGTATCGAAGAGTGCTCGAGCGGGATTTTCACAAATCATTACAAATCCTAAACAAGCAGTGGTAAGGTAACATATACATAACAAGCATATAAAGGAATTGACTTGCTATAAATTAAGCCGTACCTGTCACCACGTCAGATTGTTTAATGGCCTCCTGTTGGCCAAGATTGTAAACCCTTGGTTGGGCCGGAGCATAGTGAGATGCGGTCGACTCCACCGCCTTTCCCTTCTCTTCGTAGGTAGCTCCTGGCCTCCTTTCGGACTTAGGATGTCCGCTCCAACAATCACGGGCGAAATGCCCCGTCTTGCCACAAGTGAAGCACGCGCCCGGGGTCCGACTCGTAGTCGCCCCAGAAGCACCAGAAGGAGCTGGACCCGAAGTCCTATGCTTCTTAAAGAATCTTTGATAGCCAGACTTTGAAGTAGTCGGCACTTTGAACCCAGATTTCTTCTCGCCCAAGCCTTTCTTTGCTTGTACACTCTTCATGTCCTTCTCCAAGGACCGGGCAGTATTGACCAAGGTTAAGAAACCCTGCGTCATCGGCCCCGACAGTAATAGTCTCAGCTCATCCCTCAGACCTTCGTAGAAACGATTAGTCTTGCGCTCCTCATCCATGATGATGGAGCTAGCATAACGACTCAACCGCGTAAACTCGTGGAGATATTCATCCACGCTCCTCTCACCCTGCACCAACTTCAGGAACTCATTCTCCATTGAAATCCTCTGAGTAGAAGGGAGGTATCTTGCTAAGAACAATTCCGAGAACTCTTCCATCGGAACGTCTATCAGTTGTCTACCTCTCAAATGATGCAGCTCCAAACCTTCCCACCACATCCTCGCTTCCCCATCCATAAGGAACGTAGCGATGGTGGTCATTTGCCACTCCTCCGTCTCCGTCGCTGTCATGACTCGCTTCACCCTAGAGAGCCAGTCTTCAGCTTGCGATGGGGTTCCCAACCCCGAGAATAACGGAGGGTTAAAGCTCATTACATGCTTCAACTGCCTCTCAGTTGCCCTCCTTGGCACTAATGGTTCCACAACCACTTGCTCCACCCTCCTCGGCTCAGCCTCTTGAAGAGGTACTTGCTCCATCACAGGAGCTGGCTGCTGCGCTTGCCTCCCAGGCTGCGCATTGATCACGGCCAACACCGCTTCAGCCACCAATCTTATATTTTCAGCCGACAAAGGTGTTGCGGGAGCAACTTCTGGTGCACTACTAGCATCAGAACCTCGGCGTTCTGACGGCCCAACACCACTTCGGGTCACCTATAGTGGTACAAAACACCGTTAAGCGACCAAATAACATTGCAAACAGCAATTATAGGAACACGCAGGTTCCTCAAACACGAGTATTTTCATTCCTAAGTGGACATTCATGGGTTCTTTTACCATTATAACGATGACGCACACAATGTGCTCACCACCCCTTAAAAAGAATTCGACCACGAATTCCGTTTAAGCCCGACCAAAACCTGGCTTTGATACCAAATTGTAACACCCCCTATCCGTCGCATAACATATAGCAGTAGGTCCGGCCGGGGCCCGACGCCATATACCACAGACAGACCGGGTGGTTACTTATGGAAACCATCCAACCAATCTCAACGTCCTACACAGAGCATTCTAGCGGAAGCAGTTAATATAAGTTGTAAACAAGAACCCAGCATAAGAGCACGAATGTCCACTAACATGACAATAGGAATGTTATTACAAAAATACCCAAACATTAGCCTTAAGGCCTTACAAAAAGTTTCACTTGTCTGTTACATGATTTACCAACCTCGGCACGCAGGCCGGCCATACATGAATAAAAATAGAAAACATTACACTTGGGCCTTCGAGGGCCAGCTTCGCAAAAAGGGCTTTAGCCCGCTATTGACCGCTCGGTCCAGCTGCACCTGCAAGCAAACAAACCACCGCACGGTGGCAAACAAAGCAACGGTCAGCAATGCTGATCAAATTATAACGATCCCGCCCCCAACTCGGGGCGGCGATGCTCCTTCCCTGCATTTCATCAGCATAAGCGAGCATTATAAATATAGTCATTTCATCACAGGCGGAGGCTCAACGGCCACACACCCCGTGCACTCAGGGCACATTCTTGGTGAACGCAGTCTAAGTCTGCCGACTCACCGCCATCCTCTCTTGGACGGCCAAACAATGAGCAGTTTGTCTTCCTGGCATGGGTCACGGTAATTAAAACCATAGACCGCCGAAGACCCTCATCTATGCCAACGGCCCTAATCCGAACGACATAGAGTGGGTACGGTTCCATCTAACCCGTGCTCACAACGCAACGGTAGTTTAAACCATATGCGCCCGCAACGGTAATTTAAACCATATGCGCAGGTCAAACTTCTACCGAGTCCCATTTTCATCACAAGTCACATAACCCGGTTATGTTCAAGTTGGCTTCCAAGCCACCAAGTTGGCAAGACCTCGTGTCCGCCCAGTTTTCCGGGTGCACCTTTGGGTTAGTCCCCAAGGCTCCCTGCTGCAATCTACCGCGTAGAAAACCCGAAAAACACCCAATAGCACGGAGTCTTCTCCGGCCTTATGCAATGCAACATCACCGATCCGAACTACATGTCCGGGTAGGCTTCAACCAAAATGCCTATGTCCGTTCTCGCATACGGACGCTAAACAACGGGGACTTTACATATCTACCCGAAGGAACGCCTCCAACTCTTCGCAAACTCGCGAGAGAGGGCTTCCTATGCTAAGAAAGAGAGCTATCATGCTCACAAGTGAGGATCGTTACCCTTGCGTTCCTCTTTGGCGCCATCGAAATGTAATCGGATAGAAATCACCGCGCTTGCGTTGCCTCCGTGGATCCGGAGTCGGCTTGCGATTCGGAGCTCCGAAGCTCCTCCAATGGCGGATCTAGCTCTTCTTCCTCCAATAGCTTTCCTCTTTCTCCAAGGGTTTGGAGAGATGATCAAGTGAAGGAAAATGGATTTTTCTTAAGTCAAACCCGTGTATATCCTCCCAGGAACCATCCCCAGCCGTCGGATCTCAACCTAAGAAAACGAGCGGCTTTGATTCGGGGCTGAAATGCCCAATCTGGGCCGAACACGGCCTGGCACACGCCCGTGTCCAGGGCCGTGTGCCGCATTCGCCGTCAAAATCGAATCTTCTGAACACGCACACGGGTATCGAACACGCCCGTGTTCAAGTTGACATGCCCGTGTTCCAGATGACACGGCCGTGTAGCCGGCCGTGTACCCCATGATTTTCCCCCGTTTCCAACCCGAGCACTGCACGGGTTCTAGGACACGCCCGTGTCCTTGCCCGTGTCACATTGACACGCCTGGGCCCCCAGACCGTGTACACGGGGCATTTCGTCGAGGGGAGAACGACGACTGGATGACACGGCCTTGGACACGCTCGTGTCCTAGGCCGTGTGCCTTGTCTCGACGATCGTCGAGTGAATCTCGACGATTTCACCTAGACGATCGTCGACACGGGTCGAAACGCCCTGCGACACGCCCGTGTCGCAGGCCGTGTGCCCATTCTCGACGAATCGTCGAGAATAACTCGACGATTTCACGGCTAAGTGTCGACACGGGTCGACACGCCCTGCGACACGCCCGTGTCGCAGGCCGTGTGCCCATTCTCGACGAATCGTCGAGAATAACTCGACGACTTCGCGGCTAAGTGTCGACACACGCTTGACACGCCCTGGGACACGCCCGTGTCCCAGGCCGTGTGCTTTCAGCCAGAAACCAAAACTGGCCCAAAACGTCCCCCTTTGCTCCTTTGAGTTTCGGGGCGTTACATTAGATAGGTTGGAACATTTTAGCTTTGGTGAAAATGAAATGATAAGTGGGCTGTCAAATGGAATAGGAAAAAAGCTCAAAAGCAGCTAACTAGGGAAAAAATTTTAGGATTGCAAGAATGCTCAAAAGAAAATAAAAACGGCCTAAATCATTTTCATGTTTTTAAAATTTATCTAAAGTATTAATTTTGAAAAGTTTCAAAAAGCAAGTCCTAGACAATAAAAGAAGACTAATGAAATTATCTTGAAAATAGAAATAATAAGCATATTGGATCGTTCATATATACTACGCTAATCAAAAGTTGACATTACAAAAATTATCCAAAAACAAAAAGGAAAATAGTGGATGAAATATTTTTAAGAAAGTAAAGAGAATAAAGAACGAAAAACCAAAATAGAAATGCGAGTTTTAGAAAAACGTTTCACATTAACATGCTACCGCGAATTAGAAACACAACAAGGCCAACATTTTACTTGTGAAACATAATTAGAAAGATTGATTAGAAATATTATAATTAGCTAAGTCGTTATAAGGAATATTGAGAAAAATAAAACAGAAACAAGGGGTACTATTGAAATATCAAAATCAGTTTAAACTAAACAAATAAAATATATATTTTATTTTGAAATATTCTCTTTTTTGGATTTTTAAGATATTCTTTTTTTGTATTTTTAAGATAAATATAAATTTTTTTGTTTTGATTTTTTTTTAAACGAAACGAAATAAAGACAAGAGAAGGAGGAAATCCTCCCCCAAGCTTAAAATGGACATTGTACACAATGGAGAAAGGAGGGAAAGGAGAGAGAGACAAATTAAAACATAAATTAAGTACAGAATTAAAAAACAGGTACTTCCCCGGATTAAAGAGTCGCGGAAGGTTGATTGATGCCGCTCTCCCATGCTTGCATTTTGGATCTTCATGAAATGTCTTATTTGGACTTCGTGATGGATTCAACAGCATTGGAGCAGGCGATCGCAGAATCTTCAGCTTGTCGGAGCCGTCCGAGGCAAAAAGTGTAAAATAAAGAAAACAGAAAAATAACTTGGGTTGCCTCCCAAGAGCACGCTTTGTTTAAAACGTCGTTTGAGCTCGACGCAACAAAATAATATTGTCCAAAAGATTATTGTCCAAAATAATATTTAAAGTTTTTTTAACCAAAAAAAGTCTTAAGCTAGTCAAAGTTTGGATCATGCAGAATAAAATTAATATAGTTTGTATTGACATCACCACAGAAATAAAGTTTAAGACGCTGACCATTCACTTTGAACTCACCCTTATCAGGGTGTGAAATTAAAATCATGCCATACAGAAAAACTTCTTTAACAGAAAACGGCCCAGACCATCGTGATTTTAACTTGCCCGGAAATAAACGTAAACGTGAATTATATAAAAGAACATGGTCGCCCAGCTTGAAGGTTTTTGGGTGACTTAAGTGCTTGTCGTGAAAACGTTTCGTCCGCTCTTTATAAAATTTATTATTTTCGTAAGCGTAAGAGTGCCACTCGTCGAGCTCGTTAAGTTGAAATTTTCTAAGGTCGCCGATAGAGTGGGGATCGAAATTTAAAACCTTAAGGACCAAAAAGATGTAACAACCCCATCCGTTTACATAGTATATACTAGAAGGTCCGGCCGGAGCCCTACAACATATACCACAAAACAGGTGGTGAAGTTACGGTAAGATACCAGAGTAGCGTAGCGCACCCTAACACATTGCATTCTACCAGAAGCCTCAACACTAAACTTGAAATCCATACCTGAATGTCCAACATAAAAAGATCCTCATTTAGATATAACATAGGAATGTTTTACAAAGATAAACAGTTGGCCTTATGGCCTTACAGTGCTTTCACAACAGTGGCCTCAACATTGGCGCGCAGGCCGGCCACGTATACATAAAACACAGCATTTAGAAGTTAGCCTTCGATGGCTAGCAGCAGCAGCAACAGCAGCAAGGTCTTCAGCCTTTATGCATCCCGCTTGGCTCTCCAGCACCTGCACAGGGACAGCCCACCCATCGGTGGCAAACAAGCAATGGTCAGCATTCAGCTGACCAAATTATAACGACCCCACCCCTTTTACCTGGGCGGTGGTTTTCCTTCCCTGCAGGCATAGCATTTCACAAGCATATATATTTCATCCATTGTGCTCTCATGCACATACATTCCATCACAACCGTCAGCCACACGGCCCGACGATCAGTGCACTCAGTGCACACTCTTGGTGTACCGGCAAACCAGTTGCCCACCACCATATCAGGATCACAACCCAATGGTAAAACATTGAGCATTTCACTCCATGACGTGCAGCCGGAGTTCTAGTCGTAATGCACCGGGATTGGCCCGTAGCCCCCCATTGTGTCGTGGCGCGCAGGCCTACGACACTCGTTATGCGCTCCAACAGACCGCACCTTCTGGTCTCGCGTCGGATGGACACAACGCAGGTCGGATCATCCACCCCCCATTAGTCAAATCGCCTTGCCATCACTGAGCACAACGTACTCACGGCTATATAAAGGCACGGGTCGGTTTCAGCAAACCTATTTGGCATTCAAGCCTGTGTGATTTCCTGGGTGCACCAGTACTTACTCTTACACCCATTTCATCTCACACATCAGCGGGTCTTTCCTGGGCACACCAGTACTTTCTGCTACTCTCTTCACAGGTATGATCCCACAATATCACAAATGTCAAGGGTATTTCCATGGCTTACTACGCCAGTACTTCCTGCTACTTCCTTTCATAGGTCCACCCATGAACATCAAGCATTACAAAGGGTATTTCCTGAACCTCCAATGTAGTACTTCCTGCTACTTCCTTTTGCATGTACAACCCAATAGCACAGGCATCACAAGCATCACAAGGGTATTTTCCTGGACTACCACTCCAGTACTTCCTGCTACTGCCTTTCACAGGGTTAACCCATCGATTCCTAAACTACACATTTATCAAGGAGTCTTCTCCGGTGCGTATGCAACCTCACCAATCCAGACCAACCTGTCTGAAAGAAATTGTACCTAATCACCTAGTGGGTGGGGGGGTGAATAGGTGACCTTAATCTTTTTAAACTTTTAGGCAGATTTAATCACAGATTTCACAGAACATAAAACAACAACCACAGAATCATACACACACAGAGTACACACAGTTTTATAGTGGTTCCCCAAGTTTTGGGTACATCCACTTTCCCCCTTCGCCTATCTAGTAGTGTACTAGATTCGGCCAAACTCCTCCACTATTCCTCAGATCCTCAGATCTTACACTCAGAACCCCAAACAGGTTCCTACAGCTCAGGCTCAAAGCCCTACCACTCAGTCTTCACCAAGACCTACACTCAGCCTTCAACAAGGCCTACACTCATCCCTCAACAAGGCCTACACTCAGAGAAATGGATCTCCTACACTCAGGCACACAGGCCCTACCACTCAGCCTTTATAATTTCAGGCTTACAACTCAGATCCCTTAGGATCCTACAAGAAAATAAAATTACAAAGTGTAAACCTACAACTCAGAAAGAGAGAGAAGAGTTGACAGGTTTCTTGATGAGTTCTTGGAAGAACTTTGCTGAGATCAACCTCACTTGGCTTTCTTCAAAGCTTCTTGAATTTAGAACACAATAGGGTTGAGTCTCTCTGCAGCTGATCTCCAATCACTGCTAACTTAAGATTCAGATCTCAATCTGAAACTTTCTTCACAGCCTGGTTCAACAGCTGTCTTCTTGGAATGAGCTCTCTCTCTCCAACTTCTTAGATCTTCACTTGAATTGATTATTCAATGAATTGCTTGATCATCATCTTCTGTTGACAGAATAAGCCTTTATATAGACTTTATTCATGGTGACCGGCTGATCCGGTTCCTAACAAATTTATGACATCTCTGACAGTTGCAGTAGACCGGCTAGAATGGCAGTTGTCAAGTCATCCAGTCACTTCTTGAATTTTCTGTAACTGTCTGAAAGTGTCGAGACAGTCAGTCTTTAAGTGTCGACACTGATAGACTAAGTGTCGACACAAGTAGACTAAGTGTCGACACTAGCCTTCATGGTGTCGACACAACTTCTTGTGTTGTAGAATCTGCTTCTCGACACTGCTTCTTCAGAGAGTGTCGACACTGATATTGTGTGTCGACACAACTCCTTGTTCTTCAGTACTTAGTTGAATTCTGCTAAGTGTCGACACAACTCCTTTGTGTCGACACATCTTCTTGTGTTGATACTTGCTGAGTGTCGACACATTTTCTTAGTGTCGACACTTGCCTTCTGTGTTGATACTTGCTGAGTGTCGACACTTCTACTTGTGTCGACACTTGTCCTTAGACTTCATTGAAATTTGTTGAGTGTCGACACAGCCTCCTAGTGTCGACACTTTCTTCATGTGTTGAGACTTTTGCTGTGTGTCGAAACATTCTTCATTATGTCGACACTTGTACTTAGTCTCTGTTGAAATTTGCTGAGTGTCGACACAGCCTCCGAGTGTCGACACTTTCTGCTGTCGACAAAGTTCCTCTGGGTGTCGACACTGCTTCTAAGTGTCGACACAGCTTCTCTGGACATTTCTTCATTGTGTGTCGACACAACCTGTATGTGTCGACACTTTCCTTCTGGTGTCGACTCTGCATTCCTGGTGTCGACACAATTACTCCAAGTGTCGACACTGTTTCTCTGGGTGTCGACACAAGTCTTCTTAAGTGTCGACACTTTCCTTCTGGGTGTCGACATATGGACTTAGAAACTTTTTAGCTTTCCCTGCAAATACTTAACCTGCACAAGGTAACTCAAAATACATCAAATACATTTTGATGTATATCATTGAGTAGGGTGAGTCTTCTTCAAATCAGATACATATTTTCCAATGTACCCAACACTGTCCAGATGTGCTTCACACAACATGCCTATTCCGTACTCCATTTCCGGATATATATGCCAAATGATTGGGGATTCCATGAATCAACCCAAAAGACTTCCATAATCAGCTACCCTCTGGTGGGGGAATCATATGCCTATGCTAAAAAGGAAGCCATCATATGTCTAGGAAGAAAGGTCGTTACCCTTGAAGACCGCTTCAGTGCCATGAGCTCCTAAATGGCTAGAAAGAACCGCAACAACTTTTTCTCCGCAAAGATGGCCTCAGATCTCTTGTCGGAATCTCGCAGCACCACCGGTGACCAGCTCCACTTCCTCCTCCTCCTTCTTCCTATCCCTTTCTCTCTCTAACTTGTAGAAAGATGAAGGCAAGAATAACATGAGTCTTTCCTTCTCAAGTCTCGGCCTTAAGGAAGCAGGGAGGAAGCTCAACCATTGGATCCCAGCTGAAGGAACGGACGGCCACAATTTTGCCACAAAATCTCAATTTTTTCCTGACACGGCCTGTGACACGCCCGTATCCCAGGCCGTGTACCTCAAGCGGTGCTCAACCGACTTATCCAATCCAGTGACACGCCCATGTGACACGCTCGTGTCACGGGCCGTGTCACCTGACACGCCTACAGACACGCCTGTGTCTGTAGCCGTGTTCTTCAGGCGACACAACATCGAGATTAACCCGAGAGGCACACGGGCTGTGACACGCCCGTGTCCTAGGCCGTGTGCCCATACACAGCACTAGACACGCCCCAGCTCAACTTCATCGGGCTGAGTTCGTCGACCGCAAGGACACGCCCTGTGACACGCCCGTGTACTCTACACTCGATAATCATCGACCGAAGTTTTGTCGACCACTCGTCGACTACTCACCCGAGAAGGACACGCCGTGGGACACGCCCGTGTCCCAGGCCGTGTCACCCAAATTTTGCCAAATTCTGGGCTTTGGGGTGTTACAACCCTCCCCTCCTTACAAAATTTCATCCCCGAAATTTACAGAAAGTAAGGAACTCAAACAGAAAGATTTCATTGCACAAACGTTTATTACAACGTGATATACACTGCATAACAGTTACACAAAGAGCTCGGGAATCTCGGCTCGCATAGTCTGCCCTCGCGCCCATGTGAGTTCTTTACGGCTGCAATTGTCCCACCGGACTTTGACCATCCCGATCGTCTTGTTTAGCAACTGTTTCTCGGCACGATCTTCGATCAGAATGGGCATAACCCTCGTTCTTAGCCCATACTCCACCGACACACGATCATCCGCGATCACTTGAGCTGGATCTTTAACGGCTTTCCGCAGCACCGAGATGTGAAACACATCATGCAATCAACCCAAGTCTGCCGATAGAGCTAGCCGATAAGCAGCTTCCGCGATTCGCTCGATCACTTCAAATGGACCCAGATATCTTGGACTCAACTTCTTCAGACGTCGAATCCTGGATACGCCTTTGAAGGTCTTGACCTTCAAGTATACCCAGTCGCCTAACGCGAACTCCACGTTTCGATGCTTGGCGTTGTAGTATTTCGCTTGTCGATCCTGGGCTATGAGTAGCCTCTCTCGAATAGTACGTATGGTCGAGTTTGCTTCGTCGACTTCATTACGATTATAAACTCTAGCTTCTCCTGCTTCTACCCAAACCAAAGGAGTACGATACTTCCGTCCATACAGTGCTTCATACGGTGCCATAACGATGCTCGCTTGGTAGCTGTTATTATAGGCAAACTCCACCATATAGAGATGATCTTCCCATCTCTTTCCAAAGTCTAGGGCCCACATCCGGAGCATAACCTCCATCGTCTTGTTGGTCCGTTCAGTTTGGCCATCAGTTTGGGGATGAAAGGCCGTACTGAATGTCAACTTCGTGCCGAACAGTTGATGAACTTGTAACACCTCCCCTGTAGTGGACGTATAATATGGGTTCGGCAGGGGCCCCACAGCATATGAACGCCACAGCTTTAGTATTATAAGTTGATATAACTACCCAAACTCAAAACACTTGCACAACACAGCGGAAACAAACAGGACTAGAAGCTATCCACCACTAAAGAGTAAAATAAATGGCCTTAAGGCCTAACATCAAGTGTCCAAAAGAGACATAATACATCAATCATGAATGTGCTCAGCACTCCTAGTCTACCTCGGCATGCAAGCCGGACAAAAGAGTCTCAAACAAACATCATCACCAATGTAGTGCTACAAAAGAGGGAAAAATACTTCATGGGCTTAGGCCTTTTTGGCCGGCGTGCTAGCTCCTGCATACGATCCTTGCCCTGTAAAAATTATTAGTAACGTGGGTCAGCAAAGGCTGACCTCAAACTGTGTAACAACACATCTCCTCCCGGCCGCCCCTAACGGACACCGGGGAACCCTCCAACCTGCAAGTCAGCACTTCATATGCAATAAAAGTAGCTATAAATAGAAGAACATTAAAACAGGCTTGGATGTCTCAATCATCAAACATGTTCTCTATTGGTTGAGCATATAAATAAAGGGCCTACTATTCAACATGAATGCAACACCCGGGCTTCACCCAAGGTACCCTACTACGTATGCATCTAGCACAACATCACATCATTTGGGTACTCACATTTCCCCAATTGGCATAAAGCCTCAAACACTAAGGGAGACACCTCTCCCTCAAACGACGCACAGGCCTCCACAAGGAATTCTTACCAAGGCCCCACCCGCTCGTGGGCTTAGCCCCGGGCTTGCCTGCAAGCTCTGACGTCACATGTCAGGATTCCAACAAACACAGACCAACCGATTCTAAGAAGCCTTGCTGGACCCCACCCGCTCATGGCCTCTTTGCCCGGGCTTGCCCCAAGCTTGGCATTCTCGTCAGTCTCACAGAAGGGGACTAGTCTCGCCGGGACACTCTCCACACATGACGCACATGTCACGGAATAGCCAGCCGACCACGGAGACATAGCCACGCCTTGGCACAACACAAACCAAGACTAAGAACATCGTAATCCCTCTTTGTACTGCAGCGTTCCCGCGCACCAAGGAAACCATCTCCAACTCGTGCGGAGCTAACCTTGTCCACCAAGGAAACCATCTCCAACTCATACGGAGCTAACCTTGTCCCTCAAGGAAACCACCTACCGCCACGAGGAGCTAACCTTGTCCGAGTTCGACTACACGTACCTTTTCAAGCAAACGGGACAATCACCACCACAACACAAACGGCATCTTGCCGCAACGGAAAATCTCTACGAATCCCTAAGTTCGTATGCAACATCACCGAGTCGGACTAACGGTCGCGACTACGGCTTCACCCACCATGCCTAATCCACTAGCGAAGCGGATCTCTAATGCAAAATATGCTGGGGACGGACTCAATCAACCCGGAGGTTCCTCTTGAACCTTGGCAAACCAAAACCCCTCTCATTTGAGAGTTTGGTGCCCATAAATTAGAAAGAGAAAATACATGATGCTAAGACATGCATCCTAAGGACCGAGAGGAGAGATGTCGTTACCTTCCGACTCCTCTTCCTTGCCATGACAAAAATAGCCGGATGGAAATCTTCGCAACGATCTAAGCTTCACGGATCCGGACTCGGTTCGCGATTTGGAGCACCGAAACTCTCCCTACAGCCCAAGACCTTCTTCTCCTTCCTCCTTGCTCTAGTTTCTCTCAAGAACTTAGAAAGAGAAGACTTGGAAAACAAAATGAGTGTTTCCAACCCTAAAATCGGACTTAACTTCCCAGGAGATGGCCTGAACCGTTAGATCCCAAAACCAGGAAAAGAGTGGCCGCGATTCGCCTGGAAAATAGAAAATCTGGGCCGAACATGGCCTGGCACACGCCCGTGTCCAGGGCCGTGTGCCTCATTCGCCGTCTCAAATCGACGCGCCTGGAATCGCACACGGGCATCAGACACGCCCGTGTTCAACCCGACACGCCCGTGTCCCCAGTGACACGGCCGTGTGGCCGGCCGTGTGCCTCCAACAACACGGCCCTGAAACCAACCCGAGAGATGACACGGCCTGGGACACGCCCGTGTCCCAAGCCGTGTGCCAAGTCTCGACACCCGTCGACAGGCTTTGTGTCGACACCGCGGAAAAACGTCGAGCGAAGATCATCGACCAAGCTGGACACGCCCTGTGACACGCCCATATCACAGGCCGTGTGCCCCAGTCTCGACGCCCTGTCGAGCAAAAGTGTCGACACTTGGTACGAGTGTCGACACGGCCTCGACACGCCCTGTGACACGCCCGTGTCACAGGCCGTGTGCCACACTCTCGACACTTTGTCGAGCGAAAGTGTCGACACTTGGGCCGAGTGTCGACACAGCCTCGACACGCCCTGCGACACGCCCGTGTCGCAGGCCGTGTGCCCCACTCTCGACACTTTGTCGAGCGAAAGTGTCGACACTTGGGCCGAGTGTCTACACGGCCTCGACACGCCCTGCGACATGCCTGTGTCGCAGGCCGTGTGCCTCCTGCCAGAAACCCAAAAATTTTTCCAGAACTGCAGAATGAACCTCTTGCAAAACTAGGGTGTTACAGAACTAGCCTCCAGTCGTTCGGTGTGAATCGCCCATCTTTATCACTTATGATGCTCCGAGGAACACCGTGTAGCCGCACAATCTGCTCAACATATAATTTTGCCAAAATTTCCACTGTATCATCCCGTCTATTTGGCAGGAAGTGTGCCACTTTCGTTAGCCGGTCAACAATCACCCAAATTGAGTCATTTCCGTGCTGAGATCTCGGCAACCCGTGAACGAAATCCAAGGAAATATCGTCGAACTTCCATTTCAGAATCAGCAACGAATTCAAGTAACCGCCAGGCTTCTGGCATTCCGCCTTCACCATTGCACAAGTTTGGCATTTGGCCACATAATGAGCAACATATTTCTTCAGCACTGGCCACCAGAACAGCTTTTTCATATCCCTGAACATCTTTGTGCTCCTTGGGTGTATTGAGTACTTCGTATAATGCGCTTCATACATCAGTTCTTCCCTCAATTTACCCAAATTCGGGGCGCACAAACGACCCTCCTTACGCAGAAGACCGTCATCCCAAGAGAACTTGCCCTCTGGCCCATCTTTAGCATAGTATAGGAGATCGTCATTTAGCCCCGTTGCTCGTCGAAGCAGGTCTGCAAGGTCACACTGCACCTCCGTCCAGTTCAAACAGGCATTGGCAGTGGAATTCTTGTCAACACAAGAAATATCCAATGCTTCTAGCTCCTGGATGAGACGTTCATCATGCCTCTGCAACCAACTCGCCCTTGTCGTAGCTCTCCGACTCAAGGCATCCACGACTACGTTTCCCTTTCCGGGCGTATAGTGAATCTCAAAGGTGTAGTCCCCAAGGAACTCCAACCACCTTCGTTGTCATATATTCAAGTCCTTCTGCTCCAATAGGTACTTTATGCTCTTGTGATCTGTATAGATCTCCACATTCACGCCATAAAGATAGTATCGCCACAGCTTTAGTGCAAATATCTCTGCCGCCAACTCTAAGTCATGGACGAGATAGTTTTGCTCATGCACCTTTAGCTAGCGTGAGCCATAAGCAATCACTTTCCCATTTTGCAGAAGAACGCAGCCTAAGCCGCTCCCCGAGGCATCACTATAGATTACAAATCCATCGGTACCACATGGCAATGACAACACAGGCGCCGTGGTCAAACGAACCTTCAGCTCGTCAAAAGCTCGCGCGCACTCTGGCATCCAAACGAATTTCTAATCTTTTCTCGTCAGCGTGCTTAGCGGCAAAGCAATCCGCGAGAAGTTTTCAACAAATCTTCGATAGTAGCCCTCCAGTCCAAGGAAGCTCCTGACATCGGCCACTGAAGATAACACCGACCACTCCTGTATGGCCCTTATCTTTGCTGGATCCACTGCTATGCCCACTCCACTCACCACATGGACTAGAAAAGCCACTGACGATAGCCAAAACTCGCACTTCGAGAACTTGGCATAGAGCTTATTCTTTCTCAACGTCTGCAACACCAACCGCAAGTGCTTCTCATGATCAGCTTCCGATTGAGAGTACACCAGAATATCATCAATGAACACAATCACGAATAGATCCAGGTACTCTCGGAATATTCGGTGCATCAAGTCCATAAACACCGAGGGCGCATTGCACAGCACAAATGACATTACCGTGAACTCATAATGCCCGTACCGTGTTCCAAATGCGGTCTTGGGAATATCTCCTTCTTGTATCCTTAACTGGTAATAACCAGACTTCAAATCCAACTTGTAGTAGACGGTCGATCCCACTAGTTGATCAAAAAACTCATCAATCCGCAGAATTGGATATTTGTTCTTCTCTGTTAGCTTGTTCAGTTCGCGGTAATCAATACATAACCGCAAACCACCGTCTTTATTTTTTACAAAAAGCACAGGGGTGCTCCAAGGTGACATGCTTGGGCGAATATAACCTTGCTCCAACAATTCGTGCAGTTGGACTTTCAACTCAGCCATCTCCTTTGCGCGACGCGATATGGCGAGCGGGCCACAGGTTTTGCACCTGGCACCAACTCGATCGTGAAGTCAATCTCACGCTGGGGTGGTAGCCCAGGTAGATCCTTGGGAAACACATCTGCAAACTCCAATACAATCGGAACATCGCACACACTGGCCTTAGGCTCCACAGCCTGAATTAGCGTGAAGTATAAGTCCGCGCCCTTCCGAACAGCTTTGACAACTTTGAGTGCAGACATTAACGTCCCACTAACTCCTCGCATACCCGCGAACCTCGTTTCCTGCTCGATATTCTGGCCCAACGTGATCTCTTTGGACTGGCAATCAATCAAGACATGCTGCTCCACGAGCCAATCCATACCAAATATCACGTCGAATTCCGATATCGGCAATACAGATGCAGTTAAGCAGAAATCCCGACTTCCTATTTGCACTGCCACATCGCAAGCTTGATCCGCAAGCATCATACAACCATTCAGCAACACCACTCTGACGCTATATGTCTTCACACGACTAGGTATCCCAAGCCGCGCTATGAACTCTTTAGACAGAAAAGAATGCGACGCACCCGTATCAAACAGTGCTCGTGCCAGCGTGTTCCGAATCATTACAAATCCTGTGCCAATCATGTCACACACACAAGCCGCATACGCATAGGCAATAAACAAAGCATGCAAGCAATACAATACTCAATAACTTAACTCATACTTGTGACGACGTCACTCTGCTTAATGGCCTCCTGCAGGCCAAGATTGTAGACCCGGGGCTGCGCATGCGAGGATGAAGACTCCACCACTGCCTTTCCTTTTTTCGCATACGACGCTCCCGCCTTATTTTCACTCTTTGGCGGCACACGACAATCACGGGCTATATGCCCCACCCATCCATAATTAAAGCATGTACGAGTATCTGGCCTTGAGGTGGACCCCGACGTTGCTCCTGAGGCAACCGAAGAAGGAGCTTGTCCAGCCATCTTGGACTTCTTACCCCCATCTCTTCTTATAAAATGACTTCGCCGGTCGGGGCACCTTAAACTCCGGTTGTGTCACAGCCAAGACCCGCTTCCCTTGCACCCTCTTCATGTATTTTTCCAGTGCGCACGCAGCGCCGACCAACGCCTAGAGGCCTTGGTTCACCGAACTAGAAAGCAGGAACCTCAACTCGTCCCGTAGACCTTCGTAGAACCTATTTGTCTTCCTCTGCTCATCAGCAAAGATCGAACCCGCATACCTCCCCAAGAATGTAAACTCGTGCAGGTAAGCTTCAACACTACCTTCACCCTGCATTAGCCTTTGGAATTCGTTCTCCATGGCAATACGCTATGCTGCCGGGAGGTGCTTTGCCAGGAAGAGTCTAGAGAATTCCGCCATCGACACTTGTGTTAACGGACTCCCTGCCAAGTGATGTAGCTCCATCTCGTCCCACCATAAACGCGCCTCTCCTTCCGACAAGAAGGTGGCTAAGGTGACCTTATGATGTTCCTCCGATCAAATCGCCGTTATATACGCTTGATGCGCGACAACCAATCTTCAGCCTGCGCAGGAGATCCCACTCCCGAGAATGTGGGTGGATGTAAGATCATAAATTGCTTCAACTGCTTCTCAGCTGCTCGAGGTTCTACAGCCGCAACAGGTTCTGGCCTTACCGCCACCTGTTTTGGCCTCACTGCCGGCTATGCCTGACCAATCGGCTAGGCTTGTATCATGACTAACAAAGCCTCCACAACTAATCGCACAGTTTTAACGGATGGTGGAGGTGTAGGAACCTCGGCTGGTGTCGTACTTTCATCAGAATGCTGGGGCTCCGACTGCCCAGCTCCACTCTATGTCGCCTATAGGTGAACAAGACACACACATTAGCGACCGTACACAAGCAATAGCAACAAGGTAGGAACACGTGGGTTCCTCAAACACATGTATTTCCATTCCTACAGTGGACATTCAAGAGTTCAATCGTGTTAACTTGGTTCGCATAGACACGTGCTCGTCACCCCACAAAAGAAGTTGACCACGACTTCGAAAGGGAAAGACCAAGATAGCTGATACCAAAAATGTAATAACCCCATCCATTTACATAGTATATACTAGAAGGTCTGACCGGGGCCCCACAGTATATACCATAAAACAGGCGGTGAAGTTATGGTATGATACTAGAGTAGCGCAGCGCACCCTAACACATTGCATTCTAGCGGAAGCCTCAACATTAAACTTGAACTCCACACCGGAATGTCCAACATAAAAAGCTCCTCATTTAGATATAACATAGGAATGTTTTACAAATACAAACAGTTAGCCTTATGGCCTTACAGGGAGTTCACAATAGTGGCCTCAACATTGGAGCGCAGGCCGGCCACGTATACATAAAACACAACATTTAGAAGTTAGCCTTCGAGGGCTAGCAGCAATAGTAACAACAATAGGGACTTCAGCGTTTATGCATCCCGCTTGGCTCTCCAGCACCTGCGCAGGGACAGCCCACCAATCGGTAGCAAACATGCAATGGTCAGCATTCAACTGACCAAATTATAATGACCCCACCCCTTTTCCCGAGGCGGTGATTTTCCTTCCCTACAGGCATAGCATTTCACAAGCATATATATTTCATCCAATGTGCTCTCACGCACATGCATTCCATCACAACCGTCAGCCACACGGCCCGACGATCCGTGCACTCAGGGCACATTCTTGGTGTGCCGGCGAACCAGTTGCCCACCACCATATCAGGGTCACAACCCAACAGTAAAACATTGAGCATTTCACTCCATGGTGTGCAACCACAGTTCTAGTACTAATGTACCGGGATTGGCCCATAGCCCCCCATTGTGTCATGGCACGCAGGCCTACGACTCTCGTTATGCTCTCCAACAGACCGTACCTTCTAGTCTCGCATCGGACGGACACAACGCAGGTCGGGTCATCCACCCTCGTTGCTCAAATTGCCTTGCCATCACCGAGAACAGCGTACTCACTGCTATATAAAGGCGCGGGTCGGTTTCACCGAACCTGTTTGGCATTCAAGCCTGGGCGATTTCCTGGGCGCACCAGTACTTACTCTTACACCCATTTCATCTCACACATCAACGGGTCTTTCCTGGGCACACCAGTACTTCCTGCTACTCTCTTCACAGGTATGGCCCCACAATATCACAAATGTGAAGGGTATTTCCATGGCTTACAATGCCAGTACTTCCTGCTACTTCCTTTAACAGGTCCACCCATAAACATCAAGCATTACAAAGGATATTTCCTGAACCTCCAATCCAGTACTTCCTGCTACTTCCTTTCGCAGGTACATCCCAATAGCATAAGCATCATAAGCATCACAACAGTATTTTCCTGGACTACCACTCCAGTACTTCCTGCTACTACCTTTCACAGGGTTAACCCATTGATTCCTAAACTACACATTTATCACGGAGTCTTATCCGGTGCCTATGCAACATCACCAATCCAGACCAACCTGTCCAGATGGGCTTCACACAACATGCCTATTCCGTACTCCATTTCCGGATCTATATGCCAAATGATTGGGGATTCCATGAATCAACCCAAAATACTCCCATAATCAGCCACCCTCTGGTGGGGGAATCATATGCCTATGCTAAAAAGGAAGCCATCACATGGCTAGGAAGAAAGGTCGTTACCCTTGAAGATCGCTTCAGTGCCATGAGCTTCTAACTGGCTAGAAAGAACCGTAATAACTTTTTCTCCGCAAAGATGGCCTCGGATCTCTTGTCTTAATCTCACAGCACCACCGGTGACCAGCTCCACTTCCTCCTCCTCCTTCTTCCTCTCCCTTTCTCTCTCTAACTTGTAGAAAAATGAAGGCAAGAATAACATGAGACTTTCCTTCTCAAGTCTTGGCCTTAAGGAAGCAGGGAGGCAGCTCAACCATTGGATCCCAGCTGAAGGAACAGACAGCCACGATTTTGCCACAAAATCTCAATTTTTGCCTGACACTGCCTGTGATACGCCCGTGTCCCAGGCCGTGTACCTCAAGCGGTGCTCAACCGACTTATCCAATCCATTGACACGCCCATGTGACACGCCCGTATCACGGGCCGTGTCACCTGACACGCTTACAGACACGCCCGTGTCTGTGGCCGTGTTCTTCAGGCTGCACAACATAGAGATCAACCCGAGAGTCACCCGACCTGTGACATGCCCGTGTCCCCGGCTGTGTGCCCATATAAGGCACTAGACACGCCCCAGCTCAAC
This sequence comes from Platanthera guangdongensis, assembly GCA_039583875.1. Taxonomy (NCBI): domain Eukaryota; kingdom Viridiplantae; phylum Streptophyta; class Magnoliopsida; order Asparagales; family Orchidaceae; genus Platanthera; species Platanthera guangdongensis. Next base: position 117,337,992 of record CM077153.1, on the reverse strand, counting down.
TTCATCGGGCTTAGTTCGTCGACCGCAAGGACATGCCCTGTGACACGCCCATGTACTCTACACTCAACAATCGTCGACCGAAGTTTTGTCGACCACTCGTCGACTGCTCACCCAAGAAGGACATGCTCTGGGACATGCCCGTGTCCCAGGCCGTGTCACCCAATTTTGCCAAATTCTAGGTTTTGGGGTGTTACCAAAGCACGGTGTTCTAATTATACGGGTAAATGACACGATTTTCAATAGACCAACCGATATGGCATACAACCAGTGGCGGTTTTGTATGCTATTCGGTAGGCCCATAGAGCATCGTCTAATTTGGTTGACCAGCCTTTCCTAGAGGTGGAAACAGTCTTTTCTAAAATTCTTTTAAGCTCTTTGTTCACTACTTCGACTTGTCTGTTAGTTTGGGGGTGGTAGGCAGTTGAAATCTTATGCGTAACGCCGTATTTAAAAAGAATTTTTGAAAATTGTGCGTTACAAAAGTGTGAACCCCTATCACTAACGATGGCTTGTGGCGTACCGAATCAAGAAAATATTTTTTTCAAAGACGTAATTACGACTCAGGCGTCGTTAGTATGAAGAGCTTGGGCTTCAGCCCATCGTGAAACATAATCTACAATAACTAAAATGAATTTATTACCGAATCTAGAAGGAAGGGGGCCAAAAAAATCAATTCCCCAGAGGTCAAAAACTTCGCACTCAAGGAAATAATTTTTGCGGCATTTCATTTTTATTGGAAATATTTCCCGATCGTTGGCAACTATCACACCTACTCTCAAAGGCTTGCACGTCTTTAAACAGGCTAGGCCAGTAAAAACCCGCGCAAAGCACTTTGTGGGTGGTACGAGCAGCTTGATAGTGACCACCAGTTGGTCCTTTATGCAAATGTTTTAAAAAAATATAATCCTTCTTCAAAAGAGACACATCTCCTTATCACTTGGTCCGCACAGACTCAGAAAAGATGCGCGTCCTCCCAAAAATAGTTCTTCAACTCAGAAAAGAATTTCTTCTTTTGCTGAGAGGAGAACTCGTTCGGGAGCACACGAGCCACTAAATTGTTGGCTATGTGTGAAAACCAAGGAGTGGGGGATGTGTTAATTAAAAGCAGCTTCTCATCGGGGAAGAAATCATTAAAAGATTTTTCATCTAATTTTTTAATATAAGGATTATCTAATCGTGAGAGATGGTCGGCGGCCAAATTCTCATCTCCTCGCTTATCATAGATTTCTAAGTCAAACTCCTAGAGGAGTAAGACCCAGTGAATCAGGCGCGGCTTGACATCCGTCTTAGCAAGAAGATACTTGAGGGCCGAGTGGTCCGTAAAAACAATAATTTTGGAAAGCATAATATAAGGACAAAATTTATCAAAAGCAAAAACAACAGTTAGGAGCTCCTTCTCGGTTGTGGTATAATTCTCTTGTGCCAATGTAAGTGTTTTACTTGCATAATAGATGAGGTAGAAGTTTTTAGACATTCGTTGTCCTAGTACGGCACCCACCACAAAACTAGTCGCATCACATATAATTTCAAAGGGAAGGTCCCATACCGGAGCTATCATAATAAGGGCATTAATTAGCTTTTATTTTATTGTTTCAAAGGCAGATAGACAAAGGTCATCAAAAATAAACGGGGCGTCTTTTTCTAGAAGATGAGTAAGGGGTTTGGTGATTTTGGAGAAGTCTTTTATGAAGCGGTGATAAAAGCCAGCATGTCCTAGGAAACTTCTTATAGCTTTGATGTTCGTAGACGGCGGAAGGCCCTCAATAACTTCTATCTTAGTTATGTCTACCTCAATTCATCTTGCAGAAATCTTATGACCCAAAACTAACCCTTCACTCACCATAAAATGGCATTTTTCCCAATTTAGGGCAAGGTTAGTTTCTTCGCATTTTTCTAAGACTTTTTTTAGGCTCTTTAAGCAACTATAAAAGGCATCGCCGAACACGGAGAAATCATCCATAAACACCTCCATAATGCTTTCTACGTACTTGTCGGAGATAGTAAGCATACATCGCTGGAATGTAGCTAGCGCATTGCATAATCCAAACGACATTCATTGGTAAGCGAAGGTGCCGAAGGGACAAGTAAACGTAGTTTTCTCCTGGTCCTCGGGAGAGATGGGGATTTGAAAGTACCCCGAGAGACCATCGAGAAAACATTAAAAGCTATGGCCAGATAATCGCTCTAAAATTTGATCAATGAACGGCAAGGAAAAGCGGTCCTTGTGGGTGGTGTCGTTTAACTTACGATAGTCAATACTCATTCGCCACCCCGTCACCGTCCGTGTCAGGATCAAGTCATTATTCTCATGACTAACTACAGTTATCCCTCCCTTTTTCGGTACTAACTGGACAGGGCTAACCCACTTACTCTAAGAGATAAGATAGATAATTCCTGCGTCTAAGAGTTTCATAACCTCTCCCTTTATGACTTCTTTCATATTTGGATTTATAAGGAGCTGAGGTTGGATTGAATTGCGCGAATTATCTTCCATTAAGATTTTGTGAGTGCGGAAAGATGGGCGTATGCCCTTGATATCAGATATCTGCAAGGCAATAGCTCGGCGATGTTTACGTAACACTAGTAGGAGCTTATCATTTTGCACTTCAGTTAGGTAGGCCGAAACTATTACTGGTAGTTTGGAGTCTTTTTCTAAGAAGGCATACCTAAGATGTTCTGGCAGTTCTTTAATTCTAGGCTGGGGGGTTTTCATATGACATTTTGGAAATTCTTTCTTTTTCAAAAACAATGTCTTCGTAGACTTTTTCTTTATACGGAAAATTGAAAGGAGTGGAGCTAGTGGCCATGGCCGCTTCTTACAGAGATTCATTTGGAAGAGTAGAGGAAGAAAAAAAATCAGAAAATTTATTTTCACTTTCAGAAAGGTAGTAGGATGATTCTTCACCTAAGGCATCTAAGAAAAATAGGAGTCGTCATTCTCTAGGGTATTCTTCATCGAGAGTGTTATAGAGAAGGTCACTTCATCGTCGCCTACTTGTAGGAAGAGCTTGCCATTGCTAATGTCAATGATAGCTCGGGAGGTGGCAGGGAAGGGTCGGCCAAGGATCAAGGGAACCACGACATCTTCTTCGATGTCCAATATTACGAAATCCACCGGGAAGATCAATTTGTCGACTTTAACTAAGACATACTCCATGATTCCTAACAGGTATTTAACGTATCTATCAGCGAGCTCGATACTCATGCATGTGGGGTTGAGGCTACCAATTCCTAACTTCTTGAATAACGAGAGGGGCATTAGTTTGATACTCGCACCTAAGTCGGCCAATGCGTGCTTGACAAAAAGATCACCAATGACACATGAAATAGAAAAACTACCCAGGTCACTGATCTTCTTTGGTAAATAGTTTGTCAAGACCGCAGACTACTCGACATTTAGTGTGACATGCGATAAGTTTTCTAACTTCTTTTTATTAGTCAGGATGTCCTTAAAATACTTAGCGTACTTCAGCATTTGGGAGATTGCTTCGTGGAAGGGTAGATTTATGTGGATATGCTTAAATATTTCTTGGAAGCGGGAGTATTGATCATCCTGACGTTGCTTGTTGAGTTCGGAAGGGTATGGTGGAGTTGGATCATTTTTAAAGATGGGTGGTGGAGTGAGTTCTTTTTCTTCAATAGGGAGAGGGGTGATAACGTCTTATTCAGTAGAGGGTGAAATGATAAAATTTTTCTCGACGGAGGGTTGATTTTTTACAATGGGGGCGGAGCTTTGATTTTTTAAAATGGAGGCGGAGCTTGCCTCAGGCTCTTCGCTAACTATACCAGAAACTTACTTCCCACTCTGAAGAGTTATAGCTTTTGCTTACTCTCTCGGGTTGGGCTCGGTTTTTCCAGGAAGAGACCCGGCGGATCGCTCAAAAATAATTTTTGCGAGTTGACCTACTTGATTCTCTAAACTTTTAACAGTCCCGGTTAGAGTTCTTATTATAGCGTCATTAACATTCATTTATTTTGAAAACATCTCCTCCAAACTAGGAGGTTTTGGAAACTTTTGAGGAGGTGGTGGTGCAGAAAAATCATTTTGTGGTCGCGGGCGCATGGCCTTCGTGGGATTACTCCACAAAAAGTTCGGGTGGTTTCGTAAAGCGGGATTATAACTATTCAGAAAAGCAATGCCCGACGCGGGAAAATTAGAAGCAGAAAAATTATGAAAAGCGTTTCTCGACATATTGTTAATATAATCTAATTGTTCGGGAGCAGGAGTTACAAATTCCCATACCCGAGGGTGGAGGTAGCAGTCATCTCCGTTATCTTTTTACTTAAAATTTCCACTCGCAGAGCTAGCTGGGAGACGTTGTCCACTTCAAATATACCTGTAAGGTTTGTTTGGGTGGGACCTAGGCACATTCCACTAATATGTGTTCATGTCCATGTCCTCGAAAAGCTCAAGAGCTGCTTCCGGGGTTTTGTGGTTTAAGGTACCACCGGAAGCTGCGTCTATCATTTGCTTTGTGCTTTGATTTAGCCTGTTATAAAATGTCTGCACTTGTAAGCATACATGCAGCGCGTGATGGGGGTATCATCTTAAGAGTTCTTTAAATCTTTCCCAGGTTTCATACAGTTTCAGAATCTATTTGTCCAAAGGTAGAAATATCGTTCCTAAGTTTTGCAGTTTTAGCTGGCGGAAAATACTTCGCCAGAAATTGTTCAGTTTGTTGATCCTAGGTGGTGATGCTGTTTTTTGGTAGTGTGTTCAGCCATTGCTTAGCCTTAGTTCTTCGGGAGAATGGGAAGAGTCTTATACTAATAACATCATTTGTAACACCATTAATTTTAAAGATGTCACAAATCTCAAGAAAACCAACTATATGCGCGTTCGGATCTTCATCTTGAAGTCCGTCATATTGCATATACTGCTGCACCATTTGAATTATGATAGGCATAAGTTCAAAATTATTATTAGCTATATCAGGGCGAACTATGCTTGATTCTGTACCCTCTAGATTCAGTCGTGCATAATAGGACATATGCCTATGCACGACTTCCTCTATGTGGGGTTCTTCCATTCTTAGGGTAGAAAATGACCCGGAACCCTCAACCGGTATTTGGAGAGTAGGGCCTTTAAATCGCGATCTTCTTCGAAGAGTACGCTCAATTTCGTGGTCCAAGTCCAAAATAACCGACGGATTCCCGCGGGTCATGCATTAGAAGAAGAGAAGATGAAGAAAGAGAAAGAAATAAATTGAATAAGAGTTACTAATTTTTTTTTGAAATAGATTTTTTTTAATGTTTTAACTCCTGAACTTCCCAAGGGCCACCCAATGAAGTGTTCGCAAGGTACTAGACAAGATAGTGGCATTTAAAGCCACATTTCCCTTTTCGAGAGAGTTAGGTGGTGTAGAAAAATTGTTATGTGGGTTTCTATTAAGAGCGGTAATATTTTTTTTTGAATTTCTAATTTTTGAGAAAGAGGGTGAGAAAGAGAAGTGATAAAAGTAATAGGTTCGTGCTTTCAAATTATCAACAAAAATTTGCTCCTCGACAACAGCGCCAAAAACTTGGTGTGAGAAATATTCACAAAGAGAATAAAAACTGAATTAGCAATCCAACGAGGCAAGTATACCTATCGAAATGTAGCTAGGGGACACAGGTGTCATATTAAAATCTGGGAACTGTTGAGTAATCTTACTCACATGAAAACTATTATCTTATCGAGAGATTGTTTTAGGGTTTAAGAAAAAGCTAAATGCGATTAAGAAAAGAAATATTGCACTAAAAAGAGAACTACTTACAGTTAAATAGATTGCTGCTAAAATCGATTACAACGAGGGGTTGAACAAGGATAAAGAAAAGCACTCGATCGAGAATCACATCGGCTAAAGTTGATCAAATTCATGCGATAATAAACTCTAACTTAATAAGGAAAAGGACCTTTATCATGGAGGTTCCAAAAGCATGAACACGCTTCTCTCGAGTCGTGCCCACCTGAGTTTAGGAAGGTCAGACTGAACTCTCGTCCAAATCGAAGGCCTAAAGCTAGCTTTATGCTGTGAACCCCGCTATTGGATTTCACTCAAATCTAGGAGATTTAACATCTGTCGCTCTCGAGGGGTGCGTGCAACTCTCTTTACTCCTAAGCGTTCACTCCAAACTATGAGCCTCTCGGCTAACTAATAGTGAAAACAAAGATGGAAAATATACATCGATAATATATCTCCAAATACGATTATTCAAGAGTAAATCAAGGTCTAAACCTTACAAAGAAAAAGCAAACTAGAGCATCATAACTTAATCAACTCGAACCTCGGATCATCAAGATCGAGTACAAGGAGGATTAGTTACTCTCAATGAAGTGGAGGAAGAGAGATGAGTAGGAGTGCATTGAAACAAAATAGAAACAAGTAAAAGTAAAAAAACTTTATATTAAATCAAACAAGGAGCTTACAACTGAACTATAAAAATATTACAATTATGGGAATTGAAAACTTAAGCAAGGACTAAAACTGAACTGAAACTTACCTAAACTATTACAGAAAACTGAAATCTAAATAAACAGAAACATTAAAATAAAAACAAGAGAGAGATGGAGAATACTAATGGAGAAATGAAAATGGCAGCACTTCCTCTCTCCCAAAATTTCTCTTTTTTTCTGAAGGGCCGAGCACTATTTATAGAGTTTTCGGGATGGTCACGCCGCCCATGTCACGCCCGGGGGCGGGGGGGGGGGGGGGGGGTGTTAGTTGGGCGTGACAGGTATGGAATCAAGCCATGGTACGAGTTCTGGCGGGAAAATATGATTAGATGGTTACGGGTTGACGTGCATTAATGGCGGCAACATGCTTTTGGAAGAGCAGGACTTGTCCTCTAGCAGCAGGTGAGCTCGATGAACTGGAGGAGGGGGCTCGATGAAATCAGAGGAGAAGGAGGGGGAGCTCGATGAAATTGAATAAAAGAAAGCGGAGGGTAGCTCGACGATCATCAAATGCAGTAGGCTGAGTTTGGCGAAATTGGTGGATGAAAGCGTCGAAATCAGAATGAAGGCGGAGTTCGATGAAATGGGTGAGGGAAACGTCGAACTGAGAAGAGAAGGTGGATGGAAGATCGACAGTCGTCAAACACAGAAAGCGAGATCGAAGAATGGAGAGAAGAGAAGGAGCAGGAGGAGTTCGACGATCGTCGAACATAGAAAGTGAGGTCGACGAATTGGGAGACGATCGTCAAACATAACACTGAATGCTAAGGTCGACGAATTCTACTGAAGGCGAGGTCGATGAAATTTGTGGAGTTCGATGAAATTGCTGAGCTTTGGCGAAAATGCTGAGCTTGAAAAATTTGCTGATAGTTGAGGTCGATGATCAGGCTGAAGGCTGAGCTCGACGATCTGGCTGAGCTCAACGAAATGAGCTGAGATTGACGAAATCTGGGCTGAAGGTTGAGCTCGATGACCTGGCTGAGCTTCACAAAATGGGCTCGACGAAATGAGCTCGACGAAATGAGCTCGATGAAATGGCTTCTAGCAGTAAACTTCCTCGGGATCAGGCTACACGCCCGATGATATGCCCAGGAAGGGCGTGTCTGGGGGGCGTGTCGAGTCATTTTGGCCGAAAACTAAGAAAATATGCAAAAAGAAGAGAAAACATTAGTGGTATTAAAATATATGCAAAACAAGGTCAAAATAAAACTTTACAAACGTGATTTATATATTAAAAACTTGTAATTACCCTAGTAGTTTAGACTGCAGAACGTATTATCAGTCTAACAGGCTTGGCCTTCTTCATATTTATCTCGGCAGTGCGCAACATGCCTACGAGCTCGGGTAGTGTCTTGTCTATTTCATTCATGTTATAGTTCAAGACGAACAAATCATAACTGTCCGACAACAATTACAGGATCAGGTCTGTAGCCAACTCTTGGCCTAGAGGGAACCCTAGTATTTCATGGTTCTCGATATACCCAATCATCTTGAGTATTTGAGTCCCTATTAGTTCCCGAGCTCCCATCTGGCACTTAAACAACGCCTTAGTGACATCGAATCTCTCTTGACGAGCTTTCCATTGAAACATTTTCTTGAGATGCTCATCAATTTCCTTGTTGTAACACCTCCATCCGTTACATGAAATATAATAGAGGGTCCGGCCGGGGCCCCACACCATATTCCACAAACAGGCGGCGGAGTTACAGGTTAATATCAAAGACTAACCATATCCTAACTCAGAGCATTCTAACAGAAGCTTTAAGGTTACTTGAACTCCAACTCATTTGAATGTCCACAATATATAAACCACCATTTGTATATATACGCATAGGAATGTCACTTACAAATACACAAAGGTTATTGCCTTAAGGACTTACAGTTAAATTGTACCAGTGTGGATTACAAACATCGGCACACAGGCCGACCATACATGAAAATAGTAAAATTCTTCATTCGGCCTTCAATGACCAGCATTGCAGTAGTAAGGGCTTCAGCTCACTATTTCCCGCTCGGCTCTCCAGCACCTGCACAAGGACATCCCACCGCAATGGTGGCAAACAAGGTAATGGTCAACATTCAGCTGACGAATTTATAATGACCCTACCCCTTTCCCGAGATAGTGGTATTCCTTCCCTGCAGGCATATCATTTTCACAAACAGATATATCACAAAATGTGCACTCACCCACAGTTCAATATATCACAAATGTCGACCGCACGACCCGACGCTCCGTGCACTCAGGGCATATTATCGGTGTACCTGAAAACCAGGGTCCCACCACCGTTCAACGGGTCCCAGACCCAACAATATATATTGAGCATTCATGCTCCATGACCCATGGACGGAGACTTTAATCTTGATGGCGTACAACCCAAGACTCTCATTATGTGATCCTAATGAACGCCAATAACTTAGGCACTCAAGTTAGAAAACCATAACACGGATACAGTTCAGCCATTGCCCGTTGCTCAAATCGTCAGTTCAATGTCTAGACTGACGCGGGTCGGCTTCCCCTTATCCATTCGGCTCACCGGCCGTTAAGAGCTCATAACTCACAATAGCCACACTGTCCTCCAAGGACTGGCTTTCACAATCATAGGTTAGCTGGGAGCTATCGCCACCGACAACCACTATTGCCTGGCATTAACGACAGAACACCCTTTCTGTACCCAGGCCCAACCATACCTGTACCAACTATCCAGAAAACTCTGCAGCCACCTGCAGTGCCAGAAACATTGGACTTTCACAACACAAATAGCTCACCAAGAGCTATCACCTTTGGCGATACTCACTGTCGCCCCTCGATATCCAATAGTTATCCAAACTGTGGAATTTCATGGTTGTTTTCCTGGAGTGAAGCTCCAGTATTTCCTGCTACTTCCAGTTCACAGTACAACTCCGCATAGCCCGTAAATTACTCTTTTATACTCGGAGTCTTCTCCAGTTCGCAGAATAAACATCACCAATCCAGACCAACCTGTCTAGATTTGCTTCACACATCATGTCTATTCCGTACTACATATTTTCAGATCTATATGCAAGACTTACAGTGATTTCATGAATCAACCCAACAGAAATCCCTCGACACTTCACCTTTTGGTGGGGGATTCCATGCATTTATAAAAATAATGACTTCACATGTCCAAGGAGGAAGATCGTTACCCTTGAAGTTCTCTTTGGAGCAATGACAAAGATTTTCTGCGCGGATGGAAATGAGCGCCTCACTTTCCCCTTCGCGGATCTAGCCTCAGATCATGCTTCCGATGAGGAAATCTCCTTCAGCACCTTAACCAAGATCCACCCAAACCCTAGCTCCAGCCGTGAGTTCTCTTCTCCAAAACTAGGATGAAATGAAGAGAGAGAGTGAGAAGGAAATAATGAATTCCTCCTCCCAACCCCTCTGCATATGTGGACTCGGGTTTCACCCCAACCACATGATTTCTTCTCATCCTAAAGCAACAGCCACGATTTGAGTTGAAAAGTCAACCCACCGCTTTGTCCAGGCAGCCGACACCGCTATTACTATCAAAATGAATTTGTCGAAAGGATACCTGACAACACTATGTTCGTCGAAATTGCATTCGTCGAACATTGTTCGACGTTCGTCGACCGTTGGTCGACATTCGTCGAAAGAATGCAATCAATATAACAGCATATACGTCGAGTGCTGGTTCGCCTTTTTTCGATAGCAGGTTCGACGTGCGTCTCACGCCGGTTCGACGTGCATCGCACGCCGGCCCGACGTGCGTCGCACGCCGGCCCGACGTCCGTCGCACGCCGGCCCGACGTCCGTCGCACGCCGGCCCGACGTCCGTCGCACGCCGGCCCGACGTCCGTCGCACGCCGGCCCGACGTCCGTCGCACGCCGGCCCGACGTCCGTCGCCCGACGTCCGTCGCCGGCCCGACGTCCGTCGCAACCCGGCCCGACGTCCGTCGCACCCCGGCCCGACGTCCGTCGCACCCCGGCCCGACGTCCGTCGCACCCCGGCCCGACGTCCGTCGCACCCCGGCCCGACGTCCGTCGCACGCCGGCCCGACGTCCGTCGAATGCCTTCCTACTCCTTTTTAGGGTGTTACAATCCTCACCTCCTTACAGAAATTTCGTCCCGAAATTTGAAACAGCTATCAGAAACCAGCAATAAATATGTTACAACCTATATTTTCTCCACAAAACAAATGTTACAACATTTTATACAAACAACTCAGGAAATTCAACATGAATGGTTTGCTCCCGCTCCCATGTTTGCTCCTCATGGCCACAGTTGTCCCACTAGACCTTGACCATCCCGATTATCTTGTTCTGCAGCTACTTAACCGCTTGATCCTCGATCCGAATGGGCCTAACCTTCATCATTAGCCCAGATTCGACCGGTATGCGATCATTCACAATCACCTGAGCTGGATCTTTCACGGCTTTTTGAAGCACTGACATGGGGAACACATCATGCAATCCACTCAATTCTGCCGAAAGCGCTAGCCTATAGGCAGTTTCTCCAACTCGCTCCACTACTTCAAACGGACCAAGATACCTTAGACTTAACTTTTTAAAGCACCGAATCCTGGACACGCCCTTGAATGGTCTGATTTTCAAGTATACCCACTTGCCAACCGCAAACTCTATGTTTCGGTGCTTGGCGTTGTAGTACTTTGTCTGCCTATCTTGGGCTATCAATAGACTCTCCCAGATAGAGCTTATTTTCGAATTAGCCTCTTCGACTTCCTTACACTTATACAACTTAGACTCGTCTGTTTCCGCCCAAGCTAATGGTGTACGACACTTCCTACCACACAAAGCTTCAAAAGGCACAATATTTATACTAGCTTGATAGCTATTATTGTAGGCGAACTCTACCATATAGAGATGGTCTTCCCACCTCTTCTCGAAATCCAAGGCACACATTCAGAGCATGTCCTCCATCATTCTATTGGTCCTCTCAGCCTGGCCATCCATTTGTGGATGAAAGGCCGTACTGAACGTTAATTTTGTCCCCAATAATTGATGGATTAGCCTCCAATCAGTCGAAGTGAAGTGCCCGTCTCGATCACCTACGATGCTACGAGGAACACCGTGCAATCATACTGTTTGTTCGACATAAAGTGTTAACCCAGAAATCCACGATCCCTCCCAAGGTAGCTAACCTGCTAGTCGCGGCCTGCTCTAGGTTCTCCCTGTAGGACCCGACCAGTGTAAGCGTGGGCGGACAGACTTCTCAATCCGCCCAGGCCGTGCGGCTAGGGCGGTCTCACCGGTCTGACCGCCTAGGTCATGCAGCGGCCGCTTGTTCTGCATTGGCTGCAGACTACTTCCTCTGTCCGCCCCTGCAGGACACGTAGTTTGATCAGCTAACCGCACAGATTCACTGCACCAACAGATGTGGTCCACCCAACTATGTGGAGGACTCAGACTCCTATCTTCCAAGACCACCACATCGCCAGGCGACCTGCCTCCTGGCCGCCCAACAATATGTATAAAACCTCTGGTCGCCAGGCAGGAGACAACTCTCCTGGTCTCCCACCAACGGGCGCAACATACTCCACTTCAGTTCGCTCGACAGTCGGCGACCTGCCTTCAGGTCATCCAATAGAGGGCAACAATCTCAAGGCCGTCCAACAGAAGGAGGAATTCAACAAATGTGGCGACTTGCTTTTTCAGTCCGCCAGGTCGCCCAGTCGTCCAGCACTCGCCCACATACAGTTCGCGTATTCTATCTCAGTCTTCCCAAGGAGCGTTGATGCTCCAGCTCCGTCAATCCGCAAACATCCTGCAGACTCTTCTTCAGTCCGCCAGGTTGTCATCCCCTCACCAAGCGTAAGCCTCTAGTAGAGGTGGACTTATCTCATCCGCCGCGGGCTGGGCAGACTCTTCCAGTCCGCCACTAAGCTTTATAGCTTTCCTGCAGTAGAGGCGGACTCACTACGTAGTACGCCACTCAGCTTTCCAACCACATCTTCCCGGTAAGGGGCGAACTACACCTCAGCCCACATACCTTGGCGAGGGCTCGCTCCGCACAGTAGAGGTGGACTCGTCCCAGTCTGCCAACAATAGATCAGCTCCAGAAGACGTCCCTAACCGCATATCATGGTGCAGACTAGACGGACTCCTTATTTTACTCGCACAACTCACCGACTCACCGAGGGTGACGTTACCTAAAGCCGTTACCTCCTTGGGCCTATAAATAGACCCCCATACCTCTCATTCAATGGACAGAGGCTCACGCACGAGGGAAACTGACGACAAGGTCAAGCATCAGATCTTGCGGGCTTCACTTTCCAGTCCGCGCCACCTCACATTTCCTCTCATCCAAATCGCGCGGTCTGCTCGCCTTCCTCTAGCAAGCTGCAGGATCAGTTAACCACATGGTCTGCCGACCTCTCAGCTCAGTCCGTGCGGCCTCCTCTAGCAATTTCTTTCCTTAGCCTCCAGCTTCCCCCTTCGCACCCTTTATTTTCTTTCCATAAAAAGGTACAACTCAAACTGTAACAACTAAATATTAATAAAAGGAAAGTCCATCGTAAGAGTGGCATTTAAGCCATGGCGGGCGAAGTCTGTTGTTGCCACTGCTAGCGGCCTCCTCTTCTTATCAGCTCTCCTCTATTGTCATCATCCTGCATAACCAACTATCAAAGTAACCATCTGATTGACAGTTCCTAAACAACCTCACTGCCATTTCCGCACTCGGATCAACATCCTCCTCTCCTCTATCCACACAACTCTTGATCAAGTGCTTTCTCCACTCTCGAGCAATCAGAAGCTCTACCTCTCCGTTATCCCCGCAACCTCATTCCTCAATCAACCTCTTCGCCTCATCTTAGCCTGTGAGTCCGAACACACCCGTTAGCTGCTGGTGCCCGCGACAACCTCTATTCTCTATTTCCGCGCATCAATAGTTAACACGCGACCTTCAGATCTCGAACAGATTGTGAAAACCGGCAGTTATCCATGTTAGATCATCAATCAGCCGAGAACTTTCCTCGAATTCCTGGTGAAGACTCACTTCGGGAAGCCTTGGAGCAATCACACCATGAAACTGCCCAACAATCTCCCCCTATTTGGGTGAGGTCACTGATATAAATGAAATAAAGACATTCACAAAGCAGAAAAATATATCTGGTAGGAAAAATTGAAATATGCAGCAGATATTTACATAGTAGCTTTGTGATAGTAAATAGATATAAAGTTCAGATAAATAGAAACAAAATAAAATACTCTCATTTCTTCTTCTTTTGCTTTTCTTTTTGCTTGTCCTCTTTCTCTTTGTCAAAAGGCTGTGTAAACTTGATTTCCCTATTTGGATTTGCTGCTTGCCTCTTGGATATTGTCATATCAGCAGCTCCAAAAATATTCATGGAGGTAGCTCTAGGCACAACAGCCTCTGGATGTAGGTTCATGTAAGCATCTACATTAAAGAATTTATTAGCTTTTTCATACCTTTTTAGTTCTTCCTTTCTGTATTTGGACAATCTTGAATATTGGGATGGATCTTTCCCTTCAGCTTTAGCTTTGTTTATCATTGATAATCCAACAAGTTCCTGAAACCTGGCCATTCTAGAAGTTGTCTTTGTCTCTGGATCCACAAATGGTATGGGTGGAGACTCTAGCCTTTTAGGACTGTCAACTTTTTATGGTTCAAGAGCTTGTCGTTGCTGTTGCTGATGATGTTGTTGTTGTTGTTGTTGTTGTTGTTGTCTGTTTGAAGAGTACCTCTGCTGGCTGCTTCCTTGAGGTGTTGAGGATCTACCATGATGCCTATGATAGGTTTGAGCATATGAGGTAGACCTCTGAGAAGTGCTACCTAAAGCACCAGCAGTAGGTGGAGGAGGAGGAGGACCTTTCCAGTGCCTCTGAGGAGGAGGAGAATATCTCCTACTTTTCATCTTTGCTTTCTGCTCATTTTTAGAAATCCACATCCAAGCTGCCATCCCATGGTATGTAGTGGTTTTCTGTAGAATATAATAAGGTGTGTTATGTGTGAGATTTGTCTTGGGAGCAACAACTGGAGGAGCCTTTCTTTTCTTTAAGACTTTCTTCTTGGCAGTAGGGCTATCATCAGAATCATCAATATCATCATCATATTTATCAGAGGAGGATCCCTGAGTATTATCATATAAGTCATCCAGAGCTTTCAGAAGATCATTAGAAATCTGCTTTTCAACATGAGGTTGTGCTTGAGGTTCTGGAGCTAGAGCAACTTCTTGAACAACTATTTCAGCAATACTTTCAGCAGCTAATAAATTTTCCTGTTGTATATATGCCATAATTATTTCGTCTAAATATGGCAGTGGACTGGCATCCATCTTGTATGCTGGAGCTGAGATGGATTTTGGAGAGGAAATTTCCTTGGAGGGGAATTATACATCTAGTAGCTTTGTTAAAAGTGCAGATTAGATCTGAAATACTCTAGAGGGGGGAGGGGGTGAATAGAGTATTGTGCTCACTATAAAACTTTTTACAACTTTTGTTATAATCCTAAGTGAACAAGTCAACAAATAAAATAAATAAGCACAGCAAACCATCTAATTACAGAGCACAGCCAAAACAAAAGAAAAAGGGCAACCAGACGACACAAGAAATTTTATAGTGGTTCCCCAACCTGGGTACATCCACTCTTCTACCACCCTGGTAGGAATCCACTCAGGTTTTTGATCAGGTGCCTGACACCAATGAGCTTTTGTTCAGGTGCTCAAAAACCAAAACCTCAAGTCTTTTGGAAGGAGACTTGCAACCAAGAATAATTTTGAAGGGAATTAAAACCCTATACAAGAGTTGGAAGAAAGGTGATGGTGTTTAATCTTTCTCAATAACCACTGAGAATACTGTGGATTGTTGTTAGCAGATTTGCTCCCCCTGAGATCAGGAAAATTGGAGCACTGCTTCAGGGTGACATGTCTTGAAATCTTGAGTGCCTGGACCAGAGATTGCTTTAGGAACTTCTTTGACAGATAGAGTTTTTGTTGTCCTTTTGAAGTTGTCCTATAGAATTCAAGATGTTTTCTGGCCTGGGCTGATTGCAGTAGAACTTTAGATTTCTGTATGATTGTTCTTCTGTGCAATCTGTCTGTGTGTCTGACTAACTGTATGCAAGATTACTTTTTTTTTCTCTTTCTTTTTCTGTGTATATATTTCTGAATGAAGAATCCTTTTGAAATTTGAATGCTTGAGCAGTAATTGTAGTCGGCCTGGGAAGGAAGTGGCAATCAATGATTTCCCTAACTGTCCCATGGAAAAACAGCATGAAATAATCCAAGATTAATTGCACGTTCTAACGGTAACATTCCGAGAAGATCTGACATTAATTGTTCAGGAATCATCGCCAAGGAATGAGACGGGAAACCTGAAGAAGACCTAATCTGGAATTGTCGAACGAAGAACAAGAATCATCGAACTGAGTTCACAGTACGTCGAGCTGAGCTTGAGTTCGTCGATCAGACAATAACACTTAGTCTTCTAGGAAAACCTGTCAATTATGCTTCAACATTCGTCGAACTGACAATCTGTATTTGTCGAGCTGAGAACCAAATTCGTCGAGCTGAGAAGTTGAGAACTTGAGGTCCAAGTTCGTCGAGCTCAGAATCTAGTTCGTCGACCGAAGCTTGAAGCTGGACTTAGAAAAATTTTGAAGTTGTCCTGACTTTAGCTTGTTGAAGAATCTCAGTCTTCGTCGAACAGAGAACACAGATCGTCGAGCTCAGCACAAAGAATTGTCTCACGATCGTCGAGCGCCGAACACCTTTCGTCGAGCTGAGTTCGACGAACGTCGAACTCATTTGACTTAGTCTTGAAAACTTCTAGTTCTGGAGTCTCTGATGGTCATGATGAAATCTGGTCACTCTGAAGTTGAACCTAATGACTTGAGCTAGAGTCTAGGACACAAAATTGACCCTGGCTATACATGATGGGTCACATCCTAAGCTAGTGAACCTAGCCCAAATCAACTAGGGATCCAACAATCTCCCCATATTTGGGTGAGGTCACTAAGAGACTCAAAGCATAAACAAACAGATAAACAAAGCAGGAAAAGAAATATATCTAGCAGAGAATTACCAACACATGCAACAGATATATATATACATGGCATTGTTTAAACAAAAAGCATAGTTTGAAAACAAATGCAGAAAGAAAATGAAACAAAATAAGGATTACTTCTTTTGCTTTTTCTGCAAAGGTTTGTCTTCTGTTTTCTTTTCTCTTGGCTTTTTGAAGATGATTTCTCTCTTTGGATCTGAAGCCTGAGCCTTTTTCATAGTCATATCAGCTGCCCCAATAATATTCAGTGATGTAGCTCTGGGGACAACTGCTTCTGGATGGAGCTTCATATAATCATCAACATTGAACAGTTTACTGCCTTTGTCAAACCTTTTCAACTTTTCTTTTCTGTACTTTGACATTGTTGTTAAACCTGATGTGTCTTTTCCTTCAGCCTTTGCTTTATTGATCAAAGAAAGTCCAATTAGCTCCTAGAATCTGGCCATTTTAGCAGTATTAGAAGTTTCAGGATCTTCAAATGGAATTGGAGGAGAGTATGGCCTTTTTGGACTGTCAGCTTTCTGTTCTTCAGGGGTATGTTGCTACTGCTGCTAATGGTGTTGTTGCTGATTACCTGAGGATGGTTGCCTCTGCTGGCTGCTTCCAGATGATCTCCCTGACTGTCTCTGATATGTTTGCATGGGGGCAGATCTTTGAGAGCTAGAAGAGCCAGTGGCACCAGCTGCTGGAGGAGGAGGAGGAGGTGGATCCTTTCTGTATCTGTGCACTGGAGGAGGAGAATATCTCCTACTTCTTTTCCTTTCCTTCTGTTGGTTCTTAGATAACCACATCCATACAGACATTCCCTTATATGGTGTAACATTATGCAAAATGTAATAAGGGGTGTTAGCAGTTGGATTAGGCTTAGGAGCTGGAGGAGGAGGAGCCTTCCTTTTCTTTGATAGCAACTTCTTTTTCTTACTGGCAGCATCTTCATCTGAATCATCATCATCATCATCTTCTTCATTATCAGAACCCTGAGGGTTATCATAAAGAGCATCCCAAGCTTTTAAAGCTTTATCATCAATAATAGCTTTTGTTGTAGAAGGCGCAGAAGTTGAGGTTTCAGGAACTGGAATTTCAGCAACAGGTGAGGAGGAGACTGTACAGGAATCAGGAATGATGGGGACAGAGCTTTCAGTTGCTGCCTTATTTTCCTCCTCAATGTTAGCCAGGATTAGCTCATCCAAATCAGGCATAGGAGAGTCATCCATAACAAAACTTGGGGCTGAGATATCTTATGGAATAACTTCTGGACTAGCTGCAGAGATTGAAGCTAAAGCAAGAATAGCAAAAATGTCACAGAGTTGCTTAGCAATTGCTGGACTAACTGGAGAAGTATAGGGTACAATAGCCAAAAGTGGCTTAGTAAAATCTGCTGGAAGAAACTGCATATGTACAGTATCAAAAACTTGCAGTAATTCTGGTAGATTAACTGTGGGATTCATAATGAAATCACCAACAGTTTTTATTTGCTCAACTGACTCATTTAGGTCAATGTCAGTATCCATAAAATGAATTAATTCAATCATCTTAGAATCAAATTATGGCAAAATATCTGTATCTGTATCTGAAACTGCTGCTGTAGAAGGAGCTGCTAGTGTATCCGCTGCTGTATCTGCATCTGCTGCTGCTTCATCATAGAGCATCTCCCCCTTCCTGGGTTTAGGAGAACCTGGATCCAGGCCCCTGAATGAAGAGGAGGCAGCAGAAAGGGCGGAAATTTGAATAGATAAAGAATGAATGGAATTCACAAGAGGTGTAATGGCCTCTGTGATAAGAGATTTGATGATAGGAGTAAGAATGGTGATGATAGATGAGATGGTAGATGAATCAAAGGAGGAAGGGGAAGAGGATGGAATGGAGGGGGAATAGCAGATATGTGATGAGTGGATGGTGATGAAGATGGAATGGGGGCATCTGGCATGATAGAGTCTGTGGGTATGTTGTAAGAGGGAATGGAGGACAATTGAGGGGGAAGAGGAGACTGAGGAGGTGTAGGGATATCGGTGTCATGAGGTGAAGATGGGGGTGTTGGAATGTTGGTGATGTCCAGAGGTGGAGATGGAGGTGGAGTAGGCATAGAAGAAGGCTGCTTGGCTGGAAGGGGTGCTGGAAGAGATGGTGAGAGCACTAGCACTGCCTTCACAGCCCTAGTGCTCTCAGAAGCAGGGATGTAAGAGGAGGAAGCCTTGGAGGGCTTGGAGATCGTCCTCTCCCATCTGCCAAACAAGGTGCAGGTGAGGCGCTTGCTGGCATTGATGAAGATGGTCGGGGAGACCATGAGTTCACTAGCCGTTTCCTGGAGGAAGATCCCCAGGATTCTTCCGAAACAAACTTCTTTCTTGCTGTTCTTTTTCTTAATCAACTCAAAGAAAATCTTACTCCAATCAACAGGACGCTTGTTCACCACCGCGCACATGATAAGAAATTGATGTCTGATTATGTAGTCATGTGCGGTGTGCTTGCCCATCAGTATCTTTCCCACAATATCCGGCAAAAACTGATAAGCGGCAGAAAGTTGTTTCTTCAACAACTTGTTAGGGTTGCTTCCGGAAAATGCCATTAACTTCAGCATTTCACTAAATTCTTCAGAGTCCATTTCCATATTATCTTCTCCATTTACCAAACCAAAAATCTCAGAGAAAACGACGGGATATAGGGAAACAGCAGTACTCCCGATAGTTCCTGTCAATGTATCATCCTCAAAAGCAGTAGATGTGTATACCCATTCTCGAATTTCAGTTCCATGTAGTTTAATCCTTCTGGTCATGAAATCTTTGAGATGAAGTTCTTCTAGTAGTTCCAGGATATAGAGAAATATGGGGTCAGAGTGCTGGAAAGAATCGAAATCCATATCAAAACCAGTATCGAAGTTCATGGTGGCTAAGGTGCTCGCTAGAATCGCCATTGATGACCTGCAAGAAAGACACAGAGAAAACGACGATCAAGAGCAAAGGAACTGAAAGTGCGGGACGGAGGTCGAAGAAAACCTAGATATAAGTTTTCCAGAATATGAATCGACAAACTCCGTTCTACGAAAAAGAAACAATTCTTCGAACTGAGGTCGACGAAATAAATTATAGACAAATAATTCGTCGATCTCATCCAGAAGAATCGAAAACAGTTCGTCGAACTCCGTTCGACGAAATGTCTTCTGAAGCAAAGTTCGTCGATCTCCGGTCGACGAAAATAATTTCCACACAGAGAATTCGTCGATCTCCGTTCGATGAAAATCTCTCAAACTTTCCCTAATTCGTCGAACTCCGTTCGACGAACTCTGGAAAATTCGTCGAATGCAGACAGAAACTAATTTAACTCTTCTCCATTAATCATACCCAGTTGATTTATAAAGAACAGATGAGTTTTCTCATCCAAGGGTTTGGTGAAAATGTCTGCTCTCTGTAAATCAGTAGAAATATGGATTAAGTTAATTTTCTTTTTGTCTATATTATCTCTAATGAAATGATGTCTTATTTCAATATGCTTAGTCCTAGAATGGTGAACTGGATTCTGTGCTATAGCAATAATACTAGTATTATGACAAAATAATGTTGAATTATTTAAGTTAACACCATATTCTAGGAGTTGGTTTTGTATCCATAACATTTGTGAACAGCAGCTGCCAGCAGTCATGTATTCTGCTTCTGCAGTTGATGTAGACAAAGATGTTTGCTTTTTACAAAACCAGGAGACAAGTCTCATACCCAGGAACTGGCAAGTTCCAGAGGTACTCTTCCTGTCCACTCTACATCCAACATAGTCAGCATCTGAGTATCCAGTTAACTCAAACTATGACTCTGCAGGATACCAGAGTCCTAGATTAGGACAACTCTTTATATATCTCAAAATTATTTTTAAGAAAATAAGGTGAGATTCTTTAGGGTTCACTTGGAACCTAGCACAAAGGCATGTGACAAACAATATATCAGGTCTGCTAGCTGTTAGGTATAATAGGGATCCAACAATTGCCCTATAATGTTTCTGATCTACAGGTTTCCCTGCTGCATCAGAATCCACAATAGCATTAGTAGTCATAGGTGTTTTCATTCCTGAAGCATCACCCATCCCAAACTTCCTAATAAGCTCTTTAGCATACTTATCTTAGGAGAGGAAGATACCATCAGGGAGCTGCTTCACTTGAAGACCAAGAAAGTAGGAAAGCTCACCCATGCTACTCATCTCAAATTTAGAATGCATGAGGTCAGCAAACCTCTTGCATAATTTGGGATCAGTAGATCCAAAAATGATCTCATCCACATATATTTGTACTAACAAAATTTGGTCCTTATGACTTCTAGTGAAAAGAGTTTTATCTATGGTTCCTCTTTTAAATTTATGCTCTAAAAGAAAGCTTGCTAAGGTCTCATACCAAGCTCTTGGAACTTGCTTTAAACCATAGAGAGCTTTATGCAATTTTAATACAAAAGAGGGTTGAGTTAGAGAGATAAAACCTGGAGGTTGTTCTACATAAACCTCTTCTTGAAGCACTCCATTCAGAAATGCACTTTTGACATCCATTTGGAACACTTTGAATCTCCTGTGAGCTGCATAGGCAAGGAATATTCTTATGGCCTCTAACCTTACAACAGGGGCAAATGTTTGTTCATAATCAATTCCTTTCTCTTGCCTGTAGCCTTTAGCAACAAGCCTAGCCTTGTTTCTCACTATGTTCCCTTGAGCATCTTGCTTGTTCTTGTAGACCCATTTGGTTCCAATAACTGGGTAGTTATGGGGTCTTGGAACGAAATCCCAAACTCTACATCTCTCAAACTGATTTAGTTCCTCTTGCATTGCAAAGATCCAGTGGGGATCTTGACCAGCTTCATGGATGGTGAGAGGTTCAATTTGAGAGAGAAAACAGGCATGCAACAAGTCTTGATTAAGTTGATATCTTGTCTGTACACCTACTGAAATGTCTCCAATCACTTGAGATCTGGGGTGATCTTTAAGTGTGACAAGATAAGTTGGTGGAGTTTGTTCAGCAACAGCTTCTGTATTTAATTCCTCTTGTGGAATGGTACTAGCTGTTGAGGGAAGTTCAGCCACTTCCACTTGAAGTTCTTCTTCACTGTCTTCAGCAACCTGTGGAGTAGGATGGGTTGACACCTCTTGGGTAAGGTTTAGTCCATCCATAGACTCACACAGTTGTGGAACTTGCAAAAAGCTATTGCTAGAAATCTCTTTCTCCTTATAAGACATGTTAGCTTCATCAAAAGATACATGGACAGTTTCTTCAATTTTAAGAGATGATTTATTGAAAACCCTATAGGCCTTTCTTACTTGGGAGTATCCTAGAAAAATCCCTTCTTCAACCTTAGCCTCAAACTTTCTAATGTATCTTTTGTTATTAGTGTGAATGTAACATATACAACCAAAAACTTTAAAGTATGTGATTTTAGGTTCTTCCCTTTAAGTAATTCATAGGGGATCTTATTTTTTAGCTTATGTATAAGGCTTCTATTCAGGACATAGTAAGCAGTGTTTACATCTTCTGCCCAAAAGGATAGAGGCATGTAAGCATCTGCCAATAATGTGCCTGCAGCTTCAATGAGTGTCCTATTTTTCCTTTCAGCAACCCCATTTTGTTGGGGAGTTCTAGGAGCTGAGAAGCACTGCCTGATACCTTCTATAACACCTCCTATCCGTCGCATAGCATATAGCAGTAGGTCCGGCCGGGGCCCGACGCCGTATGCCACAGACAGACCGGGTGGTTACTCATGGAAACCATCCAACTAATCATAACGTCCTACACATAGCATTCTAGCGGAAGCAGTTTATATAAGTTACAATAAAGAACCCAACACTAAAGCATGAATGTCCACTAATACCAAATAGGAATGTTATACATACACCAGTACAAGCCTTAAGGCCTTACAAAATTGTTCACTTGATATTACATGTTTTACAAATAACGGCACGCAGGCCGGTCATACATGAATAAAATAGTAAACACTCCAACTAGGCCTTCAAGGGCCGGCTTCGCAATTTGGGCTTTAGCCAGCTATTGACCGCTTGGTCCAGCAGCACCTGCAAGCAACATAACCGGCGCACGGTGGCAAACAAAAAGGCAAATGTCAGCAATGCTGACCAAATTATAACGATCCTGCCCCCAACTCGGGGCGGCGATGCTCCTTCCCTGCAATTTTATTAGCACAAGCGAGCAATATAATAATATTCATTTCATCACAGGCGTAGGCTCAAACGGCCACACACCCCGTGCACTCATGGCACATTCTCGGTGAACCGGTCGATGTCACGTCAGTTAAAGCCATAGACATTCCGGACCCACCACCGCCACTTGGACGACCAAACATATGAGCAATTTGTTTTCCCGGCATGGGTCACGACAATTTAAGCCATAGACCGCCGAAGACTCTCATCTATGCTGACGACAAGTGCCACGTAACCTTAGGTCTCTTTAACCAGAACGACATAGAAATGGGTACGGTTCCATCTAACCCGTGCTCACGTCGCAATGACAATGTAAGCCATATGAGCAGGTCAAACGTCTCCCGAGTCCCATTTTCGTCACATAATTTCACATAACTCGGTTATGTTCAAGTTGGCTCTCAGGCCTCCATGTTGGCAAGATCACACATCGCCCAGTTTTCCGGGTGCACCTTAGGGTTAGTCCCCAAGGCTCCCTGTTGCAATCTACCACGTAGAAAACCCGAAAAACAACCAATCGCACAGAGTCTTCTCCGGCATTTATGCAATGCAACATCAGTGATCCAGACCAACATGTCCGGGTAGGCTTCACACAACATGCCTATGTCCGTTCTCGCTTACGGACTCTAACAATGGGGACTATTCATATCTACCTGAAGGAACGCCTCCAACTCACCGCAAACTCGCGAGAGCGGGCTTCCCTTTTGCAAAAGAAGTAGAGCTTAACATGCTCAAGAAGAGGGTCGTTACCCTTGCGTTCTTCTTTGGCGCCATGGAAAAGTAAGCAGATGAAAAGCACCGCACTAGCTTTGCCTCCGTGGATCCGGAGTCGGCTCGCGATTTGGAGCTTCGAAGCTCCTCCAATGGCCGGATCTAGCTTCTTCTTCCTTCCTTGGCTCTCCTCTCTCTCTAAGCTTTAGAAAGATAACAACTCATGAAAAGTGAGGGTTTCTAAGGCCCAATCCCGGGTATATCCCATCAAGAACAACCCCCAGCCGTTGGATCATCAATTAAAGAAACGAACGACTTTGATTCAGGGCTAAAATGTCCAATCTGGATCGCACACGGCCTGGCACACGCCCGTGTCCAGGGCCGTGTGCCTCATTCGCCGTCAAATTAGACTCACCTGGAACAACACACAGGCATCGAACATGCCCGTGTTCGACCTGACACACCCATGTTCCACCTGACATGGCCGTGTGGCCAGCCGTGTACCCCCATCGATTTTCCCCGAAAACAACCCGAGCACTGTACGGGTTCTAGGACACGCCTGTGTCCTTTCCCGTGTCTACCTCAACATGCCTGGGCTCCAGGCCGTGTACAGGGTCTCGACACTCGACACTTCGTCGAGCAAATATCGTCGACCTAACGACACGGCCTTGGACACGCCCGTGTCCTAGGTCGTGTGCCTTGTCTCGACACATCGTCGAGCAAAGCTCGTCGACTCCCCGGGACGAGTGTAGACACGGGTAGACACGCCCGTGTCGCAGGCTGTGTGCCATGTCTCTACACTTCGTCGAGCGCAGAGTGTCGACTTCGCGGTCTGAGTGTCGACACGGGTCGACACGCCCTGCGACATGCCCGTGTCGCAGGCCGTGTGCCCAGTCTCGACGCAATGTCGAGAGCAAAATGTCAACTTCGCCGGCTGAGTGTCGACACAAGCTTGACACGCCTTGGGACACGCCCGTGTCCCAGGCCGTGTGCCTCCTGCCAGAACCCAAAACTGGCCCAAAACGTCCCCCTTCGCTATTTTGAGTTTCGGGGCGTTACAACTCTCCCCCTCTTAACAGAATTTCGTCCACGAAATTATATAAAGGAAAGACATGTACAAAACCAAAATTTGTACCTGAGCGGAAAAACTCCGGATACTCGTCAAGCATATTCTGCTCTCGCTCCCAAGAGAGCTCCTCACGACCGCAATTGCCCCACCGGACCATGACCACCCTGATCTCTTTATTGCGTAGTCGCTTGACCTCCGAGTCCTCAATCCGCACGGACTTTACTTTTGTCGTCAACCCACTATCAACCGGTGCTTGATCAACCGCGATCACTAGCATAGGCTCTTGTACCGCCTTCTGTAGCACCGAAATATGGGATACATCATGTAGACCACTAAGCTCCACTGAAAGCTTCAATTGATAGGCCGCTTCACCAACCCGCTCCAGAACCTCAAACGGCTTGATCTTTTAAAGTACACCCAGTCACCCATAGCGAACTCCACGTTCCTGTGCTTGGCCTTATAGTACTTCGCTTGCCGGTCCTGAGCGATAAGCAACCTCTCCCGAATGGTTCTCACCAAAGGAGCAACATCCTCCACTTCTAATCGCTTATAAAACTTTGACTCACCCGTTTCTAGCCAAGACAACGGCGTGCGACATCTTCTACCATATAAAGATGGTCTTCCCATTGCTATCCAAAGTCCAAGACACACATGCGGAGCATGTCTTCCATGGTTCTATTGAACTTCTCGGTCTGCCCATCCGTTTGCGGGTGAAAGGCTGTGCTGAATTTTAACTTTGCCTCCAACATTTGCTGCACAAGCCTTCAATCATTGGACGTGAACCGCCCATCTCGGTCACTCACGATGCTGCGGGGCACACCATGAAGCCGTACTATGTTATCCACATAAAGTTTTGCCAACTTCTCCACCGGATCATCCTTCCTATGCGGAATGGAATGCGACACCTTCGTTAACCGATCCAAGACCACCCAAATGGCGTCGTTCCCCTTTTGCGACCTTGGCAAACCGTGCACAAAGTCCATAGAGATGTCGTCGAATTTCCACTCCGGAATAGGCAAGGACTTCAGAAATCCTCCCGGCTTTTGGCACTCCGCCTTCACCAAGGCGCAAGTTTGGCACTTCGCCCCGTAGAGCGCCACATCTTTCTTCAAACCCGGCAACCAAAATAGTTTCTTGACGTCGCGGTACATCTTCGTGCTCCCCGGGTGAATCAAGTACTTGGTATGGTGTGCCTCGTACAACAATTCCACCTGCAAATTACCCACACTTGGGACGCACAGACGACCGTCTTTTCAAAGTAATCCATCCTCCACAACGAATTGGGAATTTGACCCATCCAGAACCTCTACCATGAACTGCTTCATATGAGCATCCATATCCAAAGCCTGCTGAATACGATCAGCCAGGTCATATTGGACTTCAGTCCAATGCAGAACTGCTTCAGCACTTGATTGCCTATCCACGCAAACAATCTCCAACGCCTTCAACTCCCGCAACAACCGCTCATCATGCACCAATAGCCAATTGGCTTGAGCTAGGGCTCGGTGACTCAACGCGTCCGCAACCGTATTACCTTTACCAGGCACGTATTGGATCTTGAATGTATAGTCTTCCAAGAACTCCATCCATCTACGCTGCCGCATATTCAGATCCTTCTGATCAATCAGATACTTCAGGCTCTTATGATCGGTGTAGATATCAATCTTCACACCGTATAAAATTATGCCTCCACAACTTCATGGCAAAACTCATGGCCGCTAACAACAAGTCATGGACCGGATAGTTTCTCTCGTGCACTTTTGGCTGTCTCGAGCCATAAGCTAGTACACTTCCGTGTTGCAGTAGCACGCAACCCAAACCGCTGCCCGAAGCATCACTGTAAATCTCATAGCCTTCGGTCCCACATGGCGAACTCAGCACAGGCATCGTGGTCAACCGACACTTCAACTCCTCAAAAGCTCGCGGGCACTCCGGCGTCCAAACGAACTCATGCTCCTTCCTCGTCAAAGTAGTGAGGGGTAACGCTATCCACGAGGAGTTCTCTACGAAGTGCCTGTAATAGCCGGCAAGCCCCAGAAAGCTCCGAACTCCTGCTACCTAGAAAGCTCAGGCCACTCCCGCATCGCAACACTCTTCGCCGGTTCCACTACAATACCTTCCTCACTCACTTTAAGACCGAGGACGCCACTGAGGATGACCAAAACTCGCACTTCGAGAACTTGGCATACAATTGATTCTTCCTTAGCGTCTCCAAACCAAAAGAAGATGCTTGAAGTGATCTTCCTTACTCTGCGAGTACACCAGAATATCGTCGACGAAGACAATCACAAAAAGGTACAAGTACTCCCGGAAGGTCCTGTTCATCAAATCCATGAACACTGACGGGCATTAGTCGGCCCAAACGGCAAGGCCGTAAACTCATAACGCCCGTATCCTGTACTGAACGTTATCTTAGGGATATCACTCTCCCTTATCCAATTTAGAGTACGTCATTGACCCGACCAACTGATCACAAAGATCATCGATCCTTGGGATTGGGTACTTGTTCTTTTCCGTTAACTTGTTGAGCTCCCGATAATCAATACATAACCTCAAGCTTCCGTCCGTCTTCTTAATAAGGAGGGTCGGTGCGCTCCAAGGCAAAGGACTTGGACGCACATACCCTTGCTCCAACAAATTTTAGAAGTTGCACCTTCAGCTCCGCCATTTCCTTAGGCGCTAGCCGATATGAAGAGCGTGACACAGGCTTTGCACCTGGTATTAGCTCAATCATGAAATCTATCTCCCGTTGAGGCGGGGCTCCAGGAAGATCTCTAGGGAACACATCAGGGTACTCCGATACCACTAAAATATTAACCAACGCGGGCTTCGGCTTTGCAACCTCCACTAGTGTACAGAACAGCTCTGCACTAGCACGAACCGCCTTCAGCACCTGAAGAGTAGACACCAACGTCTTGCTCGACCTCTTTGAGCCCGTAAAGGTCGTCTCACGACTTGCTCCCAGCTTGACTTCCTTGCTACCGCAAACTATATAGGCTTGCTGCTCCGAGAGCCAGTCCATGCCAAATATAACGTCGAACTCCACCAACGGAAGTAACGACGCTTGCAAATCGAACTCCTGATTCTCAATCCAAAACTAAGCGCAACAAATTCTACCCGCGCACAATGAGCACCATTGGACTATAACGCATCCAATTTGTCTCTTACCATCGAAGGAGGTACTCCGACGCACAAGTAAATTCCTAATAAAGGAATGCGAAGCTTCCTAAACGAACGGTGCTCTCGCAGATAAAGTAAAGTCGCAACAAGGCTTAGCACCAGTAGTTCTAAGCTAACATGCACAAGGGCGACAAGTATTTAATGCAAAACTATCTTTAAATGATACCTGTCGTCACGATAGCATGCTTCTTCTCGGACTTGGGACGTCCGCTCCAGCAGTCTCGGGCGAAGTGCCCCGGTTTTCCACAAGTGAAACATGCGCTCGGGGTTCGACCCGTAGTCAGCCCAGAAGTAGCAGAAGGAGCTTGACCCGAAGTCCTATGCTTCTTATACCATTTTTGATATCCAGACTTTGAGGTGTTCGGCACTTTGAATGTCGTCTCCTTTGAACTAAAGTCCTTGACTACTCCTGACATAGCTTTCTTGGCCTTCTTAGCACCTTTCCAACAGTCTCGGGCAAAGTGCCCTTTCTTTCCACACGTAAAACATGTGTAATTAGCTTTGCTAGTCGATGTCATAGCCCCTTTCTCCAGCATTCCAACGGATGCAACCCTTATGGGGTTTGCATAGTTCGATACCATGGTCGCTGGCCTCGGGAGAGTCTTCCTCAAATCTGCCTCCAAAGATCTAGCTGATTCCACCAAGGCTCGGAATCCCAACAACTTTGGTCCTAGCAGTAGAACTCGTAACTCGGCGCGCAGACCATTATAAAATCTATCGACTGTAGCTTGCTCATTATCCAACTCGAAGCATGGGTAGCGGCTTATCATAAGAAATGCTTGCAAATATTCCTCAACTGTGTGCGCTCCCTGCACTAAATGCATATTCAGCTGCTGCTCCGATGGTCTACCAAAGGTCATCTACTCCACCACGCCAACCGGCGTTGAAGCCACAACAGGGGTGCAGAGTTGTACATTTCCTCCAAGCTGTGCACCCGTCACAGTGAACACCACTTCTACGATCCTTCTAACAGTTTCATACAAAGGAGGAGTCTCAAACACCTCACCGGGTGCACTATGCTCCTCAGAAACCGGACATTCTGGCTGTCCAGCACCGCTTCTGGTCACCTATAGTGGTACAAAACACTGTTAAGCGACCAAATAAAATTGCGAACAACAATTATAGGAACACGCAGGTTCCTCAAACACGTGTATTTTCATTCCTAAGTGGACATTCATGGGTTCTTTTTACTGTTATAACGATGACGCACACACATGTGCTCACCACCCCTTAAAAAGAATTCGTCCACGAATTCATTTTAAGCCAGACCAAAACCAGTAGTCTGATACCAAATTGTAACACCCCCTATCCGTCGCATAGCATATAGCAGTAGGTCCGGCCGGGGCCCGACGCCGTATGCCACAGACAGTCCGGGTGGTTACTCATGGAAACCATCCAACTAATCATAACGTCCTACACATAGCATTCTAGCGGAAGCAGTTTATATAAGTTGCAATAAAGAACCCAGCACTAAAGCGTGAATGTCAACTAATACCAAAAAAGAATGTTATACATACACCAGTACAAGCCTTAAGGCCTTACAAAATGGTTCACTTGATATTACATGTTTTACAAACCACGGCACGCAGGCCGGTCATACATGAATAAAACAGTAAACACACCAACTAGGCCTTCAAGGGCCGGCTTCACAATTTGGGCTTTAGCCCGCTATTGACCGCTTGGTCCAGCAGCACCTGCAAGCAACATAACCACCGCACGGTGGCAAACAAAAAGGCAACGGTCAGCAATGCTGACCAAATTATAACGATCCCGCCCCCAACTCGGGGCGGCGATGCTCCTTCCCTGCAATTTTATTAGCACAAGTGAGCAATATAATAATATTCATTTCATCACAGGCGTAGGCTCAAACGGCCACACACCCCGTGCACTCAGGGCTCATTCTCGGTGAACCGGTCGATGTCACGTCAATTAAAGCCATAGACATTCCTGACACACCACCGCCAAACATATGAGCAATTTGTCTTCCCAGCATGGGTCACGACAATTTAAGCCATAGACCGCCGAAGACTCTCATCTATGCCAACGACAAGTGCCACGTAACCTTAGGTCTCTTTAACCAGGACGACATAGAAATGGGTACGGTTCCATCTAACCCGTGCTCACGTCGCAACGACAATTTAAGCTATATGCGCAGGTCAAACTTCTCCCGAGTCCCATTTTCGTCACACAATTTCATATAACTCGGTTATTTTCAAGTTGGCTCTCAGGCCTCCATGTTGGGAAGATCACGCATCAGCCCAGTTTTCCGGGTGCACCTTAGGGTTAGTCCCCAAGGCTCCCTGTTGCAATCTACCGCGCAGAAAACCCGAAAAACAACAAATCGCACGGAGTCTTCTCCGACATTTATGCAATGCAACATCACCGATCCAGACCAACATGTCCGGGTAGGCTTCACACAACATGCCTATGTCCGTTCTCGTTTACGGACTCTAACAACGGGGACTATTCATGTCTACCCGAAGGAACGCCTCCAACTCACCACAAACTCGCGAGAGCGGGCTTCCCTTTTGCAAAAGAAGTAGAGCTTAACATGCTCAAGAAGTGGATCGTTACCCTTGCGTTCTTCTTTGGCGCCATGGAAAAGTAAGCGGATGAAAAGCACCGCACTAGCTTTTCCTCTGTGGATCCGGAGTCGGCTCGCGATTTGGAGCTTCGAAGCTCCTGAAATGGCCGGATCTAGCTTCTTATTCCTTCCTTGGCTCTCCTCTCTCTCTAAGCTTTAGAAAGATAACAACTCATGAAAAGTGAGGGTTTCTAAGGCCCAATCCCGGGTATATCCCATCAGGAACAACCCCCAACCGTTGGATCGTCAATTAAAGAAATGAACGACTTTGATTCGGGGCTGAAATGTCCAATCTGGATCGCACACGGCCTGGCACATGCCCGTGTCCAGGGCCGTGTGCCTCATTCACCGTCAAATTCAACACAGGGGCATCGAACACGCCCGTGTTCGACCTGACACGCCCGTGTTCCACCTGACACGGCCGTGTGTCCAGCCGTGTACCCCCATTGATTTTCCCCGAAAACAACCCGAGCACTGCACGGGTTCTAGGACACGCTCGTGTCCTTGCCCGTGTCTACCTCAACACGCCTGGGCTCCAGGCCGTGTACAGGGTCTCGACACTTCGTTGAGCGAAGATCGTCGACCTAACGACACGGCCTTGGATACGCCCGTGTCCCAGGCCGTGTGCCTTGTCTTGACACATCGTCGAGCAAAGCTCGTCGACTCCCCAGGACGAGTGTCGACACGGGTCGACACGCCCTGCAATACGCCCGTGTCGCAGGCCGTGTGCCAGGTCTCGACACTTCGTCGAGCGCAGAGTGTCGACTTCGCGGGCTGAGTGTCGACACGGGTCGACACGGACTGCGACATGCCCGTGTCGCAGGCCGTGTGCCCAGTCTCGACGCAATGTCAAGAGCAAAATGTCGACTTCGCCGGCTGAGTGTCGACACAATCTTGACACGCCCTGGGACACGCCCGTGTCCCAGGCCGTATGCCTCCTGCCAGAACCCAAAACTGGCCCAAAACGTCCCCCTTCGCTATTTTGAGTTTCGGGGCGTTACACCTTCCTTCTCACAGAACTCATGCATAAGAAAGACTTAAACTCTGTGCCATGATCACTTCTGATCAATGCAACATGAGTAGAGAACTCAATCTGTATGGTCCTGAGAAAATCTGTAAGAACCTTGAATGTATCTGACTTAGCTCTCAGAAAGGCTACCCAACTGAATCTAGAGAAGTCATCAACAATCACTAAAGTATAAGACTTCCCTCCTAGGCTTTGTACTGCAATGTGTCCAAATAGATCCACATGAAGCAAATACAAAATCCTAGGTGAATCACTTTTATTAATGGATTTGAAGCTAGTTTTAGTTTGCTTGCCTAATTGACAAGCCATGCATAGGTTTTCCTTCTTGTAGGGGCCAGAAGGTAAACCTCTAACAAGGTTGTCTTTAGATAACCTAGCTATATTCTTAAGATTTACATGCCCTAATCTTTTATGCCATAACTCATTTTGGTTACTAGTGATATTGAGTAAACAAACATCAGTCTTGGCAAAAATAAAATATACTAGATATATGTTGGCTTGTCTAATTCCAATTAAAATAGTTTTATTTTCATTATTAATAATAGAACAAGAGGTAGAGTTAAAGTGTACCTGATAACCTTCATCACATAATTGACTTATGAATATTAAGTTATGTTTGAGTCCTCTTACATATGTTACTCTCTTGAAGGTAACTGTTCCAATCTTTACTGTCCCATATCCTTCTGATTGGCCACTGTTTGAATCTCCAAAAATCACCTTTGGTCCTAGCTTGGGCTTGTAATTGGATAGATTGCCCTTGCTGCCTGTCATGTTCTTGAAGCAACCACTGTCTAAGTACCAGGTCTGACTCACCCTTGGACAGCTCTTCACCTATACCTGTAATGAAAAACAAAGCTTAATTGTTCTTGACCCAGTTACCTTGGGTCCTTTATTTGGTTGAAATGAAAAGCTGGAAATAACTAACAAGGAAGGTTGAGATTTATAACCTGAGGGGTGATATCTCCTAGGTGGAATAACCCAATCAGCTACTGGATTGAATGGTTTATTAGCTGGCTTAAAATTTCTGTAAGAGAAATGATTTCTGTTTGGTCCTTCTGGGTTCGACAAATTCCTGTAAGTTCGTCGAACAGAGTTCGACGAATAGGGATGAGATCGTCGATCTCTGCTCAGAGAATGACAATAGTCATTTTCTGCGCTCCAGGTTCGTCGACCTCTGCTCGACGAACCATACCAAGTTCGTCGATCGCAGTTAGACGAATTGTTATTACTAAAGTTTGCGTTCAGCGTTCGTCGATCTGGGTTCGACGAACTGGCCACATTTCGTCGATCTGAGTTCGACGAATGCTGCTGAACCTTGTTTTTATTAACTGTTTTCTGATTTTTATTTCTCTTATCTATGTGTTTTAGATGGTTTTCAGACAATGGTTTGTTTATAATCTTTTCCTTTCCCAAGGCAGAAATAAATTTAATAGGGGTTGTAAGAATATTTTTCTTAATTATGGGGGGAAAACTTGATGATGCACCCAAGTCCAGCATTCCATTTAATCTGGCATTCACTGTGCTTGTAATGTCCATCAGCTTGAGACTTCTCCCATTGAAAGATTGCGCAAGTTGTTTGGCCTCACATAATTCAGATTTTAATTTAATTATTTGTTCATTTGCTAGAGTTAGTTGGTCTGTTAGTTTAATATTTTCTGAGTTAATAGATTCAAGACTTTCTAGTCTTTCTCTAAGAGTTTTTATTTCTTTTTCTGAATTGATTAAGTCTAAGCACATAGTTTTGAATTCAGTTTTAAATAAATCAGAATTAAAATCAAAACTAGAAATAACCTGATCTGCCTCTGAGTTTGAGGCTGCTTCATCTTCAGATTCTCCTTCTGATCCAGAATTGCTCCTGGAGGCATCAATTGCCATTAGGCAAACCTCCTTGGATCTTGCTTCTTCCACTTCTTCACTTGAACTGTAAGAGGATGATTCTTCCTCTGTATCACTCCATGTCTCAGCAACAAAGCCCTTGTCTTTATTTTTGTATTTGTTGGAAGAGGGTCTGCTGCTGTGTCTTCTCCTGGAGTCCTTTTCTCTGCTCTTGTCCTTCTTCTGGTTTTCTGGACATTCTGAGATGTAGTGTCCAGGCTTTCTGTAACCAAAGCACACAACCTCCTTGGTTGGTGTCTTGTCAAATCTGGGCTTATCATCCTGCCTGGATGATTTCCTTCTGAAATCCTTCCTAGCCATCTTATAGAATCTTTTTGCAAAGAGGCTCATGAGTTCTTAATTTGAAGTTGATGTTTCACTTTAATCTGATGCTTTGAAGGCTATGCTGTGATCCTTTCTCACTAGAATTGTTGCCTTCTAGTCTGCTACTTCTCTTGATTTTATCAGCTGCTCATAAGACTTTAATTTGCCTAGTAGATATTCAGTTGATA
This sequence comes from Platanthera guangdongensis, assembly GCA_039583875.1. Taxonomy (NCBI): domain Eukaryota; kingdom Viridiplantae; phylum Streptophyta; class Magnoliopsida; order Asparagales; family Orchidaceae; genus Platanthera; species Platanthera guangdongensis. The sequence goes on along the minus strand of CM077153.1, from coordinate 117,304,399 downwards.
TCTCATTTAGGCTTCTGGCTTCTTTGATTGTCAAGATTTTGGAGTCCCAAGAACTAGGGAAGCACATTAATATCTTATCATTCACCTCTGTCAGGGTGATGTCCTTATCCAAGGTTTTGAGCTCATTGATGATTGAACTCAACCTGTTATACATTTCTGCAACTGATTCAGTCTCATCCTTTTTAAAGTTCTCATACAGGGATATGAGGTTTGATCTCCTGTCTTTTATTTCATCTGCTGAGCCAGCTACCATTTGGTTGAGGGAATCCCAAATGGCCTTGGCTGAGGTGCACTCAGCCACCTTTTGAAATATGTTATCTGACATAGTTTGAGCCAAGATGTTCATTGCCTTAGCATCTACCATTTTGTCTTTCTTGTATGCTTCATTGTTTTCAGGAGGAGGTACTGCAGTCATGTTGGTAGAGGTGCTGGTAGAAGTTACAGGTGTTGGAGGTACTCCTGTCAAGATAGCAGAGAAAATATCCTCATTAATAGAATTCATATATAATCTGATTCTTGCCTTCTAGATGGCAAACTTGTTAAGATTGCACACTAGAGGTCTGATGCTTGCATAATCTTTATTTTGGGCCATTTCTGTGAAGAAAGAAATCTAATAACAAAAACAAACAAACAGATCTAACAAGAGGGATCTTTGTGGTTCAGGTGTTAGCCTGTACAACCACTTAAGGTGTGGTATTTTAACCAACCTCCCTCTGATACCAATTGAAAGTGCAGGTTAGATCTGAAATACTCTAGAGGGGGGGGGGGTGAATAGAGTATTGTGCTCACTACAAAACTTTTTACAACTTTTGTTGTAATCCTAAGTGAACAAGTCAGCAAATAAAATAAATAAGCACAGCAAACCATCTAATCACAAAGCACAGCCAAAACAAAAGAAAAAGGGCAAACAGGCGACACAAGAAATTTTATAGTGGTTCACCAACCTGGGTACATCCACTCTTCTACCACCCTGGTAGGAATCCACTCAGGTTTTTGATCAGGTGCCTGACACCAATGAGCTTTTGTTCAGGTGCTCAAAAACCAAAACCTCAAGTCTTTTGGAAGGACACTTACAACCATGAATAATTTTGAAGGGAATTAAAACCCTGTACAAGTGTTGGAAGAAAGGTGATGGTGTCTTCTCTTTCTCAATAACCTTTCAGAAGACTGTGGATTGATGTTAGCAGATTTGCTCTCCCTGAGATCAGGAAAACTGGAGCACTGCTTCAGGGTGATAGGTCTTGAAATCTTGAGTGCCTGGACCAGAGATTGCTTCAGGAACTTCTTTGACAGATAGAGTTTTTGTTGTCCTTTTGAAGTTGTCCTATAGAATTCAAGATGTTCTCTGGCCTGGGCTGATTGCAGTAGAACTTTAGATTTCTGTATGATTGTTCTTCTGTGCAATCTGTCTGTGTGTCTGACTGACTGTATGCAAGTTTACTTTTTTTTTTCTCTTTCTTTTTCTGTGTGTATATTTCTTACTGAAGAATCCTTTTGAAATTTGAATGCTTGAGCAGTAATTGCAGTCGGCCTGGGAAGGAAGTGGCAATCAATGATTTCCCTAAATGTCCCATGGAAAAACGGCATGAAATAATCCAAGATTAATTGCACGTTCTAACGGTAACATTCCGAGAAGATCTGACAATAATTGTTAAGGAATCATCGCCAAGGAACGGGACGAGAAACCTGAAGAAGACCTAATCTGGAATCGTCGAACGAAGAACAGGAATCGTCGAGCTGAGTTCACAGTTCGTCGAGCTGAGCTTGAGTTCGTCGACCAGACAATAACACTTAGTCTTCTAGGAAAACCTGTCAATTCTGCTTCAACATTCGTCGAACTGACAATCTGCATTCGTCGAGCTGAGAACCAAATTCGTCGAGCTGAGAAGTTGAGAACTCGAGGTCCAAGTTCGTCGAGCTCAGAATCTAGTTTGTTGACCGAAGCTTGAAGCTGGACTTAGAAAAATTCTGAAGTTGTCCTGAATTTAGCTTGTTGAAGAATCTCAGTCTTCGTCGAACAGAGAACACAGATCGTCGAGCTCAGCATAGAGAATTGTCTCATGATCGTTGAGCGTCGAACACCTTTCGTCGAGCTGAGTTCGACGAACGTCGAACTCATTCGACTTAGTCTTGAAAACTTCTAGTTCTGGAGTCTCTAATGGTCTTGATGAAATCTGGTCACTCTGAAGTTGAACCTAATGACTTGACCTAGACTCTAGGACACAAAATTGACCCTGGCTATACATGATGGGTCACATCCTAAGCTAGTGAACCTAGCCCAAATCAACTAGGCATCCAACATTTGTTACTGCCAAACTAGCCTTAATTTGCGTGGCAACTGTGTGGCTTATTGGTGCAGTGTATGGTACAATGACCAAAGAATGTTGATAAGAGGAGCTGGGTAGAATATCTCTGTGCACAAAATTGAATAGCTCTAATAAAGAATTCAAATTGATTGTGGGATTTAGAATATAATCACCAACAATTTCAATTTCAGCCATAACAGGCTCATCCATATCCGTATTTGAATCAAGTAAATCTATTATATCAGTAGGAGTGGCTGTTTCCTCTGAAGAATCATCAGACATTATTTCATCTGTTGCTGCATCTACTGCCTGGTGCTTCTGCTGCTGCTGCTGCTTCAACTACTGCTGCTTTTGTCACCACTGGAGCTTCTTCATCATGGATCATCTCCCCCTGACTGGTTTCATGGGGTCTTGAAGCCAGTCCCCCAGAAGAAGGGACAGGGTATAAAGCAGCAATTTTGGCAGAGAGAGTGTTGATGGAAGTAGTGAGAGGAGCTATAACATCATCTAGAAGTTTATTAAGGGTGGGAGAGATGAATGCTAGCAGATCTTTAGTAATGTTAGAGAAGTTAAGATAGAGGTATTCTGGAGTAGTGGAGGAGTAGGATTGTGATGACTATAATTTGAACAGACAGAAAATGCACTGAATATATCTGTGTGTGTGTAGTTAGGTACAGTAGATGGAAGGTCAGTTTGGATGAGTAGAAGGAAGGGGACAAAGGGAGTTGCAGTTGTAGAACGAGGAACTGTTATTGTGGGGGAGGATATGGGTTCCTGATGTGGAGATGGTGGAGGAAATAATAGATTGAAGGTGTGGGAGGAGATAAATGTGTCAGGGTTTGTGGCAGTTAAATGAGGTGGAAGTGGAGATTAAGGTGGAGTGTTGTGCTCAGGAGATGGAGCTGGAGTGGATGCCGGTGTGGGTTAATGTTGTTGGTGAGTTGGTGAGGTAGGAATTGGAGAATGAACTGGTGATGGAGTTGGTGTGCATAGATGAATTTGATGATGTTGTTGTTGTTATTGTTGAGGTAGTGCAGGAGAAGGAATGGTGGTGGTGGAAGGAGCTTCTTCTGGGGGTGGAGGAGTGGCTGTTGTGGCCCTGGTGCTCTCAGAAGGTCTTGAGGAGGAAGAAGCCTTGGAGGGCTTGATGATCTTCCTCTCGTATCTGCCAAATAGGGTAGAGGTAAGCCTCTTCGAGGCATTGATGAACATGGTCTTGGAGACCAGATGTCCAGGAGCCTTGTCATGAAGGATGATTCCCAAAATCCGTCCAAAACATACTTCCTTCTTATTATTTTTCTTTTTGATTAATTCAAACAGCAGCTTGCCCAAATTTGCTGCTTTCTTCTCTACCAGAGCACCCATCACCATGAATTGGTGCCTGGTTATGTAGTCGCGGGCGGTGTGTTTGCCCAACAGCACTTTCCCGACAACATCTGCCAAGAACTTATACTCGGCAAATAAGTTCTTATTTAACAACTTGTTTGGGTTCTCTCCAGAGTGACCCATTTTGATCAACATATTTTCATACTCCTCATTATCCATTTCAATTTCTTCTTCACCATTCAGTAAACCGAAAACTTCGGTTAGTATATTGGGAGAAATTGAGACTGAGTTACCAGAAATTGTTCTTGTCATGGTATCTTCTATTGTTCTAGAGGTAAAGACCCATTCTTTGATCTCTGTTATGAAAATCTTTATTCTGTGGGTCATGAACTGTTTCAGATTTTGATCTTCAAAAAACTTCAGAATTTCCACATAGATTGGGTCAGTGTGCTGAAATGAGTCGAAATCAATATCAAAACCCATATCAAATTTCATTGTGGAAAGAGCGCTTGCTGGAATCTCCATGAGTTCACCTGCAAGAGAAAAACAAAGATCAAGTACAAGGGAACTGAAAGTGTGGGACGAAGGTCGAAGAAAACCTAGATATAAGGTTTTCAGAATATGAACCAGTAGACTCCGTTCGACGAGTAATAAAAAATTATTCGATCTGAGGTCGATGAAATATTTTATAGTCAAAAACATTCGTCGATCTCAGTCAGAAGATGTGAAAACACTTCGTCGAGCTCCGTTCGACGAAAGTTTTCTGAAGCAAATTCGTCAATCTCCGATCGACGAAAATGACTTCACTCACAGAGAGTTTGTCGATCTCCGTTCGACGAATTTCTCTAGAAAGTTTCCCAGTTCGTTGATCTCCGTTTGACAAACTTTGAAAAATTCGTCGACCATAGACAGAAATTAAATTAAGCCTTCTCCATTTATCATACCAAGCTGATTTATGAAGAACAGATGGTTCCTCTCATCTAGAGGTTTGGTGAAAGTATCTGCTCTTTGCAAATCAGTGTAGATATAGACAAGATTAATTTTATTTTTGTCTACACACTCTCTAATGAAATGATGCCTAATGTCTATATGCTTAGTCCTATTGTGATGGACTGGATTTTGTGCAATGAAAATTACACTTGTGTTGTCACATAGTAGAGTTGACTTATTTAAGTTGAACTTATAGTCTAGAAGTTGGTTCTGAATCCACATCATCTGGGAACAGCAACTGCCACCTGCTATATATTCTGCTTCAGCAGTTGAAGTGGACACAAATGACTGCTTCTTGCTAAACCAAGAGACTAATCTCATACCAAGGAACTGGCATGTTCCCGAGATACTTTTTCTGTCTACTCTACATCCAGCAAAGTCAGCATCTAAGTATCCAGTTAACTCAAACTCTGAATCAGTTGGATATCAAAGTCTTTGACTAGGACAACTCTTTATATATCTCAAAATCCTTTTTAAGAAAATTAGGTGAGATTCTTTAGGATTCACTTGAAATCTAGCACAAAGACAAGTAGCAAACATTATATCTGATCTGCTTGGTGTAAGGTATAACAGTGACCCAACAATGCCCCTATATAATTTCTGATCAACAGGCTTGCCATGTTCATTAGAGTCAATTACAACATTAGTGGCCATGGGTGTTTTCTTTGCCGAGGCATCAGCCATCCCAAACTTTTTGATAAGCTCCTTAGCATACTTAGCCTGGGATATGAAGATGCCATCAGGTAGCTGCTTCACTTGGAGACCAAGGAAGTAGGAGAGCTCACCCATGTTACTTATTTCAAACTTTGAATGCATGAGGTCAGAAAACCTGTTGCATAGTTTGGAATCTGTAGACCCAAATATAATATCATCTACATAAATTTGTACTAATAAAATTTGATCCTTATGGTGTCTAGTGAATAATATTCTATCTACAATTCCCCTAGAGAATTTATGCTCTAACAAGAAGCTAGCTAAGGTCTCATACCAAGCTCTTGGAGCTTGCTTTAAACCATAGAGAGCTTTATGCAATCTAAAGACATATGAGGAAGGAGTTGGAGAGGTGAAACCTGGAGGTTGTTCAACATAAACCTCTTCTTTGAGTTCTCCATTCAGAAAGGCACTTTTAACATCCATTTGAAAAACTTTAAATTTCTTGTAGGAAACATATGCAAGGAAGATCCTGATTGCTTCCAGCCTTGCAATAGGAGCAAAAGTCTGATCATAGTCAATCCCTTCCTCTTGCCTATAACCTTGAGCAATAAGCCTTGCTTTGTTCCTTATGATGACACCTTTGGCATCCAACTTGTTTCTATATACCCATTTAGTTCAAATGACTAGGTAGTCTTTGGGTCTTGGAACTAAGTCCCAAACTCTACATCTCTCAAATTGATTAAGCTCCTCTTGCATTGCAATAATACATTGCGAATCTTGCTCTATATCTTTGATGGATTGGGGCTCAATTTGAGATATGAAGTAGACATGCATCAAATCTTGGTTGAGTTGATGCCTTGTCTGCACACCAATTGACATGTCTCCAATTACTTAAGATGTAGGGTGATCTCTAAGTGTGGCAAATTCAGTGGGTGGAGTTGGTTATTTAACAGCTTGGGGAATAAATTCCTCTTGTGGAATTAAGTTAGCTGTTGTTGGTTCATCACTGATTACAATGTTTTATTCTTCACTTACTTCAGCACCTTGTGGAGAAGGATGACTAACTGCCTCATTGGTAAGGGTCATTTAATTTAGCTTCTCACACAGATTATGTTCCTGCAAAGATTCATTGGTAGAAGAAGTCTTCTCCTTGAAAAACATGTTAGTCTCATCAAATGAAACATGGATAGATTTTTCAATTTTTAAGGTAGATTTATTATATACCTTATAAGCCTTGCTTACTTGGGAATATCAAAGAAAAATTCCCATTTCAGCCTTGGCTTCAAACTTTCTAATGTGTTTCTTATTGTTGTTGTGTATATAACATAAACATCCAAAAATTTTAAAGTAATCAACTTTAGGTTTCTTCCCTTTAAGTAGCTCATAAGGAGTCTTATTCTTAAGTTTGTGTATAAGACTTCTATTCATTGCATAATTTGTTGTGCTTACAGCCTCTGCCCTAAAGGATAGGGGCAGATAAGCATCTGCAAGTAATGTGTCTGCTGATTCAATTGGTGTTCTATTCTTCCTTTCAACAACCCCATTTTGTTGAGGTGTTCTAGGAGCTGAGAAGTAATGCCTGATACCTTCCTGCATACAGAACTCTTGCATAAGAAGAGACTCAAACTCAGTACTATGATCACTCCTGATCAATGCAACTGGAGTAGAGTACTCAATCTGTATGTTCTTGAGAAAATCTGTAAGAACCTTAAAGTTATCAGACTTAGATCTCAGAAAGAAAACCCAAGTGAATCTAGAGAAATCATCTACAATCACTAAAGTATAAGATTTCCCTCCAAGACTTTGTACTGCTATAGGGCCAAAAAGGTCCATATGTAGTAAGAATAATATCCTAGGTGAGTCACTTTTGTTTAATGATTTAAAACTACTTTTAGTTTGCTTGCCTAATTGACAAGCCCTGTATAGGAGACTAGGTCATGTTAACCAGAAAAACATTGTCAAACTCTGGAGCAAGACACGTCCGTGACCAAATAAATAGTGTCGGGACATTTAGTCAACTCCCGCCAAATCCCCTGTGTCAACTACTTTTGTATTTTTACTTGAGGGATAACTCGAGCTAGTACCGATCAAGCAGTCCTTCACCGGGTCGTTGCCTACTCCTTCCTTGAAAGTCCTTCAAGAGTCATACACTCTCACTCAAATTCTTTGTTTTCAAGGATAGCTAAATTACCTAGAAGGGGTGAATAGGTTATTGGTCTCTTTTGCTATATTTTTTAACTTAATTACTTATATGAGTGATGTGATTATGTTAGTTGTGCTTTCAAGGCAATCAAACAGACAACACATCAAATTTATAGTGGTTCCTCAAATTATGAGTACATCCACTTTTTCTCCCACCTTTCTAACAACTTGTTAGACAAGACACTTCTGTAATATCAGCTCATAAGAGCTTACACCACAGATCCCTCGGGATCTCTCAGTCTCCTCCAAGACATACAACTCAGGCACTAAGCCCTACAACTCAGTGATCAACTGATCACACACCTCAGGACAAGGGCCCTACCACTCAGGCTTGGGAGGATAGTCCTACCTCAGTTACACAAAGGATCCTACCTCAGAGAGAATGACTCTCCTACAGCTCAGGCACAAAGGCCCTACAGCTCAGTGATCAAATGATCACCTACCTCAGATCCAACCTGGATTCTACAGCTCAGATTCAAACTTGAATCCTACTACTCTGGTCAAAGCTCTATACTCAGATTCTCAACAGAATCCAACCTCAGATCCACACTTGTATCCTACACTCAAATCGACACTTGGATCCTACTCTCAGAATCACACTTGAATCCTACACTCAGTCTTTATATATTCAGGCCTACAGCTCAGATCTGTTAAGATCCTACAGGGTCTATGTGGGTGTTGATGATTCTGACAACAGAGAAATTTCTTTGAGCCTTCTTCTTCCTGAGATGACATGTCCTCAGCCCTAACTTCTTCACAGCAACAAAAATCTTGAGCTGGAAGCAACTTTGCAGATCTGCTGCTCTGCACCTTTTTGAACTAAACAAGAAACTCAGTCCTCTCTTCTTCACAGCTCTGAAAATTTATCTTCAAGAAATGCACTATTGGACCTGTGAAGTAACTGCAGGTAGGGTTGGCCCTTTGCTGCAACTTAAGTCAAAAAGTAGACTTTCTGATCTTGTTATTGAAGATGATTTGATTCCTCAGTGAAAAGCTTCTTCAACAGCTAACTATTAGTAAGTCACAGACTGACTTGCTTTTTGCTCTTAGATTAACACTTTGAACTTGTTCTCCAAGCTCTGCAACAATGGAGAGAAGGAAGATGAAGTCCAGCTGTGTGTTTTCAAAAAGCTACTTTTCCTTCATCGATCTCTGCCTTTTATTATTCGCCCATCAACAGCTCTTTGAGCAGTGGGCCCCACTTCGAATTGGTTGGTTGGTACCTAGCTTTTGCATTAATAGCTGTACTGAAGGCAAGCGGCGACATTTGTCACGTCCCTCTACTCCGGGACAAGGACCTCCTTAGCTTCCACCTCTTCCTCCACGGCCATCGCCTCGGCCAACTCCTCTCGGACTCCTCCTGTCGCCACCTGGGTGCAACCTTCTTTTATCTCCATCCCCTCTCTGCCAGCCTCCTGTTCTGCCTCCTCCAATCTCCCCTCCATCTCCTCGGCCCCCTCTCACCAAGAGATAGAGTTTACGGAGGTGACGTAGCACTACTTTGCCACCTTGGTGTCCCCCCAAACTCGGACCTGGATCCCTTCGGCGTTGAAATTTAGGCATTGATGGAACGACGAGGGGACGCAGCATAAAGCGTTGATAAGGGGCTGCCCAAAGATAGCATTGTAGCTACTGGGGTCTTCCACGATGACAAACCTGTAGTTCCGGGATGCCCCCCCTAGGGTGATGCGGAGCCCCATTCCTCCTTCTACCTCCTTCCTCTCCCCTGAAAACCCAAACAAGGGGCCATTTGAAGCCAGCACCCTCTTTGCCTCCACATTTATCACGTAAAATGACTTCTTGAAGATGATGTTGACGGAGCTCCCGTTGTCAATGAGGATCCTGGAGACGGTGAAATTCTCGATGGCTATCTGGATGACCAGCGCATCACAGAAGGGATGCTGATGATCCGGCATATCCTTCCTCGCGAAGGTAATCTTCTCTTCTATGGGTGGGGTCTAAGATGTGGAGACAATGCTCCGATGGTACTTGGTGTAGAGGCTTGCCTTCTGGGAAGCCTCAATCCCCACCCCCACATGGATCACTCTAATCCCTCCCCGGGTCCCGACGTCCTCCCGGTCTTCACATCTATCATCCTCCGTCCGAGGCAGGACCTCTTCAATCTTCATCTCCTGACGACCCTGTTGCTGATGCTGCTCCCTGTTTCCTCTCATTTCGAGGAACTCCGGGCACGTGGCCGTAGCGTGCCCTTCCTCTTGGTGGAAGTTGCAGTAAGGAAACTCCACCCTGACTTCTCTCCTCCTCCATGCTGCTCTCCTCCTCTCCCCCATGGCTATAACCATAGCCTGATTTTGATCGGGGAGGGGAGGTCTTTGCACATGCCTCCATCCTGGGAGGTGGAACTGATCGTGGCCCCCCCTGGCGGTTGTCCCTTCCCTGGTAACTTGTATGTGGCCACTGGTCTTGCCACTCGGGCCTCAAGCCCAGCTGATGGTCCGGCTCCTGACGCCCCCACCTAGGCTATTGCTGCTGCTGCAGTTGTCGCTGTTCCCTCTGCCGGGGCTCAACTCTCCTTTCCTCCCAACCTCTGCCGCCTCTCGGCTCCTTCTCCTCCTATGTGGCCCATTTGGCCAGCTTCCAGGCAAACTTTGGATTCAACGCCTCCCCGTCGACTTCCTTTGCTGCCCTCTCCATCAGCTCTTCGTAGGAGAGGGATGACACTCTCTTCATCTCCATTCTGAAGAAACCCTGTTGCAACCCCAGGGTAAAGGCCATCATTAGGCTATGCCCTGACATCTCCTGGAATTGGGTGACCTCCTCCTGAAACCAGTCAATGTAACTCCCCAGCGTCTTGTTCACCCCCTGCTTGATGTGGAATAGGGACTCCAACTCCTTATTCCTCCTCTTGTAGGTGGTAAACCTCAACATGAACCCCCGACACAAGTCCTCGAAGCAGTAAATGAAGCTGGCCGGTAGTTGGTGAAATCACTCCCCCGCCTTCTCCTTGAGGGTGATGGCGAAGAGCCGGCGCTTTTAGCCATCCAACATCTGCCAGATCGAGATCACATCCTTGAACCACTGGACGTGCTGGACTGGGTCTCTCTTCCAGGTATAGTAAGACATTTCGGGTTCCCTGAACCCCTCTGGAACTGGAGCTAAGGACACCAACTCGCTGAAGGGACTGCCTCCCCCTGTTAGGCGGGATGGAGGATCTTGCGGCCCCATCTTGCCGAACTGGCCCCGCTTGGCGAGCCCGAGAAAAGCACGTGCCTAGGGAGCTCACAACCTCTCCCTTCCTCGGCGACCTCCTTCCCAGCTCGCTAAGCCAGGGCATCCTCTCCTAGAGCCGGGGCGGTGGTGATTGGGACAACTGGAGTCGAGCACTCGACCCGCGCACCGAGTGCGAGCTTGACGAGGTTGAACACCTCCTGTCTGAAGTCTTCGAACATCCCCACCGTGCTCAGAGGTGGTGGGGGTGGCGAGTAGGTCCTATCCGAGCCCTGTCCTTTCCTCCTGCCATCTAGCCTGCTGAAGTTTTTCTGTGCTGACCACTTTCCACGCTTACCACACCAAAATGTTGAAACCGAAAACTCGGTCTCTTGTGGAGTTCACCCTTGGGGAAAGGGTGATCACGCACCTACTTCGCTCCTGCAAGCCAAACACCAAGAAGAAATGGGAACTGACCCAAGGGTTTGGCGTGGAGCTCCCACTACACACCCGGATGATCTTAGAGCACTTTCTCTCCTTAGCCAAAGGCCGAGCTAAGGCTACCTCAGAAAGAGCAAGAGGATCTGAACACTAGTAAGCTTGTCTCCTGAGGTGCCCCCTTGGGTTCTATTTATAGATTTCGGACAACGACCTACAGATAGCCAACCTTTGGTGTTTGGAACAGCTATGTGCAGCCCAACTAGGTCTGCCAACAATGTAACTCTGCTGTTCTAACAAACTATTCGCACCCCTGGCAAGGGTACCTAGGTAATTTTACCTATGGGACCCACTGGGCAGGTTCCAAGGGTCTGGAGGTTAGCTCGCCACAACTCTCCACCCTGCTGGGGCGGACGCGGCCTAGCTCCCGCAACTCGCCTTCCCTCCTTAGGCGAGCGCGAGCCACACCGCCGCAGCCTGCCGACTCTCGCTCTAAGGTGGGCTGGCGGCCAGGTCTCCTATGGGAGGGCGGTCTGGCCGGTCTGGGACTGTTACTACAAAAGGAATTCCAGAAGAATTGAGTCCGCCGAGCTTAGGTCATCGAATCCAGGATTCTAACTCCTGAGGTTAGCTCGAGGGCTGCCGAGCTCCGTTCGACGAACACCGAGCTCCGTTCGACGAACGCCGAGCTCTGTTCGACGAACGTCGATCTCCACCTGAGCTCACTTTGGCGAAAACCCGACTCAGTTCGACGAACTCCTGGCGGACGCGGGTCTGGTGGGCCGGCTCGGGCAGCTCGCGCGCCTAGCTTTGGAGGGAGCGGGCTAAACGTTCTGAGTTCGCCCGTATGCGGTTCTGGCACGGGCAGGTCGCCCTGGTCCGCTCGTCTGGCCTGGTGGACCCACTTGGCGAACACAGGGTTGTACCCCCCCAAACTTATAATTAGCATTGTCAATAAAAATTTAGAATAGAGGAGGGGATGTAAACCAAGGTACCCAATTGCACAGCTTCCACCATAGCCAAATTCCAAATGCCCAAAATCCAGGATGTCCAAAATGTAGCAAGATCAATCATCACCAGGAGTAAAAAGACAAACAAACAAATATAAAACAAATAGAAAATAGAATTGACACAAAAAACTAAGATTACCTCCCAAAAAGAATTAATGCAATGTCCTTGAGCTGGACATAATATATGTATTATGCATAGTACAAACTAGAAAATTCATCACACAAAAAATAATAAACTAGTGCACAATACCCTAATAACAACTTATACAAGCTTTTCAAAATAATCAACAATATGATGGTTTGAAATAATAATTCTAAATAAAAGAGAATGGTCCAAAGACTGTGTGGTTGGGGAGATAGAAGTGATGTTAAACTTCTATCCCCAAGTCTTCGGCCTTTTTAGCTTCTTCTTCTCCTCAATCATTGTTTGACAAAGAAAAATCCATGCCTCCCTGCACCTATTCCTTCAAGTAAAGCAGAAGTAGTGACAATGGGGTGGAATAAACAACATTTTGGTCATAGTTAAATGCTTGCCCTGCCAAAATTGGAAATCAAGATCGCTCATAAATGGGTCCACGAACTAATGGTATTGCAAGGGGCACATAATAAAAAAAACATTAGAAGTAAAAAGGAGGAAGAGAATAAACTCATTAACTTTAAGAGTGGAACAGATAGGATAAACATCTTGTTGAACATCCTTCGGTGAGGGGATGGTATCCTCCTCACATAGGAGAAAGCTCCCTTCAATGCTTTGAGCTTTTGATCCAAAGTTCTCTTGGCTAACTTGTGATAACTCACTATGAACAAATTCATTAGATACTATAAGTGCAGTTATCAATACAACAATTAAAGGAATAAGAAACCAATCACAAAATCTCTGAACAAATTCAGAGACTTTTTTTAGTTGTATCCTCAATCACAAAAGCAGGAACACAATCTGATATTACCTACAAGCACACATCAACATGCACAAGATATGTTATGGAAGTATAGTCATCAATAGGAGCAAAAGGAGAAACTACATAACAACAAATATAAAATATGTTAAATGCTATCAAGGAAGAAGACTCTGCCTTGTCATCACATGGATCAACAAGAAGGTCGATGAAAATATTTGTGGCTGGTCTCCCAAGGACACATGGGGGCATCACATATATCTCATTAGCGATTGAAGGAGTAGTGTGTGAAGGGTGGCAATATGTCGATTCCTAGTTTATCATCATTCTCCATGATTAGTTTAAGGTTCTGTTTGGGAGGGCTTTTCGGAAATGAAAAGGAGTGCTGACAAAAGAAATGTGAGAAAATGAGCTTTTGAAAAATGTATCTTACAAAATGAGATCTGTTTGAGTGAACTCCTTTTGCAGAGATTTTCAGAAAGAAGAATTACTTTATAAACTGTTTGCCAAATCTCCGTTGCAGTGACTTTTTTTTATTAAAAATGCATGCATTTTTCGCCCGGACGCGCATTTTTTTGCCGAGCGCGCATTTTCTGCCCGGGCGCACATTTTTTGCATGGGCGCACATTTTTCGCCTGGGAGCAAATTTTTCACCCTGACTCGAATTTTTCGCCGGGGCGCGGTTTTTTCGCCTGAACGCGAACTTTTCGCCCAGGAGCTAACTTTTCGCCCGGGCGCGAACTTTTCGCCCGGGCGCAAACTTTTCGCATTGGCGCGAATTCTTCCACCAGCGAAAAATTCGCACCCGGAAAAAAGTTCGCGCCCTGGGGGGAAAATGTGTGCACATGCGAAAAATTCGCGTTGGTCGAAAAAGTCACGCCCGGGCGAAAAAATCTCGCCCGAGCGAAAAATTCACGACAGGGAGAGAAATCGGTTGAAAAAATCGCGACCAACAAAATATTCGCGCCCGGGCGAAAAATTCGCTCCCGGGCGAAAAATTTGCTTCATGGTTAAAAATTTGCGCGCGGGTGAAAATTCGCGTCCGGACGATAAAATCGCGTCCGGGAGAAAAATTAGCACCTAGTCGAAAAAATCGCCAATGGGCGGAAAAAATGCGTCTGCGCGAATAAAATGCGTTCGGACAAAAAAGATGCGATCGGGCAAAAAAACGCGACCAGGCGTAAAACCCACCCAGGCAAAAAATTGCTCCCGGGCGAAAAAAACACGCCAGAGCGGAAAAAATGCTCCCGGGCGAAAAAATCGCGCCCGGGCGAGAAATCCGAGTCCGGGCGAAAAATCCGCGCCCGGGCAGAAAAATGCATGCCCTCGCTCAAAATTCGCAACCGGGCGAAAAATGTGCGACCATGTTGAAAATGTGCGTACTGGCCAAAAAATGCGGGCCCAAGCCAAAAATGCGCTCTCGAGCCAAAAAGCTCGTTCGGACGAAAAATGCGTGCCGGGGCAAAAAATGCACATCTAAACCCTAAAATAGATCTTCAGGAGAACTGGATCGTTTGGAGAAAGTCTAGTGTTTCACAGTGTTGTCGAACTGAATACGGAGGAGTAAAATGTTTTCGTAGCGTCAACTGTGTATCCGGATGAAAAAAATGCTTTTTCAAAAGTTGAAAAGTAGGAGGCCGGTGACTTTTCAAAAAGAGGAGAAAATGAGTTTTGGGTGGTAGCTTTTCCAAACGGTAGACATTCCAAACGGTATGTTAAGTGCGGTGGCGTTTTCTAGAAAAAAAAGGAGCTAAAAAGTCCACCCAAAAAAGCCCTAAATTTGGCACAGTCCTCAATGCATGATCCAAACATTGACAAAATAGTAAGTTGGTTCACCTTATGAAGCACCAAACAATGTTGATTTTCATAGGACGAGCCATATTAACTATAACCAACGTTTCACTTCGGAATAGATGACTATAGTGTACATAAGTTACACAACCACCAACATGGTTAGTAGCACAACATAGTGGATTAGAAGTGGCTTCAAGCTAATTAATAATGATACAATGACCCACAATACACAAAATAAGAAATTAAGACTTGTGCAGACATGAATGTGAAATTTAAATGGAAAATAAAAGTTGGAATTTCAAACAAAATGAAAATTTAGAAAAATAAAAAATGCTTAAACTAATCTAAACGTCTTCGTTGAAGTGCCTCCATAGAATTAATCGTATTCCTCACTAATGATGTCAAAAACTTGATACATGGCAAGAGTACCATTTGCAAGTAATAAAGAAGTGAGTTTTTGCACCCGGGAACTATCATCTTTACACGAAATAAGATCAGTAGTATCCATCAACTCTTACGTCTCCAACAATTTAAGTGTGATAAAAATTTGTTAGAGTTGATCAACAAAATTATTCCTACAAATTACTAGTAAATGAGGGAGGAATCAAACTAAGCCATTCATGTAGAAATCTCATTCAAAGAAAGTCTCATGAACAAAACTCATTCCAATCCATCTACAATAAATTAATAAAACCTAAATGCATTTACGCACAATGGCCATATATAACCCCGTGTTCGCCGAGTGGGCAAATCAAAGAGACTCCGCAACTCTAGGCGAGTCGGGGAGGCGGGCTTGCTCTCGCTTGATCCGACAAACCCAAATCAGCATTACGAGTCGGGGTGCTGGGCAGCAATCGCCCCAGGCGGGCGAGTGCGAGTTTCATTAGGCACTCGCCGAAGTGGCGGGGGAGTGCCGGTTTCATCAGGCACTCGCCGAAGTGGCAGGCGAGTGCCTGTTTCTTCTGGCACTCGCCCAAGTGGAGGGTGAGTGCCGACTTCATCAGGCACTCGCCGAAGTGGCGGGCGAGTGCTGGTTTCATTATGCACTCGCCCAAGTGGCGGGCGAGTGCTGGTTCTATCAGGCACTCTCCAAAGTGACGGGTGAGTGCCAGTTAAGTCAGGCCCTCGCCAATCTAGTAATGTTCTCCATGCAAGATTATATTTGTTTGTCTGATGATAGTCATTTCAAACAGCGGAGTTTGGCTGTTGGCAGAACAATTTGGGGTGCATTTAGTAATTCCAAAAGGCGGGATTGCGTTGTTGGCAGGCCCCATAAGAAAAACTATAAATAGACCATGAAGGGCACCTTTGGAGGGAAGCGAGTTTTTTTGGCTTTTTCCTCCTCAGGTCATATTTGGGTGGTTTGAAATCCTCTCCAAGGTGCCCAGTTTCAGCATTGGATAGGGAGGAGAATCTCTCAAAGATCTTTCAGGTGTGTGGTGGGACCTCCGCGCTGCAGCCAGGGTCTGTGCTTAGTTCCAAGTCACCAGCTTAGCGTCCTTTCTCGGGAGAAGTAGGTGTTGGCTGCCCCCCTTTTGGGGTCCAAACTCTACGTTGGGTCAAGTCTTGGTTCCAACATTTTGTGTGATGAGCGTGGACCGTGTCTTGGACAGGAAAATCCTGAGAGTTCCATGGATAGAGATGGGGAACAAGGCGTTGTTCATGGCGGCTCGCCACGACCTTCGGCGCCGGCTACAGTAGAGATGCTGGAGAAGTTCAAGAGGGAGGTCCTGGAGACTATCCACTTCTCCTTTGTCATAGCGCACGGTGAGTGCTCGACCCCCACGGTCCAAGTCGTAGCGCCTCCAGCAGTGGGCGAGAATGCCCTAGGATAAAGGCTAGGTAAGGAGGCGGCGAGCGGATGGCAGGAACGGGATAAAGCAGGGAGAGAGCTTTTCCCCAGCTTAGTGAGTGTGGGCCCGATGAGTGCAGGTCTGGCGAGTATGGCCCTGGTCTGTAAGCTCGTCGTCCGGGTGGAGCATGCGAAACCCTTGAGCGGTGGGAGCCTATTCTGCAAACTCGTTGCTTTTGCACCAGTTTTGGAAGTGTTTAGGGAGCCAGAAATGACCTATTACACGGGCAAGGACGATACCATCCAATCTGCAGTGGTTAGAAGATATGGTCTCGATCAGGCCGATGTCGGATGCGTTCAAGTGTCATCTATTTTTCATCACCTTGAAGTAGAAAGAAAGGGACTGGTTTCACCAGCTCTTGATGGGTTTGATCTACGCATTTGAGGACTTGCGCCGAAGTTTCCAATTATATTTCTCAACATCGATGAAGAGGAAGAAAAGTGTTTAGGCACTCTTCAAGATCCAGCAGGGAATAGAGGAGTCACTTGCCACCTATGTAAATAAGTTCCAGGAGGAGATTTTGCTCATTCAGGACGTGTCCGGATTCGCCCTCCAGCTAGCATTCACTGTGGGGATACGTTAGGGGTTCTTCAAAATGAGCTTGAATCGGAAGACAACCTTTCCCTTCGAAGAGCTAATGGAGAGAGCAGCAAAGGAGATTGAGAGAGAACACAGATTTGAGAGAACATGAAGGTTCTAGACAGCAAGAAGGAAGGAGAAGCGATGGTCATAGACCTCATGAGTTGGGGTGGAGGCATCCGCAGGGGCAAGGCAGAGGGTTTTCCTAGGGAGGGGCAACACCCACGGAGGTCAGGGGAGGTTCAACCTTACAGAATGGAGACAAGACCAGAGGCCTCTTGTAACACCCCAAAGTCCATTTGGGTTCAGGCATGGGTGACACGGCTTGGGACACGGGCGTGTCCTAGGGCGTGTCGTGCTTGGGTTGGGCTGTTGGGGTGTGGTCGACGATTTTTGGTCGACGATCATCGAGTGCAGAGTACACGTCCTGTGACACGGGCGTGTCACAGGGCGTGTCAGTTGCACGGGTCAGCCGAGAATGCATGTGCCTGAGGACACGGGTGTGTCCTGGTGAACACGGCTTGGGACACGGGCGTGTCCCAAGGCCATGTCCTGCTCGGGTTAAGTGGAGATTGTGCTATGTGAGTGACACGACCAGTGACACGGGTGTGTCGGAAGGCATGTCAAGTGACACGGCCAGTGACACGGGTGTGTCAGAAGGCGTGTCACGTGACACGGCAAGTGACATGGGTGTATCACATGGCCATGTACTGGTTTGGCTAAGTCGGTTGCCTACCGCTTAAGTGACACGACCTGTGACACGGGCGTGTCACAGGGCGTGTCAGGCCGTGTTCAGGTGATTTTTGGGTAAATCCGAGCCACTCGTTTCCCTGATTTTGGATCCAGTGGTTCAGCCTCCTTCTATGTGGATAAGGCTGGGAAATGAGATAAAAGCCCTTCATCTTCATATTCTCCTTCTTCTCATTCCAAGAGAGAGAGAGAGAGAAAAAGAAAGGGAAAGCAAGGGAAGGAAGGAGGAAGGAAAGTCAGCTGCTGGAGGAACTGTGGAGTGCGGATTGAAGATCCGATAGCGGATTTGTGAAGGACAAGCCGAGGCAGTGACTTCCATCCGGCTACTTCATGGCGCCGAAGCGATCTTCGAGGGTAACGATCTCCTTCTTGGACATCGAAGTCCTTTCTTTGTGCATGTGCTTGGAATCCTCCACCAAGAGGTGGATTTCATAACGATTCCTTCGTTGAGTTTTCATCTAGAGCCCGAAGAGTGGAGTACGACATAGGCATGCTGTGTGAAGCCCATCTGAACTGGTAGTATAGATTGGTGATGAATCATGGGCAAACCGAAGAAGACTCCGTGGATTTGATGCTATGAACGGGTTATGTTTTGTTGAATGAATGTATGAAGGAATGAATAAGATGTGATGTTGGTTATGGATGAATGGAGGCTTTGGTTAAGCTCCTGGTTGTGATGAGAGATCAATTGGTAACACGCCTGGGGAGCGCGAGATAAAACTGGCCTGTTAAACCATTAGGGTGGGTTGATCTAGATAGATAAGGGATCGATTGGTGGCAATGCCTGGGGAGCCGAGTTAAACCCGACTTGCTGCACCACAAGGGTGGGTCGATCAGGAATAGGTGAGGGGTCGATTGGTGGTAATGCCCGTGGAGCATCGATAAACCCAGCTTGCTACACCACATGGTGTGGCTCGATCTGCTCTGGTTGTTTGTGGATGCTGTGAGGTGCGTACCTCTGAGTGGTATGGACGAGATGTCTCCAGCCTGCGGGATTGGTGGACTAGGATTTAGCCACCCAACCAACAAGTGAAGAACCTCTAATCGGCGGTGTACGACTAGGATACCTGGTAAACCATGAAGGTGCCCTGAGTGCACGGAGCGTCTTGTGGATACCATCATTTGTGTTATGGATGTGATTGATAGATTGATAGAGATTATGATATGGCAATGCATACATGGAAGGAACCACTGCCCCGAGTAAGGGGTAGGGTCGTTATAAGTGGTCAGCTAAAGCTGACCGTTACTTTGTTTGCCGCTCTTCGGTGGATATGTGTTTGCAAGTGCAAATGAAATGAGCAGAATGGATGGATTGCTGCGGAAGGCCCTCGAAGGCCAGCATGTTTGGATTTCATGTGTGGCCGGCCTGCGTGCCGATGTACGAAAATGTATTTGTGCAAAGAGAAACCTGTAAGGCCTTAATACCATGTGTGTGTGAGTTGTAAACATTCCTGGTGTTAATATATAAATGTGGAGTTTATATAGTACTGGATATTCTCTAAGCTGAGTTCATTTAACAAAAACAATGCTGCGCTAGAATGGATTGAGTTAGTATGCGAGTAGATTTTAATTTCCACAAGTAATTTTGCCAATTGTCTGTGACATATGGCGTGGGGCCCCGGCCGGACCCACCGTTATATGCCACGTGACGAGTGGGGGCGTTACAAAGTGGTCTCAGAGCCAGGTTGAGATTGTTTGGGAGGAGAGAACATAATTGAACTCACGAATGTCCACTAGGAATGTATTTAATGCACGTAACATGCGTGAGTGTGTAGTGAATATATCATTACCGTTATGACATGGCTAATTAATGGTATTTTGTACATTGATAGGTGGCGAGGAGTTGTGTTGGGCAGTCTGAATCCCAGCGGTCTGATGATAGTGCAACACCCGTTGAAGCGCCTACACCTCCTTTGGCAGAGACCATATGGGTGGTGATGGAGACGGTGCTTGCGGTATTACAGGCGCAGCCGACTGGGCAGGCAAGGCCTGCAGGAGTACCAGGAAAGACTGTTGCAAGGCAAGAACGTGCTGTAATTGTGGTGGAGGCGCAAGCAATAGACGAGTCATTGAAAAGCTTTATGGCGTTTCATCCACCTACGTTTGGTGGAGCGATTTCCCCAACGCAGACAGAAGATTGGTTGGCTAGAGTAAAGAGGATTCTGACTGCAATCAGAACTGCAGAGGAGCAGAAAGTGACCTTAGAAGGAGATGCGAGACTGTGGTGGGATGAGATGGAGGTCCATCACTTGGAAGGCCGAGGGTTAGCGGAGGTTTCAATGGATGAATTCTCTCGATTGTTTCTCGCCAAAATATTTACCAGTGTCGCAGCGGATTGCGATGGAGAATGAGTTTCAACGGTTGGTGTAGGGTGAGGCTGATATTGATACGTACCTGCATGAATTTACCAGACAGGGGCGATATGCGGGGTCTACCTTCGCGGAGGAAGCGCGAAAGACGAATCGTTTTTATGAAGGACTGCGGGATGAGTTGAGGTTGGTCCTTTCGAGTTCAGTGAACCAAGGCTTCCAAGCGTTGGTCGATACGGCCCGTGCGCTGGAAAAGGATTTAAAGCGGGTGCAAGAGAAGAAGTGACTGGCAGTGGAGACGCTAGAGTTTAAAGTGCCGCAGTCGGAGCAATCCGAGTTTAGACGACGACAAAAGAAAAGGTTTAGGCTTGTTGAATCAGCTCCGTCGACTATATCTTCGGGGGCAACTTATGGGCAAGGGCGTGTTGATACACATATATGTTATAACTGCGGGAAGCAAGGACATATTTCCCATTTTTGTTGGAATGCTCCGTCAGGGAGTAAGAAAAAGAGAGGTGCGTCGTATGAAAAAAAGGGTAAAGCTATGGCTGAGTCATTTGCATCCCGGACGCAACCGCGATTGCATAACTTGGAAGTGCAAGAGCCGCAAAGCTCAGTTGGTGAAATTCAGTCGCGAGTGTTCAATTTGGGACTTCAAGAGCCGATAAAACAATATCTACAAAATCAGGCGGCTGAGCAGCGGAAGGACACGTAGAATAGTAATATATGTCACTTGGAGGATGTGACTATGGGAGATGTATGAGGATGCACTACTGTTGTGAATAGTGGTACATATAGGTGTTGTGGTATGTTGAATAATAACATGTTGGTGCACACTTGTGACAGTGAAGTGATCGCTCGATTATGATATAGCTCGATGATGTGTTTGTTTCTCGATCACTTGATCAATTTTGTGACTGCATGTGCACAAATGGAAGTTAGGGATGTATGTATATGCTGTATGTATTGTTTAGTTTGTGCGATGCTTTGGGGGCGAGACAAGACATGGCCTCTGAGCTCGAACCCGGCTCGCTTTGTTCGAGTGAATGGTTGCGAATGGTGCAACATTAAGTGGTTGTGTGGCTGATTGTAGGGAGCCAAATTTCGTGGACGAAATTAATTTGAAGGAGGGGAGGATTGTAACACCCCAAAGTCCATTTGGGTTCAGGCATGGGTGACATTGCCTGGGACATGGGCGTGTCCCAGGGCGTGTCGTGCTTGGGTTGGGCTGTTGGGTGTGTGGTCGACGATTTTTGGTCGACGATCATCGAGTGTAGAGTACACGGCCTGTGACACGGGCGTGTCACAGAGCGTGTCAGTTGCACGGGTCAGCCGGGAATGCATGTGCCTGAGGACACGGGTGTGTCCTGGTGAACACGGCGACACGGGCGTGTCCCAAGGCCGTGTCCTGCTCGGGTTAAGTGGAGATTGTGCTGTGTGAGTGACACGACCAGTGACACGGGTGTGTCGGAAGGCGTGTCAAGTGACACGGCCAGTCACACGGGTGTGCCGGAAGGCGTGTCAAGTGACACGGCACGTGACACGGGTGTGTCACATTGCTGTGTACTGGTTTGGCTAAGTCGGTTGCCTACCGCTTAAGTGACACGGCCTGTGACGCGGGCGTGTCACATGGCGTGTCAGGCCGTGTTCAGGTGATTTTTGGGTAAATCCGAGCCACTCGTTTCCCTGATTTTGGATCCAGTGGTTTAGCCTCCTTCCATGTGGATAAGGCCGGAAAATGAGATAAAAGCCCTTCATCTTCATATTCTCCTTCTTCTTCTCATTCCAAGAGAGAGAGAAAAAGAAAGGGAAATCAAGGGAAGGAAGGAGGAAGGAAAGTCAGCTGCTGGAGGAGCTGCGTAGTGCGGATTGAAGATCCGAGAGCGGATTTGTGAAGGACAAGCCAAGGCGGTGACTTCCATCCGACTACTTCATGGCGCTGAAGCGATCTTTGAGGGTAACGATCTCCTTCTTGGACATCGAAGTCCTTTCTTTGTGCATGTTCTTGGAATCCTCCACCAAGAGGTGGATTTCGTAAGTGATTCCTTCGTTGAGTTTGCATATAGAGCCGGAAGAGTGGAGTATGGCATAAGCATGATGTGTGAAGCCCATTTGGACTGGTAGTCTGGATTGTTGATGAATCATGGGTAAACCGGAGAAGACTCTATGGATTTGATGCTATGAACGGGTTATGTTTTGTTGAATGAATGTATGGAGGAATGAATAAGATGTGATGTTGGTTATGGATGAATAGAGGCTTTGGTTAAGCTACTGGTTGTAATGAGAGATCAATTGGTAGCACGCATGGGGAGCGCGAGATAAACCTGGCCTGTTACACCACTAGGGTGGGTTGATCTGGATAGATAATGGATCGATTGGTGGCAATGCCTGAGGAGCCGAGTTAAACCCGGCTTGCTGCACCACAAGGGTAGGTCGATCAGGAATAGGTGAGGGGTCGATTGGTGGTAATGCATGGGGAGCATCGATAAACCCGGCTTGCTACACCACATGGTGTGGGTCGATCTGCTCTGGTTGTTTGTGGATGCTGTGAGGTGTGTACCTCTGATTGGTATGGACGGGATGTCGCCAGCCTGCGGGATTGGTGGACTAGGATTGAGCCGCCCAACCAACAAGTGAAGAACCTCTAATCGGCGGTGTACAACTGGGATACCCGGTACACCAAGAAGGTGCCCTGAGTGCACGGAGCGTCTGGTGGATACCAGCGTTTGTGTTCTGGATGTGATTGATAGATTGATAGAGATTATGATATGGCAATGCATACAGGGAAGGAACCACTGCCCCGAGTAATGTGTAGAGTCGTTATAAGTGGTTAGCTAAAGCTGACCGTTACTTTGTTTGCCGCTATTCGGTGGATATGTGTTTACAGGTGCAAATGAAATGAGCGGAATGGATGGATTGCTGCAGAAGGCCCTCGAAGGCCAGCGTGTTTGGATTTCATGTGTGGCCGGCCTGCGTGCCGATGTACGAAAATGTATTTGTGCAAAGAGAAACCTGTAAGGCCTTAAGGCCATGTGTGGGTGAGTTGTATACATTCCTGGTGTTAATATATAAATGTGGAGTTTATATAGTAGTGGACATTCTCTGAGCTGAGTTCATTTAACTAAAAAAAATGCTGCGCTAGAATGGATTGAGTTAGGATGCAAGTAGATTTTGATTTCCACAAGTAATTACGCCGCTTGTCTGTGACATATGACGTAGGGCCCCGGCCGGACCCACCATTATATGCCACGTGACGAGTGGGGGCGTTACAAGCAATGATTAGGAGAAGTAACAAGCTAGTAGAATGACAGAGAGAGGAGGTGGTGTTGCCATACTGTGACTTCCATCAGAAGGAGGGTAACATGATGACCAACTGCCCAGAGTTCCTGGAAATTAGGAAGCCAAGAGGCCCCAGGGAGCATCAACCACTGGTGAGTACAGAGGAGGTAATCGACGGGGTAGAGGAAGAGCGACAGTGCATAGATAGGGTAGACGTGGGCACTCGAGGAAGGATTGGGGTGATCCATGGAGGGGTGGGGAAAGAGGCCACCCAGAGGGTGAGCATACACACCATATATTGTCGTAGCATATATTTGACATCCCAAGCCCCACCCCTAGAGGAGAAGATCACCTTCTCTCGAAAGGACATGCCAGATCATGAGGATCTGTTCTATGATGCCTGATAAATCAAACTATCATCGAGTATTTCACCCTCTCACGGATCCTCATTGACAACGTGAGCTCAGTCAATGCCATCTTCAAGAAGGTGTGCTGCTTAGTGAAAGATGCAAAACTCACCTATTCACTCCCCTCTAGGTGATTTAGGTTGACTGCTATACACTTTCAGGTTGAGCCTCATCTTGAACTTCCTCAAAGTGCTAAACATTTTTGCCAAGTATTGAAGGTGTTGTACACCCCCATCCATCATATGGGACATAACAGAAGGTCCGGCCGGGGCCCCATGCCATATTCCACGGACTGTAAGTGGAGTTACCTGTTAATACCAAATTACTATGATATAATATTGAATCCTAACACAGAGCATTCTAATAGAAGCTTTGAAATATGTTGGAAGAACCCATCACAAAACATGAATGCCCACTAGAGGTCAAAATATGAATGAAGGTGCAAAAACACAAAGAAAGTCTTGGCCTTAAGGCCTTACAATACTCAACTTGAATTAAAGTGTTTTACAGACTTCAGCACACAAGCCGACCAAACATGATCATAGTAAAGGAAAAACACTTCGCTTTGGCCTTCAAGCGCTAGCACAGCATCAAGGGCTTTAGCCCGATACTTGCCAACTGGCTCACCTGTTCCTGAATAAGAACGATCCACCGAACGGTGGCAAAACAAGGCAATGATCAGCTAAACCTGACCAAATTATAATGACCCCCCCCCCCTTAATCGGGGCGGCGGTGCTCCTTCCCTCTAGTATATTAGCAAAACGAAACAAAGCAATTGAAAGAATTGGTTTCAAGATTGTCTAAACACCTAGAGGTGGGGGGTAAATAGGTTCAATTCTTTTTCTACTTAGACAGTTAATAATTTGATCACAGCACAGATATAATCTATAGTTAACACAACATACAAACAACCAATCACAACATACACATAGGTTTTATAGTGGTTCCCCAAATGATGGGTACATCCACTTTCCGCCTTCGCCTATCTAACAGTATACTAGATTCGGCCTAACTTCCTTCCACCTTCTCAGATCCTCAGATCTTATAACTCAAAACCCAAACTGGTTCTTACAGCTCACACTTCAATAAGTGCTACAACTCAGGCTCTTCCCAAGAACCCTACCTCGGAGTGAATCTCCACTCCCACCACTCAGGCAATCAAGCCCTACCTCAACCTCTTCCACCAGGCCTACAGCTCAGAGAAATCAATCTCCTACCTCATGCAAACAGCCCTACCTCAGCCTTTATAATTTCAGGCTTACAATTCAGAGAACTTAATCTCTTACACTCAGATCTAGAATAGATCCTACAGGAATTTGGTTAAGAAGATATTCCTTCCTTCACTATGAAAGAGATGAAGGAATATTGAACAGATCTTGTTGGATCTGCTTTCAACTGTTCTTTGCAGTAATGAATATAATTCAACCTGACTTATCTTATTCAATGCTTATTGAAAGAGAGAACCTAGGTTGAATCTTCTTGAGAAGTTGGTGTAGATCCAACTTCTCCCACCTTGCTGAATTAATTCTGCAATCTTCAAAAGATTTGCTGTGAAGCAATCTCCTTCTCTGATTTTGAATCAGAATCTTCTACTGTACTGGAATCCGTGAATTCTTCTTAGAGAATTCCTCTTTAATTTCTCTCCGTCTTCAGTTATTGTTTTTCTCTGATAGCCTGGCCCTATTTATAGTTTACATCAGTGGCAACCGGCTGATCCGGTAGTTGACTGGCTTCTGACAGTTCTGTCATGTCTAATAGGCCGTGACAATTCTGGCAGCTGTCAAGTCTTCAGTCTTGAGATTTGGTACTTAGTGATATTTAACTCAGCAGAATGTGTCAAGACACAAGGACAATATGTGTCGACACAGATGGAGTATGTGTCGACACAATTACGCGGGTCTCGACACACTTCCTTTGGCTTTGTTGACAAACAACAACAACTGTCAACATAGCTCTTCACTTAGTCTCAACACTATCTTTATTGACTGTGTCGACACACTTCAGAAATTAGTTGACACAGCTCTTCATCAAGTTCTCGACACGCAGCCTTTGTAGAATGTGTCGACATACTTCAGGAAATGTCGACGCAGCTCTTTATCAAGTTCTCGACACAGCTTTTGTAGAATGTGTCGACACAAGTCCTGTGTGTCGACACAGCCTCTCCAAATGTCGACCCAAGTCCTGGATGTCGACATTTTTTGCTTCTTTACACTTGTCATTTAAACAGTCTAAGTGTGTCGACACAATTTATAAGTGTCGACACAGTTGATGTGGAATTAGCTTCTGAGTGTCGACAGAAGTCCTGTGTGTCGACACAGACTTGCTTCCTGTCTCGACACAACCTCTTCAAAGGTGTCGACACAAAAACAATTATCTCGACACTTTTGTACTTAGAAAATTTTTTGCATTCTTCTGCCTACACAAAATAACTCAAAACACTATCAAATACAACCTGATGTATATTATTGAGTTAGGTGAGGGTTCTCCAAATCAAGTACACAAATTCCAATGTACCCAACAATCTCCCCATATTTGGAGAAGTCATAACCCATAGTCAATGATATACACCATATAATAAAAATGATAAGCATGAAACATTCAGATATTTCAACCAAATTTTTTCAAGAACAAAGACATCATGTTACACACACATATTTAGAATTGAAATAACATAAGGAAAACCATGTAACTCAGAGACATAGATATATAAACAAATGTCAACCCAGAACTTCATTCTCAAATAATCAAAGTGAGATTATAATGTTAATGTTTTCTTAAGAAGAATAAAAAATACACACTTTTTCAAATTCTAGTCAATCTAAGTTTAAAGTTGACTTGGTTCCTTAATTACAATCCCTTTGCCTGATTGGATAGTTGCTTTGACATCAGCTTTAGTAGCAGTAGCAGGCATATTTCCCTTAATGTCTTTGGCCTTGAGTTGTGCAACTTTCAGCTTTTGCCTCTCAAAGTAATGAAATGATTTAGGGAAGTACTTGCAGGGCTCTATGGAGTTTGCAGGGATCCTTCCAGCCTTCAAGTACTTCCTGAATTTGTGGATCTTCTCTTGTTGCGCAAGATACTTATCTCATTCTTGTTTGGAGTACCATTTCTCCCTGTCATACTGATTGTCAGTAACTGCATTCCATGCAGTTAAGATGATACTTCTTGAGGTGGGACTCCATTTTTCAAAATCAGGCCTAGCCTCAGCCTGTTCTCTAAATCTCTTCTTAGACATTTGATCCTCTTGTTCTTTCAGTAATACTGGGTCAGCCATATCCACCTCCTCACAAATTACTGGCATTTTGTCCTGTGGAGGGTTGTATATAGTCTGAACAGTCTGTTGGATTTCTTCAAACCCAGAAGGGGGATATATGACTTGAGCGACCTCTTGTTGCATCCCCTCCAAGAACTCGGGCTAGCATCCAGATTAAGCAGTGTTATTATCATCATCACATAGGGGTGGCTATCCCAAGGTAGCTCTGTGAAAGTGCAAGTTAGATCTAAAATACTCTAGCGGGGGGGGGGGGGGGTGAATAGATTATTGTGCTCACTACAAAAATTTTTACAACTTTTGTTGTAATCCTAAGTGAACAAGTCAGTAAGTAAATTAAAGTAAGCACGACAACCTATTAATCACAAAATAACACAGCCAAAACAAAAATAAAGGGCAACCAGACGACACAAGAAATTTTATAGTGGTTCCCCAACCTGGGTACATCCACTCTTCTACCACCCTGGTAGGAATCCACTCAGGTTTTTGATCAGTTGCCTAACACCAATGAGCTTTTGTCCAGGTGCTCAAAAACCAAAACCTCAAGTCTTTTGGAAGGAGACTTGCAACCAGAATAATTTTGAAGGGAATTAAAACCCCGTACAGTAAATGGAAAAGGGGTGATGGTGTCTTCTCTTTCTCAATAACAACTGAGAATACTGTGGATTGATTTTAGCAGATTTGCTCCCCCTGAGCTCTTGAATGTATCAGGAAAACTGGAGCACTGCTTCAGGGTGATAGGTCTTGAGGACGTGAGTGCCTGGACCAGAGATTGCTTTAGGAACTTTTTTGACAGATAGAGTTATGTTGTCCCTCTGAAGTTGTCCTGGAGGATTGAAGGAAGATGACCCTTGATAGTAATTGGTTCTTCTTCTTCTTCTTGATGAAGTTGTTCTCTGGCCAAGGCTAATTGCAGTCAAGAACTTTTGATTGTTATAAGATTGTTGTTCTGTGCAATCTGTCTGTGTGTCTGACTGACTGTATGCAAGATTACGTTTTCTTCTTTGTGTATATTTCTAACCGAAGAATACTTTTGAAATTTGAATGCTTGAGCAGTAATTGCAGTCGGCCTTGGAAGGAAGCGGTAATCAATGATTTCCCTAACTGTCCCATGGAAAAACGACATGAAATAATCCAAGATTAATTGCACGTTCTAACGGTAACATTCCGAGAAGATCTGGCATTAATTGTTTAGGAATCATCGCAAAGAAACGGGACGGGAAACTAGAGAAGACCTAGTCTGGAATCGTCGAACGAAGAACACAATTCGTCGAGCTGAGTTTAAGTTCGTCGAGCTGAGCTTGAGTTCGTCGAGCTGAACTTGATTGGTTCGTCGACCAGACAACATCACTTAGTCTTCTAGGGAATCTTGTCAATTCTGCTTCAATCTTCGTCGAACTGACAATCTTCATTCGTCGACCAGAAATCGTCGAGCTGAGAAAAGTTCTGGACTTTGTTAAAAATATTCTGCATCTACTGATATTCAGTGTCGACAAAACCTGGTGTCGACAGATATCCTGGTGTCGACAGAAATCTTCTAGTGTCGACATAACTCTTCTGATGTCGACAAGCTGGTGTCGACTGATATCCTGTGTGTCGACATAAGTTGTCTGGTGTCGACACAAGCCCTAAGTGTCGACACAAATCCTCTGAATTCAGAATTCATCGAGTGGAGTATTGCATTCGTCGACCTGAGAAGTTGACTTCGTCGACCTGAGAAGCTGTGAACTTGAGGTCCAAGTTCGTCGAGCTTAGATTCTAGTTCGTCGACCAAAGCTTGAAGCTAGACTTAGAAAACTTCTGAGGTTATCCTGACTTTAGTCTGTTGAAGTAACTCAGTCTTCGTCGAACAGAGAACAGGGATCGTCGAGCTCAGCACTAAGAATTGTCTCACGATCATCGAGCGTCGAACACCTTTCGTCGAGCTGAGTTCGATGAACGTCGAACTCATTTTACTTAGTCTTGAAATCCTCTAAGTCTGGAGTCTCTGATGGACTTGATGATTGCTGGTCCATCTGATGTTGAACCTAAGGACTTGGCCTAGACTGTAGGACACAAATTGACCCTGGCTATACAGGTTGGGTCACATCCTAAGCTAGTGAACCTAGCCCAAATCAACTAGGGATCCAACAATCTCCCCCTATTTGGGTGAGGTCACTAACAGAGTCAAAATAAAAACAAACAGATAAACAAAGCAAGAAAAGAAATATATCTGGTAGAGAATTACCAACACATGCAGCAGATATATATATACATGGCTTTGTTTAAACAAAAAGCATCGTTGAAAACAAATGCAGAAAGAAAATGAAACAAAATAAGGATTACTTCTTTGGCTTTTTCTGCTTAGACCTATCTTCAGTTGTCTGCTCTCCTGGCTTTTTGAAGATAATTTCTCTCTTTGGATCTGAAGCCTGAGCCTTTGTCATATTCATATCAGCTGTGCCAATAATATTCAGTGATGTAGCTCTGGGGACAACTGCTTCTGGATGGAGCTTCATATAGTCATCAATATTAAACAGTTTATTGCCTTTGTCAAACCTTTTCAATTTTTCCTTTCTGTACTTTGACATTGTTGTTAAACCTGATGTGTCTTTTCCTTCAGCCTTTGCTTTATTGATCAAAGAAAGTCCAATTAGCTCCTGGAATCTGGCCATTTTAGCAGTATTAGCAGTTTCAGGATCTTCAGATGGAATTGGAGGAGAGTATGGCCTTTTTGGACTATCAGCTTTTTGTACTTCAGAGGTTTATTGATGCTGCTGTTGATGCTGTTGATTACCTGAGGATGGTTGCCTCTTCTAGCTGCTTCCAGATGATCTCCCTGACTGTCTCTGATATGTTTGCATGGGGGCAGATCTCTGAGAGATAGAAGAGCCAGTGGCACCAGCTGCTGGAGGAGGAGGAGGAGGATCCTTTCTGAATCTGTGCACTGGAGGAGGGGAATATCTCCTACTTCTTTTCCTTTCCTTCTGTTGGTTCTTAGATAACCACATCCATGCAGACATTCCCTTATAAGGTGTAACATTATGCAAAATGTAATAAGGGGTGTCTGCAGTGGGATTAGGCTTAGGAGTTGGAGGAGGAGGAGCCTTCCTTTTCTTTGATAGCATCTTCTTTTTCTTTGCAGCATCTTCATCTGAATCATCATCATCATCTTCTTCATTGTCAGAACCCTGAGGGTTATCATAAAGAGCATCCAAATCTTTTAAAGTTTTATCATCAATAACAGCTTTTGCTGTAGCAGGGGCAAAAATTTCAGGAACTGGAGCTGGAGCTGAAACTGGAACTGGAATTGGTGAACTGATTAAGACTGAGCAGTCTTCTTGAACTCTATTCTCTTCCTCAATGTTTGCCTGAATCAATGCATCCAGGTCAGGCATTGGGGAATCATCCATAACAAAAATTGGTGCTGAGATATCTTCTGGAATAACTTCTGTACTAGCTGCAGAGATTGAAGCTAAAGCAGGAATAGCAAAACTGTCACTGGGTTGCTTAGCAACTGCTGGACTAACTGGAGAAGTATAGGGGATAATATCCAACTGTGGCTTAGTAAAATCTGCTGGAAGAAACTGCATATGTACAGTATCAAAAACTTGCAGTAATTCTGGTAGATTAACTGTGGGATTCATAATGAAATCACCAACAGTTTTTATTTGCTCAACTGACTCATCTAAGTCAATGTCAGTATCCATAAAATGAATCAATTCAATCATCTCAGAATCAAATTCTGGCAAAATTTTTGCATCTTCATCTGAATCTGCATCTGCTGTAGAAGGAACTGCTACTGTGACTGCTGCTACTGCATCTGCATCTGCTGCAACTTCATCACTGAGCATCTCCCCCTGCCTGGGTTCGGGAAAACCTGGAGCTAGGCCCCTGAATGAAGAGAAGGCAGCAGAAAGGGCAGAGATTTGAATAGATAAAGAATGAATAGAATTTACAAGAGGTGTAATGGCCTCTGTGATAAGAGATTTGATGAGAGGGGTAAGAATGGTGAGGATAGATGAGATGGTAGTTGAGTCAAAGGAGGAAGGGGAAGAGGATGGAATGGAGGGTGGAATAACATGAGTGTGATGAGTGGATGGGGATAAAGATGGAATGGGGGCATCTGGCATGATAGAGTCTATGGGTATGTTGTAAGAGGGAATGGAGGACAAATTAGGGGGAAGAGGAGACTGAGGAGGTGTAGGAATATGTGTGTCATGAGGTGAAGCTGGAGGAGTTGGAATGTTGGTGATGTCCAGAGGTGGAGATGGAGGTGGAGTAGGCATAGAAATATGTTGTAGTGATGAAGAAACATGAGTGGGGATGGTTGAAGGAATTTGAAGAGTGGTTGAGGATGGAATATGGGTTGCTAGAATAGGTTGTGGGGATGAGAGGACCTCTTCAGTAGGGTGGGGAGTGGCCTTTACAGCCCTGGTGCTCTCAGAAGTAGGGATGGAAGAGGAGGAAGCCTTGGACGGCTTGGAGATCGTCCTCTACCATCTGCCAAACAGAGCTCAAGTGAGGCGCTTGCTGGCATTGATGAAGATGGTCGGGGAGACCATGAGTTCACCAGCCTTTTCTTGAAGAAAGATCCCCAAGATTCTTCCATAGCAAACCTCTTTCTTACTATTTTTTTCTTTATCAACTCAAAGAAAATCTTACTCCAATTAACAGAATGCTTATTCACCACGGCACACATGATAAGAAATTGATGTCTGGTAATGTAGTCGTGAGCTGAGTGCTTGCCCATCAGCACTTTTCCGACAATGTCTGCCAAGAACTGGTACGCGGCAGACAGTTGTTTCTTTAACAACTTGTTAGGGTTGCTTCCAGAAAACCCCATTAACTTCAGCATTTCACTAAATTCTTCAGAATACATTTCCATATTATCTTCTCCATTTATCAAACCAAAAATTTCAGAGAGAACGCCAGTAGATAGGGAAACAGTAGTACTCCCGATAGTTCATGTCAATACATCTTCCTCAGAAATAGAAGAAGTGTATACCCATTCTCGAATTTCAGTTCCATGCAGTTTAATCCTTCTGGTCATGAAATCCTTGAGATGAATTTCTTCTAGCAGTTCCAGGATATAGAGAAATATGGGGTCAAAGTGTTGGAAGGAATCAAAATCCATATCAAACCCGGTGTCGAACTTCATTGCGGCTAAGGTGCTTGCTGGAATCGCCATTGATGACCTGCAGGAAAGACACAGAGAAAACGACAATCAAGAGCAAAGGAACTGAAAGTGTGGGACGGAGGTCGAAGAAAACCTAGATATAAGTTTTCCAGAATATGAATCGACAAACTCCGTTCCACGAAAAAGAAACAATTCTTCGAACTGAGCTAGATGAAATAAATTATAGACAGATAATTCGTCGATCTCATCCAGAAGAATCGAAAACAGTTCGTCGAACTCCGTTCGACGAAATATCTTCTGAAGCAAAGTTCGTCGATCTCCGGTCGACGAAAATTGTTTCCACACACAGAAAATTCGTCGATCTCCGTTCGACGAGAATCTCTCAAACTTTCCCTAATTAATCGAACTCCGTTCGACGAACTCTAGAAAATTTGTCGAATGCAGACAGAAACTAATTTAACTCTTCTCCATTGATCATTCGCAGTTGATTTATACAGAACAAATGATTTTTCTCATCCAAAGGTTTGGTGAATATGTCTGCTCTCTGTAAATCAGTAGAAACATGGATTAAGTTAATTTTCTTTTTTTCTACATTATCTCTAATGAAATGATGTCTTATTTCAATATGCTTAGTACTAGAATGATGAACTAGATTCTGTGCTATAGCAATAGCACTAGTATTATCACAAAATAATGTTGAATTAATTAAGTTGACACCATAGTCTAGGAGTTGGTTTTGTATCCATAACATTTGTGAACAGCAGCTGCCAACAGCCATGTATTCTTCTTCTGTAGTTGATGTAGACACAGATGTTTGCTTTTTACAAAACTAGGAGACAAGTCTCATACCTAGGAACTGACAAGTTCCAGAGGTACTCTTCCTGTCCACTCTACATTCAGCATAGTCAGCATCTGAGTATCCAGTTAACTCAAACTATGACTCTGCAGGATACCAGAGTCCTAGATTAGGACAACTCTTTATATATCTCAAAATTCTTTTTAAGAAAATAAGGTGAGATTCTTTAGAGTTCACTTGGAACCTAGCACAAAGGCATGTGGCAAACATTATATCAGGCCTGCTTGTTGTTAGGTATAATAGGGATCCAACAATTGCCCTATAATGTTTCTGATCTACAGGTTTCCCTGCTGCATCGAAATGCACAACAGCATTAGTAGCCATAGGTGTTTTCATTCCTGAAGCATCACCCATCCCAAACTTCTTAATAAGCTCTTTAGCATACTTAGCTTGGGAGAGGAAGATACCATCAGGGAGCTGCTTCACTTGAAGACCAAGGAAGTAGGAAAGCTCACCCATGCTACTCATCTCAAACTTGGAATGCATGAGGTCAGCAAACCTCTTGCACAATTTGGGATCAGTAGACCCAAAAATGATGTCATCCACATATATTTGTACTAACAAAATTTGGTTCTTATGATGTATAGTGAAAAGAGTTTTATCTATGGTTCCTCTTGTAAATTTATGCTCTAAAAGAAAGCTTGCTAAGGTCTCATACCAAGCTCTTGGAGCTTGCTTTAAACCATAGAGAGCTTTATGCAATTTAAATACAAAAGAGGGTTGAGTTAGAGAGATAAAACCTGGAGGTTGTTCTACATAAACCTCTTCTTGAAGCACTCCATTCAAGAATGCACTCTTGACATCCATTTGGAACACCTTGAATCTCCTGTGAGCTGCATAGGCAAGGAATATCCTTATGGCCTCTAACCTTGTAATAGGGGTAAAGGTTTGGTCATAATCAATTCCTTCCTCTTGCCTGTAGCCTTGAGCAACAAGCCTAGCCTTGTTTCTCACTATGTTCCCTTGAGCATCTAGCTTGTTCCTGTAGACCCACTTGGTTCCAATAACTGGGTAGTTATGGGGTCTTGGAACCAAATCCCAAACTCTACATCTCTCAAACTGATTTAGTTCCTCTTGCATTACAATGATCCAGTGGGGATCTTGCTCAGCTTCATGGATGGTGAGAGGTTCAATCTGAGAGAGAAAACAGGCATGCATCAAGTCTTGGTTGAGTTGATGCCTTGTCTGTACACCTGCTGAAATGTCTCTAATCACTTGAGATCTGGGGTGATCTCTAAGTGTGACAAGATCAGTTGGTGGATTTGTTCAGCAACAGCTTCTGTATTTAATTCCTCTTGAGGAATGGTACTAGCTGTTGAGGGAAGTTCGACCACTTCCACTTGAAGTTCTTCTTCACTGTCTTCAGCAACATATGGAGAAGGATGGGTTGATACCTCTTGGGTAAGGTTTAGTCCATCCATAGACTCACACAGTGGTGGATCTGCAAAGAGCTATTGGTAGAAATCTCTTTCTCCTTATAAGACATGTTAGCTTCATCAAAAGATACATGAACAGACTCTTCAATTTTAAGGGTGGATTTATTAAAAACCCTATAAGCCTTGCTTACTTGGGAGTATCCTAGAAAAATCCCTTCTTCAGCCTTAGCCTCAAACTTTCTAATGTATCTTTTGTTATTAGTGTGAATGTAACATATACAACCAAAAATTTTAAAGTATGTGATTTTAGGTTTCTTACCTTTAAGTAATTCGTAGGGGCTCTTATTTTTTAGCTTATGTATAAGGATTCTATTCAGGACATAGTTAGCAGTGTTTACAGCTTCTGCCCAAAAGGATAGAGGCATGTAAGCATCTGCCAATAATGTTCCTGTAGATTTAATGAGAGTCCTATTTTTCCTTTCAGCTACCCCATTTTGTTGGGGAGTTCTAGGAGCTGAGATGCACTGCCTGATACCTTCCTTCTCACAGAACTCATGTATAAGAAGAGACTCAAACTTTGTGCCATGGTCACT
The DNA here is from genome assembly GCA_039583875.1 of Platanthera guangdongensis. Lineage (NCBI taxonomy): Eukaryota > Viridiplantae > Streptophyta > Magnoliopsida > Asparagales > Orchidaceae > Platanthera > Platanthera guangdongensis. The sequence goes on along the minus strand of CM077153.1, from coordinate 117,269,223 downwards.
TCTGATCAATGCAACATGAGTAGAGAACTCAATCTGTATGGTCCTGAGAAAATTTGTAAGAACCTTAAATGTATCTGAATTAGCTCTCAGAAAGGCTACCCAACTGAATCTAGAGAAGTCATCAACAATCACTAAAGTATAAGACTTCCCTCCTAGGCTTTGTACTGCAATGGGTCCAAATAGATCCACATGAAGCAAATACAATATCCTAGGTGAATCACTTTTATTAATGGATTTGAAGCTAGTTTTAGTTTGCTTGCCTAATTGACAAGCCCTGCATAGGTTTTCCTTCTTGTGGGGGCCAGAAGGTAAATCTCTAACAAGGTTGTCTTTAGATAACCTAGCTATATTCTTAAGGTTTACATGTCCTAATCTTTTATACCAAAAATCATTTTGATTACTAGTGATATTGAGTAAGCAAACATCAGTTTTGGCAGTAATGAAATCAACTAGATATATGTTGCCTTGTCTAATTCCAATTAAAACAGTTTTGTTTTCATTTTTAATAATAGAACAAGAGGTAGAGTTAAAGTGTACCTGATAACCTTCATCACATAATTGACTTATGGATATTAGGTTATGTTTGTGTCCTCTTACATATGTTACTCTCTTGAAGGTAACTGTTCCAATCTTTATTGTCCCATATCCTTCTGATTGGCCACTGTTTGAATCTCCAAAAATCACCTTTGGTCCTAGCTTGGGCTTGTAATTGGATAGATTGCCCTTGCTGCCTGTCATGTGCTTGGAGCAACCACTGTCCAAGTACCAGGTCTGACTCACCCTTGGACAGTTCTTCACCTGTACCTGTAATGAAAAACAAAGCTTAATTGTTCTTGACCCAGGTTACCTTGGGCCCTTTATTTGGTTGAAAAGCGAAACTGGATATAACTGATAATGCAGGTTGAGATTTATAACCTAAGGGGTGATATCTCCTACGAGGAATAACCCAATCAATAGTAGATTGAATGTCTCATTAGTTGGCTTAGAATTTCTGTAAGAGAAATAGTTTAATTTTGGTCCTTCTGGGTTCGACGAATTGTTGTAAGTTCATCGACCAGAGTTCGACGAATAGGGATGAGATCATCGATCTCTGCTCAGAGAATGAGAGTAGTCATTTTCTGCGCCCCAAGTTCGTCGACCTCTGCTCGACGAACCATACACAGTTCGTCGATCGCAGTTAGATGAATTATTATAACTGAAGTTTGCGTTCAGCGTTCGTCGATCTGGGTTCGACGAACTAGCCACATTTCGTCGATCTGAGTTCGACGAATGCTGCTGAACCTTGTTTTTATTAACTGTTTTTTGATTTCTGTTTCTCTTGTCTATAGGTTTTAGATTGTTTTCAGACAATGGTTTGTTTATAATCTTTTCCTTTCCCTTGGCAGAAATAAATTTAATAGGGGTTGTAAGAATATTTTTCTTAATTATGGGGGGAAAACTTGATGATGCACCCAAGCCCAGCTTGCCATTTAATCTGGCATTAACTGTGCTTATTATGTCCATCAGCTTGAGACTTCTCCCATTGAGAGATTGCTCAAGTTGTTTGGCCTCACATAATTCAGATTTTAATTTAATTATTTGTTCATTGGCTAAGGTTAGTTGATCTTGTAGTTTAATGTTTTCTGAGTTAATAGATTGAAGATTTCCTAGTATTTCTCTAAGAGTTTTTATTTCCTTTTCTGAGCTAATTAAATCTAAACACATGGCTTTGAATTCAATTTTGAATGAATCAGAATTAAAATCAAAATTTGACAGAACCTGATATGCCTCTGAGTCTGAGGCTGCTTCATCTTCAGATTCTCCTTCTGAACCAGAATTGCTCCTAGAGACATCAATTGCCATAAGCCAAACCTCCTTGGATCTTGCTTCTTCCTCTTCTTCACTTGAACTGGAAGAGGATGATTCTTCCTCTGTATCACTCCATGTCTCAGCAACAAATCCCTTGTCCTTCTTTTTGTATTTGCTGGAAGAGGGTCTGCTGCTGTGTTTTCTCCTGGAGTCCTTTTCTCTGCTCTTGTCCTTCTTCTGATTTTTTGGACATTCTAAGATGTAATGTCCAGGCTTCCTGCATCCAAAGCACACTACCTCCTTGGTTGATGTCTTATCAAATCTGGGCTTATCATCCTGCCTGGATGGTTTCCTTCTGAAATCCTTCCTAGCCATCTTATAGAATCTTTTTAAAAATAGGCTTATGAGTTCTTCATTTGAAGTTGAGGTCTCAATTTCCTCAGATGCTTTGAAGGCTATGCTGTGATCCTTTCTCACTGGAGTTGTTGCCTTCTATTCTGCTGCTTCTCTTGATTTGATCAGCTGCTCATAAGACTTTAATTTGCCTAGCAGAGATTCAGTTGATATCTCATTTAGGCTTCTGGCTTCTTTGATTGGCCAGATTCTGGAGTCCCAAGAGCTAGGGAAGCACATCAATATCTTATCATTCACCTCTGTCAGGGTGATGTCCTTATCCAAGGTTTTGAGCTCATTGATGATTGAGCTCAAACTATTATACATGTCAGCCACTAATTCAGCCTCATCCTTCTTGAAATTCTCATACAAGGATATGAGATTGGATCTCCTATCTTTCCTTTCATCTGCTGAACCAGCTACCATTTGGTTGAGGGAATCCCAAATGGCCTTGGCTGAGGTGCACTCAGCCACCTTTTGAAATATGTCATCTGACATAGTTTGAGCCAAGATGTTCATTGCCTTAGCATCTGCCATTTTGGCTTTCTTGTATGCTTCATTATTTTTAGGAGGAGGTACTGCAGTCATGTTGGTAGAGGTGCTGGTAGAAGCTGTAGGTGCTGGAGGTACTCCTGTTAAGATAACAGAAAAGATATCATCATCAATAGAATTCATGTATAACCTGATTCTTGCCTTCCAAATGACAAACTTGTTAAGATTGCAAACTGGAGGTCTGATGCTTGCATAATCTTTGTTTTGGGCCATTTCTGTGAAGAAATAAATCTAATAATAAAAACAAACAAACAGATCTAATAAGAGGGATCTTTGTGGTTCAGGTGTTAGCCTGTACAACCAATTAAGGTGTGGTATTTTAACCAACCTCCCTCTGATACCAATTGAAAGTGCAAGTTAGATCTGAAATACTTTAGAGGGGGGGGGGGTGAATAGAGTATTGTGCTCACTACAAAACGTTTTACAACTTTTGTTGTAATCCTAAGTGAACAAGTCAGTAAGTAAAATAAAGTAAGCACAGCAACCTATTAATCACAGAACAACACAGCCAAAACAAAAATAAAGGGCAACCAGACGACACAAGAAATTTTATAGTGGTTCCCCAACCTGGGTACATCCACTCTTCTACCAGCCTGGTAGGAATCCACTCAGGTTTTTGATCAGGTGCCTGACACCAATAAGCTTTTGTCCAGGTGCTCAAAAACCAAAACCTCAAGTCTTTTGGAAGGAGACTTGCAACCAGAATAATTTTGAAGGGAATTAAAATCCTGTACAGTAGATGGAAAAGGGGTGATGGTGTCTTCTCTTTCTCAATAACAACTGAGAAGACTGTGGATTGATTTTAGCAGATTTGCTCCCCCTGAGATCTTGAATGTATAAGGAAAACTGGAGCACCGCTTCAGGGTGACAAGTCTTGAGGACTTGAGTGCCTGGACCAGAGATTGCTTCAGGAACTTCTTTGACAGATAGAGTTATGTTGTCCTTCTGAAGTTGTCCTGGAGGATTGAAGGAAGAGACTCTTGATAGTAATTGGTTGTTCTTCTTCTTGATGATGTTGTTCTCTGGCCAAGGCTAATTGCAGTCAAGAACTTTTGATTGTTGTAAGATTCTTGTTCTGTGCAATCTGTCTGTGTGTCTAACTGACTGTATGCAAGATTACTTTTTATTCTCTGTGTATATTTCTGACTGAAGAATCCTTTTGAAATTTGAATGCTTGAGCAGTAATTGCAGTCGGCCTTGGAAGGAAGCGGCAATCAATGATTTCCATAACTGTCCCATGGAAAAATGGCATGAAATAATCCAAGATTAATTGCACGTTCTAACGGTAACATTCCGAGAAGATCTTGCATTAATTGTTCAGGAATCATCGCCAAGAAACGGGACGGGAAACTAGAGAAGACCTAGTCTGGAATCGTCGAACGAAGAACACAATTCGTTGAGCTGAGTTTGAGTTCGTCGAGCTGATCTTGAGTTCGTCGAGCTAAGCTTGATTGGTTCGTCGACAAGACAACAACACTTAGTCTTCTAGGGAATCTTGTCAATTCTGCTTCAATCTTCATCGAACTGATAATCTTCATTCGTCGACTAGAAATCGTCGAGCTGAGAACAGTTCTGGACTTTGTTAAAAATATTCTGCATCTACTGATATTCAGTGTCGACAAAACCTGGTGTCGACTGATATCCTGGTGTCGACACAAATCTTCTGGTGTCGACATAACTCTTCTGATGTCGACAAGCTGGTGTCGACTTATATCTTGTGTGTCGACATAAGTTGTCTGGTGTCGACACAAGCCCTAAGTGTCGACACAAATTCTCTGAATTCAGAATTCGTCGAGTGGAGTACTGCATTCGTCGACCTGAGAAGTTGACTTCGCCGACCTGAGAAGCTGTGAACTTGAGGTCCAAGTTCGTCGAGCTTAGATTCTAGTTCGTCGACTAAAGCTTGAAGCATGACTTAGAAATATTCTGAGGTTATCCTGACTTTAGTCTGTTGAAGTAACTCAGTCTTCGTCGAATAGAGAACAAGGATCGTCTAGCTCAGCACTAAGAATTGTCTCACGATCGTCGAGCGCCGAACACCTTTCGTCGAGCTGAGTTCGACGAACGTCGAACTCATTTTACTTAGTCTTGAAATACTCTAAGTCTGGAGTCTCTGATGGTCTTGATGATAGCTGGTCCATCTGATGTTGAACCTAAGGACTTGGCCTAGACTCTAGGACACAAATTGACCCTGGCTATACCGGTTGGGTCACATCCTAAGCTAGTGAACCTAGCCCAAATCAACTAGGGATCCAACACTCTGATACTATTTGTTACCCATTTTGCATGGTCAGAGCTAGCTTGAACTAGTACCCTCTCCCCCTTTATGACTTCTCTTTAGATATGATCTATGAGATCATTCTTTTGAAATCTAATTTTATCTGTGATATGATAATTTACAGTGGTGTAGTAGTCTTTGAATTTCTTGAGAAGAGAAGAAATTGCAGATTCAGAAGTCTTTATTGCAGTAGAAACTGTTGCCAAGTCTAGTTGAATCTGTTTTTCTATAAGAGAGACTTGGGTGTTCATATTGGCTTGAAGGGCAGTAGTTTGTTCATCCAACTTAGTCAGAGAGATGGTGTATAGTTCCATCAAGTTCTCATTCAATCTCTTCTGATTTTGCAGAATAATTCCTTGCTTGACCACAAGATCATCTATTTCAGTCTTAGTGGTTTGTTATTTTTTAGCAAGATACACCACAACATTTCCTCCCTTATGAAAGCAATCTGTCATGTCCTTCTTCAGCATGTTGACCTCAAATCGAATAGACTAGATATCTTGGGCCAAAGTGAACTACAGCTCCTTGTGGCTTTCATCCACATACTTTTCTAGTGCTTGTCTTTGTTCATCAAGCTTGACTTGGAGCTGTACTAATAGAGAACTGAAATCTATGGGAGAAGCAGTAGTGGATGAGCCAGCCTTGAAGGCTTTCTTATATCCAACACTCTTTTTCTTTAATTCCATTAATTTTCTTTTCTTAAGAACTATGACTGCCTCCTCATCTTCAGTATCAGATGATATTTCATGTTCCATTGTATGGCCTGGAATATCTTCTACTAGTTTTGGGGCTAGGTCTGGTTCCTCCCCCTCAATTCTTGTAGCAGCTGGTGCATCTATAAACATCTCTTCTTGGTGTACTTATTCTTGCTCCTTCTGGTAGTCACTTACCAAGTCTTGAACTACTTCTATTTCAGTAGCCTGATGTTTATCTAGAAAATCAGGAGTATGTACATTTTGTGACTCTCTATCAAAAGGATCAATAATTTTGTTGATGTCTTGAACCATCTCCATGATGGTGAGGTTCATAGTCTCATTGTCAAGCTGAGCTTCAATGACAGTATCTGCTGGGACTGATATCTCAGGAATATTCACCTGATGGATAGCCTCCCCCTGGATCTGAGCTTCAGTTCCAGGTGTATGGTTTGGAGACATCCTAGGTAAGTTAATGGTCTCTTCATCAGAACTGAATTCTACTCTCTCTTCTGAGTCACTGGAGGACTGCTCAGCTTGCACTTTATCTTTCTTGGAAGATGGGACTTGTTTGGATGTTTGCTTTGGTGCTGGATCTTCTTTGGACAAAACTATGTCCCACCTTGATAGGATCCTTATGTTCATTCACCTCATGTGATTAATCTTTGTGCCAGCAGTTTGAGTTATTACCTAAGGTATGTTTACAGCTAGATACAGACTTAGTATTATCCCCAGATTAGGTTTTTGATGCTTTACTTAATCGTGTGGAAAAGTACTGTACTCCAGCCAGTATTCACCTGGAAGATGACTCTTATCATAAGGCTGAACATGTAGGAAGAGACCCTATCATGTCCCCCAGTCTTGCAGATAATTACCTTGCCAATTATTTTAGAGAGAAATTTCCCTTGGGAGTTCATTCGTTTCCTTATCATGGACGATCCGATTTTAGTTGTTGCGGCCAGCCCACACCATTTAAGTGCTTCAGAAGTCAAATTGAAATCAACCTCTGTCTCGTCTTTTATCCTAGGAAGATGAAGGGATTTACTCAGGCTTTTGTGTGTGATTTTGACCTTCTCGCCATGAACAGTAGATTTGATCTTGTTCCCCTTTGAGTTCAACATAGCGTTTGTAAAATTCAACAACCTGGCCCTACTACCACGTTGAATTTTCTCCAGGTGGTCAGCAGGATAGCCTAAAGCCAAATTAATATTCTCAGAACTATCCAGTTCACACCTTGATCACACGGAAAATTCCCTGGACCATGAAGTGAGCAGGAGTTATCTCAACTGAAGTCAATCAACCAGCAAACACATGCAACACAAGAATCTTTATTGATTCACAGCTAACTTATCTACACAGCGAGATATACATGGCGAGACATGCTTCACCAAACAACACCCAAGGGAAAGCAGAGACTACAAATACAAGACAAGAGAAACAAGCCGCGCGGACTCAACTACAAGCCGCCGGTCTACTACTGTGGAGTCCGCTCAGTCCGTTAGGTCGCCAGACCGCAACCCAAGCCGCACGGACTACACCTTATTCCAGTGCTATCTCTAGCCGCCGATCTGCAAGCCGCCTGACCGCAAGGTCGCCTAGCCGCCAGACCGCACAAGCTGCGATGTCGAATAGAATAGTCTGCCTGAGGCAGGTGACTTCTTGAACCACGAACCAAGTTGACAAAGAGAAGACCGTCTGGTCACTGTCAGCGACCTGCTGTTTTAAGCCTGTTGCTTAACTGCAGAGTCTGCACTGTCCCTGACCGCAATCAGAGCCAAGTCCTGGCTTTCCAGCACTATCCGCACAACCTGCACAACACAACCCGGCCAACTCAATCAAACTGCACAGACACAAAGGTTCAGTCCGCGACAACTGTTGTGAGCTCAAGGCACGATGATGAGTGTGGTCACCGCCCTAGCTGATAGGATTGCCGTCACATCTCGCAGCAAGAACATGTGTATCCGAAAGACCCGCAGACACACTCCACTCCGAAGGTACCTGTGCAGGATAAACAGTATGCCAACTTATCCATGGCCGGACTCCAATCTCCAGTCCGCCTTGTCGCCAAAGGACAAGTCACCAAGACATCACCAAGGCCGGACAGCAACACCTGTCTGCCTTGTCGTCGAGGGCCAAGACAGGACCACCACAGCCAGACTCTGCAGCAACAGTCCGCCAATCTACGAACATAGCGCTTCAGTCCGCCTATCCCGAGCCCACGACTTCGCCACCAAAGGCAACTGCCGTACTCAGGCGGTCACGCTATTCCAGTCCGCCCATACCGCGGACAACACTAGTCTGCATATCCCCGCAGACAACTCCAGTACGCAAGCCGAGTCCATAGCCTTGTTACCAAGACACCTCCCGAACTCAGCGGACTCCAGCTCCAGTCTGCTTACACAACAAACTTCCATTCTGCATATACTGCAAACTACAGTCCGCAAGCCGAGTCCATAGCCTTGTTACCAAGAAACCTTCCGGACTCAGCAAACTCCAGCTCCAGTCTGCTTACACAGTAAACTTCCAGTCCGCATATACCGCAGACTACTCCAGTCCGCATATCCCAAGTCCACAGCCATGCCAGCAATGCAGCTATTGGACTCAGCGGACTCCAGCTCCAGTCCGCACACAGTTGCGGACACAAACTCCAGTCTGCTTATCCCCAAAACTCGCAACCAAGGCAAATGCACTTCTGCCGAGCTGGGCGGACTGAGAAGCAGTCCGCACTCCACTGTGCGATCTCCCCGGAATGAGCCAAACATGTACTTGGTTTAGACCCAACCAAGTCCACACCACTGGCCACAAGGGCTAGTCCGCACTTACTGGCGGACATTGGATCCACTCCGCCTGTCCCGACGAACTCCAGTATCAGTCCGTACTGACTGGTGGTCTCCGCGGCTTCCACTTGCCGCTACACCAGAGCAAGACAAAGGCAACTGCCAAACCGGTCTGCCGAGCTCCAGTTCTTCAGTCCGCTTCATGCCGGACTCCGCAGCTAGAGTTTCTATCTGCCCGGTTACTTCCTTGGATCCAACTGCCTACTGAGCACAAGCCGACCTAGCTAACCGCCACTACTATCCTCTTAGTCCGCGCGAACAGACCGCCCAGGCCGCTACAGAGCAAACCGTCTGCAACGTCCCTGCCAGCTTAGCAGTCCGTCAACCCTGTCCGCGTAGTCCGCGCGGATAGATCCAAGTGCTCCATTCACCCACTTTCACTTCATAAATTTCAACACCCCCTTGAAGTGAGAAGTGGTGAATAACTCCAGCAACTCCCGTAACCTTGCACATGATCCCTCTGATAGCATCTACGAAGAAATGTCCAAGACATAGTCCTCTCCCCGCATATCATGGACCATGAGGGAGCCCTCCAGCATCTCCCAAAAGGAGCCATGCTTCCCACTGCCTCCTTTAGCTTCAACCTACACTCATGCATCACAGGAGTATCACCAACTACCTTGGGAACAAAAGCCCAAGCCTCGTTACCTCTGAGAGAAGTCACCTCTTCAACCTTGGTGTCAACCACCTCCTTGATTCTAGTGGGGTCATCACAGCTAGAAGATACTTGCTCGACCTAAGGGCAAGCAAAGAAACACGGAACCAAGCCCGTCGTGTTCCCTTCACTATATCGAGCTGGTGACTTACTGATGCTCTTCGATCTCCGAAGAACCGGATCACGACTAACCACCTCCGTTGCTTCTGAACCAACTCCATTCCCGGGCAAACCCGGAACAATGCTCCCCCTGCTACCTAAACAAGATGCCTCGTCACTGGAACCAGGTGCACCTGGAGCAACGCTTCTTTCTCTTCTCTCTCCTCATGCCCTAAACCCTAAATTAAGCCATCTTGATTTAGCTAATTTGAAGTCGGGGAATGTTGTAGGCGAATTGCGGATAAAGGAAACAGATCAACATGCATCGACCATTAAAAGTGCATCATTCAAATTTGAATGCCAAGGTTGTGTGATAATGTACAACAACAAAAGTATATTAGAAATTAGTTGTATGAAGCTAAGAATTATTATATTATCTCACATAATTATGGTCGCGAGGGGTGTTTGCCCCTATAAATGAATAATATGATATGAAGGGTATGTTCAAAGAAATCGCGAGCTAAAATCAACATAGAATCACGCTCAGTCTACCTGCACCTGTCAGGGAAATCTTGGATCACAGTTGTTGTGTATAATATCTTTGTTAGGATTAAGCCTGCTCATAAATTCCAAAAGTCAATGACTCATATTAACATATGGAAAGCTATCAAAAAATGACAGAGAGTCTACTTAAATATGAATGCAAATATGATAAATTATCTCTCTACTTAAATGTGAAGACAAATGTGATAAATTACATATAAATTTATGCAGTGTTGTACATAAATTTATGCAGTATTGTACATAAATCTACGTTGATAATCTAGCTGATATAATTATGCAGTATTGTATATAAATTTATGTAGTATTGTACATATATATTTTTAGTGAGCTCCGGGCTTCAAAAAACATCAATTATAAAATTCCTAGTTGCTCTAATTTAATCTAACTAATGGTAACAAATGGATAATACCAATAAAGTGATCAAATCAAAGCTTTAAAATTCAGTTATGAAAGATGATTATTTGCCAATAAAATTCATTTATGAAACAACAGGGGCAGCAAGTATAGAACAAAAGACACAAAATCATCAAGGAAGTCTAAGAAAATCTCCAAGAAAAAAACTACCTAAAACACTCAGTGCACAAACATCTGCTTGAAAGTATTCCAAGCAAATTTAAGTATGAAACATGCATATCACAACACTATAAAGCATGCATATCTAATTCTTTCACATGGAAAGTTATGCAAAGATCCTACATTATATACATCATTCTATCCATTCTGGAGAAGTAATCCCTCCTAAAAATGATGGAATTAATAAATGAATGCAAAGAACATGGATTTTAACCAATACATCAAATTCTACACCACACCTTATTGACTGGATAATCAAGTTCCTTATTTTTTCTACTATTCGTTTATCCATTATAGCCTTGTAGTTTTGTTAAGAATGAAAAATAAAAATAAAACTTTCCTAAAACATCAATTCAATTAAAGGTTTGTGATAAAACATAGAGCAATATTAAAACAAAAACAATATTCATAGAGTATGTATTTGAAGGTTGAGGCCTACCTTGATAGAAGTGGTAATATCTTCAAAAGATGCCCTCGAAAGTGCTTCAATTACCAAATATTCTACAATGAAGATAAAATCCTAGAGGCAGGTGAGCAGTAAACTGAGAAGTTTAGTTCCAACTCTCATTTTATTGGATGAGTTTGGTCCAGTTCTGCCCTTGCAATATCTTGCACATAGCCAATGCAATGTCCTGCTCCATATGATAACGAATGTTAGGAATGAAACATGGCCAAAAAACATAACAGATAACTATGCAAATCATGGTGGAATAAAAAGATAACATCAGCATGTAGAAGATATGTATGACAGAATTTTTGGACTTCTATTACATCTCTTGTGCTCAAAATTGAAGAAAAATAATTGTGGGATGGAGAAAATCAGTAATCATATTTTCAAACATGTCCAAACAAATATTAAAAATCGAGGACATGATTTTTTTTTCTACACGGGTTTGAAAATGTGAGGAGAGTTTCAAATGCAAAACAAAAAAAAATAAATTAGGCTTGCAAGATGAATACAATTTTACTTCTACACCGGGTTTGGAGGAGAGTTTTAAATGCAAAATATTAAAAATATTAATCCTGGAAGCGGAATTAGTACATTTCCAAAACAATTAAACATTCACCAAATTGAAAATGTGGAAATCTGAGAGCATATAAATCACCTTCAACAATGCCCTTAATGGAGGAGGGGATGTTGAGAGAAGTCTATGAAAGAGGACCTCCTGCTACAATCACCTTCAACAATGCCTTAAGCAAAGAGGTGTTTCCCGCAAGAGTTGCAAAAAAGAGGGTTAGTAGTTTTCCTATAATAAAATGATTGGCGCATTTGATCGAACAGGTTTTGAGCTTTAGGAAGAAGAACTCCTAAGCTATGATGAGTCGGTAGTTCCAGAGGTAGTATAAATGACATGTTGATGATTTCAAGCAATGGAAAACGTGGAAGAAGGTCCATGCAGATGGCAGCAGTGTATAAAAAATTAAGCTGACTGGAAGGAGTTGAGAAGATGCAGCAATGCAAGCATGAGCTGGAGGAGAGGATACGACGTTCTGATATTGCCCTAAAATAGAAATTGAGAGGTAATAAAATAGAAATGGGGAGATCTGTTACCTTTGATCCCTATCAGTATGAAGAAGCTGAATGGAAGAATCGTGATCCAGACATAGCAGTCGAATGGAAGAAGGCCCAGATGCACAATGATTTTCATGGAGACATTGGCTTGAAGCTCCAAAAATTTCTGAGGAAGAACGAAGATGAGGAAGAGGGTGTTCTGAATTAAATCCGCGTTGAGAGAAATAGAAGTGGAAGATGTGAGAAATAACATGAAAGGAAGAGCTCGGAGCTTGAAGCAAACTGAATCGCGTGCTTCCATCAACGCCGCGGGTAGGACAATAGGGTTGGGGTTAGATGCGAATGGGTTTGCGATCCCCCCGTCTCCACCGACTCTTCCATTGTGTGGAAGAAGCGCGAGAGGAGGTGCGGGCATGCAGAGATCATGGCGCCATAAAGTCGGGGGAGGAGCGAGTGCTATTCCCTAATTGCGCGGAAGAACGAAGGAAGAAATCGCGTGTATCGGGATTTTTAGGCCAGTGAACAACGCCGACTTGTTTTAATTAACGCTTGATCCGGTCGAAAGACCAAAGTACCCTCATGTTAATCCTAAAAAACTGTCTTTTGTGCGGGTAAAACGGGATTAAAATGTTACATATGGTGTAACCTAGCTCCTTGCTTGAGTGACGGGCACGGGCCTCCGGCCCGATGGCTACGCGCCACAGTACCCGGCCGCCGACGGCGGGCTTCGCCCGCCCCCCTGCGGGCGTCGCCCGCCCCCCAGCGGGATTTAAAAAATTTAATATTGCGCCCGCCCCGCAAAAAATATTTAAAAAATATAATATTTAATTATATTTAAAAATATATTTAAAAATGTAATATTTAATTATATTTTTTAAATATTTTAAAAATATAATATTTTAAAATATTTTAAAAATATTTAAAAATATTTTAAAAATATTTTAAAAAAAGGCGGGATTAAATCCCGCCTAAGTATAGGCAGGATTTAATCCCGCCTAACTTAGGACGGATTTAATCCCGCCTAAGCGGGCGGGATTAATCCCGCCAAACTTAGGCGTGATTTAATCCCGCCTAAGCGGGCGGGATTAATCCCGCCTAAGTAATCCCGCTTGGGGATTAATCCCAGGCGGGATTTAGTCCCACACCGGCAGTTCGGTGGGATGTTTCGGCATTATATAGGTTGATCATCTTTTGGATGATAAGTTGGTGTGCTGGGCTGGCGGGTGGGCCGAAATTGGCTGGGCTGTGGGTTTTGTCTGGCGGGTGTGCGGGCCGAAACTTGATGGGCTTGCATTTACAGGATTTTAGGCTTGATTTTGGGCTGAGCTGATGGGTTGTAGGGTGCCCTATAAAAATATAAATTTGAGAGACCCTATATAGGTTTAGGAGACCTAAGAAAAAATATGAACGGTCCTGATTCATTGTTGCGATCAATGGTTGCGGTCAAATGTTTGGTTTATATTCAACGGTCATGATTAATCCAATGTTTCTTTTACATTGCCTTGGACAAGTAATTGATACTTCTTTTTAATGTAGTAAAGATATATATATATATATATATATATATATATATATATATATATATATATATATATATATATATATATATATATATATATATATATATATATATATATATAATGAGCGAAAACTGGGCTTATTTTCCAAAAATTAGAGTCTATATTTGATATCGCCCCACGACAAGCACTATCACAGATGATATTGAGTTTTGTTTGAAAAACCTCAATTAGTTTGTTTGCAACATTTTTTTGTTTTGGGGTTTTATTTGCTTTTGTTTCTGATTGTTAGTTACACTTTGACTATTTTAAGAAAAACATAACACTATAAAACTCCAAAATCAAAAAAAAAGTTTTTTATTTACTCTTTTTATTTATTTGTCTCATACACAACACTCTAAAATTATATATATATATATATATATATATATATATATATATATATATATATATATATATATATATATATATATATATATATATATATAACCCCAAAATCTCAAAAATAAGTTTTTGCTTAGTTTTCGTGTTAGTTTATTTCATTTAAAACAAAATTTTAAAAAATAAGCAACGAAAATGGTTTGATCATTACTTTTGGGACATGCATGACTAAAACTTAAAGCATAAAAATTACACTCAATGTTTCATTTAGGATTACTAGTCTCTATTTACATTGTATGTCTTTGTTATGATGTGTCCAATCTATTGGTATTAAGCTATTGAGTGTGTCTTGTTCAACCCCGTATTCGCGAATAGAGGGCCCCAATAAAGGCACAAGACTTGGTGCACGTTTTTAAGCTTTTTGTGAGTTTTGTACTCCGGGAGGACAATTTTGGGTGGACCTGCGTAAATACTAGTAGGGGGAGGAAATATTTGTCTCTCCCCCGGCCCCTTTGAGGAGTCGCCTAGGTATCCAACCACCAGGCCACCATCTCGCCAAGCAAGCCGCAGCTCGCCAAGCAGGCTGCAGCTTGCCAGGCCGCCGTCTCGCCAAGCAGGCCGCAACTCGCCAAGTAGGCCGCAACTCGCCAGGCCACATCTCGCCAACCAGGCCGTCGTCTCGCTAAGCAGGCCGCAGCTCACCAGGCCACGTCTCGCCAAGCAGGCCGTCGTCTCGCCAAGCAGGTCGCAGCTCGCCAAACACGCCGTAGCTCGCCCTCCTTCAGCCCTCCTAGTGGCCGAGCAGGCCGCCAGGTCGCCACTCGCAGGTCGCCTATTCGTCCAAACTGCCCATCGCTTCTCGCCTAACCACCAGCTCGCCCGGCTTGAGGGACTACCCCTGGTGGACTACAATTAGCCGCTTAGGACATCGGGATTTGGCTATTGGCAAGCCAATTCGAGGGCATTTCAGTAATTTTCAGAGTAGTGGAGGTTGGTTATTTGCAGGTCATTCCCAGAAAACTATAAATAGGCCCTTATGGGTGTCTTGGAGAGGGACTTCTTCATCCTCTCTCTCTTCATCCTCCAAGGCACCTAGCTCAACATTGCCTAGGGAGGGGGAGATCTCCAAGGTCTTCCGGGTGTGAGGTGAGACCTCCACGCTAGAGCCGAGGGTCTGTTCCTAGTTTCTTGAGCCTTTGGCCCGTGACATCCCCCTGAGTGCAGTAAGTGTGAGGTCACCCCTTTCAAGGGTCCCCGAACTCCACAGAGACCGATTTCTCGGTTTCAACATCTTGGTGCGGTGAGCGTGGAGAGTGACCAACACAGAATATCTCGGGAGAGTGTCATGGCTGGAGATCAGGGAGGTAGTGATGATCTCGTCGAGCTCCATAACCCAGGACCCTTTGTGGGAAGAGAAGAGTTCATGGCATCCATCCAAGGCATTATGGAGATGCTGCGAAGTATTGCTCCTCGAGGTTGCTGCTCAACCCCCACCCCTCAAGACTTAGCTCTCAGGGGTCTTGGCGAGACTGTTCCAAGGGTTCTCGGTGAGCTGTCACCTAGGGACCTAGGAGAGATGACCCCAGCAGGGGGAGAAGGAAGTGCATCAGGAAGAAGGCCTGGGAAGGAGAGGATGGGAGATGGGATCGAGCGAGACCACACCGGCCAGGAGTTGTACTCCAGCCCTGCGAGTGCCAGCCTTCCAGGCGTGCAGGTCGCGCGAGTAGAGGTGGTGAGACCACACCTCAGGGGGTCAACCTTCAGCGAGCTGATCATCTCAGCTCCCGTTCCCGAGGGGTTCAGGGAGCCCGACATGGCTTACTATACTCGGAAGGATGACCCCGTCCAACACCTGTAGTGGTTTGAAGATGTCATCTCCATCAGGCTGATGACGGATGTCTTCAAGTGTCGCCTCTTTGCGATCACGTTGAAGAAGAAGGCAAGGGACTGGTTCCACCAACTCCCACCGAGATCGATCTATGGTTTCCAGGACTTGAGCCAGAGATTTCAGCTTCTCTTATCCACCTCCAAGAAGAGGAAGAAGAGTCCTGAGTCAATCTTCCTAATAAGGCAGGGGGCCGAAGAGTCGCTGGCCCATTACGTTGATAGGTTCTAAGAGGAGATCCTAGATATCCAGGAGATGCCAGGGTATGCACTCCAGATGGCGTTCACGATGGGGTTGTGCGAGGGGTTCTTCAAGATGAGCCTGACCCGAAAGGCCCCCTTTCCTTTGAGGAGCTGATGGAAAGGGAAGCAGAGGAGATAGCCACTGAGGCGCCCAACCCGACGTTTGTCAAGACGTTTAAAAGATTGACATAGGTAGTCAAAGGAGTAAGGTGTATCGAGGCATCAGGAGGGGAGAAGGAGAGAGGAGTAAAGAGCTCAGGGGCTCCAGGGACCTTAAGAAGGTACGGATACTGGTTGGAGGCAACATGGAGGACCCATTCAGGGTCCAGGAAGAGGTCTCATCCAAGGTGGGAGGGATTTTCAGGGAGGCCAAGGGAGGTTCCTAGGCAGCTCCTACCCCCACCGTAGCAATCGATGGAGATTGGTCGAAGGGAGAGGAGGAATCGTGCGGGAAGGAGAAGAGTTAGAGTAGAATTACCCTATTGTGAGTTCCACCAGGAGGAGGGCCATGGAACAGCTACTTGCCCTGAATTCCTGTAGTTGAGAAGGACAAGAGCTCCGGTACCACAGCCTCCACAGACTCAACAAGCGCAAGATCTGGTGCAGATTGAAGAAGTCCAACCCGAGGCAATAGGGGAGAGATGTGAGGACAGGGTTGATGTGGGCACTCATCGAGGGATCCGATGATTCTTAACGGAAGAGGGAAGTGGGAAAGAAGTGGAATCTCTTGTAATGAAATTTGCTTGCATTGTATCAACTATGATTGATGACAGGGACAGCTAGAAAATATTTGTGATCCATAAAAGACCTCACCCCGTGATGATTCCGCTGCTAGGCTCCCACTACCTGGTAGGATAGGTTGATCTCTTGGAGGGGTGACAAGGCCTTACATCGAGATGATTCCGTTGCCAGTCTCCCACTAGCTGGCAGGGCAGGTTGATCTCTCGGAGGGGTGAGTAGACCTTTCCACGATGTCGTCTCGTCACCTAGGCTTCCACTAGCTGGCAGGGTAGGTCGATCTCTCGGAGGGGTGAGTGGACCTTACCTCAAGATGATTCCGCTGCCAGGCTCATACTAGCTGGCAGGACAGGTTGATCTCTCGGAGGGGTGAGTAGTCCTTACCTCGAGATGATTCTGCTGCCAGGCTCCCACTAGCTGCCAGGGCAGATTGATCTCTCGGAGGGGTGAGTAGGCCTCACTTCGAGATGATTCCGCTATCAGGCTCCCACTAGATGGCAGGGCTGGTTGATCTCTCTGAGGGGTGAGTAGGTCTCAACTCGAGATGATTCCGCTGATAGGCTCCCATTAGCTGGTAGGGCAGGTTGATCTCTAGGAGGGTGAGTAGGCCTCACCTCGAGATGATTCCGCTGCCAGGATCTCACTAGCTGGTAGGGCAGGTTGATCTCTCAGAGGGGTGAGTAGGCCTCACCTCGAGATGATTCTGCTGCCAGGATCCCACTAGCTGCCAGGGTAGGTTGATCTCTCAGAGGGATGAGTAGGCAATACCTCGAGATGATTCCGCTGCCAGGCTCCCACTAGCTGGCAGGGCAGGTTGATCTCTCGGAGGGGTGAGTAGGCCTCACCTCGAGATGATTCCGCTGCGAGGCTCCCACTAGCGGGCAGGGTAGGTTGATCTCTAGGAGGGGTGAGTAGGCCTCACCTCGAGATGATTCCGCTGCCAGGCTCCTACTAGCTGGCAGGGCATGTTGATTTCTTAGAGGGGTGAGTAGGCCTCACCTCGAGATGATTCTACTGCTAGGCTCTCACTAGTTGGCAGGGCAGGTTGATCTCTCAGAGGGGTGAGTAGGACTCACCTCGAGATGATTCCGCTGCCAGACTCCCACTAGCTGGCAGGGTAGGTTGATCACTCTGAGGGGTGAGTAGGCATCACCTTGAGATGATTTTTCTACCAGGATCCCACTAGCTGGCAGGTCAGTTTGATCTCTCGGAGGGGTGAGTAGGCCACACCCCGAGATGATTCCGCTGCCAGGCTCCCACTAGCTCGCATGGCAGGTTGATCTCTCGGAGGGGTGAGTAGGCCTCACCTTGGGATGATTCCGCTGCCAGGCTCCCACTAGCTGGCATGACAGGTTGATCTCTTGGAGGGGTTAGTAGGTCTCACCTCGAGATGATTTCGCTGCCAGGATCCCACTAGCTTGCAGGGCAAGTTGATCTCTCTGAGGGTGAGTAGGCCTTACCCCGAGATGATTCCGCTGCCAGGCTCCCACAAGCTGGCAGGGCAGGTTGATCTCTCAGAGGGGTGAGTATGTCTCACTTCGAGATGATTCCGCTGCCAGGCTCCCACTAGCTAGCAGGGAAGGTTGATCTCTTGGTGGGGTGAGTAGGTCTCATATAAAGATGATTCTGCTGTCAGGCTCCCACTAGCTGGCAGGGCAGGTTGATCACTCGGAGGGGTGAGTAGGCCTTACCTCGAGATGATTTCGCTGTTAGGATCCCACTAGCTGGCAGGGCAGGTTGATCTCTCGAAGGGGTGAGTAGACCTTACCCCGAGGACGTCTCGTCATCCAGGCTCATATTTGCTAGCTTGATAGGTTGACCCCTCTAGGAGACCAAGTATTTTTACCCCGAGGCCGTCTCGTCATCCAGGCTCCTATTATCTAGCTTGACAGGTTGACCCCTCAGGGAGGCCAAGTATTTTTTTAACCCGAGGCCATCTCGTCATCCAGGCTTCCATTAGCTGGCTTGATAGTTTGACCCCTCGAGGAGGCCAAGTGTTTTCTATCTCGAGGCCATCTCGTCACCCAGGCTCCCATTAGCTTGCGTGACAAGTTGACCCCTCGGGGAGGCCAAGAGTTTTTTACCTCAAGGCCATCTCGTCACCCAGGCTCCCATTAGCTGGCGTGACATGTTGACCCCTCGGAGAGGCCAAGTGTTTTTACCCCAAGGCTATCTCATCATCCAGGCTTCCATTAGCTTTCTTGACACGTTGACCCCTCAGGGAGGCCAGGTATTTTGACCCCGAGGCCGTCTTGTCATCCAGGCTCCCATTAGCTGGCTTGACAGGTTGACCCCTCAGGGAGGCCAAGTATTTTTACCTCGAGGGCGTCTCGTCATCCAGGATCCTATTAGATGGCTTGACAGGTTGACCCCTCGGGGAGGCCAAGTGTTTTCTACCCCGACACCGTCTCGTCACCCAGCCTCCCATTAGCTGGCTAGACAGATTGACCCCCCCCGGAGGCCAAGAGTTTTCAGCTCCAAGAAGGCTACGTAGCGAATACGTTAGGTTGGACGTTTCTTTCTGAGCATGGAACCCGCTCGAAAAGAGCGGGGATTGTGTACAACCCCGTATTTGCGAAGAGAGGGCCCCAAATAAGGCGCAAGACTTGGTGCACGTTTTTAAGCTTTTTGGGTGTTTTGCAATCCTGGAGGCCAATTTTGGGTGGACCTGCTTAAATACTAGCAGGGGGAGGAAGTATTTGTCTCTCCCCCAGCCCCTTTGAGGAGTCCCCCAGGTCTCCAACCACTAGGCCGCCCTCTCGCCAAACAGGTCGTAGCTCGCCAAGCAGGCCGCAGCTCGGCAGGCTGCCGTCTTGCCAAGTAGGCCGCAGCTCGCCAAGCAGGCCGCAGCTCGCCAAGCAGGCCGCAGCTCGCCAAGCAGGCCGCAGCTCGCCAGGCTGCGTCTCGCCAAGCAGGCCGCCGTCTCGCCAAGTAGACCGCAGCTTGCCAAGCAGGCCGCAGCTCGCCAGGCTGCGTTTTGCCAACCAGGCTGCCGTCACGCCAAGCAGGCCGCAGCTCGCCAAGCAGGTCGCAGCTAGCTCTGCTTCAGCCCTACTAGTGGCCGAGCAGGCTGCCATGTCGCCACTCGCAGGCCGCCTGTTCGCCCAGACCGCCCCTCGCTTCTCGCCTAACCGCCAGCTTGCCTGGCTTGAGGGACTACCCCTGGTGGACTGCAATTAGCTTCTTACAACAGCAAGATATGACTATTGGCAGGCCAATCCCGGGGGCATTTCGGTAATTTTCAGAGCAGTGGAGGTTGGTTATTTGCAGACCATTCCTAGAAAACTATCAATAGGCACTTAGGGTGCCTTGGAGATGGACTTCTTCATCATCTCTCTCTTCATCTTCCAAGGCACCTAGCTCAACATTAGCTAGGGAGGGGGAGATCTCCAAGGTCTTCCGGGTGTGAGGTGGGACCTCCACGCTAGAGCGGAGGGTCTGTTCTTAGTTTCCCGAGCCTTTGGTCCATGAGATCCCCCTGAGTGCAGTAAGTGTGAGGTCACCCCTTTCAAGGGACTCCGAACTCCACAGAGACTGATTTCTCGGTTTTAACATGTCTAAATAGGATAATGAATGTTTAATATGCCTCTAGATATATATTAGGATTTAGGTAGAATAATGGCATCTCACTTATCACATATTTATAGAAAATGCACTCATGTAGAAATTTTAGAAACTATATGTTATAAGTCGTGATGTTATGTCTAACATGTTAGGAATGACTTGAAAAATCAGTATCAAGTTGTTCATTTTTCTTATATATGCAGAGCTTAGACTGTTAGGCCAAAAATTTCTTCGTTAGGTCTTCATATACAAGTTAAAGTGTATTTATCTATATGGATAGATTTTGATTTATTTGAGGACATTGGATACAAAAAAATATATTATAGAATTGATTGTGAAAGAAAAAAATTATATATCTTTATACTATAAGCAAGGACCTAATCAGCCCATGATGTAACATGGTGTAACATTTAAATCCCAAAATGTCCTCATAAAAACAGTTCTGGTGGGTTAATTACGGGGTATTTTGGTCTTTTGGCCGGATCAAACTTAATTAATTCCCATTTCATTGCTCAATGCACTGTTCATTCCCCCTCAAAATCCCGATACCCGACATCTTCCTTGATTTTTATTTGCAGGTAGGGCAGCAGCTACGGCGTCATCGGGCACACCTCTGTCAATCGATCTCCTTACATCGAACTCATCAGAAGCTCGCCTCTCCTCTACATCGACGTAAACCATTCCACACCTCTACATCGACGCACCTCCGCGTCGATGCACTTCTACGCCGCCCTAACCTCCTTGGTTTTTCTGCGCAGGTAGGGCAGCGGCTACGGCATCATCGCGCACACCTCTGTCAATCGAACTCCTCACATCGAACTCATCAGCAGCTCGCCTCTCCTCTACATCGACGCACAACGCTCCACACCTCTACATCGATGCACCTCTATATCGACACACATATACATCGGCGCATTTATACGCCACCCTAACCCTTGCCACAAGCGTTCAGAAGTCGATTAAGCTTACGAGGTGTTAGTAGGGCATTGGTGACATGGTAGCATCAACAAGTTCACCCCTGCTGAACTTCTACACAGGTAACGGAAGATAAGGTAACCTACTTACTATTGCTGCTTCACACCATTTGTTCATTTTGTGGAAGATCTGAGTATGAACTTGCTCTCTAAATTGCATTCCTTCTCTTTTTCTTCGCAGTTACAGTATTCACTTCCCGATTCTTGGCTTCCCTGCTTCGACTCGCTGGCGACTTGCTGATTTGGGGGATATAAGCATCACCTCCTCTCCTCAACGCCACTGCTTCAATTCTTGGATTCTCTATTCTTGGAATCCATAGGTAACCCCTCAATGCCGCTGCTTCGACTCCTCTCCTTAACGCCACTGCATTCCATAGGTAACCACAAACTAATTCTTGCACCTCATTCCTGTACCTCATTCATTTATGCATGTCGTCGTTGCAAGCCCTGCCATCTCACAACACACCTTTATTTCAGCCCATAGTTATTCGTCTTGAGATCAATTAACACTAAATGAAGATGTCTTGAAACTCCATTTTCTATTTGTTTTGAATTCCTGCTTTTGCTGTAGAAAATTATGAATTCTCAAATCTTTTAGGACCTTTAAAGTCCACATCTCTGAGTGGGTATCGATGATTAATTTCTTCACAGTCAAACAGGTAATTATTCTTGCAAAATTTCTGAATGTAAACATTGATTTAAAAATTCAATACCTCAAAGTATTTGCTGAAAATTTTCAAAACTATGCACACAAGTTGTTTAATCATATGCCTCAATAATGCATACACGCTATTTAATGAATTATTGTAGATTCGTATTTGTTGTCCAATAATACATACAATTTTAAATGCGGATGCAGTTTTAAAATTACAAGATGCAGTGAGAAACTATAGTTTAAAATGCCCTGCAATGATTATTTTGTGTGAAAAATTAATGTTGTTAATATTGTGTGCCTGCACCATTTGGGTGTTGTAATTGGCTTGATTTTTTTTGTTTCGTTGATGATTTTAGATTGGCTTCCATAATCTATAAGGATTTTTAATATCAACTCCTACATCATTTCCTCTACTTCTTACCTCCCCAATCAATGCCATGGCCAGGGGATTGCTTTATTCAATTCAGAAACTCCTTTTTCAATATCAACTCCAATATCAATTCCTCTGCTTCATCCGCTTTGATCCGATGCTTCCTCCACTTTGAATCGACGCTTTTGATTCCACCCTTTTATAATCGTGACTGTCAAACCCTAAGTCGAGTTCTCTAAAAATGGATAAGACTGCTTCCACAAATTTCTACAGCATTTGAGCAGACCTCCAGCCGCTACAACACGGTGAGACAATCTTCTCCATACTCTATGCCTTCCTATTCTATTTCTCTACTAACAGTCGAAGGTAACTTTTCCAATGTATCTAGGGCATCAACGATCCATATTTCTCTGCTAATAGTCGGCCTGTCTTAGGTGACTCAGTTCATCTCAGCACATGGAAAACATGAAGTATTAAAACTAAAGTAGGAAATAATGTAATTGTTCTTTCAAATTTGTATGTTATTTATGCAAACTTTGTTTTGTTCTTCAAACTTCTAGAACTCATTTTGTTTTATGCAGGGAGATCTTTTAGAAACAATTGAGGATAATTGCAAATTCTTCAGCGTTATGAGAATTTAATCCTCTAAAGGTTGAATATATTTTGATTTCCTCTTTTTTCCTTTCAGTCTAAATTTGATTTCCTAGTTCTTTGTTTGCCTATTGTTCATTTGCATGCTCTATCCGGAGAAAAGTCCAGACCATAACCAACAGCAAAACTTCAACAACCTCTCCAACCGATTCCTCAACAGACCCCTCAAACTCCTTATCTTTATAGGTACAACGCCATATTTTTACACTGATTTCTATAAACTTACCATACCATTTCATGCAAATCTGTACAGTGCATATCTTGATGGGAAAGCTTTCGTCTTCATCACTGTTTCATTCAAATCTCTTCATTGCTTTGAAAAACTATTTATTGCGAGTTGTTTAGCCCAAGGGAATACAAACTGTTTAGCCCATATGATTGACAAATGTTTCTCTTTTTCAGTGTTGAAGTTACAATATGTTTAACTTATATTGCCTCCATTTTAATCCACAGTTCTATGGCGGGAGAAAAGATTAAAAAAACTTGTTGCACTTTCTCCCCAATATAATCTCTAATGTTTTGCAATGATTTGGAGTGGTGGCTTTGCTGTTTTTAGTTATGAGCAGAGCGTCATAACTGTCCGCGAGGAGTCTAGACAAAATTATGTGATAAAAGCGTCATGGACCCTCAAGATCAATAAGTAAGTCTATTTTATGGTTTGTACAAAAAAGTTTTTCCTATCTTTATATATGAATCTCTTATTAGGAGAAATTATTCACATAAGTAAACACTCTGTATATCTTTGTGTATTCTTCCCTCTTTGAGTTATCATTGTCTTCCTAGCTGTGCTTCACAAAAAAGTTCACAAATATGCTACCTATTAACGCATGTTGGTTTTAGGATTTTGTTTTCGGTGAATTGATTATTTGATTGTTGCCAACTTTAATTCTTCCATCAACCCACGATCAATGTTGCCTCTGACAAGAAATGTTGTCGCACACAAAAAATGTTGTCGTCCAAGTCCAATGTCGCCTCCACGACAATTGTCGTCTCCCACGACAAATGTCGCAACCTACAACAAATGTCTTATGCCATGACCAATATTTCCCACACGACAATTGTCACACCCCACCACAATTGTCGGCGCCCACGACAAATGTTGTGACACACGACAAATGTCGCCCCCATGAAAAATGTCACCACCACGATAAATGTCGCCCCCACGCCCAATGTCGCCATTGCGACACATGTCACCCCCCACGACATGTGTCGCCTCCACAAAAAAATTTCGCCGCTACGATAAATGTCGCTCCCTAAGCCGAATGCTGCCCCCACGCCAAATTCGACGTCCACACCAAATGTCGTCCCCATGCCGAATGTCTCCCCCACGCCGAATGTCTCCCTCATGGCGAATGCCGCCCTCATGCTGAATGTCTCCCCCTCGACAAATGTCGCCCCCTCGACAAATGTCGCATCCATGATGAATGTCGCACCCTAGACAAATGTCACACTCACAACGAATATCTCACCCACGACGAATGTCGCCCCCACGACGAATGTCACCCCCGTCGAATGTAGCCCTTATGCCTAATGTCGCACATACGATAATTGTCGCCCCCACGCAGAATGTTTCCACCATGATAAATGTCGCCCACACGACAAATGTCGCCCCCACGATGAATGTCGCCCTCACGAGGAATGTCTCCTCCTTGACGAATGTCGCCCCCTCGATGAATGTCGCCCCATCGACGAATATCGCCCCCTCGACGAATATCGTACCCAAGATGAATATCACACCCACGACGAATGTCGCACCCACGATGAATTTCACACCCACAACAAATGTCGCTCCCTCGACAAATGTCGCACCCACGAAGAATGTCACCCCCTCAAAAAATGTCGCAATCACGACGCATGTCTTACCCACAACAAATGTCGGCCTCACAACGAATTACTCCCCCGCCGAATGTAGCCCCTATGCTTAATGTCGCCCCTTCGATGAATGTCGCCCCCACGCTGAATGTTGCCACCATATCAAATGTCTCCCACACAATAAATGTCATCCCCAAAACAAGTGTCGCTCCCAGGACGAATATCGCCCCCTCGAAGAATGTCACCCTCTCGACGAATGCCGCACCCACGACGAATGTCGCCCCCTCGACAAATGTCGCACCCATGACAAATATTGGCCGCACGGGGTCCCCCATGCACGACTGCATATATATATATATGTTTTCAAAATTTGCGCTAAGGATACCTCCCAGGGGCTACTTATTTCTCCTGATAAGCCTTTATGAGTATTGTGAGGATGTGCACCTTGGTCTATTGAATTGTTTTGATCTTGTGCAAAGCCGGACAAATGAATTAGTTTCCATGTTCTAATCTTGGTATTATAGAGATAAAAAACGTGATTTGATTTTTCACTTCACCACTCTTGTGCTATCATATAGATTTTTTTAGTTATAACATGTATTAATGATTATTTCTACTTAATGTCTTTATTTTATGTTATATGTACACCTGTCATTGTTCTATCAAACACTTCCATGCATGAGAATTGGACCTAAACTACACTTACTATCTATCGCACGATTGTACTATTACAAAATTCTTATTCATGACGTTTATGATGTTATAGTGTATTAACTCTATAAATCACCAAATATTGTATTATAAATCTAGTGTATTTATTGTCTTATGCCTTGTCCAAATTTGAGTGATCTCCTTTATTTTGACCCGCACATTTAAATTCTTTGATTTCTTTTGGTCACTGCTACATTTTTCCTGCATATTTATACCTCGTGCATTGTATTTGTTTTTCGTGCTTATTAAACTACATCTCTCCATTTTATTAATAAATTACAATCTTCCTAGCCTTTTTGATAATATCAATGGGAGAGATTAGACTGTTCATGAGCTAGCCTTATGCTAGTTATCTAGGGGAGATCAAATGTAAGGGTAGTTAAGCGACTATAATGCACTAGATAGAGGGAGCACACATGTAGGGTGAGTCATACCACTCGTGCAAGATCACACTAAATAATTTTTCCATGATACTTCATAGTGACATCTTGACATATAAACCTGTTTATTGTGTATTGATTGTAGTTGCTTACATTATACGAAGTTACTTCCTGTTCTGTGTGATTTATATCTCATGAATGAGATTTGATATTATCAAAATGGTGGTTTGTTAGAACATGCATTCTGCATCTCTCAAGTTTGATAATATCAAATCCGAAGCTGTATTTGATCATACACTCTTTGGGTATAGTGTGCAAGTTTATAAGAGTGAGTAATTTTTGGGGCTTCAAATCAAGCAAATGGCAGACAACATCTTTGTTTCTCAAGAACTTTACACCCAAAACATACTAAAACATTCAACATGGCTGATTGCAACTCATCAATGACCCCTATGTCCACAGCTGAAAAATTCACCACAAGGAAAGATGGAGAAGAAGAAGCAGATGATGATGTATATAGGAGTCTGATCGATTCCCTTATTTATCTCACCAACATAAGGCCGGATATTGAAAACTCTATCAATATTCTTGCCAGGTTCGTGAACAAACCTTCTAAAACACATTTTAATGCTGCAAAAAGAGTGCTACGTTATTTGCAGGACACCAAGACATATGGATTAATGTTCAAACAAGAAGAAAATGCGGCCTTCACTGGCTACACTGACTCAGACTGGGCAGGCAACATCGAAGACAGGAGAAGCACCGGCGGGTTTATCTTCTTCTTTGGCTCCAGCCCTATTAGCTGGAGCTCAAAGAAACAGCAAATCGTCGCCATCTTGACTGCCAAAGCAGAGTTCATGGCTCCCAACTCCGCCACCTGCGAAGCTATTTGGCTACAATGACAGGGGAATGAGATCATAGGGACTAAAGAAAATGTCGAAGGAGTGAAAATTCTCTGCGATAACACATCGGCCATCGCCATGACCAAGAACCCCGTCTTCCAATCGCGAAGCAAACACATAGACATACGCTTTCACTTCATTAGAGAGGTCGTCGACAACAAATTGATAGAACTGGAGTTTTGCCCCTCCATGGCGCAGATAGCGGACATCCTGACAAAGCCTCTTCCCAGAAATCGCTTCCTGGAGCTTAGGGGAAAGCTCAGAATAATAGCAGGTCCAGATTTAGAGGGGATGTAAGAAATGACAAATCTGACCTTGCTCCTCCTGCATTGGGACCCTTTGCCGCATCCTTTATTATGTTGGAACTCTGTTAAGAAAAGTAATTAGCATTAATGAATGTAACCATCACTTATCAGCTGCTGCTTTAAAATAAGACCTTTTGTATTCCTTTTGCTTAGCCTATATATATGGTTGTTTTCACTCATGTAACGTGCATGAGAATTCTTATATGTAAGGCCTTTTGTTTTGTCTCCACCACCAAAACAAGTGTAAAACTGGGTATGTGTAAGATTACTTTCTAACACTTGGACACTTGTCATTATATCAACCAAGTAAAGGAAGTGTGGGATGCACCTGTCACATAGTATAAGTTTTACCGACACTATATTTAATATTCGTGTGCACCTGATCCTAACTTCATAATTTGGAGTCATTTTGATGGTGACCAACTCCAAACCACATGCTCCTCTTAGGATGTTTAAACTATTGTGGAGAGGCGGTGCGCATGATAGAGCAGAAAGTTGACGTCGACACATCCTGCCATCCGCCTCTAGAAACGAATTTGTGTTATGATGCAAATGCTCCACTAGTTTACTGGATACTTGAGTCCGTCAAGGTTAGCACTAGACTTCCCTCTTGGAGGGAGACTTTGCGAGTTCTTCCTCACTTCCTGACAATCACAACAATGATTTGTGGCTTTGTCGATCACAGAGAAATAGAGATAATTCCTGCAGAAGATCTATCTGTGAGGTTTGCTGTGACAAATATGCGGGCACACAGTAATTGTGCACAACAACTGCCGGCAGAAATGTATTCTGACTCGACCATTGAGATTGTGACACAATTCTGGTTTTTTCTACTCCAAGAAATAAGCCTCCTTCCAAGGAATTGGCAAGTCCCGGAAGTGCTCTTTCTATCATCTTCACTACCTGCAAAGTCTGCATCTGAAAAACCAATTACTGTGGATAAAGAACCAAGTGGAAGATTACAATCTCAAAGTCAAAGACATCTCTTAGTTTTGCGACTCCTCTAGTGTGATTGTAATAGCCAACAATCCAGTCTCTCCCAGCAGGACAAAGCACATAGAGCTGCGATATCATTTCATTCGGGAGCATGTGGAGCATGAGGACATAGATCTTCAATATGTACCAACAGACAGGCAAATTGCAGATATTTTCACGAAGCCGTTGGACGAGGCTAAGTTCTCGTTTTTAAAATAGAACTTGGCATGCTCAACAAAGATGAAGGAGAATGAAGACAAAGGTAACATGCAAGTTCAAGATCTAGTTTTACTTCAAAAATCAGAAAAATTCAGATTCTGGACTTCATTTCTCGAGTACAAGTATTTTACTCGAGAACAACAACTTCCTCTCGAGAACTGCTAGAATTCTTCTTGAGTACAAAGAAATTTTTCCTTGAGAAGAAGTATTCTACTTGAGAACAGGACATCTCTTCTCGAGAACAAGACTTATTTCTACTCGAGACAAAGGCTCTTTATACTCGAGTGCTACTGGATCTCTTCTCGAGAACAACCATTCCTCTCGAGAAATGTGGTGTCTTTTTCCTCTTCAAAGTCAAGTTTTCATATCGACACCCAGGCACTTAGCCGCCTCTTCCAGGCATTTTTAATGATTATTTATGCACATAATCATCATAATTAGAGGTAAATATAAATAAAAAAATCCAAGAGAAGTTCTAGTCTCGATTTCAAAACCCATCTTGAGAAAAGCCGTTTCGCCTTCCCTGTCGTCGCCGTCTGCCGTAAGCCCTCTTCACCCTCTCGCCGGCCAGTCAGATCGATTTCTCTTCAACCATGGATTCGTCCTCAAAGCTAGGGATTGGGAGTGAACTCTATTCTTCTGGGATTGCAGAAATTTCTGACTATTTCAGAAATTTTCTTCTTCTACTCAACACAGCGTGTTTGTCATTTGTTCTTGAACACCCTTGCAGAATTTTCACTTCTGAAGTAGAAGAATTCTTACAGAATGCCAAGATTAAGAGGAATGGAAAAATCATTAAGTCTAAGGTACAGAATTTTAAAGTTAAAATGTCTGCTCAATCTATTTCTCAGTTTCTCCAACTTCCAGTCATAGATGTAGAAGATGATATAATAGGTAGTGAGTATGAGAGAGACTATAGCTTTTGTGGTATTCCTCAGTCTTCTAACACCATCAGAAGACAATATATGAATGCAGAAAGCAAGTTGCTAGCTGATATTTTAGGCAAAGTGCTGCTATGTAAGACAGGTTCTATCAGTTATATCACTCCAGAATTCTATGATCTTATGACTGTTGTTATATATAGAAAGAAATTCCAATGGGGAATGATGCTATTTGAGAAGATTAAGGGCTGCATTAAAAGTCCAAACTATGGAAGGATAATTTCCCTATACCTCAATCAAATGAACCCAATTCTTTTTCCTATGAAAAAGGGCACATCCCTCCATCACATGAAGAAGGTGTCTATACACTCCATCCAGAGATGGGAAGTCAAGTTAAAGAAGACTGACATAGCTCCAAAGGATATAGAAGATGTGGGCAGGACCTCATTTCCTCCTTTACATCAAATAACTGACTCAGTTATTGAGGGGGAGCCTGATCCATCGTCCTCAGTTCCTCCAGTTCCTGCTGCCTCATCAATTCCTCTTCAAGATGTTCCAGCTGTTGCTACAGATTCTCCTCCTCCAGTTACTACTGTTGCTGCTACAAATTTAGCTTTAGAAGAGATTCCTGCTACATATATTCCCGCTGCAACAGAACTACCATCTACATCTACTGCTGCAGATTCAGTCTCAGAAGAACTTCCTGCTGCTGCTATTCCTTCCTCCTTGCTGCACTCTGACACAAAATTTCCTGCTGCTACTAAAGACATTCCTCATGCTGACAACCTGACAGATGACTAGACTGAAGCTGAGATTCTTTCTACTGAAGAAGATATCAATAAGATGATTGAGGAACTTATTTCTAAAGAAGCTCCTTTTCATATTCCTGAAGATCTTCCTCCTTCTACAACAACTTCTCCTTAGTCTCCAGCACAACCAAAAAAATCTCCAGCCCCTGCATAGTCTCCTAAACATCAAGAATCCTCTCCCCCAGCTTATCAATCTCCAGTACATGAAGCTGAAAAGTCTCCTGCGGTAGATATGCATGATGATGATATTGTCTCAATCCATTATTCAAGTGATGATATCCTAGTTGAAACTGCTGAATAAAGACTACCAAGTCTTCATTTCCAAATTCCTACCTTGCTGCCAACAATCAATGAAGATGAAATCAGTACAATCAACAGAAGGAAAGCGTCTACCTATACTGTTGTGATTGATGAAATCCTTCCATGGACTATTCCTGCTCAACCTCTTCTATCACCTCAAAAAGAAGTTTTCCCAGAAGGTTCAATTCTTCCCAAAATTGAAGCAATGCTTGCGGAACAGAGAAAGTATTTTGATGATTCTCTAAAAGTGGCCACTGATAAAGTAAGTGCTTTAGAAAAGGAAATGAGTCGAGGATTTGCTGAAATCCAAAGACAATACTGATGAATTTTAAAATCTTTTGCAAATAGGTGGCAAAGCTATAGACCACACTATTACTAGCATTGGCACAATCATGGAGCAATCTGTTACTCTTGCCAATAATCAAATTCTCCTGGACAAAAGAGGTGATGATAGGAACTTTAAGACTTGTGAAGAAGAGGGAAAATTTAAGGAAGATGTCATCAACACCCTCTCTGTAGAAGTCAGAAAGGGGGAGGACAAAGTGAAGGAATTGTTTGTAAAACAAGCTGCTATTATGAAAACTCAATATGATGATCAGTTTAAAGAAATTCAGACATCTGTACTCAAAGAAGTCAAGAGCACCAAGTTATATACCTATGATACTTCTATCTGGATGCATAATCAGTTATTCCCTGAATTTGCTATGGATCCTAATGCTCCTCCTCCTACAAATCTAGATGTCAACAAGCCTACTTTCTCTCATGCTCCAGAATATTTTGAAGGACCTCCTCCAGCACACTTTGAAGGACCTCCTCCAGATTATTTTGAAGGGCCTCCTCTCGATGTCTATGACCACGTATGGGAATCTGAGAAAACAGGACTGCCTCCTCATCCTCCAGAAGTTAAAAAAGCTAAGAGAAGAAATTATGGTGATGGAGCCTCTGAAAGCAAATCTACTCCACATCTAGAAGCCCAAGGGAAGAGAACTTAAGAATATACTGAAGTCTGGAGTACAACCTCCAAATCCCTTATCTTGGAAACTCTGAAGTTAGTGATTGATTTTAATGAAGACAGGAATCTTCACTATATCCCTCAGGAATGGGAGTTATATGAGAAGTCCCTTACCAAGAAAAGAATCTATGACAGGGAATATGGTAGAAACAACCCCAAGGCTCCACCTAGACCACCAAGGTACTTCCCCATGCCATATAGTTATCAAAAGAGACAACAAGAGAAGCTTGAAAGACAAGGAAAGCAACCTTCACAGGATCAGTAGCCTGAAGATGATAGAAGTTCATTTTTTGAAATTGTAGAATTTAATTCTCTTGGACAAATTTCTACTTATATGAACATTTAATTTTGATCTGATTTTTACATATTACTGCTTTTCTCTAAATTATCATGTTATTAGTATCTTTATATGGTTTTTCTCTTAATGTAATTCACCTTAGTGTAGAGGGTTCTGACTTCGACAAATAGGGGGGATTGTTGGGTATTGCATCCACAATAGCCCAGATTTGTATGAAGTCACCCTTAAACTAAGATGAATTAAGTTTGTATTTGATGCTCTTTTTGTTAAGAGTTTACAGGACTTAATTGCTAAGTGTAGACCAATGTCAGTCTACAATGAGTCACCAAACACAGGACCATACAACATAATCCATTATTGTGTGATCCATGTTGTTGACTCATGTGTAGCCTCTCTATTGGGACACACTTCATTTTCAAGAACTAAGGGCAAGAGAAAAGATTAATGCTGAATTTTATGAAGAATGAAGACTTTAAGTTTTTTAGAAAAAGTCGAAGTCTTTTTCTCGAGTACTATAAGTTGTACTCGATAAGGACTTATGAAAATTCTCGAGTAATACTTGCCTTCATGTCGAGTAACAGAAGTTATTCTCGAGAAAGCTTCTTACTATTCTCGAGAAGAGCTTTTGTTCTCGCGTAATATATGACATTTCTTCGTGGGATATTTGTTCTCCAGATAAAAAAACTTTCCAACTCTTTTTCTCAAGAATACTATCTTCTTTTCTCGAGATGCAGAAGGTATTTGCTGAGAACCATACTTTTGTTCTCGAGATGATTATTTGTTCTCGAGAACCAGAATGTTTCTTCTCAAGAACAATACATCATTTTTTCTCGAGTACTTCCTGACACTCTCGAGACTGCAGATTTCCACCTCCACATATTTTTCTAAGTATTTTTCTCGAGACAACCTTTTTGTTCTCGAGTACAAAATGTTTCTTCTCGAGAACTAAAGACAATTTTTCCCGAGTAATTTTCTTCTTTCCCGAGATAGTTGTTTTCTTCCTCTACATCATATTTCTCTAAGTCTTCTTCTCGAGAACTTCATTATTGTTCTCGAGAACTAAATTCATTTGTTCTCGAGTAAAATCCTTCTTCTCGAGAACACCCTTGTCTATTTTTCTGAAAATGTCTAAGTCCAGACAGACGATTACTTCAAACATACTTAACGCATGATTGGTCCACAAGTATGTCATTAATGACGATTATGACCGTTAGGGTGATCTTATATAAGGTCTTGTCATTTCAACAAACCCTAAGAATTTTTAAGAAGTTTCAAGAAAAATTTAAGACGAATTTTTTCGGCTACCGCAAGAAGAAAATTCCAAGTTTCCTGAATCCGATTTTTATTTCCAAATCGAGAGCCGCATATCTTCTTCTTCATCGACAAGGCTTTAGATTCATGCAAATTCAGAGAAGATTGATTCACAGATCGAGATTACTATCAACGATAAATACTCTACTTGATCGTGTGAGTCTAGAGATTTTGAGATCCAGAAATTGCTGATTCTTCTTCAACATTTTCTGATAAAGCACAAAGTTCAAAGGAGGAAGAACAGGCAGAAGGATTTCAGATCTGAAAATAAATCACTGTTTGTATAAGCTACTTCATTTTATTCTTGTAGGAGATCTTTCTCTGAGTTGTAGGAGTTGTTTTCTCCGAGTTTTTGTAGGAAGTTTTTATCTTCCGAATGTAGATCCAGATTTGGGATCAAGTTGTAGGAACGTTGTTCCGAGGCGTAGGATTGGTTTCAATCCGAGATTTGTTGAGTAGCCGAGTCTAGTGCTTTGCTAGATCGGTGAGTGAAAAGTGGATGTACCCAAGGTTGGGGAACCACTATATATCTTTGTGTCTTCTGTGATTGCTTGATTGATTTCCTGTGCATAGCCCGTTAAATTTTTTATTCCGCAAAAGACGCACAACTCACCTATTCACCCCCCCTCTAGGTGATTTAGGTAAGACAACTTAAAACATTTTAAAGTTTCTTGTGTAGTTTATTTTCCCTCTTTTTCTCTCCTCCTTAGAAAAAAGGAGTAGTGTAGGGTTCGGCTAGGTCGGAATCTGCCGAATAGAGTAGAAAGTCGATCAAGACAAATTCGTCGGGTAAGGGTAGGGTTTCGATTAAGTGATTTTCATCGAGCATCGACATGAGACCAAGAAAATTCGCCGAGTATGGGAATTGGTCTGGGTAAAATTCATCGAATATCAGAATTAGGTCAAGTATTTTTCGTCGAGTATGATTCGTCGAGTATTCTCGATGAATCCGTCGTGTGAAACCAGTTGGCGTCGAGTGAAAGTTAAATCTACCGATTATAAGTCGTTGAAATATCACTGAGCGTATTAAAGTATAATTCCTCGAGGTTAACCGTCGAATCACGTCTTTTTCGTCGAGTGAACCCCTATTCGTCGAACATTATCGACGAATTCTCGTGGACTTAGAAACTTTTCTACGAGTTAGTAAGCCAATTCGTCGAGTATCGCTAGGTTTAACTTAATTTTGCCGAGTACGATTTGTCGAGTGACTCCTGTATTCGTTGAGTATATTCGACAAATCAGTGTGGATGCAACACACCAAAAACTATAAAATAGAATTCACGGGTTATTATCACCGGATGACAGTGGGTATCACTGGCGATAGCACTTCACACACTCGAAGCTTTCAACGAAGCGTTGAGTAGACTCGACGAATCGTTTAGTTGACTATCACGTGGTGATAGTGAGTATCGCGTGGCGATACCACTCAACGCACTAAATCCACTCGACACACTCAATGCAATCGACGCGCTCAACGCAGTCGACGCTCTCAACGCAGTTGATGCACTCGACGCTCTCGACGCATTCAACTAATCATTAATTAAGCTATCAGGGTAGCGTCAGTGGGTATTGCGTGGCGATATCACCACATGGCGTCTAAATATGTATCGAATGGTCGAAAAATGGCCAAAGAGTGGTGGTTGACTAGGGTCAATGCGGCTGCCAACGCAATCGCCAG
Source organism: Platanthera guangdongensis (assembly GCA_039583875.1). NCBI lineage: Eukaryota > Viridiplantae > Streptophyta > Magnoliopsida > Asparagales > Orchidaceae > Platanthera > Platanthera guangdongensis. The sequence continues at coordinate 117,234,709 of CM077153.1, read as the reverse complement.
GCGACATTCCACAACCCACATTTTCACCGCCTTTAAAGATGTATCCGAGTAAGGGAAAATACGCGTCATGATGCCACGTCAGCAGGGGATATCTGCGGATGCTCAAGCAAAACTCCTACTTATCACATAAAGAAAGATCTTTAAGTTATTTAGAGATTAATCCAGTTTAGGTGAAGCAATTTGCCATATCCCTTGGCTTAGTGGCTCATCTAGTCCACGAGAAAAATATTTATACGCTGCAAAAAATACTTCTTTTACAAGGTTAGACATCCTACATGAGTATAAAGGTCCCCAAAGGATAACTCATGATATGCAAGGTTCTAGGTTTTTAATAGAAGTAAAGGTAGCTTTTAGAGTCGTAAAATATAGTGATTTAGCATTTTAAAACATGCAATGCATGAGAAAATAATAGTAGTTTTGTACTTTGAAATACCTATCATGTAATGCAACCATTCAGAAAGAAAACAAGTAGCAGCTAGCAAAAGTATCCAAAATCAACCATCCTGTGGGCGTCAACAATCTGACATGAATCCACATAAAACAAAAGTATTACAGAACTAAGTAAAGTAAACTAAAACAACAAACTACCCAGAAAACTAAAACAAGTAATCCAACCATTCAAAAAGAAAACAAGTAGCAGCTAGCAAAAGTATCCAAAATCAACCATCCCGTGGGCGCAACAATCTGACACGAACCCACATAAAACAAAAGTATTTCGGAAATAGCTAAAGTAAACTAAAACAACAAACTACCTCGCAACGTCGAGGTCAAAACCACAACCTATACTGCTGCTTAGGAACTCCAAAACCAGCTCCTCTACAAGCTACAACTCTGAACCTGAGGCATTCCAAAGACAAAACACCTCAGCAAGAAAGTACAAGTGATGATAGAAAAGTAAGTGATGAGTCAAATATTTATAGGTTTTTTCGGACTCAACTGGGCTAGTTTTCTCACTCGTGCACTGCATTTCAACCGGTTATTGATTATATTTGCATCGTTCGGTCATAGACCATTTTGTGCACTGTTTTGGCCCGAGGGTATGCAATTGCGCATTCTGTTGTTGGGGGTATGCACATTGTGCTCCCTAAGGCTCTTTCCGGCTATTCTTTATTGTATGTTTGGTGCTGGGAGCTTTTGCTCCCGCTTTGGTTTTGCTGTGCAGGTGGTGCGTTTTCCCCAAGTAAGGAATTCTGATTTGAGGAAAACGCACGGTCGTGCGTTTCTTTCACGCATGGTTTGTGCCCGATCGTGCATTTTGTTGAGCTGGAGAAACATTGAGGTGAGCTCGATGAATTTCGTCGAGCTGAGCTCAACGATCTTCACGCACGGTTGATGCACGATTTCTTCGTAACCTTGTGCGAAGGAAATGCACAGTTTTCCTGTAGCTTTCTTGTTAGCTTTCTTATTTGTTCCATTCTATGGTTAATCGTGCGATTTGTTCACGCATGGGCGGAATCGCCCGTGCGCATGTAAAATGCACGGTTCCACCTACTTGCCTCGAATTCCAGCTTTCTGTTGCTACCCTTGTGATTTCCTTCACGTAATGGCAGAAACGTCCGTGCGCGAGTAAAACACACGGGTCAACGCTTCTCCTTCTGCAGGGTTGTTTTGAAAGTTAATATCGCATGATTTGCGCACGGTCGTGCGCCAAACTGTGCGTGCCTATTTTTCTGACCTGCTTCTATTTAAAGCGCAGACTTCTTCTTATTGAGGACAGTTCAGATCCAGTCCGACCCAGCCCGCCTTTTCTACTCCTCTGAGCGGGGAAACTTCCCACCAGCCGTTATTTTCTCTCTCCTCCTTGGAGAGTTGATCCAGCCACCTTTCTCCATCCAAAAACTTGTAATAGCTTCATCTCCGGCCAGCGTTTTCTTCTCCAAACTCCAAACTCCATTTGAAGCTCATAAGGTGCTGCATCCGTGGAGCTCTCTGGATAGATTTAGCCCAGCGACTATTCACGAAGAAGATGAGTTATTGGAAGGAGGTGATAGCCCTTCTGGACCCCGGACGTCATCTGTAGACCGAGCTCGGACAAGGACCGACAACCCTTGACTCCGGCCTCAAATCTTGGAAATCCTTCATGCGTTTGGTTGTATTACTCCCCCTCCTCTTGTAGTTACTTTGTTCTGAACTTATGTATGTTTGATTGTTGCTTAAGAATACTGTTTAGTTTATGTATTTCAGCATGTCTATGTGTTGTTATATTTTAGATCATGATTGTGTTACTGAGCTTCAGTTTTTCATGTTCTTGTTGAGATAGTGTCGTTCTAGTGATTGCTAGAAGCGTGCGTGGAGAAGAGGTGATTGTGACCCTCATTGGCTCATCCATCTTTCATATTACTCTCTTGAGTAATCCAATAAAGAGACGCGGTGGCGGCGACCCGCAATAGGTTTATTAGTGTTAAACTTAGGAAACTCCAAACCAAAACCCCGTTTGTTTACGTTAACACTTGCAATCACTTTTTCAATAGTGAAATCACACACCATACTTGCACTCCTTGAGAGATCGATATCCGGGGATTCAACTTCTCAACTTTATTACTTGATTACGATCGGTACACTTGCCGATGCATCAGGTTTTTGGCGCCATTTCAGGGGAGTGCAATTGTTGCATGTATTTTCTTTAATAAAAGGTTTGTGAGTGTTTTTGGTATTTTTGAAAGGATTTTTTTTTGTTGTATAACAGATCCCAACTCTAGTGATAGGCTTGAAGAAATTGTGTGAGAGCTTGAAACCGCACGCGCGAGGAGAGCTCGTGTGCGTGCTGCTACTGCTGAAGAAAGGATGGATGATCTTGTCCAAGGAGGAAATGGCCATGGTGAACGGGTTGTTGAGGGCCAAGAGGTGGTCCAACCACGCATTAGGACAATGCATGATTTCATGACCCCTACTGCTGGAAGTGTTTACCCTTGTTTCAGATCGACCATTGTAAACAACCATTTCGAGATAAAGCCCGCCATTCTGAACATGATCCAAAATAATACGTAATATTCAGTATTGCCAAGTGAGGATCTGCATTTCCATCTAGCGGAGTTCTCGGAGACTTGCGGCACATTCCGCTATGCCTGTATTTCTGATGATGTAGTAAAGCTGAGGTTGTTCCCGTTTTTGCTAAGGGACAAGGCTAAAACCTGGCTCCATACTATTTTTTCGGGGACCGCTACCACATGGGAGGCCATGTCCTTTATGTTCATGTCTAAGTTCCACCCGGTGGATAAGATTGTGAATGCCCGTAGGGATATTCCAACCTTTCGGCAGCTGGACCAAGAAACGGTGTCTGAGGCATGGGAGAGGTTCTTTGACCTGCAGCGTCGATGCCCTCAGCATGGCTTTGAGCTGTGGAATTTAGTTGAAATATTCTACTTTGCTATTGAGCCTAATTTCAGGGCTATGATCGATGCAGTAGTTGGAAGCACAATAATGAACCTATCTCCTGACGAGGCATTGAGGCTACTACGCGACACTGCCTCCCATAGCACATACTGGACCGTCGGACGAAATGCGCCTAGAGGGGCGGGGAATTTGTTTGAAGTAAATGTCGTTGTGCAACAAGCTGAGGTGAGCCATCATACTTTGGATGGAAAGATGATGTTGACCAGATCGGCCCCTCCTCTAGCTCGGTTTATGGACATATCGTGCCAGGGTTGTTGTAACCCGAGCCATCATGCTTATGAATGCACTGCTGGGGAGATCTTTGCTGATCTCTTAGGTATAACTTTTGATGAGAATGTAAATTTTATAAATAGTCAAAATCGCACTGTTCCTTATAATAATGTGTATTACCCCAACGCAAGAAATCATCCTAATTTCTCGTGGAATCAAAATGCTCCCGGTCAAAGGTGGCAAGGCGGCCAACATCAATTTGATGCTCAAGCCCCTAGTTGCCAGCCGCGACCCCCGCATACGGGTTATAATCCGAACGTTCAAGGGACTCGTAAGAGTGCGCTGGAGGAAATGATGGAGAAGTTTGTGGATATGGCCCGATCTAATATGGCCACTCAAACCGCTTCCATGAGGAACTTGGGGACACAGCTTGGGCAGCTGCCCCAAGTGTTTGTTGGGTACATTGGTCAAATGTACCTAATTTGAAGAAGCCTCACCTAACTCAATGATATACATCATAATGTATTTGATGTTTGTTTGAGTTACTTGTGCAGGTTAGGTATACACTGGACTGAAGCTAAAAGTTTCTAAGTCCATGTGTCGACACCCAGAGGGAAAGTGTCGACACTTGAGAAAGCTTGTGTCGACACCCAGACAAGCAGTGTCGACACTTGAAGTAATTGTGTCGACACCTGAGAAGAAGAGTCGACACCAGACAGAAAGTGTTGACACTTGGAGCTGTGTCGACACTCAGTGAAGAAGAATGCAGAAAAGCTGTGTCGACACTTAGCAGAAGTGTCGACACCTAGAAGAGCTGAGTCTACATCAGAAAGTGTCGACACTTGGAGTTGTGTCGACACTCAGCAAAATTCTGCAGAGACTAAGGACAAGTGTCGACACTCAACACAATGTGTCGACACTCAATCAGCAGAGTCAACATATGAAGAATGTGTCGACACTCAGCACAATGTGTCGACACACACTCAAAGGAGTCAACACTTGAAGTATGTGTCGACACTCAGCACAATGTGTCGACACACAACCAGAAGAGTCAATACTTGAAGAAAGTGTCGACACCCAGCACAATGTGTCGACACTTAGTTGAAGACTCTACACTTGAAGAAAGTGTCGACACAAGGAGCTGTGTCGACACTTAGCAAAGAACAGAAAAGTTTACAAAATATTCTAAGTACAAGTGTCGACACTAAGGGAATGTGTCGACACTCAGCTGAAGAAACAAAATTGAAGACTTGTGTCGACACCAAGAAGCAGTGTCGACACTTGACAGTTTCAACACATGAAGATGTGTCGACACAAAGGAGATGTGTCGACACAAAGGAGATGTGTCGACACTTAGAAGAATTCAACAAGTTACAGAAGATCAAGTACTTGTGTCGACACTTAATTTCGGTGTCGACACTTGAAGAAGAATCTGTGTCGAGACATACAAGGAGTTGTGTCGACACCTTGTAGACTTGTGTCGACACTTACACAGCATGTGTCGACACTTGGTCTATAAGTGTCGACACTTAAGAACAGAAAGTCTCGACACTATCTGACAGTTAGAGAATTTCAAGAATTGACTGGATGACATGACAGCTGCAGTTCCAGCCGGTTTACAGCACTTGTCAGAGATGTCAGAAGTCAGTTATGAACCGGACCAGCCGGTTACCATGAAGAAGGCCTATAAATAGGCACAGACTGTTTACAGAAAGCAGGTTGATAAGGTATTAATAAGAAGTTGTTGAAGCTATTTTGAAGTAATTGATCAGATTAATCAAGTAATCAGAAAAGTGGTACACAGAGTATCAACACAAGAAGATCTGGCAGTCCAACTGCAGATCTAAGAAGTTGGAGAGAGAGAGATCCAATCAAGAATTTAGTCTTTGGAACTAAGGCTGAGAAGAAGGATTCAGAATCATCTGGATCTCAAGAAGCAGAGGTCAAGGAACAACTGCAGAGGATTCAGACTAATTCAGTTCTACTCAAGAAGCTTTGAAGGAAGCTAAGTCAGTTTGGATCAAGCTGAGTTCTTCCAAGAACTCTTCAAGAAACTCTCAACTCCTCTCTTATTTTCTGAGTTGTAGAGTTAGTTATTGTAATTCAATTTTAACTTGTAGGATCCATTGGATCTGAGTGAATTGTAAGCCTATATTATAAAGGCTGAGGGTAGGGCTTGGTTGCCTGAGTGTAGGAGTTGAAGAACTCTGAGTGTAGGCCTTAATTGGCTGAGTGTAGGCCTGGGTGGCTGAGTGTAGGCCTTGGTGGCTGAGTGTAAGGCTTTGGGCCTGAGGTGTAGGAACCTAGTTGGGTTCTGAGATAGTGGAGAAGTTTGGCCGAATCTAGTACACTGCTAGATAGGCGAAGGGGGAAAGTGGATGTACCCAAAGATTGGGGAACCACTATAAATTTGTGTGTCTGTTGTGCTGTGCTGTGCTGTGGATTACCAGTTTATATTTTGTTATTGCTGTTAGCTGTAGAAATCTGTGAGATAACTGTTTTGCTGCCAACAAAGTTTAAAAAAGGTTTAGGTCACCTATTCACCCCCCCCTCTAGGTGTTTAGGTACCATATCTTTCAAGTGGTATCAGAGCCAAGTTTCTCAAAAAGGACTAACTGTCTGAGGAGATCCAGTTTGGCAGATTCAGTGTAAGTCAGAACACAGTTTCAAGAAAATCAAGAACATGGGTTCTTCAGAGAATCACAAGGAATTGGGTTCAATGAAACTGCCCATATGCAGAAAAGAGATCTTTGGGATCTGGAAAGAAAGGGTTAGGCTATTTATGGAGGCCTCTGACCCTAGAATCTACATCACAGTCAAAGAGGGGCCATATGTGCCCATGAAGGTTTCAGTTTTGGATGCTACACAGAGAACTCCAAAGGATTTCTCTGAGATGACTAAGGATGAAATTGTCCTAGCCACTATGGACAAGAGTGCACAAAACATTATAGTAAGTGTCATTGATGATGCCATTTTTCAGAACTTAATTCACTGTAAAACAGCAAAAGAGATGTGGGATACTCTCATTGTCTATATGGAAGGTTCTGAAGAAGTTAGGCAAGATAGGAAATCCTTGCTTAATCAAGAGTATGAGAGCTTTAGGCAAGGAAGAGGAGATATCATCACTGAATGCTACAAGAAGTTCTATAGAATTGTTAATGAACTCATGTCCTATGGAAGAGAGTTCACTAACTATGAATTGAATGATAAGTTCTTAAGGTCCCTAACCAAAGATTGGGACACCAAGATCTGTGCCATCAGAGAAATGGCAAAGTTGGGAGAAATTCCTCCTCCCACACTGTTTGGCAAGTTGTTGTCTTATGAGATGCAGCTGTCAGTGAGAAAAGAGGAAGAAAAATCAACAAGGACTGAGCACAGGGAAAGGACTGTTGCCTTCAAGTCAGAAGTACCTAGAAAGGGCAGAACTAAGTCATCAACTCCTCCTCCAGAGGTAGTTGAATCAGAATCTGATGAGTCTGTTAGCAAAAAGTCTACAAGCAGTGAAAGTGATGAAGACTTTGCTGCATTCACCAGACATTTTCAGAAATTCCTGAAGAAGAAACAGTGGAGGTCCAGACCTTCATTTTCCAAAGGCAAAGAAGTCCAGTATCAGGAGAAGAAGCCTTCAAAGAAGGACAAGAAAAAGACAAAGACTAGCAAGGCAACTGGGTCTAAGATAGTGTGTTACTGCTGCAATAGACAGGGTCATGTTATTGCAGATTGTCCTGAGAGAAGAAAAGAATCCAGTGACAAAAAGAAGACTCACTTCAAAGGAAAGAAGGAGAAGTCCTTTGTTGCAAAGAATGAGAAGACTCTTTCAGACATTTCTTCTTCAGACACTGAGACAGATGCTGAAGCCTACATAGGGCTATTTGCTGAAGAAGAAGAAGAGTTTATGCAGATCATGGAATCAATCTATGAACAAGAAGAGTGTCAGTGCCAAGGACTGATGGCATTGACTGAAAGTACCAAAATCCTGGAGCAGCCAGGACCTAGTCAGGTACAAAGTCCAACTCAAAGTTCAGATTCCAGTTCTAGTTCAGAGTCAGATTCATCTTCATCAAGTGATGGAAGTGTTTCTGAATCTGAGGGAGATATTCATCAGCTCTTAGATGAATATAAAGTACTGTTGCAAGCCAATAAGAAAAGCAAGACCCTAGCCAAAAGTCAGGCAAAGGAGATTGCTGATCTCAAGGCAGCTGCAACAGATTTTGAGAAGAAATTTGATCAAAAGCTCAATGAGGTAGCCAGGCTGAAACACATTACTGTGATTCAGATGGGAGCTATCACCTATAAAAATGATCAAATTAAGAGACTGGAGATCAATCTTCAGAAGGAAAGAGAGCTAGTTGCTAGGTTTTCAAAACCTAAATCAGTGCTACCCTTGATTGATGAATTTGTTCATCATAAAGGAAAGGCTGGATTGGGTTTTATTAAACCAGCTAGGACTGTTCAGGATCAGTCCAAGTCCAAGGGCAAAGCCCCAACATTCAATAAGCCTGTTGTACTCAAGACAGCCAAGTCTGTACCTAAGCAAAGGTACAACAAGTTTGAATGCTGGTGCTGTGGCAAAGTTGGCCACTTTGCCTTGGACTGTTGGCACAATGCAAGTGCCAATGGGAGTAGCAAGCTACCTGGTGGAAAGCCAGTAGGTATCTATGTCATGTTGCAAACTAACAATCACCAAGGACCCAAGTTTACTTTGGGTTCTAAGGTTCATTAATTTGTTTTGCAGGTGAATCCAAGTGGCCATACCCCAACATGGTACTTGGATAGTGGATGTTCCAGACATATGACTGGAACAAGGGGACTACTGAAGGACTACATTCCAATCAAAAATGGTCCTAAAGTGACCTTTGGTGGTTCTGAAAAAGGAATCATCAAAGGGTTTGGTAACATTTCTTCAAACCTTGTTACCATTACTCAAGTGGCTTATGTTAAAGGGTTGAAACACAACCTTATAAGTATAAGTCAGCTAAGTGATGTAGGGTATGACATCTCATTTGTTAAAAATGGTTGTCATATCAAGAGGTCAAGTGATCAAGAGATCATTTTGACAGGATATAGAAAGAGGAATGTCTACTGTCTAGACATCATGATTGAGAACAATGGTTCACCTGTTTGTCTTGTAGCTGATGAGACAGTCTCTCATTGTGTCAAGTGGCACAAGAGGCTAGCTCATCTTAACTACAAGACTATTAGCAAACTCTTTAGCAAAGAGTTAGTGAGGAATGGTCCTCAAGTTAAGTGTGTTAAAGATGGCATTTGCTCAGCTTGTCAAAAGGGCAAGCAGACCAAATCCACCTTTAAAAGCATTGAGAACAAAGATGCTGTGAGGTGCTTATATCTCTTGCATATGGATCTCTTTGGTCCAATGCCAGTTCACAGCTTAGGTAGGAAGGTCTATACCTTTGTAGTTGTTGATGACTACTCAAGGTTTTCCTGGGTGTTCTTCTTAAGGCAGAAATCTGAAACACCTAGTGTCTTCTACAGCTTTGTCAAGCAAATTCAGAATGAACTAAATAGTACTGTGGTCAAAATTAGAAGTGACCATGGTACTGAGTTTCAATCTGAAAGCATGACAAAACTATGTGAAGACTTTGGGATATTTCAAGAATTCTCTTCACCTAGAACACCTCAGCAAAATGGCATTGCTGAGAGGAAGAATAGAACCTTGATAGAGGCTGGTAGAACCCTACTTAGTGATACATCACTGCCTGAGTATTTCTGGGCTGAAGCAGTTAACACTGCATGCCATGTGATAAATAGGGCTACCATCACTAAAAGGTTAAATAAGACCCCCTATGAAGTTGTGAAAGGCAGGAAACCAAACCTATCCTATTTCAGGATTTTTGGTTGCAAATGCTTCATACTTAACAATGGGAAGTCTTACTTAACTAAGTTTGCTGCCAAGTCCCAAGAGGGAGTGTTTGTTGGGTACAACAATAATAGTAAGGCTTATAGAGTCTACAACTTGAGTACACAAGTTGTAGAGGAGTCTGTGCATGTAGTTTTTGATGAGACAAAACTTATTAACAATGAGTTGTCTAGTAGTGTGTGCAGCCCCACAGGTCTTACTAAGAAGATGGACAAGCTAACCATGGAAGATGTACCTGCTGTAAGACAGCAAGTAGAAGAAGATGGCTTATGTCCAGGGGGAGAACTACATGTACCAGGAGCTGAAGAAGTACAAGGAACTCAGCATGATGAAGATGCTGTAGAAGTACAACCAGAAGTAAGGATGCCTCCAGCCAACAGGCATCTAAGAGATCATCCAGTAGAGCTGATTATTGGAGATCCAAGACAAGGTGTTCAGACAAGGAGCAGAAATCAGAATGCTGCAGTATATTCTAGTTTTCTGTCTCAAATAGAACCTAAGAAATTTGAAGAAGCTATACAAGATCCACAGTGGACTGAAGCTATGCAAGAAGAACTTAATCAGTTCAAAAGGTGCAAGGTTTGGGAGCTGGTTCCAAAGCCTAAAGACCACAATGTTATAGGAACTAAGTGGATCTACAGAAATAAGTTAGATGAACAAGGGGTCATCATTAAGAATAAAGCAAGACTGGTTGCAAAAGGATATAGGCAAGAAGAAGGTATTGATTTTGATCAAACCTTTGCCCCAGTAGCCAGACTGGAGGCCATAAGGATGTTCTTGGCCTATGCAACCTATCAAGGATTCAAGGTATACCAGATGGATGTCAAGTCAGCATTCTTAAATGGTAATCTTAAGGAAGAAGTCTATGTGGAGCAGCCTTCAGGTTTTGTTGATCCAACTCAACCTCATTATGTCTATAGACTTAGGAAAGCATTGTATGGGTTAAAGCAAGCTCCTAGAGCTTGGTATGAAACCCTATCTAGTTTCCTCATTGAGAATAAGTTCACAAGGGGGAAAATAGATAAGACTCTATTCCTTAGGGAATCTAGAGGCAAAGTCATACTAGTCCAAATATATGTAGATGACATTATATTTGGGTCTACTGAAAGCAACCTTTGCAAAAAGTTTGCAAAACTTATGCAAGGTCAATTTGAGATGAGTAGTATGGGAGAACTGAAGTTTTTCTTGGGTCTCCAAGTTAAACAGACTGAAAGTGGTCTATCCATATGTCAGTCCAAGTTCACCCTAGAACTCATAAGGAAGTATGGTATGGATTCATCCAGTACCATGAAGACTCCTATGGGGTCAAGTATGTCTCTTAGCAAGGATGATGCAGGGATACCTGTAGATGAAACCTTGTATAGAGGGATAGTTGGCTCCTTACTATACTTGACTGCAAGTAGACCTGACATCATGTATGCTACATGTGTTTGTGCCAGGTATCAGGCCTGCCCTAAAGAGTCTCATTTGACTGCAGTCAAAAGGATTTTGAGATATCTAAAGGGCACACCTTATCTAGGCCTCTGGTATCCTAGGAATGGAGATTTTGATCTAACAGGCTATTCAGATGCAGACTTTGCAGGATGCAAAGAAGATAGAAAGAGCACTACTGGATCCTGTCAATTCCTAGGTGGAAGACTCATTTCATGGAGTAGTAAGAAGCAAACCAGTGTGGCTATCTCCACAGCTGAGTCAGAATATGTAGCTGCAGGAAGTTGTTGTGCTCAACTTCTGTGGATTCAACATCAGCTAGAAGACTATGGATTTCAGGTAAGTAGAACTCCACTTTTCTGTGATTCTACAAGTGCTATTTCAATAGCTAATAATCCTGTATCACATAGTAGAACTAAACATATTGAGATAAAATATCACTTTCTTAGGGAGCATGTAGAAAGAAATGATATTACACTTGAATATGTTAAAACTGATAATCAGATAGCTGATATGTTTACTAAGCCCTTAGAAGAAGCTAAGTTCAATAGGTTCAAAATTGAACTAGGTATGATAAACTTAGACTAAGTTTACAGAACTAAAAATTGGCTAAGTAAAAAGGTGTCGACACATAGACAAGTCTATGTCGACACAGAATAGTAAGTGTCGACACTTCAGGAAAATGGTGTCGACACATCTAGGAAGTTGGTGTCGACACTTCAGAATGTTAGTGTCGACACATGTCGAGTTAGTGTCGACACATCCAATGAGGTGTCGACACTTAAGTTTTACTCAGAATTTTCTAAGTAACGTCTCGACTACATGTCGAGTAGTGTGGTGTCGACACATAACCAAGTGTCGACACATAAAATCTGTTGACTAAACTTGTGTCGACACATGAGTGTCGAGACATTATAAGTCTGTGTCGACACTTATTGCCAGTGTCGACACATCTTTAGTAATCCATCCCGCCTGTTCGTCTTCAAACCAGAAAGGTATAAATAGGATTCTGTCTTTGTGTGTCGACACGCTTTCAGAGTTTCGAGACCAAACCACTGTGTCGACATTTCTCTTTCCTAAAGACTAATTCTACAAACCCTAATGGCTCCCAAGCTCGAGGAGAACGTCAATGAAGGCTATGAACTGGTTCGTGGCGCGTTCGACGATGGCGATCAAGAAATCAAATCGGTGGTAACCCTAGTCACCGATTCTGGATTGGAGTACTTGGTTTCAGAACCAACCAAAATATGGAAGAAGGAAGTTCTTGAATTCCTTACTGAAGCTTCTGTAGATGACTCAGGTCACAGAATCAAATCAAGAGTGCATGGAACCAAGGTCAAGATTTCACCCAAAACTCTGAGAAAGGTACTTCAGCTACCTAAAATTCAAGAAGAAGAGGAAGTGACTACATCTAAGACCAGGGAAGCACTTACCTGGTGTGGTCTAGATCCTAAGATGAAGATAGGATCTGTATTCAACAGGAAAGGAATGAATAACCAAGGAAAATTCCTGTCTGAAATTGTGGGGAAAGTTATACTCAGCAAGACTGGAGGGCATGACAGGGTATCAGCCTCCATGTTCAGTGTTATGACCAGAATTATCTTCAACCTAAAAACAGACTGGTCAATGGTTGTGTATGAGAAAATTAAGGAGAGTCTGAAGAAGCCCAATCTGGGCAGAATACTAAGTCTCTACCTGGCTGGTACAATACCAGAGGTAATGAGCAATGCTGCTGGTACTAAAATCAATCACATGAGAAAGATGGATCAAAGGATATTTTCCAGGTGGGAAAGAGTACTATCTAAAGAAATACCTACCCCAGAGAAGCAAGTTTCTAAGAAAGATTCACCTCCAAAGAAGAAGAGGAAGATAGCTCCTGTGACACAGGAGTCCTCCAGCAGTTCAGGTAGTGAAGAACAAGTTGTTTTCACTCCTGATAGTCAAGTAGAAGTGGCTGCAGAGAAGTCTCCTGCTCCTCTAGAGACAGCTGAAATCCAGGGGGAGCTGCCTACAGCTAGCCCCATGCATAAGGATCCAAGCCAGGGGGAGCCTCCAGCTGTAGAACAACCCTCTACACTGGAGAGTGAGCAAGCTACAATCATTATCCAAGAGGTACTTTCTGACCTCAATACTTTAGACTTTTCTGTAATAGATTCTGATTTGTCTGATGTCCATCAGCAAACTCAGCAAGCAAATCAAGAACCAGATGTTGTTCTCCAAGACACATCAGTAGTACAAGAAGTAGTTCCTGATAAAGTAGTTGATGAACCCAGTACTTCTCCTGCACATTCTCCAGCTGAATACACAATGGAAGATCTATTTCTTAATTTAGATCAAGAGGATTTTGACATGGACAAACATGCTGCTGCTGAAGAGAAGAGTGCTGCTGCTGAGGGGGAGACACTGCAAGTTCAGGAAGAGCCTATAAGGCAAGAAAGTGAGAAAGCACTTGATGTGCCAGCTGACCAACCATCAAGCCCTAAGGATAGGGTGAATATAGCCAGTACTTCAGAGTCTGAGGAAGATGAGACTGAACAAGCTAAAAAGAAGAAACTCTTTGTATTCAAGAGAAGAAGTCAGAGCTACAAGAAGGCTCTACAAACTGTTGCTCAACAATCCTTAGTCACACAAGCTCCATCTCCTGATTACAGTGCCTTAATGGTAGCCCTGCAAATCAAGCTGGATGAGCAAAGGAAGGCTATAGAGACTTATGTTGATGAAGGGCACAAGACCCTACAATTTGATCTGGCACAGGACATCAAGTCAATAAGGTTTGAAATGAACCTTAATAAAAAGGAGATGAATGAATGCTTCCACAAGGGTGGAAATGCAGTGGTGTTTCTGGCAACACATCAAGAGAAGATAAAGGAAAAAATAGATGATATAGCATTGAAGCAGGGCTATGTGCTGGAAAATCAACTAAGGATGAATGACAATCTGACAGCTTCTCACAATGCTATAGTCACTGAACTAAAGAATAAGACTGCTGAACCTTCAACATCATCTGCTGCTGCAAAGGCTGAATTTGATAAAGCTTTTCAAGATGAAATTGCTGCTGTCAAGACTGCAATCAAGGATTCACAGAAGGTCATTTCTGAACAACTTACCAAGCTTAGACCTTACTTTAAGGATGGCATCAGGTACTTGGACAGTCAGATCAGATTCCAAAAGGATGATGTGAGAGGCCATGTTGCACAAGAAGTCATAAAGGGGGAGAGGGTGTTAGTCAAAGCTAGCTCTGACCATGCCAAATGGATATCTAACTCCATCAGAGCTACACTGGGCTATCCTCCCCTGTGTGATGATGATAATGTTGCTGAATCTGGAATTCAAAGTGCATATCTTGGAGGTGAGCAACAGGAAGTAGCTCAGGTGATTTATCCACCTCCAGATTTTGACATGGTTCATGCAGAAGTAAGCACAATGTATAGCCCCCCAGCTGGAGAGTCCAAAGTTGTTCTGGAAAAGGTTGTTCAACCTGTTACAGCAGCTATGCAAGAGGCTTTGGACAAGGAAGAAGAGACAAGGCTGTCAAAGAAGAAGTTTAGGGAACTAGCTGAGCAGAAGCCAGATTTTGAACAGTGGAGCCCTACTTCTAGGAACATCATTCTCACAGCCTGGAAAGCAGCCAAGGACAATGCTCATGAAAGGAACAAATGGTTTTCAGAAGCAGAATGGAGGAAGCATGAGATTAGGCAGGAAGCCATTGTCCAGCATAGAAGGAAGGCTAAGTTAGGAAAGCTACCTCCTATAGCTGTGGAGCCTAGCAAGTACTTTCCTAAGCCCTATCATTACTTTGAGAGACAAAAGATCAAGGCTGATAAGCAAGATCTCAAAGGAAAGAAGACTGCTGGTGCTGAGCCTGCTGCTGCTGCTGTAAAGGCCAAAGTACAAGCTGGGAAAGGAATAGTTATAAAAGAACCTGATCAGAATTAGACTAAGATTAGACTAAGAAACATTGTTGTAATCTTTTACATATGAAATATTTTTGTAAAACAATGGAAATGTATTAAAACAATGTTAGAACAATTTTTGATAAATATATCTCATGATTGTTCAGAAGCATGTGTCTATTTCTTGTTTGTTCTGCAATGTTTAATGAGTATACATGTGTGCTTTATTACATGTTTATGTTTACCCTGTTGACATATACCTGCTTTACATCATTTTATAATTTTTAATTATGAGTGGTGTATATCATTGACTAAGGGTTATGACTTCTCCAAATAGGGGGAGATTGTTGGGTACATTGGTCAAATGTACCTGATTTGAAGAAGCCTCACCTAACTCAATGATATACATCATAATGTATTTGATGTTTGTTTGAGTTACTTGTGCAGGTTAGGTATACACTGGACTGAAGCTAAAAGTTTCTAAGTCCATGTGTCGACACCCAGAGGGAAAGTGTCGACACTTGAGAAAGCTTGTGTCGACACCCAGACAAGCAGTGTCGACACTTGAAGTAATTGTGTCGACACCTGAGAAGAAGAGTCGACACCAGACAGAAAGTGTCGACACTTGGAGCTGTGCCGACACTCAGTGAAGAAGAATGCAGAAAAGCTGTGTCGACACTTAGCAGAAGTGTCGACACCTAGAAGAGCTGAGTCTACATCAGAAAGTGTCGACACTTGGAGTTGTGTCGACACTCAGCAAAATTCTGCAGAGACTAAGGACAAGTGTCGACACTCAACACAATGTGTCGACACTCAATCAGCAGAGTCAACATATGAAGAATGTGTCGACACTCAGCACAATGTGTCGACACACACTCAAAGGAGTCAACACTTGAAGTATGTGTCGACACTCAGCACAATGTGTCGACACACAACCAGAAGAGTCAACACTTGAAGAAAGTGTCGACACCCAGCACAATGTGTCGACACTTAGTTGAAGACTCTACACTTGAAGAAAGTGTCGACACAAGGAGCTGTGTCGACACTTAGCAAAGAACAGAAAAGTTTACAAAATATTCTAAGTACAAGTGTCGACACTAAGGGAATGTGTCGACACTCAGCTGAAGAAACAAAATTGAAGACTTGTGTCGACACCAAGAAGCAGTGTCGACACTTGACAGTTTCAACACATGAAGATGTGTCGACACAAAGGAGATGTGTCGACACTTAAAAGAATTCAACAAGTTACAGAAGATCAAGTACTTGTGTCGACACTTAATTTCGGTGTCGACACTTGAAGAAGAATCTGTGTCGAGACATACAAGGAGTTGTGTCGACACCTTGTAGACTTGTGTCGACACTTACACAGCATGTGTCAACACTTGGTCTATAAGTGTCGACACTTAAGAACAGAAAGTCTCGACACTATCTGACAGTTAGAGAATTTCAAGAATTGACTGGATGACATGACAGCTGCAGTTCCAGCCGGTTTACAGCACTTGTCAGAGATGTCAGAAGTCAGTTATGAACCGGACCAGCCGGTTACCATGAAGAAGGCCTATAAATAGGCACAGACTGTTTACAGAAAGCAGGTTGATAAGGTATTAATAAGAAGTTGTTGAAGCTATTTTGAAGTAATTGATCAGATTAATCAAGTAATCAGAAAAGTGGTACACAGAGTATCAACACAAGAAGATCTGGCAGTCCAACTACAGATCTAAGAAGTTGGAGAGAGAGAGCTCCAATCAAGAATTCAGTCTTTGGAACTAAGGCTGAGAAGAAGGATTCAGAATCATCTGGATCTCAAGAAGCAGAGGTCAAGGAACAACTGCAGAGGATTCAGACTAATTCAGTTCTACTCAAGAAGCTTTGAAGGAAGCTAAGTCAGTTTGGATCTAGCTGAGTTCTTCCAAGAACTCTTCAAGAAACTCTCAACTCCTCTCTTATTTTCTGAGTTGTAGAGTTAGTTATTGTAATTCAATTTTAACTTGTAGGATCCATTGGATCTGAGTGAATTGTAAGCCTATATTATAAAGGCTGAGGGTAGGGCTTGGTTGCCTGAGTGTAGGAGTTGAAGAACTCTGAGTGTAGGCCTTAATTGGCTAAGTGTAGGCCTGGGTGGCTGAGTGTAGGCCTTGGTGGCTGAGTGTAAGGCTTTGGGCCTGAGGTGTAGGAACCTAGTTGGGTTCTGAGATAGTGGAGAAGTTTGGCCGAATCTAGTACACTGCTAGATAGGCGAAGGGGGAAAGTGGATGTACCCAAAGATTGGGGAACCACTATAAATTTGTGTGTCTGCTGTGCTGTGCTGTGGATTACCAGTTTATATTTTGTTATTGCTGTTAGCTGTAGAAATCTGTGAGATAACTGTTTTGCTGCCAACAAAGTTTAAAAAAGGTTTAGGTCACCTATTCACCCCCCCCCCCCTCTAGGTGTTTAGGTACCATATCTTTCAGTGTTCTCCGAGCATACTCGCGGCACCCTCCCAAGTGATATGGAGAAGAAACCCCGTGAGCAAGGGAAGAGTGCTGGGTATGCGGAGGAGTGTGATAAAAATGAAATGGTTGTTAAATGTGTGATTAATGCAGTGGAGACGATAACTTTATGTGATTCTGGATCATCATACAACATTCTTTCTTTGCAAGATGTTGAAAAACTGAATTTAAATATCGAATCTGATGTCCGAAAGTCACTAGTGCTAGCTGATGGATCAGTAGTAAAGACTGATGGAGAGATTAAAGATATGGAAGTGTTTCTGAATGGGGCTATTGTAGTCACTGACTTTCAGGTGTTAGGACCCACGGGAAATACATCAAAACCCATCTTGGGGGTCCCATTCCTAAAAGCTAGTGAAGCTACATTGCAATTTAATGCGAGCGGTGTCACCTTGACTTCAAAGGTTGATTTGCCTTTAGCAATGTCACTCCCCCCTAAAAATACAAATGAATCTGGAGAACTTCTGAAATTGAATGTTTTGTTATCTAATGATTTATTTAGTACTGCTGAGACAGGTTATCTATTGAATGAGCAAGATCGGGTTAAGAAAGTGGCAAAACCGTTGACGTTAGCGGAAGGAGAGACAAAGACAGAGTCACTTGATGTGAAACAAGATTCAGTTGAGAAGAAACATGAGCTGAGCACGATTGTAGCAAGCTTGCGAAAGTCTGTTTTAAAAACATTGATTTATACGAACAAAGTTTGTAAGACTGTTAAACAGGTGACTTGGGCTGATCTTTCACCTGCCGCGGGTGAGTAAAGGATGCCCCCGGATGAGAAAGATAGACATGTTGCTGAATTTGTTGGTATGGTTATACCACCCTGGCGATCCCCATCTGTGGATCTGAAAATAAAAGAACTGCTCATCCGCAAGGTGCAGAATTTTGCCCGCCGGCATGAGAAGGAAGAGGTTTGGGGCAGGGGAGATTCGTCTTCCCTGGGCCCTAAAGCTTTTGCCTTGCCCTCATCTCGCCTGACTGGGGGGATCTATCACCAATCAGCGTTCAACTGAGGAGTGAAGGATCTTTGGGGCCCCTTTCCTACTTTTTCTAGTTTTATTTATTGGTTAATGTTGTGTGTAAATTTAGACTTTTTCGTTGCATTTTGAACTTATGCTTTGAACAATATTTATATAACTGCTAATACAGGTATTTGGTCCACCTTAAGGATGGTAAAGAAAAGTGGCTTATGGGAGACAACCCAATTTCCCTGCTTTTAATTTGCTCAATTATGCCGTTGTTATTATATGTTTATAGTATGCGTGGTTGGAGGTATTCTCTTGTGCAGGTGGAGTTCATTTGGCCCGTGGACTTCTGCTGAAATTAATGCCGAGCTTCTGGTATGCTCATTTGTTTACCATGGGGTAACCTCTCCCCCAACTTTTATTTCTCTATTTTTATTGCAAATCTTGAATTGGTTGTTTAGTTTAAGTCTGGTGGGGGAGAGTTATGTGGGTTACCTGTGCACATGCACTACCATCGCTTTCATACCAAAAGCACATTTTTATTTTATGTTTTCTTGATATCTTCTCTTCTTCGTGCACCTACACCCACATGAGCGCGATATTAAGCACGCGCTCGGCTCAAGTCAAATTTATTTCTTTTGTGTTAACTTCAAAATAGTGCTGCTGGCTTACGATTTTAGGATAGAGTAGTTCGAAACTCGTGTAGTGCTCCTAATCGAGTACTCATGGTGTGTAGAAATAGTATAGATTTAATTTTTATTTATGCTCATAGATTTATACTTTTCTGCATTTATAAATATTGTTTGTACAACTCAAAAGTGTCGAATCTGGAGTAATCAAACGGTGGTGTAGGAATGTGTGTAGCCGTCACTAGCCTCATATTGCTCGAGTCAGGAGGAGGGATCATTTTTCTCGGTGGCTAAGAACTTTCCCCAAGCTACTCTCGAAGTATTGGTGCATATTTAGTCTAGCGTGAGCCTGATGTAGGCCGTCGTTTTGGTACAGTTGAGCTTTGTTCCGTTCCTAATGTCTTATCCTCGCTAGCTCCGTTCTGCGTACCCTTCTTTTGATTCAGCTCCACCATTATTTCACCAAAGCCTCATAGTCGATCCTAGTCGCACACCCAAGTTGAGATTTAGTGTTTTACATTTTCTTGATCGGGTGTTGATGCGGTGATATTCCTTGTGAATATGTGGATGTGCTCCAAAGTTTTTATCTGCTGAAGTTGTTAAAATAAAAAGATGATAAAAAAAGAATACATGTATAAAAATTATTTGTGAAAAAGAAAAGTGAAAAGAAAATGTGTGATTGAAAATCCAATTTGAGATTTTGTGGCGGTAGGCAGTGCACACACCCGTTTTATCAAGTTCAAGTCTGGTGGTGTGGTGCACCTGCATGTATTGTTGGCCAGATGATATCTTTTTGTTGAGCTCATTTGGGTTTGGTGTGTAGCCTTCTTTTTTATCTTTGTTTACCTCACCGAAACCCAATCTCCATTCCTACCCAAAAGTCCTACGGATTCACGCTTGAGTCAAACTAGCGTTGTGGAGAGAGTGTGAACGGGCAAGCGTATGGTCCCCGATATTGATGGATTTCTTTAGAGGTGATCCCGAGCCTCGGTCTTTGGTAATGCTCAACTGAGTGGCTTGCCTACTTTCTTCCTACGCATGACCGAATGATTCTCCAAGATTCTATTGTTGAGTAGTTACAATACTTATTTATGTCTATCAAAATTTACAAACTTCGTAGCAGAATTACAAATTATATCTAATATATTTTCTATGCCCATGAAGTATTTGATTTCTCGCTTTACTTTATTTGGAAATTTCTAAGCCAGCTAACTATTTTCTAGTTCACGGAGAAATAATTTGCTCGGGACAATCAGATGTTTAAGTCTAGTGGTGTGATGAGTCTTATATTTATAGGGTTTTTCGGACTCATCTGGGCTGGTTTTCTCACTCGTGCAATGCATTTCAACTGGTTATCGATTATATTTGCATCGTTCTTCCATGGACCATTTTGTGCACTGTTTTGGCCCGAGGGTGTGCAATTGCGCATTCTGTTGTTGGGGGTATGCACATGGTGCTGCCCATGGCTCTTTCCGGCTATTCTTTGCTGTATGTTTGGTGCTGGGATATTTTGCTCCAGCTTTGGTTTTGTTGTGTAAGTGGTGCGTTTTCCCCAAGTAAGGAGTTCTGATTTGAGAAAAACGCACGGTCGTTCGTTTCTTTCACGCATGGTTTGTTCTCGATCATGCGTTTTGTTGAGATGGAGAAATGTCGAGTTGAGCTTGACGATCTTCACGCACGGTTGACGCACGGTTTATTCGTAACCATACGCGAAGGAAACACACTATTTTGTTGTTTCTTTGTTGTTAGCTTTCTTGTTTGTTCCATTTTGTGGTTAATCGTGCAATTTGTTCATGCATGGTCAGAATCGCCTGTGCGGGTGTAAAACACACAGTTCCACCTGCTTGCCTCGAATTCCAGCTTTCTGTTGCTACCCGTACGATTTCCTTCATGAATGGGCAGAAACATCCGTGCGCGAGTAAAACGCACGGGTCAACGCTTCTCCTTCCGCAGTCTTGTTTTGAAAGTTAATATCACACGGTTTGCGCACGATCGTGCGCCAAACCGTGCGTGCCTATTTTTCTGTCCTGTTTCTTTTTAAAGAGCAGATTTCTTCTTCCTGAGGACAGTTCACATCCAGTCTGACCCAGCCCGCCTTTTCTGCTCCTCTAAGCGGGGAATCTTCCCTCCAGCCGATATTTTCTCTCTCCTCCTTGGAGAGTTGACCTGGCCACCTTTCTCCCTCCAAACGCTTGCAATAGCTTCATATCTGGCCACCATTTTCTTCTCCAAACTCCAAGCTCCATTTCAAGCTCCTAAGGTGCTGCATCCGTGGAGTTCTCCAGATAGATTTAGCCCAGCGAATATTCACGAAGACGACAGGTTATTGGAAGGAGGTGACTGCCCTTTTGGAACCCGGATATCATCTGTAGACCGTGAAAGTGAAGGTTAGATCTGATATACTCTAGAGGGGGGGGGTGAATAGAGTATTGCGCTCTCTTACAAAATCTTTACAACTTTTGTTGTAATCCTAGGTGAACAAGTTAGCAAACAAAGTAATAAGCACAACAACCTAACAAATCACAGAACACAGCCAAAACAAAAGAAAAAGGGCAACTAGACGACACAAGAAATTATAGTGGTTCCCCAACCTGGGTACATCCACTTTTCTACCACCCTGGTAGGAATCCACTCAGATTTTTGATCAGGTGCCTGACACCAATGAGCTTTTGTTCAGGTGCTCAAAAACCAAAACCTCAAGTCTTTTGGTAGGAGACTTGCAACCAGGAATAATTTTGAAGGGACTTAAAACCCTGTACAGAGGATGAAAAAGGTGATGGTGTCTTCTCTTTCTCAATAACAACGGAGAAGACTAGTGGATTGATTTCAGCAGATTGCTCCCCATGAGATCTTGAATGGATCAGGAAATCTGGAGCTCTGCTTCAGGGTGATAGGTCTTCAAAAACTTAATTGCCTTGACCAGAGATTGCTTCAGGAACTTCTTTGACATATAGAGTTATTGTTGTCCTTCTGAAGTTGTCCTGTAGGGTGGAAAGAAGAAGACTCTTGATGGAGATTGTATGTTCTTCTTCTTCTTAATGATGCTCTCTGGCCTAGGCTGATTGCAGTGTAAAGCTTTTGATTTCTGTAAGACTTCTTGAATGTAATGTCTGTCAGCAAGATTGCTTAATCTTTTCTTTTCTGTGTGACTAACTGAAGAACACCTTCGAAATTTGAATGCTTGAGCAGTAAATGCAGTCGGCCTGGGAAGGAAGCGACAATCAATGAATTCCCCAACTGTCCCATGGAAAAACGGCATATAATAATCCATGATCAATGTTCGTTCTAACGGTAACATTCCAATACGTTTGAGCATTAATTACTCAGGAATCATCGCCAAGAAAAGGGACGGAAAACTGGAGAAGACCAAGTCTGGAATCGTTGAATGAAGAACAAAAATCATCGAGCTAAGTTCACAGTTCGTCGAGCTGAGCTGATGAGTTCGTCGACCAGACAATAGCAATTAGTCTTCAAGGGAAACTTGTCAATTCTGCTACAATCTTCGTCGAACTGTCAATCATCATTCGTCGAACAGAGATCCAAATTCGTCAACCGAAGAATGATTGTGGACTTAGAATCTGAGAAGTCTTTGGCTGAGAAGGATTCAAATAGTCGACCAGAATTCGTTGACTAAATAATATGGTTCGTTGAGGTGAGATCGACGAACGTCGAACACATTTCCTTGAACTGAAAATATCTCTAAGTATTGAGTTTCTCTGGCAGTGTGGAGGATGGCTGATCCACATTATGATGTTCTAAGGAAAAACCCTAGACTCTAGGACACAACCAATGACCCTGACTATACAAGGTGGGTCAAAGACATCCTAACTCAGTGATCCTAGCCCAAATCCAAACTAGGGATCCAATAATCTCCCCCTATTTGGGTCAGGTCACTCAGTGAAGACACAGACTGAAACAACAACAAAGCAGTAAAAACATATATCTGACAGAGAATTTATAACACATGTTGCAGATATATAAAAGCTTTGTTCAGAAACATAACCGGAGAGTTGTAAAAGCAAAAATAGGAAAAGAAAAAAAAACTTAGATCATATCTTGCTCTCCTTGAATTTGTCTTTGTCTTTCTCTTTGCTTCTGCTGCTGCTGCTAGCTCCAGGATTTGAGAATTTGATCTCTCTGTTTGGATTAGCTGCCTGAGCTACAGTCATTGTCATATCAGCTATACCAAGCATATTCTGAGTAGAGGCTATGGGAACAACAGCCTCTGGATAGAGCTTCATATAGTCATCAACATTAAAAAGTTTGTTTGCTTTGTCAAACCTTTTAAGTTCTTCTTTTCTATATTTTGACATAGTTGAGTATCCTGAAATGTCCTTTCCTTTAGCTCTTGCTTTATTTATCAATGAGAGGCCAATTAGTTCCTGGAATCTGGCCATTCTAGCAGTGTTAGCTGTTTCAGGATCCTCAAAAGGAATTGGAGGTGAAGGTGGTCTTTCAGGACTGTCAGCCTTCTGTTCTACAGATACATTTTGCTATTGCTGCTGAGGTTGTTGCTGTTGAAGTTGTTGTTACTGTTGATGATGTTGTCTCTGCTGGTAACCTCCTGAAGACTTGCTCTGATGCCTTTGATAGGTTTGTACAAGAGCAGGCTTTGAAATTGAGGAACTGGAAGTACTAGCAGCTGGAGGAGGAGGAGGAGGAGGATCTCTCCTGTATCTCTGAACTGGTGGTGAAGAATATTTCCTACTTCTTTTCCTCTCCTTTTGCTGATTTTTAGACAGCCACATCCATGCTGGCATTCCTTTATAAGGAGTGACGTTATGCAAGATGTAGTAGGGAGTGTCAGCTGTTGGATTGGGCTTCGGCGCAGGAGGAGGAGGAGCCTTTCTCTTCTTTGACTTGACTCTCTTCTGAGCTTCTTCATCTGAATCTTCATCTTCCTCTTCCTCACCTGAGCTAGACCCTTGAGGATTGGCATACAGAGCATCAATCGCTCTTAGGTTATCTGCAGAGATCTGGGGCTTGGCAGCTTGAACTGGAACTGGAACTAGAACTGGAACTGGAGAACTGATTAAGGCTGAGCGCTCTTCTAGAGCTTTATTCTCTTCCTCAATGTCTGCCAGAATCAATGCATCCAGGTCAGACATTGGGGAATCATCCATAATAAAAATTGGGGCAGAAATCTATTCTGGGGGGGGGGAAGAGATGGCTTGCTCTGGAACAACAAAACTATCACTAAGTTGCTTAGCAACTGTAGGACTTATTGGAGAGGTGACAGTAATAATAGCCAAGGATGGCTTAGTAGAAGGGAATTGTACATAAATTGTATCAAAATTTCTCAACAAAACAGCCAAATCAACTGTGGGATTCAAATGGAAATCACCAACAGTTTGTATCTGCTCTGGAACTGACTCATCTAATTCACTGTCAGCATCCATGAAATGAATCAAGTCAATCAATTCCTAATCAAATTCTATCAAAATTGCTGCTTTTGCAGGAACTGCTGCTATATCTGCTGCTTCTGCATCTAAAACTGCTGTAGGAGGAACTACTTCTGCATCTGAAACTACTGCTATATCTGCTACTGCTTCATCACAGAGCATCTCCCCCTGCCTAGTTTCAGAAGAACCTGGAGCCAGGCCCCTGAATGAAGAGGGGGCAGTAGAAAGAAGAGATACCTAGGTAGATAAAGAATTGATAGAATTTACAAGAGGTGTAATGACCTCTGTGATTAGGGATTTGAGGAGGGGAGTGAGCAGGGTTATGATGGTAGATACAGTGGGGGGGGGTCCAAAGATGGAGAGTAGTTGGTGATGGAAGAGAAGTAGATGAAGTGAGGGGAACAGATGGAGGAGATACATGTGGAATGGCATCTGTCATGGTGGTGTCTGGTGGAGGTGGAGAGAGGGATGGTATATCAAAATGTGGAATGTTAGACAGATGAGGTGGAGGAGGTGATGCTGGAGGAGACATAGCAGGGGATGCATGAATTGATGGAGAACCATGAATGGGGGAAGTTGGAGGAATTGGAAGACTGGTTGAAGATGGAAGATGGGTTGCTGGAAGAGGTTGTGGAGATGGGATTACCTCTTTTGCAGGGTGGGGAGTGGCCTTCACGACACTTGTGCTCTCAGAAGCTGGGATGGAAGAGGAGAAAGCCTTGGATGGCTTAGAGATCGTCCTCTCCCATCTGCCAAACAAAGCGCATGTGAGGCGCTTGCTGGCATTAATGAATATGGTCGGGGAGACCATGAATTCACCAGCTTTTGCTTGAAGGAAAATCCCCAGAATCCTTCCAAAGCATACCTCTTTCTTACTGCTTTTTCTTCTTTATCAAATCAAAGAAGATCTTGCCCCAATCAACGTGATGCTTGTTGACCACCGCGCACATGACAAGGAATTAGTATCTTGTTATGTAATTGTGCGCGGAGTGCTTGCCCATCAACACTTTTCCCACAATATTTTCCAAGAACTGGTAGGCGATAGAAAGCTGTTTCTTTAACAGCTTGTTAGGGTTACTCCCAGTAAACCCCATCAGATTCAGCATCGAACTATACTCATCAGAATCTATATCCAAATCTTCTTCTCCATAGCCCAACTCAAAAATTTCAGAAATAATGGCGGGGTATAAAGAAACAACATTACCCCCGATAGTCCCTGTCAAGGTGTTGTCCTCAAAAGCAGAAGAAGTATATACCCATTCTTTAATCTCCGTTGCATGCAGTTTGATTCTCCTGGTCATAAAATCCTTGAGACCCAGCTCTTATAGAAGTTCCAAAATGTAAAGAAATATAGGATCAGAATGCTGAAATGAATCAAAGTCCATATCAAAGCTTGTATCGAATTTCATTGCAGCCAGGGTGCTCGCTGGAATCGCCATTGATTACCTGCAAGAGAAACAAACAGCGATCAAGTGCAACAGGAACTGAAAGCGTGGGACGGAGCTCGAAGAAAACCTAGATATAGGGTTTTCCTGAATATGAATCGACAAACTCCGTTCCACGAAAAAGAAAACAGTTCTCTGAACTGAGGTCGACGAAATAAATTATAGATAAATAATTCGTCGATCTCATCCAGAAGAAATGAAAACAGTTTGTCGAACTCCGTTCGACAAAATATCTTCTGAAGCAAAGTTCGTCGATCTCAGGTCGACGAAAATTGTTTCCATACAGAGAATTCGTCGATCTCCGTTCGACGAGCATCTCTCAAACTTTCCCTAATTCGTCGAACTCTGTTCAACGAACTCTGGAGAATTCGTCAAATGCAGATAGAAACTAATTTAACTCTTCTCCATTGATCATTCCGAGTTGATTTTTAAAGAACAGATGATTTTTCTCATCCAAGGGTTTGGTGAAAATGTCTGCTCTTTGTAAATCAGTAGGAATATGGATTAGGTTAATTTTCTTTTTGTCTACACTATCTCTAATGAAATGATGCCTTATATCTATATGTTTAGGCCTACTATGGTGAACTGGATTCTGTGCTATAACAATAGCACTAGTGTTATCACAAAATAATGTTAATTATTTAAGTTGACACCATAGTCTAGGAGTTGGTTTTGTATCCATAACATTTGTGAACACCATCTGCCAGCAGCCATATATTCTGCTTCTGTCGTTGATGTAGACACAGATGTTTGTTTTTTACAAATCCAAGAGAAAAGTCTCATACCCAGGAACTGGCAAGTTCCAGAGGTACTTTTCCTGTCCACTCTACATCCAGCATTGTCAACATCTGAGTATCCAGTTAACTCAAACTCTGATTCTACAGGATACCATAGTCCTAGATTTGGACAACTCTTTATATATCTCAAAATTCTTTTTAGGAAAATAAGGTGAGATTCTTTGGGGTTCAATTGGAACCTAGCACAAAAGCATGTGGCAAACATGATATCAGGCCTTTTAGCTGTTAGGTATAATAGGGATCCAACAATTCCCCTATAAAGCTTCTGATCTACAGGTTTCCCTGCTGCATCAGAATCCACAACAGCATTAGTAGTCATAGGTGTTTTCATTCCTGAAGCCTCACCCATCCCAAACTTCTTAATAAGCTCTTTAGCATACTTAGCTTGGGAGAGGAAGAGACCATCAGGGAGCTGCTTCACTTGGAGACCAAGGAAGTAGGAAAGCTCACCCAAGCTACTCATTTTAAATTTGGAATGCATGAGGTAAACAAACCTCTTGCATAATTTGGGATCAGTAGACCCAAAGATGATGTCATCCACATATATTTGCACTAATAAAATTTGGTCCTTATGATGTCTAGTGAAAAGGGTTTTATCTATGGTTCCTCTTGTAAATTTATGCTCTAAAATAAAGCTTTCTAAGGTCTCATACCAAGCTCTTGGAGCTTGCTTTAAACCTTAGAGAGATTTATGCAATTTAAACACAAAAGAGGGTTGAGTTAGAGAGATAAAACCTGGAGGTTGTTTCACATAAACCTCTTCTTCAAGCACTCCATTCAAAAATGCACTCTTAACATCCATTTGGAAAACTTTGAATCTCCTGTGAGCTGCATAGGCAAGGAATATTCTTATGGCCTCTAACCTTGCAATAGGGGCAAAGATTTGGTCATAGTCAATTCCTTCCTCTCGCCTGTAGCCCTGAGCAACAAGCCTAGCCTTGTTTCTCGCAATGTTTCCTTGAGCATCCAACTTGTTTCTGTAAACCCATTTGGTTCCAATAACTTGGTAGTTATGAGGTCTTGGAACCAAATCCCAAACTCTACATCTCTTAAACTGATTTAGTTCTTCTTACATTGCAATGATCCAGTGGGGATCTTGCTCAGCTTCATGGATGGACAGAGGTTCAATCTGAGAGATAAAACATGCATGCATCAAGTCCTGGTTGAGTTGATGCCTTGTCTGTACACCTGCTGAAATGTCTCCAATCACTTGAGATCTGAGGTGATCTCTAAGTGTGACAAGATCAGTGGGTGGAGTTTGTTCAGCAACAGCTTCTGTAATTAATTCCTCTTGAGGAATGTTATTAGTTGTTGAGGGAAGTTCATCCACTTCCACTTGATTTTCTTCATCACTGTCTTCAGCAACCTGTGGAGAAGGACGGGTTGACACCTCTTGGGTAAGGTTTAGTCCATCCATAGACTCACACAATAGTGGAACCTGCAAAGAGTTTTTGGTAGAAATATCTTTCTCCTTATAAGACATGTTAGCTTCATCAAAAGATACATGGACTGACTCTTCAAGTTTAAGAGAGTATTTATTAAAAACCCTATAGGCCTTGCTTACTTGGGAGTATCCTAGAAAAATCCCTTCTTCAGCCTTAGCCTCAAACTTTCTAATGTATCTTTTGTTGTTTGTGTGAATATAACATATACAACCAAAAACTTTAAAATATGTGATTTTAGGTTTCTTTCCTTTAAGTAATTCATAGGGGGTCTTATTTTTCAGGTTATGTATGAGCCTTCTATTCAGGACATAGTTAGCAGTGTTTACAGCTTCTGCCCAAAAGAATAGAGGCATGTAAGCATCTGCCAATAATGTACCTGCAGCTTCAATGAGTGTCCTATTCTTCCTTTCAGCTACCCCATTTTGTTGGGGAGTTCTAGTGGCTGAGAAGCACTGCATGATACCTTCCTTCTAACAGAACTCATGCATAAGAAGAGACTCAAACTCTGTGCCATGATCACTTCTGATCAATACAACATGAGTAGAGAACTCAATCTGTATGGTCCTGAGAAAATCTGTAAGAACCTTGAATGTAGCTGACTTAGTTCTCAGAAAGGCCACCCAACTGAATCTGGAGAAGTCATCAACAATTACTAAAGTGTAAGACTTCCCTCCTAGGCTTTGTACTGTAATGGGTCCAAATAGGTCCACATGAAGCAAATATAAAATCCTAGGTGAATCACTCTTATTAATAGATTTGAAACTAGTTTTAGTTTGCTTGCCTAATTGACAAGCCCTGCATAGGTTTTCCTTCTTGTAGGGACCAGAAGGTAAGCCTCTAACAAGGTTGTATTTAGATAACCTAGCTATATTTTTAAGGTTTACATGACCTAATCTTTTATGCCACAACTCATTTTGGTTACTAGTGATATTGAGCAGACAAACATCAATTTTGGCAGAAATAAAATCTACTAGATATATGTTACCTTGTCTAGTTCCAATTAAAACAGTTTTGTTTTCATTATTAATAATAGAACAGGAGGTAGAGTTAAAGTGTACCTGATAACCTTCATCACATAATTGTCTTATGGATATTAGGTTATGTTTGAGTCCTCTTACATATGTTACTCTCTTGAAGGTAACTGTTCCAATCTTTACTACTCTATATCCTTCAGACTGGCCACTATTTGAATCACCAAAGATCACCTTTGGTCTTAGCTTGGACTTGTAATTTGATAGATTGTCCTTACTACCTATCATATGCTTCGAGCAACCACTGTCCAAGTACCAGGTCTGACTCACCCTTGGACAGCTCCTCACCTATAATGAAAAACAAAAATTAATTGTTCTTGACCTAGGTTACCTTGGGTCCTTTAGTTTTTTGAAATGAAAAACTGGATATAACTGACAAAGTAGGTTGAGATTTATAACCTAAGGGGTGATATCTCCTAGGTGGAATAACCCAATCAGCTACTGGAGTGAATGGTTTATTAGCTGGCTTGGAATTTCTATAAGAGAAATGATTTATGTTTGGTCCTTCTGGGTTCGATGAGTTTCTGTAAGTTCGTCGACCAGAGTTCGACGAATAGGGCTGAGATCGTCGATCACTACTCAGAGAATGACAATAGTCATTTTCTGCACCCCATGTTTGTCGACCTCAGCTCGACGAACCATACAAAGTTCGTCGATCGCAGTTAGACGAATTGTTATTATTGAAGTTTGCGTTCAGCGTTCGTCGATCTAGGTTCGACGAACGAGCCACATTTTGTCGATCTGAGTTCGACGAATGCTGCTGAATCTTGTTTTTATTAGCTATTTTCTGATTTTTATTGCTCTTGTCTATGGGTTTTGGATAGTTTTCAGACATTGGTTTGTCTATTACCTTCTCTTTTCCCTTGGCAGAAACAAATTTAATGGGTGTTGCAAGGATATTTTTCTTAATTATGGGGGGCAAACCTGATGATGCACCCAAGCCCAGCTTGCCATTTAATCTGGCATTTACTGTTCTTGTTATGTCCATCAGCTTGAGACTTCTTCCATTGAGAGATTGCTCAAGTTGTTTAGCCTCACATAAATCTGATTTTAATTTAATTATCTGCTCATTTGCTAAAGTTAGTTGATCTTTTAGTTTAAGATTTTCTGAGTTAACAGATTCAAGGTTTCCTAGTTTTTCTCTAAGGGCTTTTATTTCTTTCTCTGAACTAATTAAATCTAAACACATAGTCTTGAATTCAATTTTAAATGAATCAGAATTATAATCAAAACTTGAAAGAACCTGATCTGCATCTGACTCTGAGGCTGCTTCATCTTCAGAATCACCTTCTGATTCTGAACTGCTCCTGGAGGCATCAATTGCCATAAGGCAAACCTCCTAGTTTCTTTCTTCTTCCTCTTCTTCACTTGAGCTGGAGAAGGATGATTCTTCTTCAGTGTCACTCAATGTTTCAGTAATAAAGCCTTTGTCTCTCTTTTTGTACTTGTTGGAGGAGGGTCTGCTGCTGTGTTTTCTCCTAGAGTCTTTTTCTCTGCTTTTCTCCTTCTTCTGTCTTTCTGGACATTCAGAGATGTAATGTCCAGGCTTTCTACATCAAAAGCACACAACCTCCTTGGTTGATGTCTTGTCATATTTGGGCTTATCATCCTGCCTGGATGATTTTCTTCTAAAGTCCTTTCTAGCCATCTTATAAAATCTTTTTGCAAAGAGGCTCATTAGTTCTTCATTGGATGTTGAGGTCTCACTTTCCTCTGATGCCTTGAAGGCTATACTCTGATCTTTTCTAACTGGAGTTATTGATTTATGTTCAACTTCTTCTCTTGATTTAATCAACTGCTCATAAGATTTTAGTTTGCCTAGCAGAGATTCAGTTGATATCTCATTTAGGTTTCTGGCTTCTTTGATAGGACAGATTCTTGACTCCCAAGAGCTAGGGAAGCACATCAAGATTTTGTCATTCACCTCTGTAACGGTGATATCTTTATCCAAGGTTTTAAGCTCATTGATGATTGAGCTCAACCTACTGTATATTTCAGCAACTGATTCAGCCTCATCCTTCTTAAAATTCTGATACATGGATATGAGATTTGATCTCTTGTCTTTCCTTTCATCAGCTGAACCAGCTACCATTTGGTCGAGGGAATCCCAAATGGCCTTGGCTGAGGTGCACTCAGCCATCTTCTGAAATATATCATCTGACATAGTCTGAGCTAAGATGTTCATTGCTTTTGCATCTATAATTTTGGCTTTCCTCTGGGCTTTAGTATTATCTGGAGGAGGTACTGCAGTCATATTTGTAGAAATACTTGGATAAGCTGCAGGTGCTGGAGGTACTCCTATTAAGATGGAAGCAAAGATATCTTCATCAATAGAATTCATATACAATTTGATTCTTGCCTTCCAGATGGCAAATCTGTTTAGATTGCATACTGGAGGTCTGATGCTTGCATAATCTTTGTTTTGAGCCATTTTATGAAGAAATAAGTCTAATAAAGGAAACAAAACAATCAGATCTAACAAGAGGGATCTTTATGGTTCAGGTGTTAGCCTGTACAACCAACAATAACCAACCTGCTAAGGTGTGGTAGTTTAACCAACCTCCCTCTGATACCAATTGAAAGTGAAGGTTAGATCTGAAATACTCTAGAGGGGGGGGGGGTGAATAGAGTATTGTGCTCTCTTACAAAATCTTTACAACTTTTGCTGTAATCCTAGGTGAACAAGTTAGCAAACAAAGTAATAAGCACAACAACCTAACAAATCACAGAACACAGCCAAAACAAAAGAAAAAGGGTAACCAGACGACACAAGAAATTATAGTGGTTCCCCAACCTGGGTACATCCACTCTTCTACCACCCTGGTAGGAATCCACTCAGATTTTTGATCAGGTGCCTGACACCAATGAGCTTTTGTTTAGGTGCTCAAAAACCAAAACCTCAAGTATTTTGGTAAGAGACTTGCAACCAGGAATAATTTTGAAGGGACTTAAAACCCTGTACATAGGATGAAAAAAGGTGATGGTGTCTTCTCTTTCTCAATAACAACTGAGAAGACTAGTGGATTGATTTCAGCAGATTGCTCCCCCTGAGATCTTGAATGGATCAGGAAATTTGGAGCTCTGCTTCAGGGTGACAGGTCTTCAAAAACTTGATTGCCTTGACTACAGATGCTTCAGAAACTTATTTGACATATAGAGTTATTGTTGTCCTTCTGAAGTTGTCCTGTAGGGTGTAAAGAAGAAGACTCTTGATGGAGATTGTATGTTCTTCTTCTTCTTGATGATGTTCTCTGTCCTAGGCTGATTTCAGTGTAAAGCTTTTGATTTCTGTAAGGCTTCTTGAATGTAATGTCTGTCCGCAAGATTGCTTAATCTTTTCTTTTCTGTGTGACTGACTGAAGAACACCTTCGAAATTTGAATGCTTGAGCAGTAAATGCAGTCGGCCTGGGAAGGAAGCGACAATCAATGAATTCCCTAACTGTCCCATGGAAAAACAGCATGTAATAATCCATGATCAATGCTCGTTCTAACGGTAACATTTCTAGAAGATTGAGCATTAATTACTCAGGAATCATCGCCAAGAAAAGGGACGGAAAACTGGAGAAGACCAAGTCTGGAATCGTTGAACGAAGAACAGAAATCGTCGAGCTGAGTTCACAGTTCGTCGAGCTGAGCTGGTGAGTTCGTCGACCAGACAATAACAATTAGTCTTCAAGGGAAACTTGTCAATTCTGCTACAATCTTCGTCGAACTGACAATCATCATTCGTCGAACAGAGATCCAAATTCGTCGACCGAAGAATGATTGTGGACTTAGAATCTGAGAAGTCTCTGGCTGAGATGGATTCAAATAGTCAACCAAAATTCGTCGACCAAAGAATATGGTTCGTTGAGCTGAGATCGACGAACGTCGAACACATTTCCTTGAACTGAAAATATCTCTAAGTCTTGAGTTTCTCTAGCAGTCTGGAGGATGGCTGATCCACAAGATGATGTTCTAAGGACAAACCCTAGACTCTAGGACACAACCAATGACCCTAACTATACAAGGTGGGTCAAAGACATCCTAACTCAGTGATCCTAGCCCAAATCCAAATTAGGGATCCAACAGACCGTGCTCGAACAAGGCCCGACCACCCTTGAATCTGGCCGCGAATCTTGGAAATCCTTCGCGCATTTGGTTTTATTTCTCCCCCCTCCTCTTGTAGTTACTTTGTTCTGAACTTCTGGATGTTTGATTGTTGCTTAAGAACACTGTTTAGTTTAAGTATTTCAGCATGTCTATGTCTTGTTATATTTTAGATCGTGATTGTGTTGCTGAGCTTTAGTTTTTCGTGTTCTTGTTAAGATAGTGTCGTTCTAGCGATTGCTAGAAGCATGCATGGCGAAGAGGTGATTGCGACCATCATTGGCTCATCCATCTTTCATATTACTCTCTTGAGTAATCCACCAAAGAGACGCGGTGATGGCAACCCGCAATAGGTTTATTATTGTTTAACTTAGGAAACTCCAAACCAAAACCCCCTTTGTTTACGTTAACACTTGCAATCACTTTTTCAGTAGTGAAATCACACTCCCTACTTCCACTCCTCGAGAGATCGATATCCGGGGATTCAACTCCTCAACTTTATTACTTGACTACCATCAGTACACTTGCTGATGCATCAGTAAGCCAAAAGTAAACATAGGTCAAAGTGGTAGCAACCCAAGACCAAAAATAATGAAGTAAAGTACAAAACTAAGTTACAAAAACTCAGATAGGAACACTTACGTGAATCGTCATGTACAACAAAAGTACCCTAGATGCACAAGACTATAAGGGGAAAAATCACGATTTAAATCATCAGGTAGAATTGCAAAACTCCATTAACCACTTGAGGTCAACTCTACCCTAAAACACGGGCAGGGTGGTCACTCATCCGGACACAACCCCCACAGATATATTATCTGCTTAATTACGGGGGAGACTCAAACACTCCACCATTCACCACAAATGCCCAAACACCCGGTAGAGTTCCATAATGGATTAATAGAGGGATCAATCATTGTGGCAGTGGTTTCGTACACTAATAACACCCGCAACGAAGAAAACCATGACCATCACAATCTATAACGACCTGGGTTTAGAGCTCAGAGGCCCACTACAACCCTTCCTGGGCCTGGTGGCTTGTCTCGCCCCACGGCATGGCTAAGAAGGAAACCATGATATAAATCTCAAGACTTGGCACATCAGATTCTACTAAACATATCTAGATTTAAGAAATGGTTGATCAAGCTTTCAAAAGGATTTACAATCCAAGATAAACTCTAACACGTCCTACATAATAGTTAAGGGACGGTTAAAAGAGTAAGATTGAACCATATCATCAAAACATATACCACTTTCCAAGATTAGATTAGCAAAATCAAGAACATGTAAATACAGGTGGATTTAAACAATGGATTAAGACAACACTATAATCACTAATTTATTAATGATAGCGACAACAAGAAGTTAGAAATTTCAGCAGATCGGGAGAAAGAATGGAAGAAGGGATTAAAACCATTCCTTGCCTTGGTTTTTCCAGAGAAGACCTCCAAATCGCACCTTAGCGTATATTAGGACTAAGGAAGATGAGGAAAGTCGAAATCTGAACAAAAATGACCGATATAGAGGTTAGGTCCAAAAACCCTAATGAGAAAAAACACAAGAAATGGGGAAGATTTTACCACGATGACGTAGCTCTCGTTGTGAGCTTTCAGGATCTACGATCGGTTTCAGATTTCGAACACCAGAGCACCGTCGGCGGCCACCGAAAGATTCACGAGCGGACGTTCTCTCTCTGTCACGCCTCTCTGGTTCGGGAAGGAGGAAGTACGGCTTAAGGAGGAGAAGAAGTTTTCTTATATATATATATATATATATATATATATATATATATATATATATATATATATATATATATATATATATATATATATCTGTGTGTGTGTGTGTGTGTGTGTGTGTGTGTAATGTTGAAATAAATAAAAAATTTGATCATTACACTCAAGGAGGTGAACCAGGGTAGGCTGAACCGGAAATCTCGAAATGATGTATGGATATCTCAAGTGGAATGATGATTTCTCGAGAATAGAAGGACGGTTTCTCTAGAACTAAAGAATATTCTCGGGTGAGGAATAAAGGCTTCTCGAGAACAAGTAAAAGAACTATTCAGGAAAAACGACTCATGTTCTCGAGTTCAATGTAAAGTTTTCTCGCGAACAAGATGACCTTCTCGAGAACAATGGCAGATCTCGAGTACAAAAAGGGACTTCTCGAGAAGAGACTATGGACTTCTCAAGAAGGGCTTATGGACATCTCGAGAACAACGAATCGATTTCTCGAGAACAAAAGAAGATTTCTCGAGAACTGCAGGACTTCTCGAGAACAAAAAGGGAGCACTTCTCGAGAGCTTTAAGACCTCTCGGGAATAAGAGGAGGGATTTTCTCGAGATGAAGCAGGACTTCCCGGGAACAAAGATATCATTTCTCGAGAAGGAATATAAAATTCACTAGAACACCTCCTGGATTCTCGAGAAAAGAGACAGGTCATCACGAGTACAATGCAGGCTTTCCCAGAACTAAGCAGGAAAATATCAGAAATTCAGATTTGACTAATATTCCAGGATAAATCGCTGACTCAATGAATTTAGCAGCGAAGACAACACTATAATCCGACGCACCCTTCTTGAGACACAAACATCAATTGCTTACTATAAGCACACATGCCACAAATTTAACTCTTCCGACATGAAATCATTCAATCTCATCAAAATCTACATCATTCTTGTCAAACAGACCCAACAGACCCGCAAATGCACTAACGGTGCAGCGTAGTCAATAAGACGTAAAAAGGTAATGCATAGACGTCATAATTATGACTACACCATATCAAATAATAACATCGGAAAGTCTGGGGCGTTACAGTCACTCCCCTTAAAAAGAAGTTTTGTCCTGAAACTTATCACAACTATAAAACCAAACTAAAACGAAAAACCAAATACCACCAAAAACATAAAGACATACCAGAACTAAGGGAAGAGATGCAGATGAGATTCCCTCATCGCCGACTCTAATTCCCGCATCGCGCTCTCGACGTCTTGATTGCGCCAGAGAACTTTAACCATGAGGATGGTCTTTCTCCGCAACACCTGATCTTGAGATTCCAAAATAAGGACAGGTTCTTCCACTTACGTAAGGTTGGGCTGAATCTGGTGCACCGAGTCAAGGACTTGATGATCACTACGAACACACTTCTGCAACCGGCCCACATGCAACACATCATGGACACCAGGGAAGGTAGCAGGCATCTCTATCATATAAGCTGATACTCTAATGCGCTCTAGAATCTGAAAAGGTCCCACATATTGGGGGTCTAAATTGTGGTTCCTTCCAAACCTTTTAATACCTGACATCAGAGAGACTTTCAGAAAAACCAAGTCCCCAACGGCGAACTCCAGATTGACCCTTAATCGATTAACATATTTCTCATAACGCTCTTGTGCTACACGAAGTTTCTCACGAATATGTGTGACAGCACAATTTATCTCTTCAAGGGATTCCAGAACTAGCAGTGGTCTCTCACCAACCTCAGCCCAAAACAAAGGTGTCCTACAATGCCTTCCGTACAAGGCCTCAAATGGGGCCATCTGTATACTCTCTTGATAACTATTATTATAAGCAAATTCCATGAATCTGAGACGATCATCCCAAGCACCACTGTGATCTAAAGTGTAACACCTCATCATATCTTCCATGAGCTGGTTTACCCTTTTCGTCTGACCATTCATCTTCGGATGATAGGCGGTGGAATACCTCAAATTGGTACCCAACCACTCCTATAAACTCTTCCAAAAATGAGACTTAAATCTAGAGTCTCGATTTGATACGATGCTGACAGGCACTCCATGTAATCTGATGACCTCATTAAGATATAACTCATCTATCTACTTCATAGAATACCCAATATTAAAGGGGACAAAGTGAGCACACTTAGTCAATCTATCAACTATCACCCAAACAGAATCGTGCCCACAGGGAGATCTTGGTAAACCGGTAATGAAATCCATTGAAATACTCTCCCACTTCCAAGTTGGAATATCAAGTGGCGTCAGTTTACCACCAGGCCTTCCATGGTCAGCTTAAAATGCTGACACGTATAACATTCCGACACAAACTTCGTATAACATTCTGACACAAACTTTACTATATCATTCTTCATTCATGACCACCAAACAGCTTGCTTTAATTCTTTATACATTTTGGTGGAACCAGGATGGTAGGCTACACTGGAACCATGAGCTTTATTACAAATATTAGCCTATATATCAACAAAAGCGGGGATACAAAACCTACCCCGATATTTCAGAGTATCAAACTCGTCCAAAGAGAAATCAGGTAGCTCTCCCTTCTCAGTTCTATTCCGAGGATGCAACAAATCTAGGTCATCCTTCTGGTGCGCTCTAGTAAGGGAAATCCCAGAGGGCTCTTCTGCTTCCAAACAAGCAGGCACAGTACTACTCCCAACTTCAATGTCCATCAACAAGAATTCTTCCACCAATCACTGTACACATATATGAAAAATTTTGGCAGTCTTCATACTCAAAGCATTAGCTACTACTTTAGCCTTTCCCGGGTGATAGAGGATCTCCACCTCATAATCGGCCACATAATCTAACCACCTACGCTGGCGCAGATTCAGCTCCTTTTGAGTGAATACATACTTCAATCTCTTATGGTCTGTACAGATCTTGCACAGCGTGACATATAATAAATGTATCCAAAGCTTCAGTGCATAAATTACAACAACAAACTATAAATCATGCGTAGGATAGTTTCTTTCATGAATCTCTAATTGTCTTGATTCGTACGCGATCACCTTTTCATCTTGCATTAGAACACAACCCAGTCCAATGTGTGATCATCCACGTACACAACGTACTCAACTCCTTCGGAAGACAAAGTTAAAACTAGAGCAGTACACAATCTCTTCTTCAGCTCTTGGAAAACTTTTTCACACTTATCGCACCAAATGAATGAGGTGTTCTTCTGGGTAAGCATAGCTAGAGGAGTACCCAACACAGAAAACCCTTCCACGAATCTTCTATAATAGCCGGCCAGGCCTAATAAGCTCGTAATCTCCTTGGGTGTAGAAGGTCTCTTCCATTCCATCACAACAGAATTATTGGCCAGGTCAACAGAAATACCGTCCTTGCTCACAACATGACTCAGAAAGGACCCTTGAGGTTGCTAGAACTCACACTTGCTCAACTTCGCATATAACTTATGCTCCCTCAGGATCAATAAAACCAATTAGAAATGGTGAGTATGCTCCTCAACACTACGAGAATACACAAGGACGTCATCTATGAACACAATAACGAAACGGTCCAAGAAATCTTTGAACACTCTATTCATTAAATCCATGAAAGCAGAGCGTGCATCTGTCAAACCAAAGGACATCACCAAAAACTCAAAATGTCCATGTTGTGAACAGAAAGCAGTCCGGGGAATATCTGTCTCATCAATCATCAACTGGCGGTAGCCTGAATGAAGATTGATCTTTGAAAATACCGAGCTACCACGCAACTGATCAAACAAATCATCAATCCTCGACAAGGGATATCGATTCTTAATAGTCACCTTATTCAACTCTTTGTAATCGATGAAAATCCTCATCGATCCGTCCTTTTTTCTTTACAAACAATACAAAAGCACCCCACGGAGAAGAACTCGGTCTAATAAATCCACAATGCAGCAACTCGTCGAGCTGAGTACGTAACTCATCCAAGTCACGCGGAACCACATGGTATAGTGCCTTAGCAATAGGATGAGTACCTGGATCTAGGTCTATCACAAACTCTACTCTCTCGCAGGAGGAAGTACTGGAAGACTATCAAGAAAAACATTTAGAAACTCTCGCACCACTGAGATATCCTCAAGACGTGGTGTAATAAATGCTGTTTCCAAATCAAAAATAGAAATAAGATAAGCCTCACAACCAGACTCTATAGATCGACGGGCACGTACTGTAGAGATAATAGGGGAAACCTTATCCCGAAAACCATATACACTAATAGGTTGGCCATTGTCCATCTTGAAGTCCAGTTGCTTTGTCTTACACTGGATGACCACACCATACCTGGATAGCCAGTCCATCCCCAAAATCACGTCGAAATCCGCCAGATCCAACACCATCAGATCCGCAAAGGCTAGGAAATCACATAGACAAATAGGGCACCTCTAAATTCCTTGATTTGATGTTGGATCCCTCGTTTGGATTTGGGCTAGGTTCAATATTAGGTTGTTGACACTTCATGTATAGCCTAGGGTCATTGTGTTAGGTGTAGGTCAGTCTGACTAGTTTAGTCAAACTTTGATCCAGTCCTCAGAAGAAATCAGAGTTCCAGACTTAGAAGAATGGCAATTTTTTTAAGAGTTCAGAGAATAAGTTCGAAGTTCTTAGAACTCAGCTCGACGATTGTCGATCGTAGCTCGACGAACTCAGAGTCCCTACTCTGAGTTGAGCTCGACGAACTTAGAGCTCAGGTCGAGGATCTTCCCTCTTTTGTCAAGTTCTCAGCTCGACGAACTTTCATCTTTAGTCGACGAACTTGGAGCCCAGCTTTGACAGTTTATTTCTCCAGATCAACTTTCTTTGATCTCAGCTCGACGATGATGATTTCTCAACTCGACGAACTTGGAGTTCAGGTCGACGAAATCTATTCTGTGCTCGATGATTTCTGTCAGTTCCTTATTTCTCTTCTCTACGGTTAAATTCTGGATTGACTAAGGCTTATAATTATATTATTGCTTATATTGCTCTGAGTAATTAATTGCATATATTCTTATGAATATATTCATTCATTGGCAGCATTAATTACTAGATTTCATAGAGTTAATATTCGGCTTAATAACTGGGACAGTTAAGGAGACAATTTATTGCCCTTCTAGCCGTTTGTCCAAGTTCCAAGATTTCTGCAATTAATCATGGAGAAGAATTCAAATTCAGAGATAGAATTTCTGCAAGAAAAATAAAAAGGAGTTTGAAAAAGTGTTAGAGATATACATACATACACACAGATAGACGTAGATTGATAGAGACACAAGAGATACACACAGGCAGACAGAGAAGAGAGATATTCAGTCTGCATATTCACTCAGTCTTCATCATCTCCAACTCTTCACCAAGCTTTCAAGAGACAACTATTCAATATCAGTCTGAAAGCTTCTGAAGATACTTCCATCAATGAAGGACTACACCCTGCAAAGCTTCCAGTAAAATTCCTGAACCATAACCATCTCAGGGGGAGATTTGACAAGATCAAATCCACTAGTCTTCTCCGTTGCTTTTGAGAAAGAGAAGACAATATCAACTTTCTTATTCCCATTATACACAGGGTTTTAACTCCCTTCAAAATTTAACCACCCGGTTCTTAAGTTTCCTTATCAAAATACTTAGCTTGGTTTTGGGCACCTGATCAAAAGCCTAAAAGGTTGTGAGATCTCCCTTCAAATAGATCTTATGGTGACAGGGAACCTGAGCAAAAACCTATTTTGGTGGTAGGGCACCTGATCAAAAACCTGTTGTAGATTCCTACCACGGTGGTAGAAGAGTGGATATACCCAAGTTTAGGGGAACCACTATAATTTTCTTGTGTCGTCTGGATTGCTTTCTATTTTCTTATTGTTGTGTGCTGTGTGCAGTGATAGTTAGTGTTTTTCTTTCTTGCATTCTCTTAAGATATACTTATCACTATTTTAATTCCTCTATAAAAACTAATTAAGGTTTTTTTTAAAAATACTCTATTCACCCCCCTCTAGAGTTAAATAGATCTATCCTCTCAGGTGGTAAAGCTTTTACCATCCTTCATTTGGTATCAGAGCCAGGTTGCTTTGGTTTCAAAAACATACATCTGAACTAAGATCATTTGATAAATCTTTTTCTCTCTAGCCACTTGTTTACAGCATGACACAGAATAAGGAATATTCTAGCACCGAACCTCCTGTGTGCAACTTGAATAAATTTGCACTCTGGAAGACAAGAATCAAACTTTATATTAAATCTATTGATGAGGACATTTTCAATTTTATTTTGACAGGTCCCCCTCAACCTACAGCTACTACTTCAACAAGTACTTCAGCAGTTCCACCACCTGAGTGTACTGATGCTCAAAATAAAGCCAAGATGGTTGATGCCAAAGCAATGAATATTCTAGCACAGACAATGTCAGATGACATCTTTTAGTAGGTGGCTGAGTGCACCTCTGCAAAGCAATTTGGGACTCACTGAACCAAATAGTTGCTGGCTCATCAGATGAAAGGAAAGATAGGAGATCTCTCCTCATATCACAATATGAAAATTTCAAGAAGGAGGAATCAGAGACTGTAGCTGATATGTATAACAGACTCAGTGTCATCATAAATGAACTAAGAACCCTGGACAAAAACATCTCATTAACTAAGATAAATGACAAAATCCTAATGTGCTTCCCCAGCACTTGGGATTCCAGGATATGGCCAATTAAGGAGGCTAGAAGTCTAAATGAGATTTCAACAGAATCTCTCCTTGACAAGCTCAAGTCTTACGAGCAATTGATCAAGACAAGGGAGGCTGCAGAACATAAGGCTTCCACATCTTCAAGGAAGGAGCACAACATTGCTTTTAAAGCAACAGAAGAATCAAAAGCTCTTCCAGCTAATGAAGAACTACTAAACTTATTGGCTAAAAGATTTTATAAAATGGCCAAGAAAGACTTCAGAAGAAAATCATCCAAGAATGATGACAAGCCTAGATATGACAAGACTCCTACCAAGGAGATTGTTTGTTTTGGATGCAGAAAACCTGGGCACATTCTACCTGAATGCCCAGAAGCACAGAAGAAAGACAGAAGAAAAGAAAAAGAAAATAAAAGGCATTCAAGCAAGCACTACAGCAAGCACTCCTCCAGCAAACATATCAGAAAGGAGTAAGATTTCATTGCTGAGACCTGGAGTGACACAGATGAAGAATCCTCATCTTCCAGCTCTAGTGAAGATGAAGAGGAGGCAAAGGTAAGGGAAGTTTGGCTTATGGCTATCAATTCCTCCTGCAGAAAATCTGATGCTGAGGAACAAGTAGATGAATAAGAAGAGGAATCTGAATCTGAAGAAGATCAGGTAATTTCTTTATTTGATTTTAATTCAGAAGATTTCAAAATTGAATATAAATCCTTGCGTAATGATTTAATAAAGTCACAAAAGGAAATAAAAATACTTAGAGATAGACAGGTTGAATTTGCAACCAATTTGCTGAAAATATCAAATTGAAAAATGATTTAGATATAGCCAATGAACAAATCATTTCACTTAAAACTGAATTAAGTGAGGCAAAGCAACTTGAGGAATCTCTCAATGGGAGAAGCCTTAAGTTGATGGACATCACAAGCACAGTTAATGCTAGATTAAATGGCAAGCTGGTCTTAGATGCTTCATCAAGCTTACCCACCATATTAAAGAAAAATATACTTTCAACAACAATTAAATTTATATCTGAAAAAGGCAAAGAAAAGGTGGAAGAAACTACACAACCAAATGTATCTAAGAAATCTGCAAATAAGAAAATGAAAAAGAATAATAATCTAAATAAAAAGAATGTTCAACGGATTTTGTCGAACTTAGATCGACGAAATATGTATAGTTCGTCGAACCCAGATCGACGAACTGTATATGGATCGTTGAGCAGCGATCGACGAACTTGGTGTACATAAAATGACTATGTTCATTCTCTGAGCAGAGTTCAACGAACTCACCCCTATTTGTCGAACGCAGATCGACGAACTTATAATAATTCGTCAAATCCAGTTAGGTTTTATAAAAACTATAACCTTGTTAGAAACTTCAATCAATTCAGAGAATCTATAAATCCTTTTACTCAATGAGAAATACCACCTAGAAGATATCATCCCTTAGGATATTAAAGTCAACCAGAATTTTCTGTTTTTTCCAGTTTCATTTATCAAAAGAAACAAAGACCCAAGATAACCTGGGTCAAGAACACCTAATCTCTTTCTATACAGGTGAAGGAATATCCAGTCTTTAATCAACAATGGTATCTGGACAGTGGATGCTCAAAGCATATGACTGGCTGTAAGGACAATCCATCAAACTACAAGTCCAAGCTAGGTCCAAAGGTGATCTTTGGTGATTCCAACTATGGTCAAACTAAAGGCAATGGAGATGTTAAAGTTGGAGCAGTCACCTTCAGGAAAGTTGCATATGTGAGTGTCTTAAAACATAACCTAATATTCATAAGTTAATTATGTGATGAAGGTTATCAGGTATCTTTTAACTCATCTTTCTATATTATTTCTTGTAAAGAAAACAAAATTGTTTTAACTTAACTTAGACAAGGCAACATATATGTAGTAAATTTTCATTCAGTTAGTTCAGAACTCTGTTTATTTAAACAGGTTAACAATCAAAATGAACTTTGGCATAAGAGATTAGGATTTGTAAATCTTAAAAATATTGCTAAGTTATCTATGGACAACCTTGTTAGAGGATTGCCTTCTGGCGCCTACAGGAAGGAAGGCCTCTGCAGGGCTTGTCAGTTAGTGAAGCAAACTAAAAATAGCTTTAAATCTATAAATAAAAGTGACTCACCTAGGATATTGTACTTGCTACATATGGACCTTTTTGGCCCTATTTCTGTACAAAGTCTAGGAGGTAAATCTTATACTTTAGTGATTGTAGATGACTTATCAAGATTCACTTGGGTATTCTTTCTGAGATCTAAGTCAGATAACTTCAATGTTCTTAAAGATTTTCTCAAGAACATACATATTGAGTACTCTACTCCAGTTGCATTGATTAAAAGTGATCATGGTACTGAGTTTGAGTCTCTTCTTATGCAAGAGTTCTGTGAGAAGGAAGGTATCAGGCACTGCTTCTCAGCTCCTAGAATTTCACAACAAAATGGGGTTGCTGAAAGGAAAAATAGAACCCTAATTGAATCTACAGGCACATTACTTGCAGATGCTTGCATGCCCCTATCTTTTTGGGCAGAGGCTATGAGCACAACAAACTATATACTAAACAGAAATTTGATACAAAAACTTAAGAATAAGACTTCTTATGGGCTACTTAAAGGGAAGAAACCTAAAATCACATATTTTAAAGTATTTGGATGCTTTTGTTATATTCACAATAATGACAAGAAATACATTAGAAAGTTTGAAGCAAAAGCTTCAGAGAGAATTTTTCTAGGATATTCCCAAGTCAGTAAATCTCAAAGGGTGTTGAAGAAATCCACTGTAAAAATTTAGGAATCTGTTCATGTTACTTTTGATGAGACTAACATGTTTTATAAGGAGAAAGAAGTTTCTACCAATAGCATTTTGCAGGCACCTCACTTGTGTGAGAGATTGTATGATCTAAAACTCACCCAAGATGTTCCATCACATCCATCTCCATAAGTTGAAGAAGAAAGTGCAGAAGATAGTTTGGAAGTGGTTGAACTTCCTTCAACAGCTAATATAATTCCACAAGAGGAATTAATTCCACAAGCTGTTGCTAAACCAACACCTCCAACTGATCTTGTCACACTTAGAGATCACCCAATATCTCAAGTTATTAGAGACATTTCAGTTAGTATGCAAACAAGGTATCAACTCAACAATGATGTGATGCATGCTTGCTTCATTTCTCAACTTGATCCCCACTCCATCAAAGATGCAGAGCAAGATCCCTACTAGATCATTGCAATGCAAGAGGAGCTCAATCAGTTTGAGAGGTGCTGAGTTTGGGATTTGGTTCCTACACCCAAAGTCCATCCAGTCATTGGAACCAAATGGGTCTTCAGAAATAAATTGGATGCTGAAGGAACTATTATAAGGAACAAAGCAAGGCTGGTAACTCAAGGCTATTCACAGGAGGAAGGAATAAAGTATGATCAGACCTTTACTCTAGTGGCAAGG
The DNA here is from genome assembly GCA_039583875.1 of Platanthera guangdongensis. Classification (NCBI taxonomy): domain Eukaryota; kingdom Viridiplantae; phylum Streptophyta; class Magnoliopsida; order Asparagales; family Orchidaceae; genus Platanthera; species Platanthera guangdongensis. Next base: position 117,189,759 of record CM077153.1, on the reverse strand, counting down.
CATGAGGATATCAGGATTTTTGTAGCCTTTTCAGCATATAAAAGATTCAAAGTATACCAGATAGATATAAAAAGTGCTTTCTTCAATGGTGAACTCAAAGAGGAAGTATATGTGGAGCAACCACCAGTTTTTATCTCTCCAACTCATACTTCTTATGTCTTTAGACTGCATAAAGCTCTCTATGGTTTAAAGCAAGCTCCAAGAGCTTGATATGAGACCTTAGCTAGCTTTCTCTTAGAGCATAAGTTTTCTAGGGGCATGGTAGATAGGACTCTCTTTATTAGACATCATAAAAATAAAAATTTAGTAGTACAAATATATGTAGATGATATTATTTTTGCCTCTACTGATCCAAACTATGCAAAAACTTTTCTGATCTAATGCATTCAAAGTTTGAGATGTGTAGCATGGGTGAACTTTCATACTTCCTTGGTCTCCAACTGAAGCAATCACCTGATGGCATCTTCATCTCCCAATCCAAGTATGCAAAGGAGCTTATTAAAAGGTTTGGGATGTATGATGCCTCAGCAATGAAAACACCTATGACTGCTAATGCTGTGATTGATTCTAATGAATATGGCAAGCCTGTTGATCAGAAAATTTATAGGGCTATTGTTGGGTCTCTGTTATATCTCACTGCAAGTAGGCCTGACATAATGTTTGCCACATGTATTTGTTCTAGGTTCCAAGTGAACCCTAAAGAATCTCACTATATTTTATTAAAAAGGATTTTGAGATATATAAAGGGTTGTCCAAATCTAGGACGCCTATATCCATCAGAGTTCGAATTTGATTTAACTGGATTTTCTGATGCTGACTTTGCTGGATGTAGAGTCGACAGGAAAAGCACATCAGGAACCTGTAAGTTTCTTGGCGATAGGCTTGTGTCCTGGTTTTGTAAGAAGCAAATCTCTATGTCCACATCAACTACTGAAGCTGAATACATAGCTGCAGGCAGTTGCTGTTCACAAATTTTGTGGATAAAGAATAAATTACTGGATTATAGTATCAACTTAAATAATTCAATTATATTTTATGATAGTACCAGTGCAATATCAATTGCACAAAATCCAGTGCATCATAGTATGACCAAGCATATAGAAATTAGACATCATTTCATTAGAGATTGTGTAGACAAAAAGAAAATTAATTTTGTCTTTATCTCTACTGATTTACAAAGAGCAGACATTTTCATCAAGCCATTGAATGAGAAGAAACATCTATTCTTCTTAAATCAGCTAGGTATGATAAATGGGGCATATTCAACTTAACTTTTTGTCTATGGTCGACGATTTGGCACAGTTCGTCGAACGAAGATCGACGATCTGTGAACTCTTCATGAAAAGTTCGTCGAACGGAGATAGACAAACGCTTCTAAGTGAAACAGATTTCATCGAGCGGAGATCGACAATTTATGCTTCAGAAAAATTTTTGTCGATCTGAGAACGACGAAAAATTTTCACCTCTTCTGACTGAGATCGACGATATTATTTCTTCATGGAATTTTTCGTCGACCTGAGAACGAAGATTGTTTATCTTTCGCAGGACAGAGCCCGACGCTTCATATTCTGAATACCTTATAACTAGGTTTTCGTCGTGCTCTATCCTGCACTTTTTGTTCTCTTGATCTTGATCTCTCTTTTGCTTTTGTAGGAAAACTATGGAGATTCTGGTGCTCTCACTCTCAAGCATGAAGTTCGATACAAGATTCGACATTGATTTTGACTCCTTCTCCCACATAGATCAAATCTTCATAGATATTCTCAAACTGTGTGAAGAGAAGCAACTGAAGAAGTTTATGCCAACAAGGATCAAAATACCAGCAAATGATATCCGAGAATGGGTCTTTACTTCAACAGCTCCTGATGCGCATACTATGATCGGCACCATCAGTGGAAATCAAGTCACGCTAACACCTGAAGTTTTATCTGACATTTTTGATTTGGATTCTAGAGAAGATGATATTGAAATGGATAATGATGAATATGAGAATATGCTGAGCAGAATGGGTCACTCTGAGGGAATCCCAAATAAGCTTCTGAAAAAGAACTTATTTGTCCAATATAAGTTTTTGGCAGATATAGTTGGCAAGATTTTGCTAGGCAAGCATACAACCCATGACTATATCACCAGACACCAGTTTCTAGTGATTAGTACTCTGGTAGAGAAGAAATCAGTCAATTAGGGACATATTTTGTTTGATTTGATAAAGAAGAAAAATACAAAGAAAGAGATATGTTTTGGGAGGATTCTAGGAATCTTCCTTCAGGAAAAGGCACCAGAACTATTGGTTTCATAGCCAATATTCATCAACGCCTCAAAGAGTATCACCTCTACCCTATTTGGCAGATGGGAGAGGACAATTCCAAAGCCCTCCGGAGCTTCCTCTTCCTCAAGGACTTCTGAGAACACCAAGATAGTTATAGCCTCTCCTCCACCTCTAGAAGATATTCCTCCTTCCTCCAGAATTCCTTCTCCTCCTCAACAACAACAACATCAACAACCACTTTCACCTCTTCCTCAACAACCACATTCTTCCACCATCATTCATGAGGAAATTCCCTCTCCACCTCCTCAATCTCCACCTCATACTCATGTTTCTGACATTCCATCTGCCTCCTCTCAACCATCTTTCAATCTAATGTCTCCTCCACCTTCTCCACATCACTCTCCAGTTCAGGAACCCACCTCCCCACCCACAACCATAGTTCCTAATTCTACCACTGTGTGAAGAAGCTCCAGTTGTTCCTCCTGTAGTAGCAGCAACAACAGTAGATTCTGATATGTCAAATGATTCAGCAGATGCAGCCCTTCCAATAGAAATAATAGATTTAATTGATTCTGGTACAGATATGGATGATACAATATCAGAAAAAAATCACTATTGGTGATTTCTTTTTAAATCCGACTGTCAATTTAGACTCTTTACTGCATTCTTTTGATTCAGTGCACAAAAATATTCTATATAGTTTTGATGTACAGAACAAAGCTATTGTACCTTATACTGTTCATATAAGTCCTGAAGTTGTGGATCAAATAAAGGCATATTTTGTAGTTTCTAAGGTTTCTGAAAGTTTTGCTGGCAGTGAACCAGCTCATGTGCAAAAGGAATTCTCTCCACCAACCTTTGGCTGGTGTGAATCTCCCATGCCAGATTTGGATGACATATTATTTGCAGATATTGAAGAAGAAAATGTTCATATTGCTACAGATATCTCTGCAGAGCCTACATGCCTAGCACAACCACAGATTCATGGAATCTCAGCTGATTTGCTAAAGCAGCTAGATGATCTTTATGACAATCCTGGTCATTCTTCTCCAGATAATGATGATGATAATGAGTCAGATGACTCAGATAATAAAAATTCAAAGAAGAGAAAGGCTCCTACTAAATTTGCTCCTCCAAAGGGTGTTCCTAAGCCAACCCTTATGCTGATATCCCATACTACATCCTGCACAATATTACACTCACTCCAGATACTCCAAACTGGATGAGGTATTCTAAAAATGAGCAAAAAGCCAGGAAGAAAAGCAGGAGGTACTCTCCACTTCCTAAATTCAGTAGAGGTCCTCCTCCTCCTCCCCCTCCTACAGCAGGATCTTCTGGCAGTAATGGTCAAGTTCAAAAAGACAGATCTTCTCATCAATACCAATCCTCCAACAGTAGACAACAACAACATTCTTAAAGCAGCAGCAGACAGCAACAACAAAACAAGAAGCACAGTAGACAATAAAAAGTATCTGAAGATGTCAATCTGCTAAAGCATCTCCTCAAAGACCTTACTCTCCACCATTTCCATTTGTTGATCTATAACAGGAAAACATCTCTAGAATGGCTAGATTTCAAGAGCTGGTTGGACTCTCTCAGATAAATAAAGCTAAAGAAGAAGGCAAGGATGCTTCTCAATATACTACAATGTCTTCTTACAGAGGAGAGGAATTAAAAAGGTATGACAAAGCCAATCACTTTTTCAATGTTGATGCTTATATGAGCCTACATACAGAGGCAGTTGTTCCAAGAGCAAATTATGTCAATATAATTGGAGCAGCTGACTTGAATATGTCTAAAAGAGAAGCAGCAAATCCCAACAGGGAAATCATTTTTAGGCATCCATCAGAGAAAGACAAGTCCAAGAAGTCAAATTAGTTTTCTATTTTTTCCTCTGAATTATTTATTTTGATTAATCTGTCACAGAGCACTTGATGTATATATATCTGCTAGACTTTTTATTTCTGCCAGATATCTTTTATGCTCTGTGATTTTTCTCTTTTATGTTGTTCATAGTGACCTCACCCAAATAGGGGGAGATTGTTGGATCCCTAGGTTGGATTTGGGCTATGTTCACTATTAGGTTGGTGACACTTCATGTATAGACTAGAGTCATTGTGTTAGGTGTAGGTCAGTCTGACTAGGCTAGTTAAACTTTGATCCAGTAATCAGAAGAAATCAGAGTTCCAGACTTAGAGGAATGGTAGTTTTTTTAAGAGTTCAAAGAATAAGTTCAAAGTTATTCGAACTTAGCTCGACGATCGTCAATCGTAGCTCGACGAACTCAGAGTCCCTACTCTGAGTTGAGCTCGACGAACTTAGAGCTCAGGTCAACGATCTTCCCTCTTCTCTCAAGTTCTCAGCTAGACGAACTTTCATCTCTGGTCGACGAACTTGGAGCCCAGCTTTGACAGTTTATTTCTCTAGATCAACTTTCTCTGATCTCAGCTCGACTAAGATGATTTCTCAGCTCAACGAACTTGGAGTTTAGGTCGACGAAATCTGTTCTGAGCTCGATGATTTCTATCAGTTCTTTATTTCTCTTCTCTGTAGTTAAATTCTGGATTGACCAAGGCTTATTTATTATATTATTGCCTATAATGCTCTGAGTAATTAATTGCATATATTCTTATGAATATTGTCGTTCATTGGTAGCATTAATTATTGGATTTCACAGAGTTAATATTCTGCTTAATAACTAGGATAGTAAAGGAATCAATTTATTTCCCTTCTAGCCATTTGTCCAAGTTCCAAGATTTCTGCAATTAATCATGGAGATGAATTCAAATTCAGAGATATAATTTCTGCAGGAAAAATAAAAAGAAGTTTGAAAACGAGTTCGAGATATAAATACATACACACAGACATACATAGATAGATAGAGACATAAAAGATACACACAGGCAGATAGAGAAGAGAGATATTTAGTCTGCATATTCACTTAGTCTTCATCATCTGCAACTCTTCACCAAGCTTTCAAGATACAACTATTCAATATCAGTCTGAAAGCTTCTGAAGAGAGTTATATCAAAGAAGGCCTACACCCTACAAATCTTCCTGCAAAATTTCTGAACCATAATCATCTCAGGGGGAGCTTTGACAAGATCAAATTCACTAGTCTTCTCAGTTGCTTTTGAGAAAGAGAAGACAACATCAACTTTCTTATTCCCACTGTACACAGGGTTTTAACTCCCTTCAAAAGTTAACCACCTAGTTCTTAAGTCTCCTTATCAAAAGACTTAGCTTGATTTTTGGGCACCTGATCAAAAGTCTAAAGGGTTGTGAGATCTCCCTTCAAATAGATCTTGTGGTCATAGGGCACCTGAGCAAAAACCTATTTTGGTGGCAGGGCACCTGATCAAAAAACTGTAGTGGATTCTTACTAGGGTGGTAGAAGAGTGGATGTACACAAGTTTAGGGGAACCACTATAAATTTCTTGTGTCGTCTGGATTGCTTTCTATTTTCTTATTGTTGTGTGCTGTGTGATGTGATAATTAGTGTTTTTCTTTCCTGTTTTCTCTTAAGATATACTTATCACTATTTTGATTTCACTATAAAAACCAATTAAGTTTTTTTAAAATACTCTATTCACCCCTCTCTAGAGTTAAATAGATCTATCCTCTGAGATGGTAAATCTTATACCATCCTTTATTTGATATCACCAAATTTCTAGAGGGAAGCTTGATGTTGAAGGAGTCTCCTAATAGATCCATGTTCAAACGATGTTTATCTACGAGACTCGGCGCCACAAAGGAATGGGTGGCACCCGAATCGAAAAGAATGTGCGCCCACTTATTCTTCACCTTAAACTCCCCTAAAATCGTAGCATTCATAACTAAACGAACGAAAACTAGGGCAAATAATGGAGATTAAAAGCTGGATGGAAAGCTAACCTGTTATCACTTGAGTAGAGGTCTGAGCTTCCTCCCTGGTCACCACATTCAGCTTTCCTTTCCCTCTGTCCTGGTTTTGTAGTGGCAGTATAGCCCGAAGCATGGTAGGCTGTAGTGGAGTCTGAGCTTGGGGGCATGAAGACTTAAGGTGCCCCTTCTACAAGCACTAGATGCAAGCCTTATCCTTCGACCAGCAATGACTCATGTCATGTCACTTCCTTATACAGAACGTGCACACCAGATCTCCCTTGGGTGCACCTTGGATAACAAGCACCTGCTGCTGCTTCGTAGTGGCACTCCTTTTGAAACATCTTTCGTAAGGGTGCCCAGAACGGCCACATAAGCTACATATTTATCTACTTTTTCTCTTCGAAGAAGGGCCAGATTCCTTAGAGCTTTCATCCTCATCGACTTTCCTCTTCTCTTTTCTTGCCGCAGCACCTCGATTCTTGGCGTTTTTAATTTCCTCAACTTTCAGAGCGGCTTCCACTGCCTCATCATAACGTTTCGCTCTATAAGCGCATGCTAACTGTTGGACATCACTTCTTAGTCCTCCGAGAAAGTGCTTCACTCTTCTCGCCTCCGAAGCTACCATATTAGGAACAAATCTGCTCAACTTACTAAACTCAATATCATATTCACTCACTATGAGTTGTCTCTGCTTCAGATGCAGGAAATTATTCATCAGACGGTACTGCTCGACCGAAGGTAGAAACTTCTTAAGCAGCATCTTCTTGAAAGAGTACCAAGAGCATCCTTCCTTCAAACTCTCCTTTTCCCGAATCCACCAACTCTTCGCTAGTCCTTTTAGCTGGTAGGCCGCAACCATCACCTTTTGGGCTTCTGCAATCCTCGAATACAAGAACATCTCCTCGTTAACGAGGATCCAATCATCTAAAACCATAAAGTCGGCACTCCCGTCATAAGTGGGAGGTCCCAATTGCTGGAAATGGGAAATAAAATTCATCTCTGGTGGTAACGTCACTGGGGTTACCAGAGGAGTGGGATTAGCGGCTACAGCTTAACCCGCGGTAGAATCTTGCACTAAGTGTTGCTGCGCAGGAGCGACAAACAACAAGGACTGAATTTGTGATTGCATCACAACTAACTGTCTCGATAGAGCCTCGTTACTCTTATGCAAACTCTTGATCACTGCATCGCTATGCGCACCAGACAACTCACCCTCTAATTGGGGAGTCGACCTCATCGCAGGATGTCTAGACGGCATTTCTAGAAAAGTAACGAACAACTCATCAAAAATCCTAGATTACAACTAGGCCACACAACTAGTTCAGACCATACTTAAAGATACTTGCTTATACTGCAACTTGCTCTGGGATTTTATAATGATGCTATGTCCTACTTAGGATGACATCCTCTAATCCTGCTGACTCATGTGCCTATGATATGAATGCATGGATTCTTTATTTCAATTTAGAAAATTCATGTGTGTACATGTGTCATCATGTAAACCTTAACTTAGCACGCGTGCTTATGCGATGATATGCTATGTATGCAGTGTTAGACATTCTAAAAAGGCCTTAATGCATGTATGAGCAGGGTATACATGAAATGTTATGCATCCCATACTACATAACATCGTATGCAACGAGAAAAGAAAACGTGCTAATGGGCACCCATGTGATGGTGGTTATGCATCCCATACTACATAATTGTCACATGTTGCCTCCTATGGTGGATCCATATACAAAAACATATTATGCATCCCATACTATATAATATGCCCCGTATACTTCTTATAATGCTGTGAATGTAGTGACTATACTTCAGTTAAGGCGTACTGATGACACATCAGTGTGTGTATGCAAATGAATGAACGAAAACAAACTATACGAGATTGGCTGGATCGACAAACTTGTCAAACCAACCTCCCTCTGATACCAACTGTCACAACATGCATTTTCACCTTCTTTAAAGATGTATCAGAGTAAGGGAAAATGTGCATCATGATTCCACATCAGTAGGGAATGACTGCTAATGCTCAGGAAAAACTCCTACTTATCACAAAAATAAAGATCTTTAAGTTATTTAGAGACAAATACAGTTTAAGAGAAGCAGGTAGACGTATCCCTCGGCTTAGTGGTTCATCTAGTCTACGATAAAAATAGTTATACGCTGTGGAAAATACTTCTTTTACAAGGTTAGACATCCTACATGAGTATAAAGGTCCCCAAAGGACAACTCATGGTATGCAAGGTTCTGGGATTATAATAGAAGTAAAAGTAGCTTTTAAGGTCGTTAAATATATTGATTTAGCATTTTAAAACATGTAATGCATGAGGTAATAATAGTAGTTTTGTACGTGATAATACATATCATGTAATCCTAGCATAAAACATCCTAGAAAACGAGTAATCCAACCATTCAGAACGAAAACAAGTAGCAGCTAGCAAAAGTATCCGAAATCAACCATCCTGTGGGTGTCAACAATTTGACACGAACACACATAAAATAAAAGTATCTTTGAACTGGGTAAAGTAAACTAATATAACAAACTACCTCGCAACAGCGAGGTTAAAACCACACCCTATACTGCTGTACAAGAACTCGAAAACCAGCTCCTCTACCAGCTACAGCTCTGAACCTGAGTCATTCCAAAGACAGAACACCACAGCAAGAAAGTACAAGTGATGACAGAAAAGTAAGCCAAAAGTAAACATAGGTCAAAGGGGTACCAACCCAAGACCAAAAATATTGAAGTAAAGTACAAAAGTAAGGTACAAAAACTCAGAAAGGAACACTTACATGAATCGTCGCGTACAATAAAAGTACCCAGATGCACAAGACTATAAGGGGAAAAATCACGAATTAAATCATCAGGAAGAATTGCAAAACTCCATTAACCACCTGTGGTCAACTCTACCCAAAAACATGGGCAGGGTGGTCACTCATCCGGATGCACACCCCACAGATATATTATCCGTATAATTGCGGGGAGACTCAAACACTCCACCATTCACCGTAAATGTCCAAACACACGGTAGAGTTCCACAAGGGATTAATAGAGGGTTCAATCATTGCGGCAGTGTTTTCATCGACTAATAACACCCACAACGAAGAAAACCATGACCATCACAATCTATAATGACCTGGGTTTAGATTTCAGAGGCCCACCACAACCCTTCCTGGGCCTGACAGCTTGTCTCGCCCCATGACATCACTACGAAGGAAACCATGATAAAAATCTCAAGACTTGGCACATCGTATTCTACTAAACATATCTAGATTTAAGAAACAGTTGATCAACCTCTAGGAAGGATTTATAGTCCTAGATAAACTCTAACACGTCCTACATAATAGTTAAGGGACGGTTAAAAGAGCAAGATTCAACCATATCATCAAAACATATACCACTTTACATGATTAGATTAGCAAAATCAAGAACATGTAAATATAGGTGGATTTAAACAAAGGATTAAGACAGTACTAAAATCAATAAGTTATTAATGATAGCGACAACAAGAAGTTAGAAATTTCAGCAGATAGGGAGAAAGAAGGGAAGAAGGTAGTAAAACCATCACTCGCCTTGATTTTGCCGGAGAAGACCTCCAAATCGCACCTCGGCGTAGATTGGGACTAAGGAAGATGGGGAAAGTCGAAATCTGAACAAAAAAGACCGATATAGACGTTAGGGACAAAAACCCTAATGAGAAAAACTCAAGAAATGGGGAAGCTTTTACCACGATGACGTAACTCTCGTTACGAGCTTTCAGAATCTACGATCGGTTTCAGTTTTTGAGCACCGGAGCTCCATCGGCGGCCACCGGAAGATTCACGAACGGACGTTCTATCTCTCGCTCACGCCTCTCTAGTTCGGGAAGGAGGAATTACGGCTTAAGGAGGAGAAGAAGTTTACTTATATATGTGTGTGTGTATGTGTATGTGTGTGTGTATGTGTGTGTGTATGTGTGTGTGTGTGTGTGTGTGTGTAATATTGAAATAAATAAAATATTTGGTCATTACGCTCACGGAGGTGAACCAGGGTTAGCTGAATCGGAAATCTTGAAATGATGTATGGATTTCTCAAGTTGAATGATGATATCTCGAGAACACAAGGAAGGTATCTCGAGAACTAAAGAATATTCTCGGGTACGGAAGAAAGGCTTCTCGAGAACAAGTAGAAGTACTACTCGGGAAAAATGACTCATGTTCTCGAGTACAAGGTAGAGTCTTCTCGGGAACAAGATGACCTTCTCGAGAACAAGGGCAGATCTCGAGTACAAAAAGGGACTTCTCGAGAAGAGACTATGGACTTCTCAAGGAGGGCTTCTGGACATCTCGAGAACAACGAATCGATTTCTCCAGAACAAAAGAAGATTTCTCGAGAACTGCAGGACTTCTCGAGAACAAAAAGGGAGCACTTCTCAAGAGATTTAAGACTTCTCTGGAACAAGGGGATGGATTTTCTCGAGATAAAGCAGGACTTCCCGGGAACAAAGACATCATTTCTCGAGAAGGAATATAAAATTCTCAGGAACAGCTCCCGACTTCTCGAGAAAAGAGACTGGTCATCACGAGTACAAAGCGGGTTTTCCCAGAACTAAGCAGGAAAATATTAGAAATTCGAATTTGACTAATATTCCAGGATAAATAGCTAGCTCTACGAATTTAGCAGCGAAGACAACAGTAAAATCTGACGCACAATTCTTAAGACACAAACATCAAATGCTTAGTATAAGCATACACGCCACAAATTTAACTCTTCCAACAAGAAATCATTCAATCTCATCAAAAACTCGATAAATCTGGTCAAACAGACCCAACAGACATGAAAACGCGCTAACGGTGCAGCGCCGTTAACAAGATGTAAAAAGATAATACCCAGACGTTATAATTATAACGACACCAAATCAAATAATAACATCGAAAAATCGGGGGCATTACACGACAGCCGATATCACGCGGCGATATCGTTAAAGTTGACTGGTCAGCTGAAATCGTAGCCATTCATTCCTATTAAAGAGAAGATCCCGTGGCTGGGATAAATCCTGAGGTCACTTAAGCAGAGGAGTGGAGAAAAGAGAAGTCATTTCTTTTCTCTCACTCTCTCTCTTACTTTTCATCAAGTTCTGAGCTAATAAACAAGAAGTCTGAAGGCTGAAGTTTTGCAAGCTTAGTAAAGGAGATCCCGTGGTGAGAATCAAGAATCGAAGCAAGATCCTTCAAGACGAAAGTGAGGCGCTCCTTTCCAGCCTGAAAGAAAGCTTTTTCAAGGATCCAAAATGAACTACGAGGATAACGATCTTCCTTCTTGGACAAGTGAAGTCCTCTTTTTTGCATACACATGGAATCCCCAACCAAAAGGTGGAAAAACTGAAGGGAATTCTGATGGGTTGATTCGTGATATCACCAGGTAGTTTTGCATATAGAATCCGGAAATCATAGTAAGAAATAAGCATGTTATTTGAAGCTCATCCGGATAGGTTGGTCTGTATTGGTGATGTTTTATTTTGCGCATCGGAGAAGACTCCGAGTATAAACAAGTAGTTTATAGGGTTTGAAGTGTTGTGCCAGTGAATGGGAGTAGTAGGAAGTGTTGGAGCCACTCTTCAGGAAAATACCCAGAAATTACCACGGTTGTGAGAATTATTGGATATCGTCTGGTGATAGTGAGTATCGCTAGCAATAGCTCTTGATGAGCTATATTTTGTGAAAGTCCAGTTTTTCTAGCACTGTAGGATGCTAAAGGTTTTTCTAGACAGATGTTCCAGTTGTGATTGAATTTGGAGACATAAGAGAAATTCTGTCGTTAATGCAAAGTGATAATGACTATCGCTGGCGATAACTCCCAGATATGAATGTACTTGCGCAGCCTGTCATGTGGAGACCTATGGGTTAGCAGGTGAGATGTGTGCCTGGGTACCCAGCTTTGGTGGCCATGAGATCCACTGTGCATAACAGTGGTTATGTATTGTTTATAGGTAAGGGGAGGCTGACCTGGATCACGCTTGCAGCCATGAAGGTTTCGGTTTTCGGCGATGACAAGATGATTTGAGCAATGAGCAATGGCTGAACTATACCCGCATTATGTCGTTCGGGCCAAGATTGCCTAAAGTTACTGACTTTTGTCGTTGGCATAATGAGAGTCTTAGGCCCCATGCCGAAAAGACTAGAATGCTCAAGTGAAGCATCAAGTCCAGGACTGTGGATGGTGGGGGACCCAAAGAAGTCTGGTATACCGAGAATGTGCCCTGAGTGCATGAGGTATGTGGCCGGTCGAGCCTACATCTGTGGTAAAGGGTGCTTAAGTGCACTCTTTATCTGCAAATATATATATGTTTTATGCATGTAGGTAAGGAATACCGTTGCCCCGAGAATGGGGTAGGGTCATTATAAATTGGTCAGCTAAAGCTGATCGTTACCTTGTTGGTTGCCCTTGTGGTGGAATGTCCTTGTGCAGATGCCGGAGAGCTGAGCGGGAAATAGCGGGTTGCTACCCTTATTGCTATGTTGGCCCTCAAAGGCCAAGCGAAGAACCTTTTTACTTTCATGTGTGGTTGGCCTGCAAGTCGATGTTTATATCTCACCTTGTTGAAGACTAATTGTAAGGCCTTAAGCCCGTAACATTTTGTGTATTTTGTAAAAACATTCATATGTGCTTATATAGTGGACATTGTTGTTACTTGAGTTCAAATTTAACCCACGAAGCTGTAAGACCCCCCCTCTCCCGGAACACAAGACACGGTCGAGGGGAGTCTTATGCCCAGAACAGCCACCTTGTGGTAGCGTCAGCACATGGGCTAACCTGTACCACAAGACTCCTATCCTGTCGGCCAAACCAATATCATCCATGTCAAATCAATATAAAGAATATAAAACAAAAGTCAAAATCCACACAAGTATATAAGTCCAAACAAGTACAACAATAATAAGAAGCAACAATGACTTCTATAATATCATAGTACACAAATTGCCCAAAAGGCTGCAATATAAGTCTCTCAAAACTCACATCAGTAACTAACAGTAGTGACGGTAATGTCGTATCAGGCCATGTCACCCTGGCCTGGCTGCCCTCCTACACAATTTGTCGTTGTGCTATCTGTGGGGTTTCACCATAAAATGCAAGACGTATCAACCATTAGTTATAAAGACTAAGTGGCTATCACATCCGCTCCCCCGACAACTCTTAGGCACTGGGCGGAGAAAATAAGAGGGTATAATATTTATAAGTAGTAATAACAAGCAGGTGGAGAATCTACATATCATGAGTAGTAATAGCAGCAATGTATAACATTATTATCATCATTCTGTTATAGCAGTTCTACACAAGAAATATCCATCCATCAAGTACATATAGAGCTACAACATGGAAGTAACTTATCTTATAAAAATGCCCATACAGATTTATAAGTTAAGGATCAGCTTAACAGTTAAGTAACTCATCATATAAGAGTGCACATGCAAACTTATATGATAAGGATCTTATGCAACGCAATGTAATGTCATGAATGCAATATGATGACTCACCCATGCTCACACACACACGTACTACTATGTCAACAAAAACTTGTAGTTCCCACTTTTCGAGCAGGTAGCTAACCTCTCAGGCGCCATCCGTCGTGGCCAAACGGTGACAGTGAAACAGGCTTTCCACTACTAGGCTGGTCTCCACACTACCTGGCCTAGGCCTCCGTACGCCTTAACGCTAAGAACAAAATAGTGGAGCTCAATGTGTACTATGCCTCAGAGGGGTCTTGGATAAATGTGCATGAAGAACACTGCCCAAACTAGTTTATCGAGTGGCACGGAAGGAGACTATGGGAGCTATCATCATAGGACCAAGCCCAACCGTCCACTTGGCAGGGAAGGAGCCCCGGGAATGAGCACCGAGGACCAAGCCCAACTGTCCAATGTCTATCTATCAACTCCCGTGGATGTCATGACTGTCGAGCCTATAGAACTGCCACACTATCCTTAATCCAGGTTTATGACACAGCGTATCAACTCACACCGCATGCAAAATTATATGGCCTTACTATCAACCATCGAAGGGCTCCAACCGAGTCCCCTTTCATCATTACGAATCATGTGCGGTCAAATACTCACGCACTTACAACCTTTCACATTTTTGTGCTCCCAAACACTTAAGGGTTCATTATAAGAACAGGTGGTAAGCCACCTTATACAACATACAATCTCACACTACTACCCGTAGGGAGACACACTCTAAGTAGTGGACTATAAAAGTTATCCCATATAACATTTGAGATCACAATTCAATGTATTCCATGGCCATGAAATTTACCTCATCTTATTCCTTCCTTATAATCAAGCATTCACAACAATTATGCGTTCATACAGTTATCTCAACAATATATTAACTCTTCTCGTATATATCAAGCATGATAGCATAAGTATAGCTTACAAATTCAATCATCGGGCACCACACCCTCTTTCAAAACTTATATCAATCATCGGATTACAATCGCGCGCATCCTTATCGGATTTCACAAGCAGCCATTTGTACAACCAAATCTTATCAAATCATTTGTCACTAATTTCCCCAAGCCATTTGTTTATTAAATTCCCCCAAACCATTTGTTTATCTCAGCTACATATAACCAGGATCATCCAAACCTCAACATCATGTTGTTACATTTCTTCTACCTAGTCCAAAACATGTTATACACTAACCCAAAGCATCATGCACATAAGTTATTACCATGCAGCAAATTCGACTGGACATTCGAAGAGGTACAAAGCTCCTATGAAAACATGTAAAAATTCGTTGGAATGGTCTTTCTGAGGACTACAACTTTCGTGCTCAGCCCAAGATGTAGATCCAGACTATCATACTCGAAAATGGCCTCAAAGTTCGCTGCACACAAAACAGGTTTCTACACGCATCTTAAAGCCAAATGAATGACATCGGTTCGTCTTCTTCCTTTAGCCATTTGTTCACAACTACATTCAGATTTTCCTCCTCCCTTATTCACCATCAATAGACCATCTTTCTTCACGAAACCAAGTCCACCATCTTCACAAAAAAGAGAGGAGAGGTTGAAGACAACTAATCTTTAGGACAAGATCCTAGAATTGTCTCTTCCTAGTAGATCTTCATCATGCAGAAGTCAGACACTTTTGAGTCGACATCTCTCTTATAATATAACTAAAGATTTAGCACCAAGGGAGGGGTGAAGTTATTAGTTGTCTACCTAAATCACCTAGAGGGTGGTGAATAGGTGAGTTGTGCGTCTTTTTGCGAAATAAAAATTTTAGAGATTTAAGCACAGAATAACAACCAAGTAATCACAGAGGACACATAGATTTATAGTGGTTCCCCAACCTTGGGTAGATCCACTTTTCACTCACCGATCTAACAAAGCACTAGACTCGACTACTCCACTATTCTCGGATTGAAACCAATCCTACAGCTCGGAACAACGTTCCTACAACTAGATCCACAAAACGGATCTACACTCGGAAGATGAAAACTTCCTATAACTCAGAGAACAACACTCCTACACTCGGAGAATAGTCTCCTACAAGAATAAATTGAAATGATAAATACAAACAGTTTATTTTCTCAGATCTGGAAATTTCTGCATAGGTCTTCCTTCTTGAACTTTGTGGCACAGTCAGAGAATTTGAAGAAGAAACGACAGGATCCTTTATCTGAAAATTTCTTGACTCACAATATCAAAGAGAAGATGAAGAGATTGAAGAATGATCTTGATCTGCAAGTCGACTGGTCTGAATATTCATGAACAAAAGCCCTTGGTGATTTACATGATGAGCGGCGATGGCTTCCATTTTGGAAAGAGAAAACCGATTCAGAATTCTTGGAATATTTATTTTTACATGCTTAGGGTTAGTTGGAATGACAAGACCTTATATAAGATCTCCCTAACGGTCAAAATTATAATTAATGACGGCCATGTTGACCAATCATGTCAAGTCATTTGAAAATTGCGTCTGTTAGGACTTAGCGAAATTTTCTGGAAAAATAACAGAATTACTCGAGTGAAAGAAGAACTACTCGATTACTAAGATGAGTTCTCAAGAAGACAATATCAGACTACTCGAGAAGAATCCCTTCAGGAAATTTCAGAACAGAATCATAATCACTCGAGTGGAATGAAGGTTACTTTAGTGCTAGAAATGTTACTCGAGACGTGGAAGTGAACTTCTCGAGAAGAAGACTTAGAGAAAATTCAGGGAGACAAAACTGATTACTCGAGTACTAGATATAGACTTCTCGAGAAGTATACATGCTTATCGAGTATAGGAACCACACTACTCGAGTGGAGTAAATACTACTCGTGTACTTTCCTTCTGTTACTTGAGTCAAAGAGCTCATCTACACGAGTAGTGAACTTGACTACTCGAGTATAATACTTAGAAAATATCTGAAGAGGGAAAATCTGTCAACTTGAGAAAGAGAAGTCTACTCGAGTAATGGACTTGGCCTCTCGATAACTAGATTCAAATTTCTCAAGAACCATTTCGTTTCCTCGAAATCCAGACTAGACTTACTCGAGTACAACTAAAGGTTCTACTCGAGTACTATAATTCTACTCGAGTGAAACACTTAAAAATATTTTGTTTATGAAGATTTTCCTTTCTTCAATGGAATCAGCAACATGTCTTTCTCCAACAAACCAAGTACTTGAAAAATGAAGTGTATCCCAATAGAGAGGCTACACATGAGTCAACACCATGGATCACACAATGAGGGATTACATTATATGGTCCTATGTTTGGTGACCCATTGTAGACTGACATTGGTCTGCACTTGACAATTAAGTCCTGCAAACACATAACTCAAACAATACATAAAATACAACTTAATTCATCTTAGTTCAGGGGTGACTTCATACAAATCGGGGTTACTGTGGATACAATACCCAACAATATCCCCGATTTGCAGAAGTCAGAACCCTCTACACTAAGGTGAATTATATAAACAAATAATATACTAGATATGAAATAGAGAAAATAGAGTAACATGCAAAAATATTGAAAACAATTAGTAGATTATCAAAATTAAGGATTAACATAAATACAATTTTCCAAAATTCATTTCTACACAATTCCAATCCACACTCTTAGAACTGTCTTCATTCTGTAACTTTATGTTGTTGTTTTTGATGTCTGTCCTTCTTTTCTTGTTGTCTTCTCTGATAGCTGTATGACTTAGGGTAGTATTTAGGAGGTTTTGGAGGTGCCGCAGGATTATTCCTTCCATGTTCACGATCATAGAGTCTTCTTTTGGTCATAGACTTCTCATACAAGTCCCACTCATTGGAGCTGTAATGAACATGTCTATTCTCATTAAAATCTGAAACTAAATTGAGAGCATCAAATATTAGTGACTTTGAGGTAGGACTCCAAATCTCTGCAAATTCATGAGCTTTTCCTTTCTCTGGCTTTGGAATTGGAATGGATCTGCTGGTAGAAGCTCCATCACCATACTTTATTTTCTTTGGAATATGAATCTCAGGAAGAGCTTGAAGAAGTATAACAGCTGGATCAGATTCCCAAACCTGAGAATAAGTTTCTGGAGGAGGAGCTTCAAAGCCTTCAGGTCTTGGAGAAAATATAGGCTGAGGAACTGGAGCTGGAGCATGCTGAGCTAGAGGATTAAGATGATGGGGAATTATATTTGGATCTGTTAGAAAGTCAGGGAAGATCTGGTTATGCATCCACACAGCTGTATCATATGTAACACCCCCAAATCCCAATTCGGGTTCAGATTGGGTGACACGGCCTGGGACACGGGCGTGTCCCAGGGCATATCGTGCTTGGGTTGAGTGGCCTCACGGGCGTGTCCCATGGCGTGTCCCGGTGACAAGGGCATGTTAGGGGTCGTGTCCTCCTCAGGGTCGTTGAACTCCACTCGACGAATACACGGCGGGGCATGTCTGCCGCCGTGTAAGGCTATACGGCCGGTGATACGGGCGTGTCACTGGCCGTGTCATTCTCGGGATCATCCTGGGGTATGCGTGTGCTGGTGGACACAGGTGTGTCTTGGGATACACGGCCTAGGACTCGAGCGTGTCCCATGACGTGTCCCGCTCAGGTTAAGTTGATGTTGTGCTGTGTGTGGTACATGGATTCTAGATACGGGCGTGTTGGACATGACACAGGCGTGTAGGATGTGACACGGGCGAGTCACACGGCCGTGTCACACGGTCGTGTACTATTTGGGTTTGAGTCAGTTGTGTGCCGCTTAAGGGACACAGCATGTGATACGGACATGTCACAGGGCGTGTCAGGCCGTGTTTAGCCTTTTTCTGGGCAAATCAAGGCCGTTCTTTTCCCTTATCCTGGATCCAAGGGTCCATGCCCTTACCTGTTGATAAATGGCCAAGAATGAGAGGTAAGCTCATTCATGAGCCATTTCTTCTTCTTCTCAAAGAGAGAGAGAGGGAGAGTAAGGGCGGAAGGAAAGGGAGGAGGAAGCCAGCTACTGGAGGAGCTGCAGTGGAATCAAGATCCGAGATCGGATTCGTGGAGGCAAGGCCGTGGCGGTGATTTCCATCCGGCTAGTTCTTGGCTCCAAATCGATCTTCAAGGGTAACGATCTCCTTCTTGGACAATTGAAGTCCTTTCTTTATGCATGGCATGGAATCCTCCACCAAGAGGTGGAAAGCGCAAGTGATTCCTGGTTGAGTCTGCATCTAGAGCCGGAAGAGTGTAGTACGGATAAGCATGCTGTGTGAAGCACATCTGGATGGTTACTCTGGATTGGTGATGATTATGGGTAAACCAGAGAAGACTCCGTGTATTATGGTATGCATATGTATGGATCGTGAGTGTAAGCTCTTTTGTATGAATGTTGAGCGGGGATGCTTTGAGTAATCTCCTTGTGGTATAAGCGCTATGAGCACTAGTTGCTCTGAGAGAGCGAAAAGCTGCGGCTAATCAGGAGGGAAGGCCGACCTGGGTCGAGTGGTGCACTACAAACAATTTGAGCATAGGAAAGGCTGACCTGCCCCTGATTGTTTGAGAGGTCGATTGGAGGAAATTCCTGGGGAGCGCGAGATAAACCCGGCTTGCTACACCACTAGGGTGGGTAGATCTAAATGAGGTTAGGAGGTCGATTGGTGGCAATGCCTAGGGAGCGCGAGATAAACTCGGCATGCTACACCACTAGGATGTGTCGATCTGAATTAGGTTGGGAGGTTGATTGGTGGCAATGCCTGCGGAGCGCAGATAAACCCGGCTTGCCACACCACAAGGGTGGGGTCGATCTTCTATGGTAATGCTCATGCTTAGTATAAGGTGCCCTGAGTACACGGAGTGTTTGGTGGATCCCGGCGTTTGTGATATTGTTGTGCCTGAGAGCACTCGTTGTGATTGGTAGATAGTATGATTGCAATGCATACAGGGAAGGAACCACTGCCACGGGCAAGGGGTAGGGTAGTTATAATTGGTCAACTAATGCTGACCGTTGCTTTGTTTCCCTCTCTTGGGGTGGATGTCTATTTGTAGGCGGTGGTGAATTGAATTAAATTGAGCGGAAGGAAGGCTTGCTGCTTGAAGTCCCTTGAAGGCCGTGCGAAGAATACTTGGATTTCATGTGTGGCAGGCCTGCGTGGCGATATATGAAATTGTATACATTTGTAGAGAGCAACCTGTAAGGCCTTAAGGCCGTGAGCGTGTGTGTGTGTTGTATACATTCCTGGGTTATGTATAAATGTGGCATTTATATATAGTCGTGGACATTCAGTATGTTGAGTTCTTATAACATAAAATGCCGCGCTAGAATGCTCTGAGTTAGGAAGCGAGTAGAACAAGATTTGATATTCACACGTAATTCTGCCATTTGTCTGTGAAATATGGCGTGGGGCCCCGGCCAGACCCACCGTTATATTCCATGGGATGAGTGGAGGCGTTACAAAGTGGTATCAAAGCCAGGATTGAGATTTATGGGAGGGAGAACATAATTGAACTCATGAATGTCCACTAGGAATGTTATACATGCATGTGAGGAGCGTGAATGTGAAGTCACTGTATATTTACCATTTTGAAATGGATGATTAATGGTGTTTTGTTCATTGCGAGGTGACGAGGAGTGGTGTTGGGCAGTCTGAGCCCCAGCAGTCTAATGAGAGTGCGACACCGATTGAAGCGCCTACACCTGCCTCGGCGGAGACCATACGTGTGGTGACTGAGATGGTGCTTGCGGTGTTACAAGCATAGACTACTGGGCAGGCAAGGCCTATAGGGGTGACAGTACATCCTGGTGCAAGGCAAAAGCGCATTGAAGTTGTGGTGGATGAGCAGTTGAAAAGGTTTACGGAATTTCATCCACCTACGTTTGGTAGGACAGGTTTCCCAACGCAGGCGGAAGATTGGATTGCAAGAGTAAAGAGGATCCTGACCGCAATCAGGACTACGGAGGAGCAGAAAGTGACCTTAGCCACTTTTTTGCTGGAAGGAGATACGAGACTTTGGTGGGATGATGTGGAAGTGCATCACTTGGCAGGTCATCATTATAGAAGATCTCGATAGAAGAATTCTCCAGATTATTTCTAGCCAAGTATTTGACAGTGTCGCAACAGATTGAGATGGAAAATGAATTTCAACGTCTGGTGCAGGGTGAGACTGATATTGATACGTAACTGCAAGAGTTTACCAGACTGGGGCGCTATGCGGGGTCTACTTTCACTGAATAGGCTCGGAAGACAAATATATTTTATGAAGGACTGCGTGATGAGTTGAGGTTGGAACTCTCGAGTTCGGTGAACCAAGGCTTCCAAGCATTAGTAGATACGGCCCGTGTGCTGGAGAAAGATTTGAAACGGGTGCAAGATAAGAAGAGCCTGGTGGTGGCGAAGCTAGAGTTTACAGTTCCGCAGTCGGAACCATCAAAGTTTTGAAGACGAGATAAGAAAAGATTCAGGCCTGCTGAATCTACTCCAACAACTGTCTCTTCGAGGGCAACCTATGGGCAAGAACGTGTTGAGACACGCACATGTTTTAACTGCGGGAAGTAGGGACATATAACCCACTATTGTTGGAATGGCCCTCCAAGGGGTGAGAAAAAGATAGGTGCGTCTTATGAAGAAAATGGTAAAGCAATGGCCGAGTCATCTGCATCCCAGACGCAACCTCGACTACATAATCTTGAAGTGCAAGAGCCGCAAAGCTCAATCGGTGAAGTTCAGCCTCGCTTGTTTAATTTGGAACTTCAAGAGGCTATTAAACGACTGATGAAAGATGATGCTGATGAGCGGAAATGAATGAGCAATGTCCTTTTTTTGATGTAAATCTAGCTTGTATGTCGTATCAGACAATGAACTGTTTGTGCACACCTTCTATTATTTCGGTGATCGATCAATCAAGGTGGATGTATAGGATTGTTGGATATATACATATATGAATTTGTGGATGGACATATACTGGATGTACATATGTTAGCGATATGTATGTATGTACGTTAGGATATGTTATGTTTGTTTTGTTAGGATATGTTTGTTTGTTAAGATATGTAATGTTTGTTTTGTGCGATGTCGTGGTCAGAGACAAGTTGCGGCCTCTGAGCACTAACCCTGCTCGCTTTCTTCGGGTGATCGCTTGCTTATGGTGCAACGAGGAGTGCATAGGTGAATGTCTATAGTTGAGCTAAATTTCGGGACGAAATTTTTTGAAGGAGCGGAGGGTTGTAACACCCCAAATCCCAATTTGGGTTCAGATTGGGTGACACGGCCTGGGACACGGGCGTATCCCAGGGCGTATCATGCTCGGGTTTAGTGGCCTCACGGGTGTGTCCCAGGGCATGTCCCGCCAACACAGGCATGTCAGGGTGTGTGTCCTCCTTGGGGTCGTCGAACTCCACTCGACGAATACACGGCGGGGTGTGTCTGCAGCTACGTAAGGGTACATGGCCGATGACACGGGCGTGTCACTGGACGTGTCGTTCTCGGGATCAGCCCGGGGAATGCGTGTGCTGGTGGACATGGGTGTGTCTTGGGATACACGGCCTGGGACATGGGCGTGTCCCATGCCTTGTACCGCTCGGGTTAAGTTAATGTTTTGTTGTGGGCGGTACACTGCTTCTAGACAAGGGCATGTCGGCCATGACATGGGCGTGTAGGATGTGACATGGGTGTGTCACATGGCCGTGTACTATTTGGGTTTGAGTCGATTGTGTGCCGCTTAAGGGACACAGCCTGTGATAAGGGCGTGTCATAGGGTGTGTCAGGCCATGTTCAGCCTTTTTCTGGGCAAATCAAGGTCGTTCTTTTCCATTATCTGGATCCAAGGGTCCAGGCCCTTCCTTGTTGATAAATGGCCGAGAATGAGAGGTAAGCTCATTCATGAGCCACTTCTTCTTCTTCTCAAAGAGGGAGAGAGACGGAGATCAAGGGAGGAAGGAAAGGGAGGAGGAAGCCAGCTGCTGGAGGAGCTGCAGAGTGCGGAATCAAGATCCGAGATTAGATTCGTGGAGGCAAGGCATGGAATCCTCCACAAAGAGGTGGAAATCGCAAGTGATTCCTGGTTGAGTCTGCATCTAGAGCCGGAAGAGTGTAGTACGGATAGGCATGCTATGTGAAGCCCATCCGGATGGTTAGTCTGGATTGGTGATGATTATGGGTAAACCAGAGAAGACTCCGTGTATTATGGTATGCATATGTATGGATCGTGAGTGTCAGCTCTTTTGTATGAATGTTGAGCGGGGATGCTTTGAGTAAGCTCCCTGTAGTGTAAGCATTATGATCGCTAGTTGCACTGGGAGAGCGAAAAGCTGCGGATAATCAGGAGGGAAGGCCGACCCGCATCGAGTGGTGCGCTACTGATGATTTGAGCACGGGAAAGGCTGACCTGCCCCTGATTGTTTGAGAGGTCGATTGGTGGCAATGCCTGGGGAGCGCGAGATAAACCTGACTTGCTACACCACTAGGGTGGGTCGATCAGAATGAGGTTGGGAGGTCGATTGGTTGCAATGCCTAGGAGCGCGAGATAAACACGGCTTGCTACACCACTAGGGTGGGTCGATCTGAATTAGGTTGGGAGGTCGATTGGTGGCAATGCCGGGGGAGCGCAGATAAACCCGACTTGCCACACCACTAGGGTGGGTCAATATGCTGTGGTAATGCTCATGTTTAGTATAAGGTGCCCCGAGTGCATGGAGCATCTGGTGGATCCTTAATTTTGTGATACTGTTGTGCCTGAGAGCACTCGTTGTGATTGGTAGATAGTGTGATTGCAATGCATACAAGGAAGGAACCACTGCCTTGGGTAAGGGGTAGGGTCGTTATAATTGGTCAGCTAATGCTTACTGTTGCTTTGTTTCCCGCTCTTGGGGTTGATGTCTATTTGCAGGTGCTGGTGAATTGAATTTAATTGAGCGAAAGGAAGGCTCACTGCTTGAAGGCCCTTGAAGTTCGTGCGAAGAATACTTGGATTTCATGTGTGGCCGGCCTGCGTGGCGATGTATGAAATTGTATACATTTGTAAAGAGCAACATGTAAGGCCTTAAGGCCATGAGCGTGTATGTGTTGTATATATTCCTGGGTTATGTATAAATGTTGCATTTATTTATAGTCGTGGACATTCGGTATGTTGAGTTCTTATAACATAAAATGCTGCGCTAGATTGATCTGAGTTAGGAATCGAGTAGAACAAGATTTGATATTCACACGTAATTCTTTCGTTTGTTTGTGAAATATTGTGTGGGGCCCCAACCGGACCCACCGTTATATTCCATGGGTCGAGTGGAGGCGTTACATCATAGGTGTGAAATTTTACACCATCAATCTAATTTTGCACATCAGTATGAATTTCCTTCAGCTTTTCTTCCTAGAGAGTTTGCTTGGCAGCATCTGAGGTTTCCAAATATTCTTTGACTAATGTCTCCCACTTTCTGACTTCTACAGTTATTTCCTTGATGGAAAATTCTTTGAAAGTACCCACTTCTTTACAGATTTTGAAAGTGTTTCGTTGGTCCAGCTTTTCTAACTATTTCTGATTATTAGCAAGAGTAATAGATTGTTCCATCACATGGCCAACACTGGTAATTGTGTGGTCCAGTGCTTTTCCACCTATTCTGAATAACTATTGGACCTCATCAGTGTTGTGCTGAATTTCTGCAAAGCCTCTGCTTATTTCGTTTTTCAAGAGCAGTAACTTTCTCTTGAACAATCTTCAAGGAGTCATCAAAATATTTTCTCTGGTCCATCAGCATCTGTTCTATCATACCTAGAAGATCATTGGCAGCAGGAGTTGGAGTTACAGTATGAGGAACTGGAGGAGAAGGAGCAGTCCATTGAGTAATCTCTTCAATGATTACTGAGCTCTTAGCTCTAGTAGTGTGAACCAAAACATCTCCTTCCTCTTTAATGAAGGTGTGAAGAGTGAAGTCCAAGCTCTTCAGAGGAGCTTTAGCTGGTTCTGCGGTCTGCTCTTTCTCATCAGAAATCAATATGGTCTCATCTTCCTCTTTGTCAGTAGCAGGAGATTGGTGAACAGGGGATTCTGGAGATGGAGTAGGGGAGGGTGATGGTACTGGAGTTGGTTCCTTGGATGGTTCCGTAGGTTGTTCTTTTTGGAGGGGAGGAAGAGGCTCTTTAGAGCTTAGTTCTTCAATCATCTGGTTAATGGCTTCATCAGTAGAGAGTATGGTTTCTTGTAATTGAGTATCTGATGGAGTTTCTTCTGCAGTGGTTGGAGGAAGAGAAGTAACAGCAGGTGGAGTAGGTATTCTTTCTTCTGGAATAGAAGGAGCGGGCTCCCCCTCAGCAGCTGCACCAGATGTGCCAGTAATATGAGGTTGAGAGGGAGATGGAGTCCTGTCCTCTACAACTAGATGTTCATGAGCTAAAGTAGTCTGGGCAGGATTCAGCAACTTCAGTTCCCATCTCTGAATGGAAGATATTGATATTTTCTTCATATGGTGGAGAGTTGTTTCTTTGGAGAAATCAAAAATATCTGGATTTATCTCATGCAGTAGCAGAGAGATGATTCTAGCATAGTTAGGAGCCTTGATTCTCTCCCTTATTTTATCAAGAATCAACATACCAAATTGAAATCTTTTTGTACAGATTATGGCAGTCATGATATCAAATAGATCAAAAGAGATGTCCCTAATGGAACTTGTCTTACACAGGAGTATCTTGCCAATGATGTCCACAAGGAATTTTCTTTCAGGGTTGAGGTCTGGTCGATGAATGGAAAGAACCTCTGTTGATAGTCCACAAAAACTGCAAGCTCTGTTAGAATTTTCATGAGTTAGATTATCTTCCTCATCAAATACGAGTAGCCGAAGAAGTGTGAAGACAGAGGTCTTGGTAAGCTTGATCTTAATTCCCTTGACTTTTGACTTAAGGACCATACCATTCCTTCTCACTTTGAGATTTTTAAAGAATTCTTCAACTTCAGGGAAAAGTATGTTGCAGGGCTGCTGGAGAACGAAGGTCAAACCTACGGTGTCGAGAAGAATGAAACGATTTTGGAAATCATCTGAGAGTTAGGCAATACCGGCGACAACGAGCTCACTACCAATCCCAATTTTGGAAGACGGTGTCATTATCCAGAGAGATGAGAGAAATTAACTGCGGGGGAGAAGACAACGGCGTGTTCTGCGACAGCGGTGCAAGACGAAAGGACTTGCTTCTTTCTCGAGAGAGAGGGTTTTTGAAATCATGTAGAAAATGAAATCTGGTTTTTCTAAATATACAATCCTAACTATCGATGATTAAGGAAGAAATTAATCGAACATACCTTAGAAAATGACGGTATAAGCTTCGGGTTGCGAATAAATAGATTTGAACAGAATTTGAGAAATTGTCTTCCTGTTTCTCTAGTGGACCGGCAGTACTCGAGTGAGATAATGACGGTACTCGACTGATATCATTATACTTCTCGAGAGGAAACTCATTACTCGAGTAGTATAACTCGAGTGACTTGTTGAGTTCTCGAGTAGTCTAAGTATCATACTCGAGTATTCATTTTCTTAATCAAGAAATTAAGTCTGAACTTGAGAAATTTCGACTTTTGACGTATTCCTTGATCGCTGAGCTATGTTGTGAGTCCTCCTTCTCTTTCTTCTTTGTTGAGCATTCCAAGTTCTGTTTTGAAGAACGATAACTTGGTCTCGTCCAACGGCTTCGTGAATATATCTGCAATCTTCCTGTCAGTCGGAACATATTGTAGATCTATGTCCCCATGCTCCACATGCTCCCGGATGAAGTGAGATCGCAGCTCTATGTGCTTTGTCCGGCTGTAACAGACTGGGTCATTGGCTATTGCAATCGCATTGGAGGAGTCGCAAAACAAAGGAATGTTTTGGAACTTCACGTTGTAGTCTTCAAACTAGTTCTTTATCCATAGCAACTGTGCACAACAACTGCCTGCAGACATATACTTTGACTTGGCTGTTGATATTGCAACACTGTTCTGCTTCTTACAACTCCAGGAATTGAGCCTTCGTCCTAGGAATTGACAACTCCCGGAATTGCTCTTTCTGTCATCTTTGCTACCTGCAAAATATGCATCTAAAAAACCAATTAGTTCACTATCATTACTTCTTGGGTACCATAAGCCAAGATTTGGTGTACCTTTAAGGTATCTCAAAATCCATTTTGTAGCAGTGTAGTGAGATTCCTTAGAGTTCACTTGAAATCTAGCACATACACATGTTGAGAATATTATGTCTGGTCTACTGGCAGTAAGGTAGAGCAAGGATCCAATTATGCTTCTGTACTTGGTTTCATCAAAAGGTTTCCCTTTCTCATCCTTATCCAGAGACACAACTGAACCCATTGGAGTTCTCATAGACATTGCTTACTCCATTCTGAATTTCTTAATTAGCTCCTTGGTGAACTTTTTCTACGAGATGAAAATTCCATCTTCAGATTGTTTCACCTGAAACCCTAAGAAATACTTCAGCTCTCCGATACTGCTCATTTTAAACTTCCCTTGCATAAGTATAGAAAACTTCTTGCAGAGGTTGTCGTTAGTAGAGCCAAAAATAATGTCATCGACATAGATTTTCACTAGCAAAATCTTGCCTTTTATTTCCCTAAGAAATAATATCTTATTTATCTTTCCCCTTGTGAACTTGTTCTCAAGAAGAAAGCTAGACAACGTCTCATACCAAGCTCTAGGAGCTTGTTTCATTAAATATAATGCTTTAGATAACAGATAAACATAATCGATAAAGTTAGTGTCAACAAAACCTGGAGGTTGTTCCACATACACCTCTTCCTTTATGTCACCATTAAGGAAGGCAGACTTCACATCCATCTGATAGACAGTGAAGCCCTTAAGAGCAGCATATGCTAGGAATAACCTGATTGCCTCCATCCTTTCCACTAGAGCATATGTCTAGTCAATGTCCATTACTTCTTCTTGGCGATATCCTTTGGCGACGAGTCTGGCTTTGTTCTTTATGATCGTTCCATCCTCGTCGATCTTGTTCCTTTAGACCCATTTTGTCCCGATGACATTCTTACCTTTGGGTCTTGGAATAAGTTTCCAGACTTGACAACACTTGAACTGATTTAGTTCTTCTTTCATTGTCATTATCCATGACGCGTCTGAGTTTGCTTCCTCAAACTTCTTCAGTTCAACCTGTGAGAGAAAACTCAAATATAGATTCTCGTTAGCTGTACCTCTACGAGTTCTGACACCATACCAGGGATCTCCTATGATTTGGTCCATTGGGTGATACTTCAGATGTCTGAGCTCTAGAGTTCTTGCATCTTGAGTATCTTCAATCACTGGAGTGACTTCATCAACTTGGATGATTTCTTCATCTTGATCATAAACCTCTCCAATCGGGGTTGGAGTGGTGATCTTGACGAACTTTTCACCTTTTTCTTCAGTCGGCTTACCCAAGTTAAGTTCTTTAATCTTTGAACCTGCATCTTCAATGAACACACTAGAAGATTTGCTATGCAGCAAGCTTGTCTCATCAAATACAACATGGATGGATTCTTCTACAACCAGAGTTTTTCTATTAAATACCTTATATGCTTTACTATGGCTACTATACCCTACAAAAATATCTTCAAAACTCTTTTCGCTAAATTTGGTAATGTGATACTTGCGATTGTTAAGGACAAAGAACTTACAGCCAAAGATTCTAAAATATGAAACAGTCGGTTTCCTTCCCTTTAAAAGTTCGTAAGGTGTCTTATTATGGTTCTTGTTTATGAGTGCTTGATTTTGCACGTGACACACAGTGTTGACGGCTTCAGCCTAGTAGTATTTCGATAGTGAAGCATCACACAACATGGTCCTGTAGACCTCTATGAGTGTTCTATTACTTCTCTCATCTACTTCATTCTATTGATGAGTACGAGGAGAGGAAAACTCATGAAAGATACTTAGGCTTTCACAGAATTATGTCATGGACCTAGACTTGAACTCTGTTCCATTGTCACTTCTGATTTTGACTACGGAACAGTTATACTCATTCTGTACTTTCCTGACAAAATTAGTAGAGATGTCAAAGTTATCTGACTTGTGTTTTAGAAAGAACACCCACGCAAAGCACGAGTAATCATCAACAATAACTAATATATAATCCTTACCTCCCAAACTTTTAACTTGCAGTGGACAGAACAAGTCCATATGAAGTAGATGTAAACATCGATTAGAATCTTTGCCAATAATGCTTTTAAAGGTAGCCTTTATTTGCTTTCCTTTTACACATACGTGACAAGTTCTATCTTTAGCGTACTTGACATTTGGGGCATCACGTAGTAAATTCAGAGAAAATATATTATTAATAGTTTTTGAATTAATATGTGCTAGTCTCTTGTGCTATTGATCACTAAGAGATGCACTATCTTTAGCCAAAAAGCATACTGGTGTAGAAGAGTCTATATAAGTAAAATTCAAACAAAATATATTTCTGCTTCGAGTGCCTGATAGAATCATTTCCATATTGTCAACCGATTTTATCAAGCACTTATCTGCATGAAATTCAACAACGTATCCTTTATCGCAGAGCTGGCTTATGCTTATAAGATTGTGTTCCAATCCTTCAACATAAGCCACATCTGAGAAGGATACACTACCGTTAGTGATCATACCATAGCCTCTAGTAATTCCTCGGTCTGAATCTCCAAAGATGACCTTTGGCCCGTTCAAGACTGGAGAATAGTTCTGAAGAAGGCTTCTTGTCCCGGTCATATACCGAGAGCATCCACTGTCCAAGTACCAGATATGAGTTTTGGTGGCCTTTGGACATACCTGCAATCACAAATCAATTTGCCTTAGGAACCCAAACATGTTTGGGTCCTTGGTCTCTAGTTAGAACACTCCCCCAATGAGTATTAGTATTATGAGTGGTCCTCCTCACATTGCTAACTTGAGGAGTTACAAAATTTCTGGAATTAAACCAGAAGTCAGTGACAAAGTGACCCAATTTGCCACATCACCAACGGTCAAACCTGTTGTATCTTTGCGTCAAAATCTCCTACTTGACCTTTTGAGATGGTGTTCTAGCTGGGGCATCATTATTGGAGGAAGAAGCTTCATGGTGATGGCAATCACATGTCTTCTTCTCCTTGAGAGGCTTTTCTACAATAGGCTTTACCTTTGATGCCTTCTTGATGTTATGACCATAATTATAAGGGCCATAGCTCTGAAGAGTAATTTCTTTATAGGGTATTTTAAAGACACTTTCACCAAAGTTACGGGGACCAGTCCAACCCTAGTAACGAGACTTAGGCTCAACATAAGTAGGCCTAACAAAGTGACCATAGGACGAGTCAAGATCAAACTCGTTTGATGGAAATATGGCCTTCTTAAAAGAAGTCGGATCTTGAGGAGCTTTCCCCTTCTCTTTGGACAAAGCCTTCTTGGCCGCCTTATTCTTTCTCTGAGCCTTTTTCTTCCTAGAAGATTTACTAGGAGCTTCAACATGGCCTAGCCCAGCACCTTTGGCCTTAGCTGAGAATTGAACAATGAAAGGATGGACAGTCTTGGGCTTCGAGAAACTTTCAACAAGTTTCTTTTCTGCTTCAAGTTGTGCTTCCAGTTCTTTTATGATCTTCTCTTTTAGGTCTAGGTGCTCGAGAGCCTTGTTATATTCTTCAATGACAGCATTGAAGTTCTCCTTGAGTGAGTCCGTCTTAGCAACTTCCTCTCTCATAGTGCTCTTTTCAGCCTTGAGAGACTTTATCTCTTTGGCTCGAGTTTTCACGACTTTTCGACATTTGTCGTAAGCCTTGATCAACTCCTTATACTGGGCCATGAGTTCAGAGTCAGCGTCAGAAGAGCTATCCTCATGATCATGTTCAGAAACATTAGATTCAAAGAGAGGAGTATGAGAATATACCTTCCCAGTGAACTGTGATTCTTGTTCATCATCAGTTTGAGCCGTTAGCCCAAAGTAAGCTTCCTCTTCTTCACTTGACTCAGATGAGTCAGAGTCGCTAAGAGTCTTGCCCTTCTTAGCTACAAGGCTTCTCTTCGTTATCTTCATATTGTAAGAAGATTTCTTCTCGTCTCTTTTCCACCCTCCTTCTTCTTGTGGGGGCAGTCAGCAATAACGTGACCTGGCTTATTGCAGCAATAACAAATGATGTCAGCAGAAATGGATTTGTTCTGTTTAGAGTTATACCTATCTTTGCTACCAAAGCCTTTCTTGTGTCGATCACCATCATGACGTGATCTTCTGTATGAGGCATACTTGCCTCTCCATTGCTTCTTCTTGTTCAATATTTTCTTGAACTGTCTTGAGAGTAGAGAGAACTCTCATTCAGATAGTTCTGAGCTTGAGGTACTTGGCTCCGATGTTTCTTCTTCACTTTCTTCTTATACTGGGGCAGGAGAGGCTTCCTTGGACTTCCTTGAGGTATCTACCTTGAGAGCTACAGACTTCTCCTTGGATGAAGACCTGTTCTTCTCTTCTTCAGCTTTTCTCGAATTAATTTGCTGCTCATATGACATAAGCTTTCCGAAGAGATTTTGCGGGTCAGCTTCAACTAACTTTCCAAATTCCCGAGTAGCACAGACCTTTTTATCCCATTCCTTAGTCAGGGATCTCAAGAACTTATCATTCCGTTCTCCGTTGGTGAAGACCCGGTCGTATACTCTTAGGCCATTGACTATCTTGAATAAGTTTTCAAAAGTATCTGCAATTGTATCCTTGGGTCCTTGTCAAAAGGCTTCATATTTTTGATTTAGAAGGGATATTCTATCATCTCTAACTTCTTTTGTGCCTTCCATCAAGGTGACGAGGGACTGCCACATTTCCTTAGCAGATTGGCAGTGAATTAGGTTCTGCAGCATAGAGTCATCAACTACACTGGCGATAATACTTTTGGCCCTCTTGTCGAAAGAGACAAGTGCAATCTCATCTTTGTCAAGATCCATCAACTTCTTAGGAACTTTCTTTATAGGATCTATAGTGGAGACAGTCATAGGAATATAAGGACCTTCTTCAACAATCATGAAGATCCTTGGATCCATAGCTTCCATGAAAACTTTAATTCTCTCTTTCTACATGGAAAAGTTGTTCTTTCTACACAAGGGAAGCTTAGCAAAATCCTTGGCCTTGTCCATGCTTGGATAACTCAAAAGACAACTTGGGTAAGATCAGATCAAGGTGTTAACCTTTTAATGATCAACCTAGCTCTGATACCAATTGAAGTTATTAGTTGTCTACCTAAATCACCTAGAGGGGGTGAATAGGTGAGTTGTGCGTCTTTTTACGGAAAAATATTTTATAGATCTAAGAACAGAATAATAACGAAGCAATCACAGAGGACACAGAGGTTTATAGTGGTTCCCCAACCTTGGGTACATCCACTTTCCACTCATCGATCTAGCAAAGCACTAGACTCGGCTACTCCACTATTCTCTGATTGAAACAAATCCTACACCTCGAAACAACATTCCTACAACTCGATCCAAAAAATGGATCTACACTCGGAAGATGAAAACTTCCTACAAATCGGAGAACAATGCTCCTACACTCGGAGAATAGTCTCCTACAAGAATAAATTGAAATGAGAAATATAAACATTTTATTTTCTCAGATCTGGAAATTTCTGCCTCGGTCTTCCTTCTTGAACTTTGCGGCACAGTTAGAGAATTTGAAGAACAAACAACAGGATCCTTGATCCGAAAATTTCTTGAATTACAAGATCAAAGATAAGATGAAGAGATTGAAGAACGATCTTGATCTGCAAGTCGACTAGTCTGAATCTTCTTGAACGAAAGCCCTTAGCGATTTGCACGATGAGCGGCGGCGGCTTTCGTTTTGGAAAGAGAAAACCGATTCAGAATTCTTAGAATATTTCTTTTTACACGCTTAGGGTTAGTCGGAATGACAAGACCTTATATAAGATCTCCCTAACGGTCAAAATTATCATTAATGACGGCCACGTGGACCAATCATGTCAAGTCATTTGAAAATCGCGTATGTTAGGACTTAGCGAAATTTTCTGGAAAATGACTGAATTACTCGAGTGAAAGAAGAGCTACTCGAGTACTAAGATGGTTTCTCGAGAAGACAATATCAGACTACTCGAGAATAAGCCCTTCAGGAAATTTCAGAATAGAATCATAATCACTCGAGTGGAATGAAGGTTACTCGAGTGCTAGAAATGTTACTCGAGACGTGGAAGTGAGCTTCTCAAGAAAAAGACTTAGAGAAAATTCAGGGTGATAAAACTGATTACTCGAGTACTAGATAGAGACTTCTCGAGAAGTAGACATGCTTCTCAAGTACAGGAACTACACTATTCGAGTGGAGTAAATACTACTCGAGTACTTTCCTTCTGTTACTCGAGTCAAAGAGCTCATCTACTCGAGTGGTGAACTTGACTACTCGAGTATAATACTTAGAAAATTTCTGAAGAGGGAAAATCTGTCAACTCGAGAAAGAGAAGTCTACTCGAATAATGGACTTGGCCTCTCGAGAACTAGATTCATATTTCTCGAGAACCATTTCCTTTACTCGAAATACAGACTAGACTTACTCGAGTACAACTAAAGGTTCTACTCGAGTACTATAATTCTACTCGAGGGAAACACTTAGAAAATATCTGGTTTATGAAGATTTTCCTTTCTTCAATGGAATCAGCAACATGTCTTTCTCCAACAAACCAAGTGCTTGAAAAATGAAGTGTATCCCAATAGAGAGGCTACACATGAGTCAACACCATGGATCACACAATGAGGGATTACATTGTATGGTCCTATATTTGGTGACCCATTGTAGAGTGACATTGGTCTACACATGGAAATTAAGTCCTGCAAACACATAACTCAAACAATACATCAAATACAACTTAATTTATCTTAATTCAGGGGTTACTTTTTACAAATCTGGGTTACTATGGATACAATACCCAACAAGGGGGTAGGAAGTGCATCTCGTTTCCGGCCATGGATCTCGTCACTCTCATCGGCGACATCATTCTTTGCGAAGATGGAGAGCTTTTCCTCCAGAAATCTGACTCTGGAGACTTCTCTTCCTCCGTCGGGTTCGACAAGTAATGACACGGCAAGAAACGGAAGTGACAGCTAGGGTTTCCCATTTCATCCCTTTTTATATAAAAGATTAGGGTTTGAGACAAGCTTCCACGTGTCATCCTAACATTTGACCGCACATCATTACATTAAATAAGTCTTGTTTGAGAAGATCGTGTCCAAATGAGCCATCAGCGCTTATCCTGAACACCTGGTTCATCCCGTAAATATGAACAAACAAACACAGTCTGGGCCGAAAATGCTCTAAGTCAAAATCATCGTATATACTCGACGAATCATTGAAATTCATCGTGATCACTCAACACCTCATTGAGTCTTGTAATTTTCTAAGTCAAAGAGTCGGGATTGTCGAGTAACACTCAACGCTGCGTTGAAAGCATCGTGATCACTCATCACCTTCCCAAGTCCAGTAATTTCTAAGTCAAAGCATTAAGATCATCGAGTATCACTCAACACTATGTTAAAAGCATCGTGATCACTCAATGCCTTTCCAAGTCCAGTAATTTCTAAGTCAAAGTGTTTAGATCATCGAGTAACACTCAACGCTTAGTAGAGTGGTGTCGACATCACTCAGCGCACTCGACGCTTTTTGAGTCAAAATTCTTCTAAGTTAATTCCTTCTTATGCGTTGAGTATTGTTGGATCTAGTGGCCAACCTTAGAGGGGGGGGTGAATAAGGTTTGCGAACGTTTATTGAATTTAAAAAAACTTCACACACCAAAACAAACACAGAGCGGAGAGTCCCATTGCATTAAACCAATAATGAAAGACAGTACAAGA
This sequence comes from Platanthera guangdongensis, assembly GCA_039583875.1. Lineage (NCBI taxonomy): Eukaryota > Viridiplantae > Streptophyta > Magnoliopsida > Asparagales > Orchidaceae > Platanthera > Platanthera guangdongensis. The sequence goes on along the minus strand of CM077153.1, from coordinate 117,155,390 downwards.
TGAGTATACATCAAAACTTGATCTTTATTGAGTCAAAGATCAGAGACGAAGAGAATGAAGATTCTTTTGGTTTATATACCGACCAAACTATGACCGGTTGGCTCTCACCCTTTCCCTCCAGGAAAGGCGTTCAAGCCCACTCTTAACCTCCACACAAGGAAGGGTCTTAGAGCCCACTCTTCACCTCCACACAAGGGAGGGTCTTAGAGACCCGCTAGATCCTCTGATCTAGACATCCCAAATCCCCGGATGATTTACCGCAGAATCCTTCCTGGATTCCGACGACCCTCTCCGATCGATTTTCCTCACCGAAAACTAAACAGAAAATAGAAAAGGAGTACAAAGATTAAAAGTCAATATGATAAGTCATATGAAGTTCTCCCTCTTGACGACTTCTCCGGTGTGGGATCTACTGCTGGTGCTTGAGATCTTCGTTGGCTAGCAACCGGTCGGTTCTCAGTGGTCGATGAAAATTCTGGATCGCTGGAGTTCTTCGTTCACGAATGGGAGGGAGAAGGCTTCCTTCAACTTTGACGAAGACAAGTGGAGAGGTCGCAAGGAGGCGGCCGAAATCTGTAGTTCTGAAACCCTTCGTCAAAAATCGTCTTGGATCCATAATGACAACAGGAAACACAACGGCTTTTATACATCTTCATGAAAGCAGGCTACCACTTGTGGTAGTTTTGCGTGCTTGTTGTGCCAGCTGTCCTCCAAATCTGGAAAGTAGTCTTCAAAATGATCTTTTGCATTTTCATTTGAACAAGCACCACGCGGTAGAGCCTACCGCCGCGCGGTAACATAAGATGCGACGTTCCTGAAAAGGCAACATCCGTTTGACAAGGCTAGCGCCACGCAGTAGGTGCTACCACTGAAATCTTCAAGAGCACTAGGACAGAATAAATCGTTCAGTTATCGCCTACGGTAATCCAGTCGCCTGGCGATAGCGCTGAGCTCGACATTTCTGACTTCGAAACTCATCGAAGACCTAGCGCGATGCGGTAGAGCTAGCACTGAAACCATCCAGAGTGCTAGGTCCAAATAAATCATCGCGTTAGCGCCTGTTGTAGTACTAATGCCTGACGGTAGCCCAGAGTCTCGAGGCTTCTACTCGAGACATTCGTCGATAGGCTAGCGCAGCGCGTTAGTGCTAGCACCTGGTGGTAGCATCCATATGAGCCTTCTCTGTGGCTTGCACCTGACAACCTGTACACTTTATCAACATACAACATGATCAAATACAATCGGGGATTTGATATTCTCAAACACAGGGAATGTGAAACATTGGTTCCAACAAACTCCCCCTTTTTGATAATATCAAATCCCGTTCATGATAAATAATACATGAGATATAGTGCATATAGAAAATAAGAATTATAGGCTACCATCAAGTTGCAGTATATATATGGCTCTACGCATTCGACTTGCTCCCCTATCTATGTGTTGCTCCCCCTATCTATGTGCACACAATTGAACCATGCTCCCCCTACATTTGACCTCACCTAACCCGTGATGCATACTCATGACCAAACTCATGAACCAATTTATTCTCCCCCTTTGATAATATCAAAAGGGTGGGCAAGGCCTACACGACATGCAAGATGAAAAATAGGAGATATGATGATGATTTAGAGAAACAACAAATATTGCATACACACGGTAAGTTTGAAACAATAAGCATAGAGGGGACCCAAAACTAAAAGCAAATCAGAGAATTGGAAATGCGCTGGTCATAGAATAGAGCAAGATAGATAAAAACAATTTTCAGATTTCAGATGAATTGGACAACACAGACTAAACTAAGCACACAATGAGAATGACTACAATGCTAGATGAGTTAAGAGGTAAATCACATTGAACAAACATTGGAAATGTCATGAGTGTAAATCATGTGCAAGAATATGATGTGCACAAAACATATAGTGCAGCTTCATTCCAATTCTTATGCATGGAAGCGTTAAATAAGGCAATGACATGTGAACATGTAACATCAAAAGAGAGAAAACACTAATTAGAAATATCATAGTTTACATGTTTATCTCGATCCGAAAAAATTCTAACCCAAGAGAAATAAAGTGAATGATCACATCACATGTCCACCTAAGGCATACCGAGATTTGAACTAGGGGCATTAAGCATAAGGTATGGTCTATGCACAAGATCGAAACGACTTTTTGATCCAAGGTGCTCATCCTCACAATGCTCAAAAAGACTTATCAGGAGGAGTGAGTAGTGTTTGGGGGGTCCTTTTCATGTGATATTATAGCTACCATATTATTTTTGATTATTGTTTTGAGCTATCACATTTATCTCTTTTGAATACACAGAACCCCAAGTCAATCGAAATCTACTCACATAGGTAGATACACTTTAACTTGTAGACATAAGACCTTAGCACTAAGATTTGGCCTGCAGTTTTAATCTCAATAAAGCATATGTGTGTTGTGACATTGATTATTCAACATATTTCTAATGCGTTAAGATACAATATCACGAGTTTTGGCATGTAGATCTATAATTTATTCATGAATGCTCCGTCTAGGGATGTGTGAATAGTGAAGTCATTCCCCTATCTAAATCCTCACACATACATAGAGGAATAGTCAACTAACACGCACATGTAATGTTGCACTCAATAGCTAAGCACATACAAATTCAGCCCACAATGACTGGCAGAACAATGTTTGGATAGATTAATCATCTAAACTCATACATTGTGCCTACGCGTTATGGTTTAAGTCACAGTCATCTGAGCCCCAATCATGTGTTGTATTTTTTTAAGCAGCTTTTTGTTTTTGTTTCTGTTGTTTTTTTTTAAAAATTAATACTATTTCTTTTTTAAAAAAAAACGGTTTGAACAAAATATAAAGATACAACATCCACACACACATAACAAACTAAAATGAAACATGCCGACACACGAGAGTAACAAAAAAAATATAGAACTAGGATGAGAGGTCAAGAATGCCATGCTCGAGTTGGAGTAGAGAAAAACGTGCATTAGGGAGCGGTTTAGTTAGGATGTCCGCAAGTTGGTCATCGGTGCCAATAAAAACGACACTCACGTTCTCCTTTTTTATATGATCACGAATAAAATGATGACGCACGTCAATATGTTTCGACCATTAATGGTGCACTGGATTATATGTTAAGTCTATGACACTCTTATTATCACATCGAAGTGTTACATTCCTAAATATGAGGCCAAAGTCTTCTAACATTTGAGACATCCATAATGCTTGTGTGCAACAGCTTCCTAAAGCAATGTACTCAGCCTCAGTGGTTGATCGAGCAACCAAGTTTTATTTGCGGCTAGACCAGGAGACTAATGTCGGGCCTAGGAAATGACATTTACCGCTTGTGCTCTTGCGGTCGAGAGAGTATCCGACTTAGTCTAAGGCAGAGTACCCGTGAAGAGAAAAATTTGTAGAATGAGGGTACCAAAGTCCAAGGTTTTGTGTGCCTATAAGGTACCTAAAGATATGTTTTACAGCTTTCAAATGAGACTCTCTAGGGTCAGCTTGATACCTAGCACACATTCCTATAGCAAAAGTGATGTCGGGCCTAGAGGCACTCAGATATAACAGTGATCCTATTATACCTCGAAACATAGTCTAATCAACAGAAATCCCTCTCTCATCTTTTCCTAATTTAACAGATGCACTCATAGGAGTTTTGACTTGTTTCATATTCTCATACCCAAAATGCACAAGCATATATTTAATATATTTTGATTGGTTAATAAAAATCCCATCTTTGCGTTGAGAAATTTGAAATCCTAGGAAATAGGTGAGTTCCCCTACTAAGCTCATTTCAAATTCAGATTTCATTAAAATGATAATTTCTTCACACAGCTTCTCATTTGTTGCCCCGAAAATGATATCATCAACATAAATTTGAAGAATAATAAGATCTGAATTTTTGGTTTGAACAAGAAGAGTTGTTTCCGCACTACCCATCCTAAAGCCATGATCTAAGCAAAAGGTAGTGAGCCTATCATACCAAGCACGGGGTTCCTGTTTCAATCCATACATGGCCTTCACCAACCTATAAACATGTTTTGGGTAGGCGACATTCATGAAACTGGGTGGTTGCTCGACATACACCACCTCCTTAATGTGTCCGTTTAGGAAGGCACTCTTAACGTCCATTTGGAATAATTTAATTTGCTTATAACTAGCAAATGTTAAAAAAATATACGAATGGACTCAAGACGAGCAACCGGGTCAAATTACTCTTCAAAATCCACACCCTCTATTTGAGAATACCCTTGGGCCACCAAACGTGCTTTGTTTCTAGTTATCCTAGATTCACCATCGAGTTTATTTTTGAAAACCCATTTTAAACCATTGATTGGATGGTTAACCGGACGTTCTACTAACACCCATACCTTACTTCGCTCGAATTGGCTCAGTTCCTCAGTCATTGCCAAAAACCATGATTCATCTCTTAAGGATTTCGAGACATTCTTGGGTTCAATATCTGAGAGAAAACACAAGTTTGAAAAAGACTCATGAATGGCGGACCGGGTTCTAATTCCATGAGATGGCTCTCCTATGACTAGATCACGAGGATGTTGCTTTGAGAAAGTTAAGTTATTAGGAGGCCTATATCCTTGTTCTATTATCTGTGTTTCACTCTCCACAGTTTTGTCCTCCCTGTTACTCTTAATTGGTACGTTCTCTTCAACTTCCTCTTCACTCCAACTCGAGCTTGGCATTCTTGACCGATAATGGTGCACTGGATTATATGTTAAGTCTATGGCACTCTTATTATCACATCGAAGTGTAACATTCCTACATGTGAGGCCAACGTCTTCTAACGTTTGAGATATCCATAATGCTTATGCGCAACAGCTTCCTAAAGCAATGTACTCGGCCTCAGTGGTTGATAGAGCAACCAAGTTTTGTTTGCGGCTACACCAGGAGACTAATGTCAGGCCTAGGAAATAAAATTTACCGCTTGTGCTCTTGTGGTCAAGAGAGCATATGACTTAGTCTAAGTCAGAGTACCCGTGAAGAGAAAAAATTGTAGAATGAGGGTACCAAAGTCCAAGGTCTCGTGTGCCTATAAGGTACCTAAAGATATGTTTTAAAGCTTTCAAATGAGACTATAGGGTCGTCTTGATACATAGCACACATCCCTATAGCAAAAGTGATGTCGGGGCTAGAGGCACTCAGATATAACAGTGATCCTATCATACCTCAAAACATAGTCTGATCAACAGAAATCCCTCTCTCATCTTTTCCTAATTTAACAGATGCACTCAAAGGAGTTTTGACTTGTTTCATATTCTCATACCCAAAATGCACAAGCATATCTTTAATATATTTAGATTGGTTAATAAAAATCCCATCTTTGCGTTGAGAAATTTGAAATCCTATGAAATAGGTGAGTTCCCCTACTAAGCTCATTTCAAATTCAGATTTCATTAAAATGACAATTTCTTCACATAGCTTCTCATTTGTTGCCCCGAAAATGATATCATCAACATAAATTTGAAGAATAATAAGATCTGAATTTTTGTTTGAACAAAAAGAGTTGTGTCCGCACTACCCATCCTAAAGCCATGATCTAAGCGAAAGGTAGCGATCCTATCATACCAAGCATGGGGTGCATGTTTCAATCCATACAGGGCCTTCACCAACCTATAAACATGATTTGGGTAGGCGGCATTCATGAAACTGGGTGGTTGCTCGACATACACCACCTCCTTAATGTGTCCGTTTAGGAAGGCGATCTTAACGTCCATTTGGAATAATTTAATTAGCTTATAACTAGCAAATGCTAAAAATATACGAATGGAGTCAAGGCGAACAACCGGGGCAAATTACTCTTCAAAATCCACACCCTCTATTTGAGAATACCCTTGGGCCACCAAACGAGCTTTGTTTCTAGTTATACTAGATTCACCATCGAGTTTATTTTTGAAAACCCATTTTAAACCTCTGACTGGATGGTTAACCGGACGTTCTACTGACACCCATACCTTACTGCGCTCGAATTGTCTCAGTTCCTCAGTCATTGCCAAAAACCATGATTCATCTCTTAAGGATTCCGAGACATTCTTGGGTCCAATATCCGAGAGAAAACACAAGTTTGTAAAAGACTCATGAATTGCGGACCGGGTTCTAACTCCATGAGATAGCTCTCCAATGACTAGATCACGAGGATGTTTCTTTGAGAAATTTAAGTTATTAGGAGGCCTATATCCTTGTTCTATTATCTGTGTTTCACTCTCCACGGTTTTGTCCTCCCCGTTACTCTTAATTGGTACATTCTCTTCAACTTCCTCTTCACTCGCCTTAAGCTCACAAGTTTGAGTATTTTCATCGAAATGCACATGAGCCGATTCTTCAACCACTAAGGTCCTCTTATTGTAGATCCTATAGACACGACTCTTGCTCGAGTATCCGAGAAAGATGCCTAGATAAAATGGTGCACTGGATTATATGTTAAGTCTATGACACTCTTATTATCACATCGAAGTGTTACATTCCTAAATATGAGGCCAAAGTCTTCTAACATTTGAGACATCCATAATGCTTGTGTGCAACAGCTTCCTAAAGCAATGTACTCAGCCTCAGTGGTTGATCGAGCAACCAAGTTTTATTTGCGGCTAGACCAGGAGACTAATGTCGGGCCTAGGAAATGACATTTACCGCTTGTGCTCTTGCGGTCGAGAGAGTATCCGACTTAGTCTAAGTCAGAGTACCCGTGAAGAGAAAAATTTGTAGAATGAGGGTACCAAAGTCCAAGGTTTTGTGTGCCTATAAGGTACCTAAAGATATGTTTTACAGCTTTCAAATGAGACTCTCTAGGGTCAGCTTGATACCTAGCACACATTCCTATAGCAAAAGTGATGTCGGGCCTAGAGGCACTCAGATATAACAGTGATCCTATTATACCTCGAAACATAGTCTAATCAACAGAAATCCCTCTCTCATCTTTTCCTAATTTAACAGATGCACTCATAGGAGTTTTGACTTGTTTCATATTCTCATACCCAAAATGCACAAGCATATATTTAATATATTTTGATTGGTTAATAAAAATCCCATCTTTGCGTTGAGAAATTTGAAATCCTAGGAAATAGGTGAGTTCCCCTACTAAGCTCATTTCAAATTCAGATTTCATTAAAATGATAATTTCTTCACACAGCTTCTCATTTGTTGCCCCGAAAATGATATCATCAACATAAATTTGAAGAATAATAAGATCTGAATTTTTGGTTTGAACAAGAAGAGTTGTTTCCGCACTACCCATCCTAAAGCCATGATCTAAGCAAAAGGTAGTGAGCCTATCATACCAAGCACGGGGTTCCTGTTTCAATCCATACATGGCCTTCACCAACCTATAAACATGATTTGGGTAGGCGACATTCATGAAACTGGGTGGTTGCTCGACATACACCACCTCCTTAATGTGTCCGTTTAGGAAGGCACTCTTAACGTCCATTTGGAATAATTTAGTTTGCTTATAACTAGCAAATGTTAAAAAAATATACGAATGGACTCAAGACGAGCAACCGGGTCAAATTACTCTTCAAAATCCACACCCTCTATTTGAGAATACCCTTGGGCCACCAAACGTGCTTTGTTTCTAGTTATCCTAGATTCACCATCGAGTTTATTTTTGAAAACCCATTTTAAACCATTGACTGGATGGTTAACCGGACGTTCTACTAACACCCATACCTTACTTCGCTCGAATTGGCTCAGTTCCTCAGTCATTGCCAAAAACCATGATTCATCTCTTAAGGATTTCGAGACATTCTTGGGTTCAATATCTGAGAGAAAACACAAGTTTGAAAAAGACTCATGAATGGCGGACCGGGTTCTAATTCCATGAGATGGCTCTCCTATGACTAGATCACGAGGATGTTGCTTTGAGAAAGTTAAGTTATTAGGAGGCCTATATCCTTGTTCTATTATCTGTGTTTCACTCTCCACAGTTTTGTCCTCCCTGTTACTCTTAATTGGTACGTTCTCTTCAACTTCCTCTTCACTCCAACTCGAGCTTGGCATTCTTGACCGATAATGGTGCACTGAATTATATGTTAAGTCTATGGCACTCTTATTATCACATCGAAGTGTAACATTCCTACATGTGAGGCCAACGTCTTCTAACGTTTGAGATATCCATAATGCTTATGCGCAACAGCTTCCTAAAGCAATGTACTCGGCCTCAGTGGTTGATAGAGCAACCAAGTTTTGTTTGCGGCTACACCAGGAGACTAATGTCAGGCCTAGGAAATAAAATTTACCGCTTGTGCTCTTGTGGTCAAGAGAGCATATGACTTAGTCTAAGTCAGAGTACCCGTGAAGAGAAAAAATTGTAGAATGAGGGTACCAAAGTCCAAGGTCTCGTGTGCCTATAAGGTACCTAAAGATATGTTTTAAAGCTTTCAAATGAGACTATAGGGTCGTCTTGATACATAGCACACATCCCTATAGCAAAAGTGATGTCGGGGCTAGAGGCACTCAGATATAACAGTGATCCTATCATACCTCAAAACATAGTCTGATCAACAGAAATCCCTCTCTCATCTTTTCCTAATTTAACAGATGCACTCAAAGGAGTTTTGACTTGTTTCATATTCTCATACCCAAAATGCACAAGCATATCTTTAATATATTTAGATTGGTTAATAAAAATCCCATCTTTGCGTTGAGAAATTTGAAATCCTATGAAATAGGTGAGTTCCCCTACTAAGCTCATTTCAAATTCAGATTTCATTAAAATGACAATTTCTTCACATAGCTTCTCATTTGTTGCCCCGAAAATGATATCATCAACATAAATTTGAAGAATAATAAGATCTGAATTTTTGTTTGAACAAAAAGAGTTGTGTCCGCACTACCCATCCTAAAGCCATGATCTAAGCGAAAGGTAGCGAGCCTATCATACCAAGCATGGGGTGCATGTTTCAATCCATACAGGGCCTTCACCAACCTATAAACATGATTTGGGTAGGCGGCATTCATGAAACTGGGTGGTTGCTCGACATACACCACCTCCTTAATGTGTCCGTTTAGGAAGGCGATCTTAACGTCCATTTGGAATAATTTAATTAGCTTATAACTAGCAAATGCTAAAAATATATGAATGGAGTCAAGGCGAACAACCGGGGCAAATTACTCTTCAAAATCCACACCCTCTATTTGAGAATACCCTTGGGCCACCAAACGAGCTTTGTTTCTAGTTATACTAGATTCACCATCGAGTTTATTTTTGAAAACCCATTTTAAACCTCTGACTGGATGGTTAACCGGACGTTCTACTGACACCCATACCTTACTGCGCTCGAATTGTCTCAGTTCCTCAGTCATTGCCAAAAACCATGATTCATCTCTTAAGGATTCCGAGACATTCTTGGGTCCAATATCCGAGAGAAAACACAAGTTTGTAAAAGACTCATGAATTGCGGACTGGGTTCTAACTCCATGAGATAGCTCTCCAATGACTAGATCACGAGGATGTTTCTTTGAGAAATTTAAGTTATTAGGAGGCCTATATCCTTGTTCTATTATTTGTGTTTCACTCTCCACGGTTTTGTCCTCCCCGTTACTCTTAATTGGTACATTCTCTTCAACTTCCTCTTCACTCGCCTTAAGCTCACAAGTTTGAGTATTTTCATCGAAATGCACATGAGCCGATTCTTCAACCACTAAGGTCCTCTTATTGTAGATCCTATAGACACGACTCTTGCTCGGGTATCCGAGAAAGATGCCTAGATAAAATTTTTCGTCAAATTTTCCTAGATGGTCCTTTGTGTTTAGAATATAACATGGACACCCAAAATCTCTAAAGTATGATAATGATGGTTTCCTTTCGAAATATAGCTCGTATGGAGTTCTCTTTTAAAGAGGTCGAAGCATGACACGGTTCATCACATAACTTGCTGTGCTGACCACTTCATCCCAGAAATAACGTGGTAGACCGAACTCTGCGGGCATCGTGCGAGCTAATTCTTGAAGAGTATGATTCTTCCTTTCAACAACACCGTTCTGCTATGGAGTGCGAGGGGCGGCGAATTCGTGCTTAATACCTAAGGAGTAACACAAGTTTGAGAAGTCCTCATTCTCAAACTCTCCTCCATGATCTGATTTGATACATTTAATTTTGAGCTCCTTCTCAGTTTTAAGTCTCGTGCACAAGTTTAAGAATTCAAGAAATGTGTCAGATTTGTTCGTAAGGAAGATTGTCCAATAATAGCATGAGAAATCCTCTATGATGACAAAGGTATACCGTTTCCCACCTAGACTATATGTACTAAGAGGTCCGAACAAGTCCATGTGTATGAGTTCAAGAGGTCTAGTCGTGGAAATTTCAGTTTTGCTTTTGAAAGAGTTTTTAACGAATTTCCCTTTTTGACATGGTGCACACAGAACATTTAAACTACCGCTTAAGTTGGGGAGGCCTCGTACGAGTTTCTTTCGTGATAGTTTAACAATAAGCTTGATACTATTGTGTCCTAGTCTCCTATGCCAAAGATCTAATTCATTGTTCTTTGTCACAAGGCATTTCAAATTAGATGCAGAAATATCATCAAAACTAACAGTGTACATGTTATGATTTCTATGAGCTACAAGCAGTGGTTTTGGCATCAATAAGTTTGCACATGTTTGAGGATGACTCAAATATAACATCTATACCTTTATTACACAGTTGACTAATAGAAATAAGATTATGCTTTAAGCCATCCACAAACAAAACATTTGAAAAAGAAAATAACTTGTTGCCTATAGTGTCGATTCCCAGTATCCTTCCTTTGCTGTTATTTCCAAATGTCACCATGCCACCCTTCTTCTTTTCCAGGCTAAGGAACTTGTTTTTATCTCCCATCATGTGCTTGGAGCAACCAGAGTCCAAGTACCATATGTTCTTCAAGTCCTTAGCCTGCCAACATACCTAAGAAGAAGATGAGGGTAAAGTTGTGGTTACCCAAGTTGTCCCACCCATAACATAGGTAGAATACTTTGGTAGCCAGACTTGTGAATTTTTTGTGGCACCTTTCCTTAGGCATGTGCTAGATGTGTCACCAAACTTATGACAGTTTGCACACGAGATGTAAGCAGTGGATGCTGCTTTTATCACGTTGCTTTAGCTCTTGCTTGAGGAAGGAGATCGCCCTCCATAATTTTTCAGCTTATCTTTCGGTTTATGGGCATTGGGCTTAAGCTTAGAAAAGTAATGATTTCCCTTCGGTGGTGATGTTGGACCTCCATATCCTAGTCCAAATTTCCCAGATCCATGACACTGCGCACCCAACAACATATTTAATGATTTTTGGCCTACTCCAAACTTTTGGATAGCGCAGTCAAGATCATGGATCATCACCTTTAAGGTGGTGTTCTCAGTCACAAGCATCACACACCGATTAAAAAACTATTTCTTGCCTTCCTCTACCTTGGCAATAGATAACTGGAGTCTCTTCTCCAAGACGTTCTTTTCATTTATGAGACTAGTTGTTCTCACCGATGACTTGGAGAGACTTGTCTTTTGATCTTCGATCGTTGTCATAAAGTGAGATCACTGTAGACACTCGATATTTTCTTTGCCATTTCTAACTACTTCATTTTTTAATCTTTCTAAATCCTTTTTGATTTTCTTATTTTCGGCTCTTAAGGCCTTTTTCGCAGAAATCGTGTTTTCCAATTTATCAACTAAATTTTCATAAATTTGAAGAAGTTCAGAGCATGTAGGTGGGTTTACCTCAGTGTCGCTCTGGACACTAGATTCATCATCAGATTCTTCTTGGATCTTTCCCATGAGACACAGATTTGCCTCATCATCACTCCTTGAATCTGAGGAGATTGAAATGTCAGATCCATTCTCATCCCAAGTAAGCGCCTTCAGTACCTTCTTCTTTCCTTTGTATCGACTTTCTTTCCCCTTCTATTCCTTCTGAAGTCTTGGGCAGTCTCTCTTCAGGTGTCCAGGTTTGTGGCAGTGATAGCATTCTGGCTGGGACTTCTCATCGTCGCTCTCTGTCTTTTTCCCTGGCTTGTTCCACCTCCTGCCTTCTCCAGCTCCTTTCTTCTGGAATTTCTTGAACTGTCCCTAATTTTTAGGGTTCTTCATGAATTTCTTGAACTCCCGGACGTGGAGACTTTCCTCCTCATCTGCCTCAGAATCTTCCGCAGCTTTTCTTTCACGTGTTGCCTTTAGTGCCAGTCCCTTCTTCTTCATATCCTTGGGATTTTCCTCTGCTTGAATCTTCAGTTCCCCCTCATGTGTTTTGAGGTTTCCGATGAGGCTCTCTGTCTCCAGGGTGTTGATTTCATGAGACTCAGCAATCGCAGTCACCTTAATATTGAAGTGTGGAGGCAAAGATTGCAGGATCTTCCTCACCAGATCACCATTTGGAAAGTTCTTTTTGAGAGACATTGAAGCATCGACGATCTTGGCGAAACGCATGTACATGCTATCCACATCCTCATCGATCCCCATTCGGAACTGTTCATATTCATAATCGAGTCGGAACAGCTTTGACTCCTTAACCTGCGATTTACCTTCATGAGTAAGCTCTAGCAGTCGCCATATATCATAAGCAGTTTCACAGTTGTAGATTCTATTGAATTCAGTTTTGTCCAAGGCCCAGAATAAAGCATTCATGGCCTTGGCATTATTTATACATCTTAACTTATCTGCGTCATCCCACTTATCTTGTGGTTTTTTGATGACGTTATCACCAACCGTGAAAATGGGAACAGTGTACTTTGTCTATACCATGGCCCATACGTCCATGCTATGAGTCATCAGAAAAATTTTCATCCGTGTCCTCCAGTGACTATTGTAACTGCTCATAAAGAGTGGAGTACGACTCATACCTTGTTCCTCAGTGAAAGCGTGCACAGTGTTCGCCATCGTACTTCAGGTTATTAAGCCTATTGGAAGTAACTTGCTCTGATACCACTTGTTGCATCTAGTGGCCATGTAACACCCCCTATCCGTCGCATAGCGTATAGCAGTAGGTCCGGCCGGGGCCCGACGCCATATACTACAGACAGACCGGGTGGTTACTTATGGAAACCATCCAACCAATCTCAACGTCCTACACAGAGCATTCTAGCGGAAGCAGTTTATAAAAGTTGTACACAAGAACCCAGCATCGAAGCACGAATGTCCACTAATACATAAATAGGAATGTTATACAAAATACCCAAAACAAGCCTTAAGGCTTTACAAAATGTTTCACTTGAATATTACATGATTTACAAACCACGGCACGCAGGCCGGTCATACATGAATAAAGCAGTAAACATTTCCATTTGGGCCTTCGAGGGCCGGCTTCGCAAAAAGGGCTTTAGTCCGCTATTGACCGCTTGGTCCAGCTGCACCTGCAAGCAACAAACCACTGCACGGTGGCAAAACAAGGCAACGGTCAGCAATGCTGACCAAATTATAACGATCCCGCCCCCAACTCGGGGCGACGATGCTCCTTCCCTGCATTTCATTAGCATAAGCGAGCAATAAGCACATATAGCCATTTCATCACAGACGTTGGCTCGCACGGCCACACGCCCCGTGCTCTCAGGGCACATTCTCGGTGAACCGGTCGATGTCACGTTAATTAAAGCCATAGACATTCCGGACTCACCACCGCCACTTGGACGGCCAAACCTATGAGCAATTTGTCTTCTTGGCCTAGGTCACGACAATTTAAGCCATTGACCACCGAAGACCCTACTCTATGCCAACGGTAAGTGCCACGTGCCTTTAGGTCTCTTTAACCGAACGACATAGAACGGGTATGGTTCCATCTAACCCGTGCTCACATCGCAACGACAATTTAAGCCATTTGTGCGGGTCAAACTTCCGCCGAGTCCCATTTCCATCACAAGTCACATAACCCGGTTATGTTCAAGTTGGATCTCAAGCCACCAAGTTGGCAAGATCTCGTATCCGCCCAATTTTCCGGGTGCACCTTTGGGTTAGTCCCCAAGGCTCCCTGCTGCAATCTACCGCGTAGAAAACCCGAAAAATAACCAATAGCACGGAGTCTTCTCCGGCATTATGCAATGCAACATCACCGATCCAGACTAACATGTCCGGGTAGGCTTCACACATCATGTCTATGTCCGTTCTCGCTTACGGACTCTAAACAACGGGGACTTCACATATCTACCCGAAGGAACGCCTCCAACTCTCCGCAAACTCGCGAGAGCGGGCTTCCTATGCTAAGAAAGAGAGCTACTCATGCTCAAGATGAGGATCGTTACCTTTGCATTCCTCTTTGGCGCCATGGAAAAGTAATCGGATGAAAACCACCGCACTAGCGTTGCCTCCGCAGATCCGGAGTCGGCTTGCGATTCGGAGCTCCGAAGCTCCTCCAATGGCGGGATCTAGCTCCTTCTTCTTCCCTTGGCTCTCCTCTCTCTCTAAGGCTTTAGAAAGAGAACACTTAAGAAAAGTGAGGGTTTTGAAAGCCCATTCACGGGTATATCCCTTCAGGAACAACCCCCAGCCGTTGGATCTTCAGTTAAAGAAATGAACGGCTTTGATTCGGGGCTGAAATGCCCAATCTGGACCGAACACGGCCTGGCACATGCCCGTGTCCAGGGCCGTGTACCGCATTCGCCTTCAAAATCGAATCACCTGGAACCTCACACGGGTATCGAACACGCCCGTGTTCGAGCTGACACGCCCGTGTTCCACCTGACACGGCCGTGTGGCCGGCCGTGTACCCCATGATTTTTCCCCATTTTCAACCCGAGCACTGCACGGGTTCTAGGACACGCCCGTGTCCCTACCCGTGTCACCTTGACACGCCTGGGCTCCAAGCCGTGTACACGGTCTCGACACTTCGCGGCTAAGTGTCGACACGGGTCGACACGCCCTGTGACACGCCCGTGTCGTAGGCCGTGTGCCATGTCTCGACACATTGTCGACACCAAAGTATCGACTTCGCGGGACGAGTGTCGACACGGGCTGACATGCCCTGCGACACGCCCGTGTCGCAGGCCGTGTGCCATGTCTCGACACATCGTCAAAGCACAGTGTCGACTTCGTGGCTAAGTGTCGACACGGGTCGACACGCCCTGCGACACGCCCGTATCGCAGGCCGTGTGCCCAGTCTCGACACAATGTCGAGATCAAAGTGTCGACTTCCCGTCTCAGTGTCGACACAGGCTCGACACGCCCTGGGACACTCCCGTGTCCCAGGCCGTGTGCCTGCTGCCAGAACCCAAACTGGCCCAAAATGTCCCCCTTTGCTCCTTTGAGTTTCGGGGCGCTACAACTCTCCGCCTCTTAAAAGGATTTCGCCCACGAAATTACATAAAGGAAAGACATGTACAAAACCAAAATTTGTACCTGAGCGGAACAACTCCGGATACTCGTCAAGCATAGTCTGCTCTCGCTCCCAAGAGAGCTCCTCACGACCGCAATTGTCCCACCGGACTTTGACCATCCTGATCTCTTTATTGCGTAGCCGCTTGACCTCCGAGTCCTCAATCCGCACGGGCTTGACCTTTGTCGTCAGCCCACTATCCACCGGTACTTGATCAACCGCGATCACTTGCGTAGGCTCTTGCACCGCCTTCCGAAGCACCGAAATGTGGAATACATCATGCAAACCACTAAGCTCCACTGAAAGCTTCAACCTATAGGCCGCTTCACCAACTCGCTCCAGAACCTCAAACGGTCCAAGGTACCTCGGGCTTAGCTTTTTCAATCGCCGCACCCGCGAGACACCCTTGAACGGCTTGATCTTTAAGTATACATAATCGCCCACAGCGAACTCCACATTCCTGTGCTTGGCATTATAGTACTTTGCTTGCCGGTCCTGAGCGATAAGCAACCTCTCCCGAATGGTTCTCACCAAAGAAGTAGCATCCTCCACTTCCGATCGCTTATACAACTTTGACTCACCCGTTTCTAATCAAGACAACGGCGAGCGACATTTCCTACCATATAGGGCCTCGAAAGGCGCCATCTGAATACTCGCTTGGTAGCTGTTGTTGTATGCGAACTCCACCAAATAAAGGTGGTCTTCCCATTGCTTTCCAAAATCCAAGACACATATGCGAAGCATGTCTTCCATGGTTCTATTGACCCTCTCGGTCTGCCAATCCGTTTGCGGATGGAAGGCTGTGCTGAATTTCAGCTTAGTTCCCAACATTTGCTGCACCAGCCTCCAATCATTGGACGTGAACCGCCCATCTCGGTCACTCACAATGATGCGGGGCACACCATGAAGCCGTACTATGTTATCCACATAAAGCTTTGCCAGCTTCTCCACCGGATCATCCTTCCTATGCGGAATAAAATGCGACACCTTCGTTAATCGATCAACAACCACCCAAATGGCGTCGTTTCCCTTCTGCGACCTTGGCAAACCGTGCACAAAGTCCATAGAGATGTCGTCAAATTTCCACTCCGGAATAGGCAAGGACTTAAGAAATCCTCCCGGCTTTTGGCACTCCGCCTTTACCAAGGCGCAGGTTTGGCACTTCGCTACGTATAGCGCCACATCCTTCTTTAAACCCGGCCACCAAAACAGTTTCTTTACACCACGGTACATCTTCGTGCTCCCCGGGTGAATCGAGTACTTGGTATGGTGTGCCTCGTACAACAACTCCACCCGTAAATTGCCCACACTTGGGACGCATAGACGACCGTCTTTCCAAAGCAATCCGTCCTCCACGACGAATTGGGAATTTGACCCATCCAGAGCCTCTACCCTGAACTGCTTCATATGAGCATCCATATCCAAAGCCTGCCGAATACGATCAGCCAGGTCATATTGGACTTCAGTCCAATTCAGAACTGCTTCAGCACTTGATTGCCTGTCCACACAAACAATCTCCAACGCCTCCAACTCCCGCACCAACCGCTCATCGTGCACCGATAGCCAATTGGCTTGAGCTGCGGCTCGGCGACTCAACGTATCCGCAACCGCATTCCCTTTGCCAGGCACGTAGTGGATCTTGAATGTATAGTCCCCCAGGAACTCCATCCACCTACGCTGCCGCATATTCAGATCCTTCTGATCAATTAGATACTTTAGGCTCTTGTGATCGGTGTAGATATCAATCTTCACACCGTACAAATAGTGTCTCCACAACTTCAAGGCAAAAATCACGGCCGCTAACTCCAAGTCATGGACCGGATAATTCCTCTGGTGCACTTTTAGCTGTCTCGAGCCATAAGCTATCACGCTTCCGTGCTGCAGTAGCACGCAACCCAAACCGCTGCCTGAAGCATCGCTATATATCTCATAGCCTTCGGTTCCACATGGCGAACTCAGCACAGGCGCCGTGGTCAACCGACACTTCAATTCCTCAAAAGCTCGCGCGCACTCCGGCGTCCAAATGAACTTATGCTCCTTCCTCGTCAAAGTAGTGAGAGGTAACGCTAACCGCGAGAAGTTCTCTACGAAGCGCCTATAATAGCTGGCAAGCCCCAAAAAGCTCCGGACTTCTGCTACCGTAGCAAGCTCAGGCCACTCCCGTATCGCAACAATCTTCGCCGGATCCACAGCAATACCCTCTCCACTCACTATATGACCGAGGAATGCCACTGAGGATAGCCAAAACTTGCACTTCGAGAACTTGGCATACAACTGATTTCTCCTGAGTGTCTCCAACACCAAATGAAGATGCTTGAAGTGATCTTCCTCACTTTGCGAGTACACCAAAATATTGTCGATGAAGATGATCACGAAATGGTCCAAGTACTCCCTGAAAGTCCTGTTCATCAAATCCATGAACACTGACGGCGCGTTAGTCAGCCCAAACGGCATGACCGTAAACTCATAATGCCCGTACCTCGTACTAAACGCTGTCTTCGGGATATCACTCTCCCTTATCCGCAGCTGATAGTACCCAGCCTTGAGATCCATCTTCGAGTACACCGTCGACCCGACTAACTGATCGAAGAGATCATCAATCCGAGGGATCGGGTACTTGTTCTTCTCAGTTAGCTTGTTTAGCTCCCGATAATCAATACATAGCCTCAAGCTTCCGTCCTTCTTCTTAACAAAGAGGACCGGTGCGCTCCAAGGCGAAGAACTCGGGCGCACATACCCTTGCTCCAACAACTCTTGCAGTTGAACTTTCTGCTCCGCCATTTCCTTAGGCGCTAGCCGATACGGAGATCGTGACACAGGCTTTGCACCTGGCACTAGCTCGATCGTAAAATCTATCTCCCGTTGAGGCGGGGCTCCAGGAAGATCTGCGGGGAACACATCAGGGTATTCCGATACCACTGAAATACAATCCAATGCGGGCTTCGGCTTTGCAACCTCCACTAGTGTAAAGAACAGTTCTGCTCCGGCACGAACCGCCTTCACCACCTAAAGAGCAGACATCAATGTCCTGCTCGACCCCTTTAAGCCCGTAAAAGTCATCTCACGACTTGCTCCCAGCTTGACTTCCTTGCTACCGCAATCTATATGGGCCTGCTGCTCCGAGAGCCAGTCCATGTCAAAAATGATGTCGAACTCCGCCAACGGAAGTAAAGACGCCTGCAGGTCGAACTCCTGCTCCCCAATCCGAACCTTAACATCGCAGATCCTATTCGCTCGCATCGAACACCCGTTGGGCAACAACACATCCAACTTATCCTTTGCCATCGAAGAAGGGACTCCGATGCGTGATATAAATCCTTCGGACAAGAAGGAGTGTGAAGCTCCCGTATCAAAGAGTGCTCGTGCCGGATTTTCACAAATCAATACAAATCCTAAACAAGTAGTGGTAAGGTAACATGTGCATAACAAGTATTTAAATAAATTGACTTGCTATAAATTAAACCGTACATGTCACCACATCAGCTTGTTTTATGGCCTCCTGTTGGCCAAGATTATAGACTCTTGGTTGGGCCGGAGCACAATGGGATGCGGTCGACTCCACCCCCTTTCCCTTCTCTTCATAAGTAGCTCCCGGCTTCCTCTCGGACTTAGGACGTCCGCTCCAACAGTCACGGGCAAAATGCCCCGTCTTGCCACAAGTAAAACACGCACCCGGGGTCCGACCCGTAGTCACCCCAGAAGCGCCAGAAGGAGCTGGACCCGAAGTCCTATGCTACTTGAAAGCCCTTCGATAGCCGGACTTTGAAGTACTCGGCACTTTAAACTCAGATTTCTTCTCACCCAAGCTTTTCTTTGCTTATACGTTCTTCATGTCCTTTTTTAAGGACCGGGCAGTATTGACCAAGGTTAAAAAACCCTGCGTCATCGGCCCCGAGAGTAGTAATCTCAACTCATCTTTCAATCCTTCATAGAAACGATTAGTCTTGCGCTCCTCATCCATGATGGTGGAGCTAGCATATCGACTCAGACGAGTAAACTCGTGGAGATATTCATCCACGCTCCTCTCACCCTGTACCAACTTCAGGAACTCATTCTCCAACGCTATCTTCTGCGTCAAAGTGAGGTATATTGCTAAGAACAATCCCGAGAACTCTTCCATCGGAACGTCTATCAGTTGTCTACCTCTCAAATGATGCAGCTCCAATCCTTCCCACCACATCCTCGCTTCACCGTCCAGCAGGAACGTAGCGATGGTCGTCATTTGCCACTCCTCCGTCTCCGTTGCTGTCATGACTCTCTTCACCCTGGAGAGCCAGTCTTCAGCCTGAGATGGGGTTCCCAACCCCGAGAATAACGGAGGGTGAAAGCTCATTACATTCTTTAGCTGCCTCTCGGTTGCCCTCCTTGGCACCACCGGTTCTACAACCACTTGCTCCACTCTCCTCGGCTCAGCCTCTTGCAGAGGTTCTTGCTCCATAACAGGAGCGGGTTGCTGCGCCTGTCTTCCAGGCTGCGCATTTATCACGGCCAACACCGCTTCAGCCACCAATCGAATATTCTCAGCCGACAGAGGTGTTGCAGGAGCAACATCCGGTGCACTACTAGCCTCAGAAACTCGGCGTTCTGACGACCCAACACCACTTCTGGTCACCTATAGTGGTACAAAATACCGTTAAGCGACCAAATAAATTGCAAACAGCAATTATAGGAACACGCAGGTTCCTCAAACATGAGTATTTTCATTCCTAAGTGGACATTCATGGGTTCTTTTTACTGTTATTACGATGACGCACACAACGTGCTCACCACCCCTTAAAAAGAATTCGCCCACGAATTCACTTTAAGCCCGACCAAAAGCAATAGTCTGATACCAAATTGTAACACCCCCTATCCGTCGCATAGCGTATAGCAGTAGGTCCGGCCGGGGCCCGACGCCATATACTACAGACAGACCGGGTGGTTACTTATGGAAACCATCCAACCAATCTCAACGTCCTACACAGAGCATTCTAGCGGAAGCAGTTTATAAAAGTTGTACACAAGAACCCAGCATCGAAGCACGAATGTCCACTAATACATAAATAGGAATGTTATACAAAATACCCAAAACAAGCCTTAAGGCTTTACAAAATGTTTCACTTGAATATTACATGATTTACAAACCACGGCACGCAGGCCGGTCATACATGAATAAAGCAGTAAACATTTCCATTTGGGCCTTCGAGGGTCGGCTTCGCAAAAAGGGCTTTAGTCCGCTATTGACCGCTTGGTCCAGCTGCACCTGCAAGCAACAAACCACCGCACGGTGGCAAAACAAGGCAACGGTCAGCAATGCTGACCAAATTATAATGATCCCGCCCCCAACTCGGGGCGGCGATGCTCCTTCCCTGCATTTCATTAGCATAAGCGAGCAATAAGCACATATAGCGATTTCATCATAGACGTTGACTCGCACGGCCACACGCCCCGTGCTCTCAGGGCACATTCTCGGTGAACCGGTCGATGTCACGTCAATTAAAGCCATAGACATTCCGGACTCACCACCGCCACTTGGACGGCCAAACCTATGAGCAATTTGTTTTCTTGGCCTGGGTCACGACAATTTAAGCCATTGACCGCCGAAGACCCTACTCTATGCCAATGGTAAGTGCCACGTGCCTTTAGGTCTCTTTAACCGAATGACATAGAACGGGTACGGTTCAATCTAACCCGTGCTCACAGCGCAATGACAATTTAAGCCATTTGCGCGGGTCAAACTTCCGCCGAGTCGCATTTCCATCACAAGTCACATAACCCGGTTATGTTCAAGTTGGCTCTCAAGCCACCAAGTTGGCAAGATCTCGTATCCGCCCAATTTTTCGGGTGCACCTTTGGGTTAGTCCCCAAGTCTCCCTGCTGCAATCTACCGCGTAGAAAACCCGAAAAACAACCAATAGCACGGAGTCTTCCCCGGCATTATGCAATGCAACATCACCGATCCAGACTAACATGTCCAGGTAGGCTTCACACATCATGCCTATGTCCGTTCTCACTTACGGACTCTAAACAACGGGGACTTCACATATCTACCCGAAGGAACGCCTCCAACTCTCCGCAAACTCGCGAGAGCGGGCTTCCTATGCTAAGAAAGAGAGCTACTCATGCTCAAGATGAGGATCGTTACCCTTGCGTTCCTCTTTGGCGCCATGGAAAAGTAATCGGATGAAAACCACCGCACTAGCGTTGCCTCCGCGGATCCGGAGTCGGCTTGCGATTCGGAGCTCCGAAGCTCCTCCAATGGCGGGATCTAGCTCCTTCTTCTTCCCTTGGCTCTCCTCTCTCTCTAAGGCTTTAGAAAGAGAACACTTAAGAAAAGTGAGGGTTTTGAAAGCCCATTCACGGGTATATCCCTTCAGGAACAACCCCCAGCCGTTGGATCTTCAGTTAAAGAAATGAACGGCTTTGATTCGGGGCTGAAATGCCCAATCTGGACCGAACACGGCCTGGCACACGCCCGTGTCCAGGGCCGTGTGCCGCATTCGCCGTCAAAATCAAATCACCTGGAACCTCACACGGGTATCGAACACGCCCGTGTTCGAGCTGACACGCCCGTGTTCCACATGACACGGCCGTGTGGCCGGCTGTGTACCCCATGATTTTTCCCCATTTTCAACCCGAGCACTACACGGGTTCTAGGACACGCCCGTGTCCCTACCCGTGTCACCTTGACACGCCTGGGCTCCAAGCCGTGTACACGGTCTCGACACTTCGCAGCTAAGTGTTGACACGGGTCGACACGCCCTGCGACACCCCCGTGTCGCAGGCCGTGTGCCATGTCTCGACACATTGTCGACACCAAAGTGTCGACTTCGCGGGACGAGTGTCGACACGGGCTGACACGCCCTGCGACACGCCCGTGTCGCAGGCCGTGTGCCATGTCTCGACACATCGTCAAAGCACAGTGTCGACTTCGCGGCTAAGTGTCGACACGGGTCGACACGCCCTGCGACACGCCCGTGTCGCAGGCCGTGTGCCCAGTATCGACACAATGTCGAGATCAAAGTGTCGACTTCCCGTCTCAGTGTCGACACAGGCTCGACACGCCCGTGTCCCAGGCCGTGTGCCTGCTGCCAGAACCCAAACTGGCCCAAAATGTCCCCCTTTGCTCCTTTGCGTTTCGGGGCGCTACAGGCCAACCTTAGAGGCGGGGGGGGGGGGGGGGGTGAATAAGTTTTGTGTATGTTTATTGAATTTTAAAAAACTTCACACACCAAAACAATCACAGAGAGGAGAGTCTCATTGCATTAAACCAAAAATGAAAGACAGTACAAGATGTGTATACATCAAAACTTGATCTTTATTCTTTTGGTTTATATACCGACCAAATTATGGCCGGTTGGCTCTCACCCTTTCCATCCAGGAAAGGCGTTCAAGCCAACTCTTCACCTCTACACAAGGAAGTGTCTTAGAGCCCACTCTTCACCTCCACACAAGGGAGGGTCTTAGAGCCCTGCTAGATCCTCCAATCTAGAAGTCCCAAATCCCGGGATGATTTACAGCGGAATCCTTTCCGGATTCCGACAACCCTCTCCGGTCGATTTTCCTCACTAAAAACTATACAGAAAATAGAAAAGGAGTACAAAGATTAAAAGTAAAGAAGATAAGTAATATGAAGTTCTCCCTCTTGACGACTTCTCCGGTGTGCAATCTATGGCCGGTGCTTGAGATCTTCGTTGGCTAGCAACCGGTCGGTTCTTAGTGGTCGAGGACGATTCTGGATCGCCAGAGTTCTTCGTTCACGAACGGGAGGGAGAAGGCTCCCTCCAACTTTGATGAAGACAAGTGGAGATGGGTGCAAGGAGGCGGTCGAAATCTGGAGTTCAGAAACCCTTCGTCAAAAATCGTCTTGGATCCGTAATGACAACAGGAAACGTATCGGATTTTATACGTCTTCATGAAAGCAGGCTACTGCCGATGGTAAGACTAGTGCCTACGGTAGTTTCGTGCGCTTGCTATGCCAGCTGTCCTCCAAATCTGGAAATTAGTCTTCAAAACGATCTTTTGCCTTTTCATTTGAATAAGCGCCACACGGTAGGGCCTACCGCCGCACGGTAACATAAGATGCAACGTTCCTGAAAAGGCAACATCCGTTTGACAAGGCTACCGCCACGCGGTTGGTGATACCGCCGAAATCTTCCAGAGTGCTAGGACCGAAAAAATCATTCAGTTACCGCCTGCGGTAATCCAATCGCCTGGCAGTAGCACTGAGCTCGACATTTTTGCCTTCGAAACTCGTCGAAGACCTAGCGGAGCGCGGTAGAGCTAGCGCGGAAACCATCCAGAGCGCTAGGTCCAAATAAATCATCACGTTAGTGCCTGCAGTAGTACTAATGCCTGGCGGTAGCCCAGAGTCTCAAGGCTTCTACTCAAGACATTCGTCGACAGGCTAGCGCGGACCGTTAGTGCAAGCGCCTGGCGGTAGCATCCAAACAAGCCATCTCTGTGGCTTGCACCTGACAACCTGCACACTTTATCAACATACAGCATGATCAAATACAACTGAGGATTTGATATTTTCAAACACAGGGAATGTGAAACATCGGTTCCAATAAGTATAACTCAACACACTCAACGCCTGCCCATTAGTCAACGCACTCAATGCTTCATTGAGTGGCGTCGAGATCACTTAGAGCACTCGACGCTTTTTGAGTCCTGAAATCTTCTATGTGAAATTCTCCCTATTAGTCGAGTATCACTCGACGCCAGTTACCATTGCACCCCGAGCCTGAGTGAAATTTACTGACATAAAATACATGTGAGGTGTCTAGCATGAATCAGGACGTTACAAATTCTATAAACAAAATAAAAGATTTTATTCTCAAAATCAGGCTAAGGCTATGGGAGAGTAAAGCATGAAGAATACAAAATATGCTTTTAAGGTTACCTTGGGTAAACATCTCCGGGTAGTGCTTCTGCATCAAGTCCACCAGCTCCCAAGTGTATTCCTCTTTCCCATGATTAGACCACAGGACTTTAACCCATGGAATGCTTTTTCGATGCAAGCTCCTTGTCTCGGTGTCCACTATCCACACCGGCTCTAGTCGGACAGATCTATCAATTGCCACTGCACCACTTGTAGCGGGAACATGCTGATCGGGTCATAGTAGCGCTTTCTGAAGTGATGACACATGGAAGACGTGCAAATTTTCCAGCTCTGACGGTAGCTCCAGACGATAGGCCAACATGCTAATCCTCTCCAATATAGCATAAGGCTCCACATATCTTGGGCTGAGCTTCTTCCTCCTACCACGCACACGTGACACTCCATGCATCGGCCCGATCTTTAAGAACACCTTGTCACCCACTTGAAATTACACCATCCTATGTTTCGCATTATAATACTTTGTCTGCTAACTATGAGCCTCAAGCATGCGATCTCGTATCAATCTAACCATAACATCGGTGTCATCTATGTACAACCTCAGGCTCGAAGGAACAGTTCAGCCTCTAAGAGAGGGGAAGGTAAGGCAAGATGGATTCTTTGACAGAAGCCCACTCACTAGCGAGTGGGTTATAGGAAGAGGGTTATTCGTCAGGTTAAGGCCGGCTCGCTAGGAGAGAAGGCCCCAGCGGCTCGCTAGGTGAGAGGGCCCCAGCAGACTAGGAGAGAGGGCCCAGCGACGCAGGCGAGAGCCTTTTTAGGTGAGACGGACCCAGAGAGAGGGTCCAGCGGCTCAGGCGAGTGCCTCGCTAGGCGAGACGAGCCCCATATGTAGGAGCTCTCAACCGTGAGATGGTTCTCTCGCCGAGCGCCAGTTTAATTGGAAGGTGGTTCACCTTTTTATCCCTAGGTGATTTTATGCTTTTGCCCTCGGTGGTCTGCATATAACCCTTCAGAACAGCGGAGTTTGGCTGTTGGCAAACCCAACCAAGGGTATTTTGGTAATTTCAGGTCGGTTCAGTTTGGTTATTGGCAATTCAAACTCAGAGTCCTATAAATAGACCCATAGGGGTTCTTCAGAAGCACTTCTTTCCCGGGATTTTAAAAGAGTTTTCGTGTACTTTCTGAGGAGCTCAAAGTCCAGCTTTTGACTTTGAAGGGGAAGCTCTCAGAGATCTTCTGGGTAGGCGGTGGGACCTCCCTGCTGAGGCTTTGGGTCAGTTTCTGGTCCTTCACAACCTGTCAGAGGTCAGATCTTGGGACAAGTAGGTGTTGCCTATGCCCCTAATTTTGAACTTTCGTTGAAGTCAAATTTTGGCTTCAACAGTTCTGGTGCGGTGAGCGTGGAAGGTTGTCGATACAAGAATGTTTTGAGTTTAGTCCTATGGCAGGAGGTGAAGGTGAACGATCTTGTTCAGGAGGTTCACCCTCCCTGGGACAGGAGGCGACAAGGAAGATGCTGGAGGACTTCAGGCAAGAGGTCTTGCAGACCATCAGCTTGGCCTTCTCGGCAAGGAGCGAGTGGGCAACGCCTGAGGTCCCAGTAGAGGAGGTCCCGCTCTTGGGAGAAAACGCTCCTGGGCAGCGCCCTGGGAAGGAGGTCACGGCGGAGGTTGGCGAGAGGGACGTGGCCGCGCGAGAGCTCTTCCCAGGCCAGTGTCCCGGGAAGGAGGTTCCGGCAGAAGTTCGCGAGAGGGAGGCGATTGTGCGAGAGGTATTCGATAGGCACGGTCTCATTGATCGGGCCAGCCAGCCGAGGCCGCGAGACGTGCCCTTTCAGCAGGCAGGTGGCGAGAGCCCTTTTAGTGAGCTCATCATCTCGGCCCTGGTGCCAGAGGGGTTCCGGGAGCCCGACATGTCCTACTACTCGTGGAAATATGACCCTATGAAGCACGTGTAGTGGTTTGAAGATGTTGTTTCGATAAGGCAAATGACGGATGCCTTCAAGTGTCAGTTGTTTGTCATAATGTTGAAGGAGAAGGCACGGGACTGCTTCCACCAGTTGCCGATAAGTTTGATCTACTGTTTTGAGGATCTGCGTCGAGGGTTCCTGTTGAGGTTCTCGACATCAAAGAAGTGTAAGAAGGAGGCGGAGTGCCTGTTTGCGGTAAGGCAGAAGCAAGACAAGACATTGGGCCATTATGTTGACCGATTTCAGGAAGAGATCCTCCTGGTCTAGGAGGTACCAGGGTGTGCACTGATGCTCGCTTTTACCCTGGGGCTGAGGCCGAGATTCTTTAGCATGGAGTTGAAGAGAGTGCCCCCCTCTCTTTTGAGGAGCTCATGGAGTGGGCGGCGAAGGAGATAGACTTCGAAAGGGCCAATCTGGCTTTTGCCAGGAAGCTGGCCAGGTTGGCGGAGGATGACGTGAAGGAACCGGGAGGAGGAAGGCCAAAGGAGCAGAGAGAAGAGAGAAGGAGGGAGGAGCCCCGAGGATAGGGGCAGCAGGGACCGCATCAAGGATGGGGGGCCCGGGAACAGAACAACCGGTTAGGTTGGAGGCCTCAGAAGGGTCGCTCCCAGGAGCAAGGAGGAGGATTTCAGGGAAGAGACAACTTCCGTGAGCCGAGGAGGTTTGATCAGCAGACGTGGAGGCAGGGGCCGAGGGGTCACTTCCCACAGCAGCAGGAGGCAATGGAGGTCGGCCGAGGTAGAGGAGGAAAGAGAGGAGCTCGGGGAGGAGCCGGAAGAAGCGGAGGTGGAGAAGGAAGGGGGGCCGGGTGACATTGCTTTTCTGTGACTTCCACCAGAAGGAGGGTCACGCGATGGCCACCTACCAAGAGTTCTTGGAGATGAGAGAAGCCAGTGGGCTGGGGAGGTAGGATCCGCCGATAAGGATCGTGGAGGTGCAACAGGGGGAGGCGGAAGATAGGTGTGATGACCGGGCGGACATAGGAACCTGGGGAGGGATCGGGGTGATCCACGAAGGAGTTGGGATTGAGGCTACTCATAAGGGGAGCCTCCAGACCATGTTCTGAAGGGGGTAGCTTCGACCTCCCAGGCTCCCCCTCTGGAAGAAAAAAATACCTTTTCTTCAGCAGATATGCCAAAATATGAGGACCCGTTTTGTGACGCCTTGGTGATCCAAACGGTAGTCGAGAACTTCACTGTCTCCCGGATCTTGGTGGACAACGGGAGCTCCGTGATTGTGATCTTCAAGAGGGCCTTAAATGAGATGAAGGTCGAGGGCAAGAGGGTGTTAGCTTCAGACGGACCGTTGTTTAGATTTTCAGGAGAAATAAAGGAGGTAGAAGGAGGGGTAGGGCTGTATGTGATGTTGGGGGGCGTGTCACGGAACTGCAGGTTCTTGATCATGTACACCCCGAGCAGCTATAACGCCATCTTTGGGCGCCCCCTCATCACCGCCTTTTGTTGCGTCCCCTCCTCGTTTCATCAATGCCTTAAGTACAACAACGAAGGGGTATATGTTAGGATCAGGGGGGACCCGAATGTAGCGAGGCAGTGTTATGTGACGGTGGTCAACACCATATCTTGGATGGTAGCGGCGGAAGAATTGGAGAGGGAGATGGCAGAGCAGGAGGAGGTTGTCGGAGAGGAGGGAATGAGCCTGGATGAGGCGAGGGAGGAGATTGAGGAGGAGCAAAGAGGAGGAGGTGTGCATGAGGTCCGGAGGGATGAAGAGTCGGAGCAGCAAGAGCGTCAGCATATGGAAGGAGTAGGAGAAGGAGTCGAGAGGGAGGCCCTGAGAGGCGTGGAGGTTGAGCAGCAGCAGCATGAGAGCCTGGGGGAGGCGATGGAAGTTGAGGAATCAGGAGGGGAGGAAGAGTATGGGCAGGAAGAGGGAGCAAGAGCTGGCTGGGATCAGTCGCGGCTATAGCCGGCTGGAGAAGTGGTGGAGATGGAAGCCTTCACCAGTGCTAGCCAGGTGCAAAGGGTCCGGATCAGCGGGGGCTTGAGTCCCGAGGACCAGGAGCGAGTTCAGGCTTACATCCAGAGCAATGTCGACATCTTTTCTTGGAGCGCAGCTGACATGACGGGCATCGATGCAGATGTTGCCTATCATCGCCTGAACTTGGACCCCTGGACGCGCCCCATTCGCAATAAGATGAGGACCATCGATACCAAGATGGAGGAGCCCATCCGCAAGGAGGTCAAGAAGCTTCTGGAGGTTGGCTTCATCTCAGAGATCCAGTATCCAGGCTGGATATCCAACGTGGTAATGGTAAAGAAAGGGGGAGGGAAGTGGCGCATGCGCATCGATTTTTTCTTATTAAATAAATCATGCCCCAAGGATTGCTACCCCCTACCTCAAATCGACGCGCTGGTTGATTCAGCCGTTTGTTTTTTCTATTATGAGTTTTTTGGAAGCTTTTTCAGGTTACCAATAGATCCGAATGCACCCTCCTGATGTCAAGGACGTCTCCTTCATCACAAGGGAGGGATGTTTCATCTATAAGATGATGCTCTTTGGGTTGAAAACACAGGGGCTACATAACAGCGCATGATGGATCGAGTCTTCCAGGGTCAAAGGCGGAGGAACCTGGAGGTCTATGTTGATGATCTGATGGTCAAGAGCAAGTGTGTGGACTCGCACCTTCGAGACCTGGAGGAGACGTTTGCCACCCTACAGAAGTTCAAGATGAGGCTGAACCCCTTGAAGTGCATCTTCGGGGCAAGCTGCGGGAAGTTCCTTGGGCATCTTCTGACCCCGGCAGGGGTGGAGCCTAACCCGGATGATAAGGTGAAGGATATCCTGGAGCTGGAGTCACCATGCAACGCTAAGGAGGTCCAGCGCTTAACAGGAAAGCTGGCGGGGCTAAGCAGATTCCTCTCTAGGTCGGGAGAAAAGTGCTCATCGTTTTTCAAGGTGTTGAGGGGTACTCAAAGTTTCGAGTGGACGACCGAATGCGAAGAAGCTTTCCAAATGCTGAAGAGGCAGCTCTCCCTGGTACCTCTACTTCAAAGCCCAAAGGAGGGGGAGGATCTAACCTTGTACTTCAGAGTAGGAGTAGAGGCCGTGAGCTCTATCCAGGTCAGGGAAGAGGGGAAGAAGCAATTTCCAATCTAGTATGTTAGCAGGATCCTGAATAAGGAGGAGCTCCACTACCCCATCTTGGAAAAGTTGGCCTATGCTTTGATCATTTCATCCAGGAAGCTCCGGTCGTACTTCCAAGCCTATTCGATCAGGGTGGTGATGGACCATCCCTTTTGCAAGATTTTTGAGGGAGTGGAGCACTCAGGCAGGTTGGCCAAGTGGTCTATCGAATTGAGTGAGTTTGATATCTCATTCATACCAAGGCTCTCCATTAAGGTACAGGTGGTGGCTGACTTCTTGGCAGACTATGTTTTTGAGGTCGGAGCCGAGGAGCCGAGGCCGCAGGAGGCGTGGAAGATGATTGTTGATGGGGCCTCGGGAAAGCACTCCCTCGGAGCATGGGTGGTGTTGATAAGTCCTCAAGGGGTCACTATAGAACAAGAAATGTTCTTGCACTTTCCAGTGACTAACAACCAGGCGGAGTACGAGGCTGTGATAGTCGTCCTTCGTTTGGCAAAAAAACTTGAGATCCAGGATGTGGAGGCTTTTACGGACCCGCTTGTGGTGGCATCACAGATCTGAGGATTGTTCGAAGCTTGGTAGCCCACCATTGTGAAGTACTTATCCAACGTGAGGGCGATCATCGGAGGGTTCTGGACGTTCTCAATCCAACATGTTCCAAGGGAAGAAAGTATAGCTGCCGATCGGTTGGCTAAGTTTGGACCTCAGGGAGGAGGGACCTTGACTTAGCTATTTCGACCGGCTATCGAGGAAGGAGAGTTGATGGAGGTGGATTGGCGACCCTCATGGGTGGATCCATTGGTGACTTTCCTAACCACTGGCAAGCTTCCAGAGGGGACCAAGGATGCAAAAGGCTTCAGGCACAAGGTGGCTCACTACTTAATGCTGGAAGGGGGGTTACATCGAAAGATGTTGTCAGGGCTCCTAGCAAGGTGTGTGACCAAGGAGGAGATCCCGAGGATCCTGGATGATGTGCATTCAGGTGAGTGCGGCAGTCACTCGGGGGGATGGATGTTGGAATCAAGGGTGGTGAGGCAAGTGTATTTTTGGGAGACCCTGAGGAATGATGCGGCTGAGTTTGCGAGGAGGTGCCAGAAGTGTCAGCTGTATGCCCCCTCCAGCTCTTGCCCGCTCAAAAGATCCGAGTAATCACGGCATCATGGCCTTTCGCCATCTGGGGGATGGATTTAGTCGGGCCTTTCCCTCCGGCTATTTGGCAGAGGAGGTTCCTCTTGGTCATGATTGATTACTTTTCAAAGTGGCTGGAGGTCAAGGCATTGGCCAAGGTCACCATACAAGTCATCAGGAATTTGTCTGGGGAGAGATCATATGCAGGCACGGGCTCCCCCATGTGATAGTAACAGACAATGGGCCCCAGTTTACCAGTGATGACTAGTTTTAGTCATCATTTTTTGGATTAATTTAGCATGAAAAATTCCTACGTTTAATTATATTTTTATGTATTTTATGTTTGTTACGTTTTAATATCTTATTTTTGATGATTATGTTTTAATATGTTATAAAACATAACTAATGTTGTGTTTTATTTTATTTTTGTAGGTTCGAGCCTCTTTGGTGCTGTCCAAACCCGTGAGCCATGCAGTCCTCTCATTCGACCAGCTCAAGATCCAATCCAGCCCGAGCACATGATCCAGCCGTCCCTCCTTCAAATCCAGACCGAGCACATGATGCAACCGACCCTCCTTCAAGTCCAACCCGAGCCCACATGGTGCAGCCGACCCCTTTATCTCAAGTCCAACCCGAGCCCACTTCACTATCCAAAGCCACCCGCCACCTTTGCATGGCTCTCCACTTAATGTATCGGCCTTCTCTCTCTCTCCCCCCCACTTCTTTTTTTCTCCCCTCTTTTATTACTCATTCATCCTCCCTTCTTCTATTCCTATTTTCCTATTTTCCTTTTTTTATTTCTTTAAATAACATGCCTTTAACCTTGCTCTCTATTCTCCTATTCTCTCTCCCCCTCATTAATTTCATTCGCGCACTTCTCCACCCATGCATGGCCGCCCCCCCCCCCCCCCCCCCTTGTGCCCCTTCATCTCCACCTCCCTCTAGAACCTTCCCCCTCATCTATATAAGGAGAACTTGACTCATGCTTTTGGAGGTTGGAATTTGGAGAGCAAGTGAGAGTGTTAGTTCAAGAGAGAGTTCTTTACTTTTCTTGTTGTTAAGTTCTTTTTATTAGTGTAATATTGTCTCTTCTATTATTATTGTGTACTCTTTTCTTTTATCAATCAATGAAAATGAAATTTCTCTATCTTATTGTTGTTTCCTTCTTGAATATGCGTAGCTAATCTTCTTTAGCATTCGATCATAAGGATCCATGAATTGAGATGAGATTTTACTTTGCTTCTTAGTTTTATTTTTGCTAAATTTTTTCTCGATCCTTCTTTTATTTATCTCGTGTCGACTCCGTATTTACGGTATACGGTAGTAGGCAATTTGATCTAATTTCATAGTAGTCGAGAGACTCGTTGACTTGAAAGATCACTAAAAGAAGAAAGGAGTTGCACGTAATCCTAGAGATAGGACGACGTAAATCCTCCGAATTGGAGTCAAATCTAATAGTGCGGTTCACTTCAATAATACAACTTTAGGCCTTTTGATTTGCAAAGAGATTTCGGTCAAAATGTCTAGAAGTTAGGAGATTTAATGCTCTAGCGAGATTATTTCTTATTTTCGGATCCCCCACGGTCGAGAACGATTTGCAATTATAAAACTTTTTTTTTCCTTCTTATCTCTTTTCATGGTGAATCATTGATCGAATGCTATCTTTTGAATCTGAAGTTTTCGTTTTAATATTATTTTTGGTTTATTTTAAAATTCTCACACCCAACAATCGTACGATAATATAATAGTAAGAGCGTGAGTAATAGTAATTGACAGCCCCAAGTTTTTAATACAACCTTGGTACTGCAATTCGATAGGTACACTTGCCTATTCGGGTTAATAGTCATTCAATTCACCAAGTTTTTGGCGCCGTTGTCGGGGACCCTTTTTCGTCAATATTAGGAAAATGCTTTCGCTATTACTTCTGCAAAAATAAAAAAAAAATATTACTTTTATCTATTTTCTTCTTTAAGTTTCTATTTCCGTTCTTCTCTTTTTCTTTCCTCCATTCTCCTTCTATTTTTTTCTAGTGCATGACCCGCACGAATCTATCGCTACTTGTTAACTTGGACCCAGAAATCGAGCGCTCATTTCTGAGAAACTTGCGATTCGTGGGTTCCACTTCTCAAATAGTGGTTGAGGATTTCGACGGTGATTGTAACTTCAACTCTGAAATGGGAGACCCCAACCCAGCGGTTGCCCAGCAAAGGACAATGTCCGATTATGCTCGGCCCAACCTGGAGGGTACAGAAACAAGTATTGTTCGCCTTGCAATTGCGAACAACAACTTTGAGCTTAAGCCTTGCATCATACAAATGGTGCAACAATATGAACAGTTCGACGGATTACAAGATGAAGATCCGAACTTGCATATTGCTAGTTTTCTCGAGATCTGTGGCACGTTCAAAATCAATGGTGTCTCAGATGACACAATTAGGCTAAGACTCTTCCCCTTCTCCTTAAGAACAAAAGCCAAACAACGGTTGAGTTCTCTTCCAAGAGGATCAATCACCATTTGGAATATTTTAACAGATAAATTTCTCGCTAGATATTCCCCGCCCCCCCCCCCCCCCCGCTAAAACAACGAAACTTCGAAATGATATTACCTCTTTTTCTCAAATTGCTTCCGAGACCCTCTATAACACTTTGGATAGGTTCAAAGAACTTTTGCAACGCTGCCCTCATCATGCTCTGCCTGTATGGTTACAGGTCCAGACATTCTATAATGGGTTAAATCAAGAGACCAAGCAGATGATAGATGCCGCTTCCGGTGGGTCTTTGGGCCGTAAAACTCCGGAGGCCGCTCTTGAGCTTATCGAGGACATGGCGATGAACACTTATCAGTGGAACTCGTCTAGGACTCGCCCAAATAAACCTGTAGGTATCTACGAAGTGGACTCTGTGTCCCAACTAGCGCTTTAAGTGGAGATGCTAAACAAGAAAGTAGCGGAGATGACTGCTGCCTCCGCCCCTCAGGTATATGAAAATGCAAATGTCGTTGTCGAGCAGGTGGATTATCTGGGGAACATACCCAGGCCTGCTCAAAACAATTTTTCTAATATTTCTAATTTTTCTGCTCCTCCTGGTTTCAATAATGCTTCGAACTCGTATTACCCTGGATGGCGTAAGCATCCGAATTTTTCATGGAGTAACCCCACAAATGCTACACGTCCACCACACGATTTCATTCCACCACCACCACCACCACATCAAACTTAAAATTCAAAACCAAAATTTTCTAAAACCTCCCTCTTTGGAGGAAATGTTTTCTAGATATATCAGCACGAACGAGGCGACCATTAAAAATTTAACAGGATCGATGAAAAATCTAGAAATCACGGTCGGGCAACTCGCTAAGGTTATCTCCGAGAGGCCACCTGGGACTCTTCCCTCAAATACTGAACCCAACCCAAGGGAGCACGAGAAAGCGATTTCCCTTCGGAGAGGTAAAGTAATCCACGAGCCCACCACCAGGGAAGATCCAGGGGTGATTACCTCTCCTGCTGCTGAACAAACCATCGTTACGGAAATGAATGATAAAAATTTTGAAAAAGAAAAGGAAAAACTTGTTTTTTGAAAAATAAAAGGAAAAACTTGTTTTTTGAAAAAGAAAACGATAATTTTCAAAATGAGGCTCCAGAGTTTATAAAAGAATTTCTGCAACCTCTCTATCCCGCTAAGCTTAGGAAAGACCAATTAGATGATCAGTACCACGCTTTCTCGAGATGTTAAAACAAATCCATATTAATCTGTCGTTTCACGAAGCTATTAGTCAAATGCCTAAGTACGCTAAATATTTTAAGGATTTGTTGACTAATAAAAAGAAACTGGAAAATCTATCTCATGTAACGTTGAACGAAGAGTGCTCGGTGGTCATCAATAATTCTAATCTTCCTAAAAAGATAAACTATCCGGGTAGCTTTTCTATTCCTTGTGTTTTTGGTAATCTTTTTGTAAAGCACGCGTTAGCGGATCTAGGTACGAGCATCAACTTGATGCCATTTTCCTTATTTAAGAAGTTAGGATTGGGCACTCTCAGCCCTACGCATATGAGTATCCAATTTGCCGATTGATCAATCAAGTATCCGTTAGGTATTGTAGAGGACGTGCTAGTGAAGGTCGACAAATTCATCTTCCCGATGGATTTTGTTATTCTTGATATTGAAGAGGACGTTGAGGTCCCTCTTATCCTTGGTCGTCCCTTCCTAGTTACCTCTCGAGCAGTCATAGATGTGAGTAACAGGAAGTTCTTTCTTCGTGTGGTAGATGACGAGGTTACTTTTTCTATAAATCAATCTATAAAAAACTCTTTGAAAAATGTTGATTCTTGTTTTTTTCTTGATGTGTTAAATGAAGACTCCTCTCTTTTCCTTTCCAATGTTTCTTCAAATGATTTTTCCTCTTCTTTTTCTGAAATTTCTTCAAATGTTTTTGAAGACACGGTTATGTCCGTGCAAGCCAATTTTGAAAATGAACCTATTTTTAGACAAAAGAATTTTGAAAATCTTACTTTTGAAAAAGAAATTTTTTTGAAAAACTCTTATGATGAACCACCCAAACTGGAATTAAAACCACTCCCTGAACATCTTAAATATGCTTTTCTGGAAAAAAAAATTCTAAATTGCCTGTTATAATTTCGGCCTTTCTTTCTCAATCCGAGAACGATCAATTGATCAAAGTGCTACAAAGGCATCGCCGAGCTATAACATGGCAAATATCAGATATTTTTGGCATAAGCCCCTCTTTTTGCACCCATAAAGTATTTTTTGAAAATAATTCTAAAGGCATAGTCCAGCCTCAACGTCGTCTTAATCAGAACATGAAAGAGGTCGTGAAGGGAGAGGTGCTTAAATTATTAGATGCGGGAATAATTTACCCAATTTCCGATAGTAAGTGGGTAAGTCCAGTCCAGGTTGTACCTAAGAAGGGTGGGATCACGGTAGTGACGAATGAGAACAACGATTTAATTCCAACTAGGACGGTAATGGGATGGAGGATGTGCATCGACTACCGTAAGCTAAACGATGCCACTCGTAAAGATCACTTCCCCCTCCCCTTTATCAATCAGATTTTATAACGGTTATCTGGGCATAGTTTCTATTGCTTTCTCGACGGTCTCTCGGGGTATTTCCAAATCCCTATCGCACCCGAGGACCAACAGAAGACAACATTCACTTGCCCCTTCGGAACCTTCACCTACCGTAGGATGCCTTTCGGTCTCTGCAATGCACCAGCTACCTTTCAATGGTGCATGTTAGCAATTTTCGATAAATACGTTTAGAGTATAATGGAAGTCTTTATGGACGACTTTTCTATTTTCGGTGACTCTTTCTCTTTATGTTTTCAAAATCTAGCTAAGGCCTTAGAACGATGCGAGGAAACGAACCATGTTTTAAACTGGGAAAAATGTCACTTTATGGTGAGAGAAGATCTAGTTTTAGGAAATAAAATTTCTGCTAGGGGAATCGAGGTCGATGGAGCTAAGATCGAGGTGATTGAGAATCTGCCACCACCTACGAACATAAAAGCGATTAGGAGTTTTCTAGGCCATGCAGGGTTTTATAGGCGCTTCATTAAAGATTTTTCTAAAATCACCAAGCCTCTAACCCAACTTCTGGAAAAAGACACCCCATTTAATTTTGACGAATCATGTCTAGATGCTTTTGAATTGATTAAATCTAAACTTATTAATGCTCCAATTATGATTGCCCTAGTTTGGGATTTGCCTTTAGAAATAATGTGCGATGCGAGTAGTTTTGCGGTCGGTGTGGTGGTAGGACAACGAATAGCTAAGAATTTCCACCCAATTTATTACGTGAGCAAAACGCTTAATTTGGCGCAGGAAAACTACACAACAACCAAAAAGGAACTCTTAGCTGTTATTTTCGCATTTGATAAATTCCGACCGTACATTACTCTTTCTAAGGTTATCATTTTTACAGATCATTCCGCTATGAAGTACCTCCTTTCTAAATCGGATGCCAAGCCGCGCCTAATTTGTTGGATCCTCTTACTTCAAGAATTCGACTTGGAGATTCGGGATAAGAAACGAGCGGAAAACCGTGCGGCTGATCATCTTTCTCGCCTCGAAAATCCTGAAATTGGTGTTTTAAATGAAAATTCTCTTAATGATTATTTTTCGGATTAAAAAATTCTAAATGTTTCTTCTTCTACCCCCTAGTTTGTCGATCTGGCCAATTATCTCATACCCCGGGTCCTTCCAAAAGAGTACTCTTCTCAGCAAAAGAAGAAATTCTTTTCTGAGTTGAAGTATTATTTTTGGGAGGACCCCTTTCTATTCCACATTTGTGCGGATCAGGTGGTAAGAAGATGTGTTTCCCGGGAAGAAGGTCAACAGATTTTGAAGCATGTTCATGAAGGTCCGACTGGCGGACATTTTCAAGCAAACCGCACCGCCCACAAAGTGCTTAGTGCTGGCTTTTATTGGCCAAGCATATTTAAAGATGCACAAATCTTTATGAGCGGGTGTGATCGGTGCCAGCGGACTGGAAAAATATCCCCAAAAGAACGGTCAGGTCGAGGTAGTCAATCGCGAACTTAAAATTTTTTTGGAAAAAATCGTTTCTACTTCTTGTAAAGATTGGTCATTAAAGTTAGACTATGCTCTTTGGGCATATCGGACAGCGTACACGACCACTATCAGTTGTACTCCTTTCCGATTGATCTATGGAAAATCTTGTCATCTGCCGGTAGAAGTAGAACACTGGGCGTACTGGGCATTAAAATTTTTTAATTTCGATGCACACTCGGTCGGTGAGCACAGAAAAAATCAATTAAATGAACTCGACGAGTGGAGAGCGAACGCTTATGAGAACAACAAAATCTATAAAGAACGCACGAAATTTCATCACAATAAGAACCTGCGCCACCCTAAAACATTTAAACCATGCGATTAGGTTCTTCTTTTTAATTCGCGCTTACGTCTTTTCCCTGGAAATCTTAAGTCTCGATGGTCTGGACCGTTTAAGGTCAAGCAAGTTTTTTTATATGGAATTATGTTGCTCTCGCACCCGGACAAGGGTGACTTCAAAGTTAATGGTCATAGGCTGAAGTTGTATTTTTCAAATGACTCGGTATCTCCTCAAAGGAGCATCTTATTTATGTCTCTTAATGTTTATTTTCATGTGGAACACTTTCTTTTCCTGGACTTCTTATCATTATAAAACTGTTATTATTATTTCGAACTTTATATTGTTAAATAAAGAACACTCTTGGGGGACTACCCAAGGATTTTTCTGCTTTTATTGTTGTATTTTGCTCTTCCTCCCGGTGGCCAAGCAAGTGCAAGTTCGGGATTGCCGCTCCAATGTTGCTGATTTCAAGAAGGATCAAGTCAAGCCTACTGGTGATAAAGTGAATTCAAGCGTAAGCATGGGGGAGAGACATCCGCTTTCGGCTTCACAAACCCGGGGAAGTCCTGTTCTTTTCTTTTTTTCTTATTTTTAATTTACTACAATTTTTATCCCCCCTCTTCTCCTTCTCTTTCTCGTTTTTTTTCATTGAGGGCAATGAAAAATATAAGCATGGGGGAGTGTTTCATTTATTTTATTTCTTTCTTTTGTTTTACTAAAAAACACAAAAAATTTATTATAGTTATATTAAGCCTCTTAGGAGTACTAATTTTTCTTTAACTTTATCAAAAATAAAAAAAAACTAGAAAATACAAAACCCAAAAAATCGAAAATCCAAAAAATTTTCTAAAATCTATTTGAAAATCAAAATCAAAAATTATTTTCTATCTTTATTTTTTTATGTTTCTTCTAGTGGTGTGTATGCCCCTGCGGTTCTTTAGTTCTAAGTAGAATTTCTTTGAATCGGTTTTCTAAATCTATTATTTTAACATAGCTTAGTTTTACTATTTTCTAGTTCTTAAATATAGGCATCTGTTTTTTTTACGTTGTAAGTTAGCAAATTGTAGTTTTTCCTCTTATTCGGTTTAATTGCGTATGAACGGTTGGTAGATAACGTTATCACTTTTTTATTTTGGGGTAATTCTTTCTTGGTGTCTAGAACTGTCTCTAGCGACTCTTGAAACATTTGCACCATTTTTCACGAACTTTAGAAATGATTTAGGCCACCCTTTATCCCGTTTGAGCCTTTTTGCCCACCCGAATATTTCACCTTTGCTAAAGCAACTATGGGCCTTTTTCCATTTTTCTTTGTTTAGCTCCACCTTTCAATTTTCACCAAAGCCAAAATGCCCTTCCTATTTCACACTAGACTTTGAGCTTTACTTAAATATTATTAATGTGATGGGTTATCATCTTTGAAAAATGAAAAGGAAATTATATGCTTACATTTGGATCTTTCCTATGAAAAGAGGAAAAATTATGATCCAAAATTGTGAAATAAAAAAAAGAAGTTTATTTTTGGCCAATTATGTGAAAAGAAAAAAAATTGCATGGCCTTGTGTTTTGTTAAGTTTGAATTGGAGAAAATGACATACTTGTTATTTCTCATTTTTGTGCTTTTATGTTTATTAAAAGCTCATCCTTGGTTTAGTGTGTTTTAACCGTCATTTTTATCCTTGGTTTTTTATTCCTAAACATTTACCTAAGCCCAGTCTTTACGCCTATAAAAGTCCTTTTGATCTTTAGAACGTGACACAAACCTGCGTAGTGGAGAGAGTGTGAACGGACAGGCCTACGACCACCATCATTGATGGATTTCTTTGGAGATAATCTTGAGGTGATTTGGTGGTAATTGTTATTCTACCAACCTAGTAGTTCGTTCAATGCGCCGTTTATTTAGAATCTCTACTTTTGTCTTTCTTATTCTCCTAAAATTTTGGATGCCTTGTTTTAGGAATTTAGAAATGTGTAATGCTTCCTTATGTTCCAATGATATTTTTAGGTCTCCATTTTTCAAGTATTCTATTGTGGACTTCTCACCCCACTAGTTGTTAACATAAAAATCAGGATAGTTTAATTTTTCATATTTTGGTGTTCTTAACTATGAAACTTAAAATTGATTTCTTTATTTTTATTCATGTTCCCTAGTTTTTAATTCCATTTGCTTGAGGGCAAGCAAATACTTAACCATGGGAGAATTTGATGAGTAGTTTTAGTCATCATTTTTTGGGTTAATTTAGCACGAAAACTTCCTAGGTTTAATTATTTTTTTATGTATTTTATGTTTGTTACATTTTAATATCTTATTTTTGATGATTATGTTTTAATATGTTATAAAACATAACTAATGTTGTGTTTTTTTTGTAGGTTCGAGCCTCCTTGGTGTTGTCCAAACCCGTGAGCCATGCATCCCTCTCATTCGGCCAGCTCAAGATCCAATCCAGCCCAAGCACATGATGGAGTCGGCCCTCCTTCAAAACCAGCCCGAGCACATGATGCAGCCAGCCCTCCTTCAAGTCCAACCTGAGCCCACATGGTGCAACTGACCCCTTTATCTCAAGTCCAACCCGAGCCCACTTCACTCATTAAAGCCACCTGCCACATTTGTATGGCTCTCCACTTAATGCATGGGCCGGACTTCTCTCTCTCTCTCCCCCCTTTCTTTTTACATTTTCTCCCCTCTTTTATTACTCATTCATCCCCCTTCTTCTATTCCTATTTTCCTAATTTCTATTTTTATTTCTTTAAATAACATGCCTTGAACCTTGTTCTCTCACTCCTCTTCACTCTCCCCCTCATTAATTTCATTCATGCACTTCTCCACCCATGCATGGCCGCCCCCCTTGTGCCCCTTCATCTCCACCTCCCTCTAGAACCTTCCCCCTCATCTATATAAGGAGCACTTGCCTCATGCTTTTGGAGGTTGGAATTTGGAGAGCAAGTGAGAGTGATAGTTCAAGAGAGAGTTCTTTTCTTTTCTTGTTGTTAAGTTTTTTTATTAGTGTAAACATTTTCTTGGTAGTATAATATTGTCTCTTCTATTATTATTGTGTACTCTTTTCTTTTATCAATCAATGAAAATGAAATTTCTCTATCTTATTGTGGTTTCCTTCTTGAATATGCATAGCTAATCTTCTTTAGCATTCGATCATGAGGATCCATGAATTGAGATGAGATTTTTCTTTGCTTCTTTGTTTTATTTTTGCTAAATTTTTTCTCGATCCTTCTTTGATTTATCTCGTGTCAACTCCGTATTTCCAGTATACGGTAGTAGGCAATTTGATCTCATTTCATAGTAGTCGAGAGACTCGTTGACTTGAAAGATCACTCAAAGAAGGAAGGAATTGCACGCAATCCTAGAGATAGGACGACATAAATCCTCTGGATTGGTGTCAAATCCAATAGTGCGGTTCACTTCGATAATACAACTTTAGGAATTTTGATTTGCAAAGAGATTTCGGTCAAAACGTCTAGAAGTTAGGAGATTTAATGCACTAGCGAGATTATTTCTTATTTTCGGATCCGCCACGGTCAAGAACGATTTGTAATTATAAAACTTTATTTTTTTTCCTTCTTATCTATTTTCATGGTGAATCATTGATCGAATGCTATCTTTTGAATCTGAAGTTTTCGTTTTAATATTATTTTCAGTTTATTTTAAAATTCTCAAAACACCCAGCAATCATACGGTAGGATAATAGTAGGAGCATGAGTAATAGTAATTGACAGCCCCAAGTTTTTAATACGACCTTGGTACTGCAATTCGATAGGTATACATGCCTGTTCGGGTTGATAGTCATTCAAGTCACCAACCAGCAAAGAATTCATCAGCTTCTACGCTTGGCTGGGGATAGATCTTAGATTTGCTTCCGTACATCACCCCAGGAGCAACGGTCAGGTGGAGGCGGCCAACAAGATCATCGTAAGCCTACTCAAGAAGATGGTGGAGAACTTGAGGGGAAGTTGGGTGGAATAGCTCCCCTCAGTATTGTGGGCCTTGCGGACAACCCCGAACACGGCCACCAGCGAGACCCCATTCAAACTTTGCCATGGGTGTAAGGCAGTCCTGCCCGTGGAGTTCGAGGTTCGATCCACACAAGTCGCGGCCGCGAGTGATGGGGATGAGGCTTGGAGGTTGGAAAATGAAGGGGGGTTATGCCTCTCATTGGATATGGTGGAAGAGCTACGTGATGTCGTAGCTATCACGCAGGAAGAGATCTAACGGTGGATGGCGAAATAATTTGAAAAACATATCAGGATCAAGCAGTTCAGAAAGGGAGATCTGGTACTGAAAAAATATGATGTTGCGGCGAGATCTGCCCTCGTGGGTAAGCTCAACTCAAATTGGGAAGGACCTTATATTGTCGAGAGAGTCCTGAGAACGGGAGGTTAGCACCTCCAAGACGTGGAGGGTAGGTCCATGAGCCACACTTGGAGCGGCGACGACATGAAGCGCTTCTAGCCATGAGAAGGGAGAGTAAAAATTGTATACTCAAAGTCGAGTTTATTGTAATATATTCGTCAAATTACTTTTGCTTTTACCTATTGTGAAATTCTAATGGCAGGAAGATGAGACTTTTGCACTACCCCGAGTCTGACTTAGCCCCAGGTAGACCTGCTGCGCAGGCTCTCATTAGCTGGCAAGTCCTAAGGCTCACCTATGGGGGTAAGGTACCGCGAGCACGGCTCGGCCCCAGGTAGACTCGCTGTGCAGGTTCTCATTAGCTGGCAGGTCCGAAGGCTCTTCTGTGGGGGAGAGGATTGGTTCTTGGTTCTTGGAGTCTTTTGCACTACCCCAAGCCTGGCTCGGCCCCATGTAGATCCACTGCGCAGGCTTTCATTAGCTGGCAGGTCTGAAGGCTCACCTGTGGAGGTAAGGGACCCCGAGGGCAGCTCGGCCCCAAGTAGACCCGCTGCGCAGGTTCTCATTAGCTGGCAGGTCCGAAGGATTGCCTGTAGGAGAGAGGATTGGTTCTTAGTTCTTGGAGACTTTTGCACTACCCCGAGCCTAGCTTGGCCCCAAGTAGACCTGCTGAGCAGGCTCTCATTAGTTGGCAGGTCTGAAGGCTCACCTGTGGGAGTAAGGGACCCTGAGCACGGCTCAGACCCACATAGACCCACTGTGCAGTCTCTCATTAGCTGGCAGGTCCGAAGGCTCTCCTGTGGGGGAGAGGATTGGTTCTTTGTTCTTGGAGACTTTTGCACTACCACGAGCCTGGCTCAGTACCAGGTAGAACCGCTGCGCAGGTTCTCATTAGCTGGCAGGTCCGAAGGCTCGCCTGTGGGGTTAATGGACCCCGAGCGCGGCTCGGCCCCAGGTAGACCCGCTGCGCATGCTCTCATTAGCTAGCAAGTTCGAAGGCTCACCTATGGGGGAGAGGATTGGCTTTTGGTTCTTGGAGACTTTTGCACTATCCCGAGCTGGCTCGGCCCCTAGTAGACTCGTTGTGCAGGCTCTCATTAGCTGGCAAGTCTGAAGGCTAGCCTGTGGGGGTAAGGGACCCCGAGCGCGGCTTGGGCCCAAGTAGACCCGCTGCGTAGGCTCTCATTAGTTGGCAGGTCCGAAGGCTCGTCTGTGGGGGGGAGAGGATTGGTTCTTGGTTCTTGGAGACTTTTGCACTACCCCGAGCCTGGCTCAGCCCCAGGTAGACCCGCTACGCAGGCTCTCATTAGCTGACAAGTCTGTAGGCTCGCCTGTGAGGGTAAGGGACCCCGAGCACTGCTCGACCCCAGGTAGACCCGCTTAGCAGGCTCTCATTAGCTGGCAGGTCCGAAGGCTTGCCTGTGGGGGAGAGGATTGGTTCTTGGTTCTTGGAGACTTTTGCACTACCCCGAGCCTGGCTCGGCCCCAGGTAGACCCGCTGCGCATGATCTCATTAGCTGGCAGGACTGAATGCTCTCCTATGTAGGTAAGGGACCCCGAGCACGGCTCGGGCCCAGCTAGACCCGTTGCACAGGCTCTCATTAGCTGGCAGGTCCGAGGGCTCGCCTGTGGGGGAGAGGATTGGTTCTGGGTTCTTGGAGACTTTTGCACTACCCCGAGCATGGCTCGGCCCCAGGTTGACCCGCTGCGCATGCTCTCATTAGCTAGCAGGTCCGACGGCTCGCCTGTAGGGGTAAGGGACCCAAGTACAGATCAGCCCCAGGTAGACCCGCTGCGCAGGCTCTCATTAGCTGGCAGGTCCGAAGGCTCGCCTGTGGGGGAGAGGATTGGTTCTTGGTTCTTGGAGACTTTTGCACTACCCCGAGCCTGTCTCGGCCCCAGGTAGACCCGCTATGCAAGCTCTCATTAGCTGGCAGGTCCGAAGGCTCGCCTGTGGTGGTAAGGGACCCCGAGCGCGGATCGGCCCCAGGTAGACCCGCTACCCAGGCTCTTATTAGCTGGTAGGTTCGAAGGCTCACTTGTGGGGGAGAGGATTCGTTCTTGGTTTTGGAGACTTTTGCACTACCCCGAGCCTGGATCTGCCCCAGGTAGACCCGCTACGCAGGATCTCATTAGCTGGCAGGTCCAAAGGCTCTCCTGTGGGGGGTGAGGGACCCTGAGCGCGGCTCGGCCCCAGGTAGACCCGTTGTGCAGGCTCTCATTAGCTGGCAGGTCCGAAAGCTATCCTGTGGGGGAGAGGATTGGTTCTTGGTTCTTGGAGACTTTTGTACTACCCCGAGCGCGGCTCGGCCCCAGGTAGACCCGCTGCACAGGCTCTCATTAGCTGGCAGGTCCGAAGTCTCGCCTGTGGGGGGGGAGGGGGGAGGATTGGTTCTTGGTTCTTGGAGACGTTTGCACTACCCCGAGCCAGGCTCGGACCCAGGTATACCTGCTACGCAGGCTCTCATTAGTTGGCAGGTCCGAAGGCTCGCCTGTGGGGTTAAGGGACCCCGAGCGCGGCTCGGCCCCAGGTAGACCCGCAGCGCAGGATCTCAATAGCTGGAAGGTCTGAAGGCTCACCTGAAGGGGAGAGGATTGGTTCTTGGTTCTTGGAGACTTTTGTACTACCTCGAGCCTGACTCAGCCCCAGGTAGACCCACTGCCCAGGCTCTCATCAAGTTGGCAGTGCTGTAAGCTCACTCGATGGTAGAGTAGTG
Source organism: Platanthera guangdongensis (assembly GCA_039583875.1). Classification (NCBI taxonomy): domain Eukaryota; kingdom Viridiplantae; phylum Streptophyta; class Magnoliopsida; order Asparagales; family Orchidaceae; genus Platanthera; species Platanthera guangdongensis. Next base: position 117,111,117 of record CM077153.1, on the reverse strand, counting down.
GGTGAGACCTCCTTAAGGAGCATCCCTACTTAATATCACAAAAAGTAAATTATGGCAGGCGAAGGCTGGAGCAGTGCTAGTGGAGGAACTCCCAGTTGGTGGCCTCAGGGATGGTCTCGCCAACAGCGAGTGGGCACTCGCACGGGATAGGGCTTAGCCTAATAATAAGGGAGCAAGTTAAGTCACTAAAAGCCACTCACGCCCGGAGTAACCTGAGGTGAGGCGAGAGGGTTATATCAATTAGGTCTCACACACAAATAAGATGAGGGAAGTGACGACTCGTGCTCTGAAAAAAGTCAACTCTCCAACAAAGTGGCGAGACAAGATGTAGCACCATCTCACGGGCATGAGCGCATCAAAGGGATGTCTCGCAGTAAACGAAATAAAACAAAGTGAAGAGTAAAAGCGAGGCGGCAAGACGGGTGGGTAGCTTCGTCTTGCAAACAAAAGCAAGCCAATCAATCGTTTCGAAAGTGTAAAATAAAGTAACAAGACAAGAGTATGTGCATTTGATCAATATCTGTTCATCACAGTGTCATCAATACATTTTCAAAATGATCACAAAAAGAAACTCAAAAGGAAGTTTAAGCGATACAGCAGCAAAAAAGAAAAGAGGGAGAGGGGTCCTGGATCTCGCAGGCAACATGTCATTCATCCTCGCCGGAAAAAGAGTCTTCACTCTCCACGCCATAGAGCTGGGGGACCAGATCGCGACCGGTCACCATTTCGGAGTCTTCCTTCACGACCCCCATCTCCTTCATCATCTTTAGGACCAGCTCCGACGTCATGATTCTGGCATCTCGGCACTGCTCCTCAACTTCATCCATAGAATATTGAGGCGGAGGGGCCTGGAGGGGTTCGGGGCGAGACGACGACGGGGTGTTGTACTGAAGGTGAGTGATCTGAGCTTTCAAATCCCTATTCTCCTCCTCCAGGGCCGCCATGCGCGAGTGCATCCGCTCCGCTGTCTCAACATCCTGCGAGACGCCTAGTCATTAACAAAGAGTATTTTAAAAGAATAGTCCAAGTATAAGTTTAAGGCTTACCATGCCGCCCTGAGCTTTTGCGAGAAGGGTCATGGCGACAGATTGCCTTTTTGTGAGGTCGTCGGATTTCGCTCACTCTGCCGCCAGACCCGCCTCGGTGTATTTCCATTTCTTTTCAGTGTAAATCAAGCGGCATGAGATTCGATGCGAGATCTCCAAGGCACGTAGTTGGGTGTGGGAGGACTTTAGGACGAGGTCTCGCGAGGACTCGTTCTCGGGGGAGACAGCCTCGGGAGCACCATAAAGGCCATAGCCCATAGAGAAGGCATGGCTGGTGGGAACCTCCTGCTCTATCCAAGATGGAAGGAGGTTGGAGATGGACATGTGGTTGACATTCTTATCCCACACTAGAATGGTGGCGCCGACAGCATCTTGGATCGTGGGGCCCAGGATGAAGTTTGGATGAGAAGAGGGGGCTGGGAGACTGGGAGAAGCAGGTTCGTAAGATGTATCGATGGCAGGCTAATTGGAAGTGGCGGCAGGCCGGTCGGGTAGAACTGTCTTGCGGGAGGGCGAGACGGCATGAGAGGGAGGCGAGCGGGGCGACTGAGAGTCCCCTATAGAGATGGGGCTCAAGGACCCCGACATTTCCTTCTCCTTCGGGCCCTTCTTTTTCCCCTTGGAGATGACCACAACTTGCTTCATCGTTTTCTTGGGAGGGCTGGAGCGAGAGGGGGCCGTATCGCCTGCAGGCTCTTCGGAGGGGCAGGAGGCAAGGACCCACTTGCCGCCTCAACTGCCGCGCTTGCAAGACTGAGGCCTTTCGTTGGTTGGATGTTGCTCTTGTAGGGGCATGGACTGGTAGGATCCGCTCTCCTGAAACAAGCAAGAAGGTGATGAGATGGCGAGACGAAAAATAATAAAATGCGAGACAAGAGAGCGAGAGTACCTTCATCGGGGAGCACGGGAGGTAGCGAGTCGAGGCCTCGCCGCAAGAAGTTGACCTTGATTTTTTTGCCGACGAAGAAGTCGTGCAGCAGCTTGTCCATGCCGTCAACCTGCGAGGACACATAAAAGATCTCGGTGGGCGACACAGGAGCGAGCGGGACACCCCCGAAGTTGCCACGGATGAACACAAATCTGGTGAGCAAATGATGATTTTTATTGGGCGTCTTGCACACCTTGAGCCCTTTCCCAGTAAAATAGGAGACGTCGTCGGCGTTGGCGTGGTAGATGAAGAGCTTGCGAAAAACAATCAAGCTAAACTTGATGCGGTCCCGGCGCATGTAGCAGGCGAAAGCGATTAACACTGAAATAGCATTCGGGCTAAGCTACACCGGGACGACGCCGAAGTACTTTAAGACCTGTTTTACCTTCGGCCAGAGGGGCAATCTCAACACCGCCTCGAAGTGAGAGATGGGGAAGGCGAACTCTCCCGGGTAGTAGGTGTTGATCGCCTCACCAACCTTGGGGGGCCGCGATTCAAGCCCCTCCTTCATGTACTCCCGGACGAAGTTGCGGTAGTCTTCGTCAGGAAGCCTGCCGGGAGGGAAGTCATGATCGTTAAAATGCTTCCAGCAGTGACTACGCCCCTCGCCTTCCTCGTCTTTCTTCTTCCCCATTTTAGGCGAGACGGATTAAGGCGAGAAGGTTGAGAGAAAAGAAGTAGCGAGAAAGAGAATCGGCTAAGGAAGGAAGAAGAGAGAGAGGAATAAAGAGCGAGAGGGAGAGGCGAGACGGAAGAAGCAAGGGGGCAAAGGCTTGGACGCAGCAGGGGTGAAGGCGCAGATATCCTTCTGCTCCAGGGGGCAGGAGTATTTATAACGGATAAGGTCAAATAGATAAATGGGCGGGAAAAATGTATATGGGAAGGGGAAGAGTCGGCCGACGGTTCACTCTCACTCTCCTAAACATCGATTTGTGTGGCCCATCACAATCACAGGACAGAATAATTAAATTAAAAGAAATTAAATGAAAATTAAGAAATTAAACTAGCAACAATAAATATTTAAACATACCCTCCCACATAAGGAGAGCACCATGTTCTCAGAAGTTGCCGACAAGACGGTAGCATAACAAGTTATACAATTATTAATTACAGCATTAAAATACAAAAACAAAGAAGAAGAAAAGAGCGAGACGGATGAATAAAGCGGGTCGAGCAGGGAAGTCTCTAATACGAAAATCATTTCCAGCGGCCACCGCGAGCCCCCGCGCAGGGGGGCCTACTATGCGAGTGGAAGGCACAAATGGCGCCAAGCCCACTGTGCGTGAGATGGAGCTGCACGTAGACCTCGCTGATAATGGCTTGAGGGTTGGTTCCCTCAACCTTTATCCCAGTGTCAACCTCGGAAGACAGGCGAGCGCATTCAGTCTCCAGCCATTCGATTCGCCTATCGGCCGCATGCCTGTCCTTCTCTAGCTTGCTGATGATGTGGGCGTGCTTTCAGAACATCTCAGCTATCTTTCGCTTCATCTCCAGCGGGTCCGCGAGGTCGCCCAGGTAGTCTTCAATCTCATCTATAGGAGGAGGGGGCGAGACGGCGTGTCTCCTAAAGAGCTCCTCAGCGGCGAGTCGGCCTGGGAGCCTACGCAAGGAGTCGAGGGGCAGAGTGAGGGAGGCTCTCGTAGGATGGTGTGAGAATAGCGAGTGGGACCGAGAACCGAAAGGGAAGGTTTTTTTACCAAGATGACGGGAGGTCTCGGCAGCCTGAGAGGGGTCGTCTCTCCTCTCGTTAGGAGGAGTAGATGGAGGAGTGGAAGGCTGCGGTGAGTGAGATTCTTCGTAATGGGCTACGGTGTCATCCCACGGATTTTCTTGTCGGCGTAGAGGTGAGGGGGCTCCCTGAAGAAGCAATTGGTAAGTCAACAGTTCTGGATGAAGTAGTAATAGGAGCAAAATCGAGAACTCACCTCCTTATCTCTAGGAGATGCGGGAGTAGGAGAGGGGCGGGATTCCAGGACAACGCGAGATGGTCCCTCGGCCGAGGAGGAACGGTCTCCTGTCTTTACCTTCTTTTGGCGAGGCGAAGAGGATGGTAAGGAGGGAGGGGTGCGAACCAGAGCCTTGGTCAGAGCGGCCACATTGGCCTTATTCTACATACGCACCATCGCAAGGCGCTTGCAAAAACTCTGATTGTGAGACATTATTGCAGTAGGGCCAAGGAAGGAAGAAGTGTGAAAGGGGGGATTTTCCATATGGAGTAGGAATCCTATATTTATAGGCTCCGATATGGGGCCAACACAAAGATTCTCTCATAAATACACCCATAAATACGCTTTAATGACACGAGCCTCGATTGGACTTTCTTTCCGAGCTTAAAATAACCTTGAAAAGAGCGGGGATTATGTACAACCTCGGGCTCGAAGGAACAGTTCAGGCTCGAAGAGAGGGGAAGATAAGGCAAGATGGATTCTTTGGCAGAATCCCACTCACTAGCGAGTGGGTCCCAGGAAGAGGGTTACTCGACGGGTTAAGGCTGGCTCGCTAGGCGAGAAGGCCCCAGCGGCTCGCTAGGCGAGAGGGCCCCAGCAGACCAGGCGAGAGGGCCTAGTGGCGCAGGCGAGAGCCTTTTTATGGAAGACGGACCCAGAGAGAGGGTCCAGCGGCTCAGGCGAGAGCCTCGCTAGGAGAGACGAGCCCCATAGGTAGGAGCTCGCGCCCGCGATACGGTGCTCTTACCGAGCGCCAGTTCAATTGGAAGGCGGTTCACCTTTTTAGCCCCAGGTGATTTTATGCTTTTGCCCTCGGTGGTCTGCATATAACCCTTCAGAACAACGGATTTTGGCTGTTGGCAGACCCAACTAAGGGTATTTTGGTAATTTCTGGTCGGTTTGGTTATTGGCAGTTCAAACTCAGGGTTCTCTAAATAGACCCATAGGGGTTCTTCAGAAGCACTTTTTCTCGGGATTTTAAAATAGTTTTCATGTGCTTTCTGAGGAGCTCCAAGCCCAGCTTTTGGCTTTGCAGGGGAAGCTCTCAGAGATCTTCTGGGTAAGCGGTGGGACCTCACTACTGAGGCTTTGGGTCGGTTTCTGGTCCTTCACAACCAGTCGGAGGTCAGAGCTTGGGACAAATAGGTGTTGGCTACACCCCTAATTTCGAACTTTCGTTGAAGTCAAATTTTGGCTTCAACAATCTATATACTCGATTCCCAAAATCTTCGGGTCTTCATCTTGCACCCATGATAAAGGTGTTTTACAGCTCCTTCCATAAAGCGCTTCGTGGGGTGCCATCCAGATGCTAGCTTGAAGACTGTTGTTGTATGAAAATTCCACCAGTGGTAAGATCCTTTCCCATGGCTACCCTCTATCCAAAACACACAACCTCAATAGATCTTCCACAGTTCCACAGGTTGTGCGGAATGTAAGGCAAGAACCCAAATACGCTTGAACCGTCGTCCATTCCTTGGATTTAAAGCAACCATTATGGTTGGATACAATCGTCTTAGGCACTACATGGTACCATACAAACTATTTTATGAAGAGGGGTACCAATACATCCACATGCGTCTCCTTCCTCATTGGGATAAACCTGGCGACCTTGGTCAACCGATCCCCAATCACCAAAACCGAGTCATGCCTTGATCGTGATTGGGGAAGGCCATGTACGAAATACATTGTAATATCTTCAAATTCCCCCTCCGGAATGGACAATGATTGTAACAATCCTCCAGGGCACTTGCACTCCACCTTCACCTTCTAACAAGCCTCACAGTATGTAATATAGTATGTGACATCCATCTTCATCCCTGGCCAAAACATGGTCTTTCTCAAGTCACTATACATCTTGGAAATCCCAAGTTGCACCAAATACTTGGAGAAATGTGTCTCTCTCAAGATATCTTCCCGGATTTCAGCACCCTTGTGAATGTAGAGCCTGCCTCGGAAATGAACAAGGTCGTCCTTCTGAGTATACTCTTCAGTATATCCATCCTCAATTGTCTTAATCACGAGGTCCAGGGCAGCATAGTTCCCTTGCTCTACCCGAATTCGATCTCGAATATCACAATCTATACTCATAGCAGTTAAGTACTCAGTATACTTATCAGAATGATCCATGCACACCAACGTGATCTCCATCTCCTCGAGCACTTGAGTCAATTCAATACTCATCATTCGAGACTCAGAGCTAGACTCTGGTACTTTCTTGCTCAATACATCAGCTATAGAAAACTCGTAATCACACAAAAATTCTAACCACCTCCGCTGACTCAAATTCAACTCCTTCTGAGTAGGAATATACTTCAAATTCCTATGGTCAGAAAAGATCTCGTAGTGGATTCCATACAAATAATGTCTCTAAACCTTTAATGCGGACACCACTGCCACTAATTCCAAATCATGTACTGGGTAATTTATCTCACGCTTATTCCTCTGCCTCTAAGCCAAAGCAATCACATGCCAATGCTTCATCAAGACTGCTCCAATCCCTAGATATGAGGCATTAGTGTAAACTTGAAATCCTTCTTTCCCCAATGGAAGATCTAGGATCGGAGGGAGGTAAGTCAATCCTTTAGTTCTTGAAATGCAGCATTGCACTGGGGTGTTCACTCATACATTACACCTTTCTTTGTCAAAGCGGTGGGAGGAAGGTCTATCTTTGAAAATCCATTCACAAACTTGTGATACTATCCGGCAAGTCCAAGAAAGCTTCGTATATCGGTCGCTGACTTCAAAGCCTACCATTACTTCATGGCACGTACCTTGGTTGGTTCTACCGCTAATCCATCACCACTAATCACATGGCCCAAGAAGGCAACTTCTCAGAGCCAAAACTCGCACCTTCTGAACTTTGCAAACAAGGAATGCTCTTTTTGTTTTTTCAAAACTAAAGCTAAGTGTTAAACATGCTCCTCATCCGGCTTCGCGTAGACCAAAATGTCATCGATGAAGATGATGACAAAAATGTCCAAATATGGTTCAAACACCCTGTTCATCAAACCCAAGAACGTGAAAGGGGCATTTGTGAGCCCAAACGGCATCACTGTGAACTCATACAAACCATATCTCGAGCTAAATGCTATCTTCGGGAAATCTTTCTCTTGTATTCTTAAATGATAATACCCGAGCACAGATCCAATTTGGAAAACCAATGCGCTCCCACTAACTAATTGAATAACTCGTCGATTCGAGGAAGAGGATAGGTGTTCTGCACCGTTAGTCGGTTGAGTTCTCGATAGTCTATGCATAATCGAAGTGATCTGTCCTTCTTCTTAACAAACAAAACAGGGGCCCCCTAGGTTGATGAACTAGGGTGAACAAACCCTGAATCTACTAACTTATGTAACAGAACTTTAAACTCAGTGAGTTCCTTTGGATCCATTCGGTAAGGAGTCTAAGAGATAGTCTTGGCACCCGGTACTAGTTTAATTTGAAAGTCCACTTCTCTATATGGGTGTAGGCCTAGCAGCTTCTCGGGAAACACCTCAAGGATATTCCACACTACCCGCACATCTTTCATACTTACAGTCATCTCTTTTAATTTAAAACATATCATATATACTTTTTCCCCTTTCATATGGGCCTTAAGGGCCTGGATTGAAGATAACAACATTCGAGGCGTGAACTTAATAGCTTGTAAGATGACTTCAGAGTCTCCATACCTCAAAGTGATTTGCTTTGCCACACAATCAATTCTGGTGTGCTGCCAGTCCAACCATGTCATGCCCAAAATAAGATCGAATTCTGGCATTCTCAACACCGTTGCATGGGTTTCAAAAATCTTTCCTCCAATGCATACTTCCAAGTCGCACTTGGCAGACGACGTCACCTCGGCACCGTTTGGGAGGCGTACTCTTCGTATAATACCAGTGAAGTATTGCATGTCATCTAAATCTTTTACAAAATCCGTCGAGACAAATGAATGTGCGCCACTAGAATCAAATAAGGTTTGAGCTTGTTTCCCACTTACAGTCATGGTGCCTAAGTACCAAATTATAACAACTTAATGCTAAGTTCCTAGCGCATCTTAGGAAACTTAAGGACGAATGATTATATTGTATTAATTAAATCTCGACATACCTGCAATCACATCTTGAGGATTCCGCTCCCGAGTCATGTCCAGAGCAAACACTTGCTCTCTAACTGGTTCAAGATTCCTTCCTCGTGGTCCTCGTCCTCGACAACGAACTTGTCCTCATCCTCGCGGGGCTGTTGGAGGAAAAATAGGGGAAGCATCTCCTCCAAACTGCGAGCAATAATGCCGTATGTGGCCCGACTAGATACACTGGAAGCAAACTCGCTCGCACTGATGTCTAGGTCGATGCTTTATCTACGGGGTTTCCTCGTAAAATAGAAGTCGTAGCAACCATTAGTTATAAAGACTAAGTGGCTATTACATTCACTCCCCCGACGACTCTTAGGCACCGGGTGGAGAAAAGAAGATGTTACAATGTATATAAGCAGTAATAACAAGCATGTGGAGAATCTACATATCATGAGTAGTAATAGCAGCAATGTATAGCATTATTATCATCATTCTACTCTAGCAGTTCTACACAAGCCATATCCATCCATCAAATATATATAGAGGTACAACAGGAAAGTAACTTAACTTATAAAAATGCCCAAACAAATTTATAAGTTAAGGATCGGCTTAATAGTAAAGTAACTCATAATATAAGAGTGCACATACAAACTTATATGATAAGGGTCTTATGCAGTGCAATGTAATGTTATGAATGCAATATAATGACTCACCCATGCTTAAACACACGCACACTACCATGTTGACACAGACTTATAGTTCCCACATTTCGAGCAGGTAGCTAACCTCTCAGGCGCCATCCATCATGGCCAGACGGTGATAGTGAAACGGGCTTTCCCCTACAAGGCTTGTCTCTACACTACCTGGCCTATGCCTCCGTACGCCTCAATGCTAAGAACCCGACAACGGAGCTCCATGCGTACTACGACTCAAAGGGGTCTTGGGTAGATTTCCACCAAGAACACAACCCAAACTGGCCTATCGGGTGGCATAGAATGATCTTATGGGAGTCTATCACCACAAGACCAAGCCCAACTGTCCACTTGGCATGGAAGGAGCCCCGGGAATGAGCACCATGGCCCAAGCCCAACCGTCCAAATTCTATCTATCAACTCCCGTCAGTGTGACGACTGGCGAGCCCGTAGACTTGCAACACTATCCTTAATTCAGGATTATTACACCGTGTCAACTCACACCACATGCAAATTCACATGGCCTTTCCATCAACCATCCAAGGGCTCCAACCGAGTCCTTTTTCATCATTACCAATCTTGTGCGGTCAAATACTCAAGCACTTACACCCTTTCACATTTTCGTGCTCCCAAGCACTTAAGGGTTCTTCATAAGCATAGGTGGCAAGCCACCTTATAGAACATACAATCCCACACTACTACTCGTACGAAGACACACTCTAAGCAGTGGAATATACAAGTTATCCCATCCAACATTTGAGATCACGATTCAACATATGCCTTGGCCATGAGATGTACATCATCTGATTCCTTCCTTATAATCAAGCATTCACAGCAATTATGCATTCATACATTTATCTCAACAATATATTAACTCTTTTCATATTCATCAAGCACGATAGCATAAGTATAGCTTACACATTCAATCATAGGGCTGTTGAAATTTTTGAAGTGAAAGTGGGTGATTTGAGCGGTCTGGGCGGTCTGTTCGCGCGACCCGTACAGACAGAGGGCGGTGACTTGCCAGGCCAGCTTATATGTAGTTGGCGGTCTGTTTCCTGTAGTAGTCGGGTCGATAGGATGTTTATCCACTGAGTTGCCAGGTTGGCCATTATTGCGGACTTGGTCTGGTTCTGCATCTTGTCAAGGTTAGCTGTCCGGGAAGTTGTGCGGTTTGCACAGACTAATGTCTATGTCCGTCGAGTTCGGTAGCTTTCTATCGTGTGCGCCTTGGTTGTGAGCTTGGAGTTTGTGGTCTGTGTTGTGCCCATAAGTGGGCGAACTGGACCGGTATTCGCAGAACCCTCCTGTTTTGTGATGAAGTTTGGTTGGGCTTTGGTGACTTGGCAGAGGCATGGTATCCTGAAAAATAGGGTTAGACCTGATATACTCTTGAGGGGGGATGAATAGAGTATCATTTAAATCTTTAAAAATTTTTGCTGTTAATAAAATCTATAGAGTAGGGCAGCTATTTGATACCAAAATTTGTTGTAAGTAAAAGAGTAACCTAAGATTAACTAATCTAGCACAGACACAACAAAATTAAACTGAATTACACATGCACAGCAAAGCTAACTAGCACTGGCACAGCAAGAACAACAATGAAAGAGGGCAACCAGACAACACAAGAATTTTTATTGTGGTTCCCCAACCTGGGTACATCCACTCTTCTACCACCCTAGTAGGAATCCACTAACAGGTTTTTATAAGGTGACTGCCACCAATGCGCTTTTGATCAGGTGCTCAAAAACCAACCCAAGACTTTTGATCAGGTGACTTGCAACCAAGGAATAACTTTTGAAGGGAGTTAAAGAACCCTTTGTACAGTAAGGGGGTGAGAGAGTTATAGTGTCTTCTCTTTCTCAAATACAACTGAGAAGACTAGTGGATCTTTGATGTTATCAAAGCTCCCCCTGAGTTATTGAGTTGTTCAAGTAGATTGGAGCTTTGCTTTAGGGTGAGTAGGTCTTCTATCTTTAGCCTTGACCAGAAGAGATCCAAGAACTTCTTGAGTGATGAATATTTGTTGTCCTTGAAGAATCCTTGAGTGAAGAATGAAGAAGACTCTTGATTTGGGATGAATGTTCTTCTTCTTCTTCTTCAGCAATGTCAAGGTGAAGACCAGATTATTTTTCTGCACAGAGAAGAGTTTGAATGTTGTTGATGTGTGTCTTCTCTATAGCCTTGTATTATTTCTCTGGTATTGGCTATTTTGTTGCTTGCAGTGCTCTTGCTATCTTTCTAGTTCTCTATCACTATGTGATATGTCTTGCTCTTGTGTATTTTTCGAGAAGAAGGAAGAAAATCACTTTTATATTCCCAATGGAATTTCTCCTTTGAATTTTTGAATTCCTTCCAACATTGATTGATGTCGGCCTGGAGTATGTAATACGATTGGAGAGAATATCTACATTAATTGATTTCCCCAACTGTCCTATTAAAAATTGGGAAATAATCCTGATGAATGTCATAATCAATGCTGCTTTTAACGGTAATATCCAGAGAATATTAAGCATTGATTACTCAGGAATTACTGCAGTAAAATAAGGACAGAAGGAAAAATCCAAGTCTGGATCTGCACAGAAATCATCGAGCAAAGAACATATTTCGTCGACCTGAGTCAAGAGTTCGTCGAGCTGAAAAATCGTGTTTGTGGACCAGATAATTGTTGTTCGTCGACCTGAGATCCAAGATCGTCGACCTAAGAACAGCTAACTGCTTTCTGATAAACACTTGCCAATTTTGTGCACTAAGATCGTCGAGCTGATAATCTAACTTTGTCGACTGGAGTTCAAAGATATGTTTTTGGACTTAGAATGTTGAAGTAGAACATCCAGAAATCGTCAAGCTGAGAACCAAGTTCATCGAGCTCAACTCAGAGAATTTTCTCTAAGTTCATCGAGTTGAGCACGACTTTTGTCGAGCTGAGTTCGACGAACATCGAACTCACATTTCCGAACCTTAGAAATTTCTCTAAGTCTGGAGTCTTCTACAGTCTGTTATTGGTTGATCCATGCAATGTTGACTCTAAGGACATGGCCAATACTCTAGGACACAATCATGACCCTGGCTATACATGTTGGGTCAATTATCCTATTTTAGTGAACCTAGCGCAAATCCAACTAGGAATCCAACAATCTTCCCCTATTTGGGTGAGGTCACTAATTAAAGACACAAAATATTTCCAAAGCAAGAAAAAATATATCTAGCAGGAAACTTTAAAATATGCAGCAGATATATATATATACAGTGAGCTTTCTATCAGTAAATAAATAAACAGTTTTAAGACAACAAAAAGACTAAATAGTTAAAATTCATTTCTTCTACTTTGGCTCCTTTTGCTTAACCTCTTTAGCTTTATCACCAGGCTGAGTAAACTTGATTTCCCTGTTTGGATTGGCTGCTGGAGTCTTTCTCATGGTCATATCAGCTGCTCCAATAATATTTAGGGAAGTAGTCCTTGGCACCACAGCTTCTGGATGTAATTTAATGTAATCATCTACATTAAAGAATTTGTTATCTTTTGCAAACCTGTTTAGTTCCTCCTTCCTGTATTTGGACATTGTTGAGTATTGAGAGGCATCCTTTCCTTCAGCTTTGGCTTTGTTGATCATAGATAGACCAACCAATTTTTGGAACGTGGCCATCCTTGCAGTAGTAGCTGTTTCTGGTTCCTCAAATGGAACAAGATGGGATGCGGGTCTCTTTGGACTTTTAGCCTTTTGATGTTCAGTAGTTTGTTGTAGATATTGTTGTTGATGTTGATGTTGTTGCCTGGCTGAAGAGTAGTACCTATGTTGGCTGCTTCCAGAAGAAGAAGATCTACCCTACTGTCTCTGATAGGTTTGATAATGGGTAGTCCTCTGAGATGAAGAGCCTGAAGCACCAGCAGTAGGTGGAGGAGGAGGAGGATTGTCTCTCATGTATCTCAGTGGAGGAGGAGATACTTCCTGCTTTTCTTCCTTTCTTTCTGTTGATTCTTGGACAGCCACATCCAAGCTGGCATGCCCTTGTAAGGAGTGATATTCTGAAGAATATAATAAGGAATATCATGTGTTGGGTTTGGTTTGGGAGCAGGAGCTGGAGGGGCTTTCCTTTTCTTAGTGACTTTCTTTTTCTTAGCAGAGGGACTGTCATCTGAATCTTCTTCATCATCATCATCATCTAAGTAGTCTTGTGGATTATCATATAAAGAATTAATTTCTTTCAAAGCCTCTGCAGATATCAACAGTTTTTCTGCCTGGGGAGGAGCTGGAGGAAGAACTGGAGCTGGAGCTGGAGAATTATACACATCAGTGCTTTCAGCAACTAATTTATTCTCTTCTTCAATATCAGCAAAAATCAACTCATCAAGATCAGGTATGGGGCTATCATCCATAAAGAATGTTGGAGCAGAAATGACTCTGGGACGGGATGAAACAAAGAAGGAATCAGCTCTGGGTGGAGATGGAATGACAGGAGTCTCTGTATTTGCAAAACTATCCTTAAGTTGCATGGCAACCTTGGGGCTTATTGGGAGGTATAGGGAACTATAGCCATGGATGGATTTATGTTGTATTTTGGAAGAGAGTTCAAATGAACTGTATCAAAAATATTCAACAAATTCAAAAGATCTACTGTGGGATTTATAATGTAATCACCAACAGTTTTTATTTCCTCTATGACTGTCTCATCCAAATCCATATTAGATTCAATAAAATTAATTAAATCAATCAAATCATCAGCTGCTTCTGCTTCTACTATAGCTGTTTCTTCTTATGCTGCTGCTTCTGCTGCTACTGCTACTTCTTCACAGAGTATCTCTCCCTGCCTGGTTTCAGTGGGTACTGGATCCAGGCCCCGGGCTGAAGAAGGAGGGATGGAGAGAGCAGAGATTTGAGCAGCAAGAGAAGAGATGGAGAAGCAAGAGGTGAAATAGCCTTTGCTATGAGTGTTTTACGGAGGGGAGTGAGAAGTGCTAGAAGAGATGGAATGATGGAGGGGTCCAGTTGTAGGAATGCATGAGGTGTGTCAGTGGAGATAGAAGTGTGAATGGAAGATGATGGTGGAGGAGGTTATGGTGAGTGACTGGGAATGTCATGGACTGGAGATGTATATGTGGATGATAAGGAGGTGAGCAGATTGAATGTAGGGTATGAGAAGAATGTTTCATTTGTGATGTCTAGAAGGTGGGATGGAAGCGGATATTGAGGAGGAGTTGGTGTACCATCTGGGGATTGAGTTGGTATATGAGAGTAAATATGAGTTTGTGAAGGGGATGTATGAGAGTGAATATAAGTTTGTGATGGCGGTACTGGAGATGATAGAGGTGGTGGAGTTGGTGTACCATCTGGTGTTGGAGTATGGACTGGGGTATGAACTAGTGAGGGGAGTTGGTGTACAATCTGGGGATGACTCTGGATGGCTGGAGGTGGTGGAAGAGAATATGGAGCATCTTTAGCAGGGTGGGGAGTGGCTAGAGAAGCCCTTGTACTCTCAGAAGGCCTGGAGGAAGAGGAAGAAGCCTTTGATGGTTTGGTGATTTTCCTCTCCCACCTTCCAAAGAGGGCACAAGTGAGCCTCTTGGAGGCATTAATGAATATGGTCGGTGTGACGAGGGATTCAGCAGCCTTTTCCTGAAGGAAGATTCCCAGAATCCTTCCAAAGCACACCTCCTTCTTGGTGTTCTTTTTCCTGATCATCTCAAACATAATCTTAGCCCAATTCACAGGCTTCTTATTCACCACAACACACATCACCAGGAATTGATGCCTAGTGATGTAGTCATGGGCTGTGTGCTTTCCCAGTAGTACTTTGCCCACAACATCTGATAGAAACTTGTATTCAGCAGATAAGTGTTTCTTTAGCGGTTTGTTGGGTGTTGCTCTAGAATAACCCATTTTATTTATCAGTTCATCAAATTCTTCCCTATCAATCTCCAGTTCTTTTGCACCATTAGCTAATCCAAAAATCTCGGTCAGGACGGCGGGGGTAAGAGAGACTTCATTACCTGATATGGTGTCAGTCATGGTGTTCTCATCTGGGGAGGAGGTAGTGCAAACCCATTCTCTGATCTCTACACCGGCTATCTCTATTCTGGTGGTCATCAAGTTCTTCAGCTGTTGATCTTCAAGCAGTTGCAGAATTTCCAGGAAGATAGGATCCGAGTGTAGAAACGACTCAAAATCTATATCAAATCTTGTATCAAACTTCATTGCTCCAAGACTGCCTGCTAGAATCACCATGAGTTCACCTGCAACAAACACAAAAGATATCAAGTGTAATGGAACTGAAAGCGCGGGACGGAGGTCGAAGAAAACTAGATATAAGGTTTTTAGAATATAAATCGACAAACTCCATTCCATGAATAATAAAAGGATCTTCGATCTAAGGTCGACGAATTATTTTATTAGAAAATGAGTTCGTCGATCTCAGTTTGAAGAAGACGAACAAATCGTCGATCTCCGTTCGACGAAACATTCACTAAAGCAGGGATCGTCGATCTCCGTTTGAGGAAAACTGTTTCACTAAGAAGTGATCATAGAACTCCGTTTGACGAACTCTTGACGATGGGTTCACAGATCGTTGATCTCCATTCGACGAACTGTCAACAAATCATCGACCATAGACAGAAATTAATTTAAAGCTTCTCCATTTATCATTCCAAGCTGGTTTATAAAGAACAAGTGATTTATTTCATCCAGGGGATTAGTGAAAATATCTGCTCTTTGTAAATCAGTGTAGATATAGACAAGTTTAATTTTATTTTTGTCTACACACTCTCTAATGAAGTGATGCCTAATGTCTATATGCTTAGTCCTACTGTGATGGACTGGATTTCATGTTATGGATATAGCACTTGTGTTATCACACAATAGAGTTGAATTATTTAAGCTGAACCCATAGTCCAGGAGTTGGTTTTGAATCCACAGCATCTGTGAACAGCAACTGTCAGCTGCAATATATTCTGCTTCAACAGTTGATTTAGACACATATGATTGTTTCTTGCAAAACCAAGACACTAATCTCATACCAAGGAACTGCCATGTTCCTGAGGTACTTTTTCTATCTACCCTGCATCCAGCAAAGTCAGCATCTGAGTATCCAGTCAACTCAAATTATGACTCAGTAGGATACCAGAGTCCTAGACTAGGATAACTCTTTATATATCTCAAAATTCTTTTTAGGTAAACTAGGTGAGATTCTTTAGGGTTCACTTGGAACCTAACACAAAGACATGTAGCAAAATTATGTCAGGTCTGCTGGCTGTAAGGTATAGTAGGGACCCAACAATGCCCCTATATAATTTCTGATTAACATGTTTCCCATGTTTATTAGAGTCTATTATAATATTAGTGGCCATGGGTGTTTTCTTTGCTGAGGCATCAACCATCCCAAACTTTTTAATAAGCTCTTTAGCATACTTAGCCTGGGATATGAAGATGCCATCTGGTAGCTGCTTCACTTGGAGACCAAGGAAGTAGGAGAGCTCACCCATGCTACTCATTTCAAACTTTGAATGTATGAGGTCAGCAAACCTCTTGCATAGTTTGGAATCTATAGACACAAATATAATGTCATCTACATAAATTTGTACTAATAATATTTGATCCTTATGGTGCCTAGTGAATAATGTTCTATCTCCAATGCCTCTAGCAAATTTTTGCTCTATCAGGAAGCTAGCTAAGGTTTCATACCAAGCTCTTGGAGCTTGCTTTAAACCATAAAGAGCTTTATGCAATCTAAAGACATATGAAGGATAAGTTGGAGAGATAAAACCTGGAGGTTGTTCAACATAAACCTCTTCTTTAAGTACTCCATTCAGAAAGGCACTCTTGACATCCATTTGAAAGACTTTAAACTTCTTGTAGGCAGCATAAGCAAGGAAGATCCTGATTACTTCTAACCTTGCAACTGTTTCAAAAGTTTGGTCATAGTCTATTCCTTCCTCTTGCCTATAACCTTGAGCAACAAGCCTAGCCTTGTTTCTCACAATTACACCTTGGGCATCTAGCTTGTTTCTATATACCAATTTAGTTCCAATGACTGGGTAGTATTTGGGTCTTGGAACTAAATCCCAAACTCTACATCTCTCAAATTGATTGAGTTCCCCTTGCATTGCAATGATCCAGTGTGGATCTTGCTCAACATCTTTTATGGATTGAGGCTCAACTTGAGAGAGGAAACATGCATACATCACATCTTGGTTGAGTTGATGCCTTGTCTCTACACCTACTGACATGTCCCCAATCACTTAAGATCTAGGGTGATCCCTTAGTGTGACAAGATTAGTGGGTGTATTTGGTTAGGCAACAACATTTGGAATTAATTCCTCTTGTGGAATAATGTCTGCTGTTTGTGTAGGTCCAGCCACTTCCAAAAATTCATCTTCACTATCTTCATTAGCTTGTGGAGGAGGAGGTGATATAACCTCTTGTGGAAGGTTCAACTTACCCAATTTCTCACACAAGTGAGGTACAAGCAAAATATCTGAGGTAGAAGAGTCCTTCTCCTTATAGTACATGTTAGCTTCATCAAAAGAAATATGTACAAATTCTTCTATTTTTAAGGATGATTTATTGAATATCCTATAAGCTTTGCTAACTTGGGAATATCCCAGAAACATTCCCTCTATAGCTTTAGCTTCAAATTTTCTAATGTGTTTCTTGTTATTGTTATGAATGAAACACATACACCCAAAAATTCTAAAGTAATCAATTTTAGGTTGCTTCCCTTTGAGTAATTTATAGGGGGTCTTGCCCTTTAGTTTGTGTATTAAACATCTATTCAACACATAGTTTGTTGTGCTCACAACCTCTGCCCAAAAGGATAGGGGCATGTGTACATCTGCAAGCAATGTTCCTGCAGATTAAATGAGTGTTCTGTTTTTCCTTTCGGCTACCTCATTTTGTTGAGGAGTTCTAGGAGCAGAGAAATAATGTCTGATACCTTCCTCCTCAGAATCTTTACATGGGAAGAGATTCAAATTCATTACCATGATCACTTATGATCAATGCAACTGGAGTAGAATACTCAATCCTTATGCCCTTAAGAAAATCTGTAAGAACTTTAAAGTTATCTGACTTGTTTCTCAAGAAGAAAACCCAAGAGAATCTGGAGAAGCCATCTACAATAACCAAAGTGTAAGACTTCCCTCCTGAGCTTTGTACAGCAATGGGTCCAAAAGGTCCATATGTGGCAAGTACAAAATCTTAGGTGAATCACTCTTTTTAATTGACTTAAAGCTATTTTTAGTTTGCTTGCCTTCTTGACAAGCCTTGCATAGGCTTTCCTTCTTGTAGGGGCCAGAAGGCAATCCTCTGACAAGGTTGTCCCTAGATAGCTTAGATATGTTCTTAAGGTTAACATGAAATAGTCTCTTGTTCCAAAGTATATTGTTATTACTAACTTGGTTGAACAAACATATTTCTGAGTTAGCAGAATTAAAATTTCTAAGTATATATTTCCTTGTATACACCATGTTAAAACAGTTTGATTATTTCAAGAGATAATGCATTTAGAATTGGTAAAGCAAACCTGATAACCTGTATCACATAATTGACTTATGGATATTCGGTTATGTTTGAGACCATTGACATATGCCACTTTCCTGAAGGTGACAGCTCCACTGTTGAAGTCTCCATAGCCTTTAGTTTGTCCAAAGCTGGAATCTCCAAAGATCACCCTTGGACCCAGCATTGCCTTGAAGTTTATTAGGCTATCCTTGCTTCAAGTCATGTTCTTGGAGCACCCGCTATCCAAATACCATTTTTGATTAACAGCTAGACAACATTTTATCTGCAAAGAAAACAATTAGTTCTTCTTGACCCAGGTCACCTTGGATCCTTGTTTCTTTACATAAGAAAAGCTAGAAATGTAAGAGCACTCATGTTGGCTTTTGTATCCTAATGGCTGATATCTTATGGGAGGAATTATCCAATCAACAAGTGGATTAAAAGGTTTTCTAGGTTGATTAGGGTTTCTGTCAAAATTATGATTTTTATTAAGTCTGACTGGGTTCAACGAAAAGTTATAAGTGTAACGCCCCGAAACTCAAAGGAGCAAAGGGGGACGTTTTGGGCCAGTTTTGGTTTCTGGCTGAAGGCACACGGCCTGGGACACGGGCGTGTCCCAGGGCGTGTCGGGCGTGTGTCGACACTTAGCCGCGAAGTCGTCGAGTTATTCTCGACGATTCGTCGAGAATGGGCACACGGCCTGCGACACGGGCGTGCCGCAGGGCGTGTCGACCCGTGTCGACACTTAGCCGTGAAATCGTCGAGTTATTCTCGATGATTCGTCGAGATTGGGTACACGGCCTGCGACACGGGCGTGTCGCAGGGCGTGTCGACCCGTGTCGACGATCGTCAAGGTGAAATCGTCGAGATTCACTCGACGATCGTCGAGTTAAGGCACACGGCCTAGGACACGGGCGTGTCCAAGGCCGTGTCATCGAGTCGTCGATCTTCCCTCGACGAAATGTCCCGTGTACACGGCCTGGGGGCCCAGGCGTGTCAAAGTGACACGGGCAAGGACACGGGCGTGTCCTAGAACCCGTGCAGTGCTCGGGTTGGAAACGGGAGAAAATCATGGGGTACACGGCCGGCTACACGGCCGTGTCAGCTGGAACACGGGCGTGGCGCCAAAGAGGAATGCAAGGGTAACGATCCTCATCTTGAGCTTGAATCGCTCCTTTTCTTAGCATAGGAATCCCCCCCTGTCGCGAGTTTGCGGAGAGTCGGTGGCGTTCCTTCGGGTAGATATGTAAAGTCCCCGTTGTTTAGAGTCCGTATGCGAGAACGGACGTAGGCATTTTGTGTGAAGCCTACCCGGACATGTTAGTCCGGATCGGTGATGTTGCATTGCATAAGGCCGGAGAACACTCCGTGCTATTGGGTGTTTTTCGGGTTTTCTACGCGGTAGATTACAGCAGGGAGCCTTGGGGACTAACCCAAAGGTGCACCCGGAAAACTGGGCGGATACGAGATCTTGCCAACTTGGTGGCCTGAGAGCCATCTTGAACATAACGGGGTTATGTGACTTGTGTTAGAATGGGACTCGGTGAAAGTTTGACCCGCGCATATGGCTTAAATTGCCGTTGCGATGTGAGCACGGGTTAGATGGAGCCGTACCCGCTTTATGTCTTTCGGGTTAGAGAGACCTAAAGTTACATGGCACTCGCCGTTGGCATAAATGGGGGTCTTCGGTGGTCAATGGCTTAAATTGACGTGACCAATACCATGAAGACGAATTGCTCATAGGAATGGCCGTCTAAGTGGCGGTGGTGAGTCCGGAATGTTAATGGCTTTAATTGACGTGACATCGACCGGTTCACCGAGAATGTGCCCTGAGTGCACGGGGCGTGTGGCCGTGCGAGCCAACGTCTGTGATGAAATGGCTATGGTTATATGCATTGCTCGCTTGTGCTAATGAAATGCAGGGAAGGAGCATCGCCGCCCCGAGTTGGGGGCGGGATCGTTATAATTAGGTCAGCATTGCTGACCGTTGCTTTGTTTGCCACCGTGCGGTGGTTTGTTGCTTGCAGGTGCAGCTGGACCAAGCGGTCAATAGCGGGCTAAAGCCCTTTTTGCGAAGCTGGCCCTCGAAGGCCCAAGTGGAAATGTTTTCTGTTTTACTCATGTATGACCGGCCTGCGTGCCGAGGTTTGTAAATCATGTATTAGTCAAGAGAAACATTCTGTAAGGCCTTAAGGCCGAATATTTGGGTATTTTTGTAATAACATTCCTATTATCATGTTAGTGGACATTCGTGCTCTTATGCTGGGTTCTTGTTTACAACTTATACAAACTGCTTCCGCTAGAATGCTCTGTGTAGGACGTTGAGATTGGTTGGATGGTTTCCATAAGTAACCACCCGGTCTGTCTGTGGCATATGGCGTCGGGCCCCGGCCGGACCTACTGTTATATGCTATGCGACGGATAGGGGGTGTTACAATTTAGTATCAGACTACTGGTTTTGGTCGGGCTTGAATGGAATTCGTGGGCGAATTCTTTTTAAGGGGTGGTGAGCACATTGTGTGCGTCATCGTTATAACAGTAAAAAGAACCCATGAATGTCCACTTAGGAATGAAAATACTCGTGTTTGAGGAACCTACGTGTTCCTATAATTGCTGTTTGCAATTTATTTGGTCGCTTAACGGTGTTTTGTACCACTATAGGTGACCCGAAGTGGTATTGGGCCGTCAGAACGCCGAGTTTCTGAGGCAAGTAGTGCACCGGAAGTTGCTCCCGCAACACCTTTGTCGGCTGAAAATATAAGATTGGTGGCTGAAGCGGTATTGGCCGTGATCAACGCGCAGCCTGGGAGGCAAGCGCAGCAGCCCGCTCCTGTGATGGAGCAAGTACCTCTGCAAGAGGCGGAGCCGAGGAGGATGGAGCAAGTGGTTGTAGAACCAATAGTGCCAAGGAGGGCGTCTGAGAGGCAGTTGAAGCATGTAATGAGCTTTAACCCTCCGTTATTCTCGGGGTTGGGAACCCCATCGCAGGCTGAAGACTGGCTCTCTAGGGTGAAGAGAGTCATGACAGCGACGGAGACGGAGGAGTGGCAGATGACCACCATCGCTACGTTCCTGCTGGACGGTGAAGCGAGGATGTGGTGGGAAGGTTTGGAGCTGCATCACCTGAGAGGTAGACAACTGTTAGACATTCCGATGGAAGAGTTCTCGGAATTGTTCTTGGCAAGATACCTCCCTTCGACTCAGAGGATTTCAATGGAGAATGAATTCCTGAAGTTGGTGCAGGGTGAGAGGAGCGTGGATGAATATCTCCACGAGTTTACACGGTTGAGTCGTTATGCTAGCTCCACCATCATGGATGAGGAGCGCAAGACTAATCGTTTTTATGAAGGCTTGAGGGATGAGCTGAGACTGTTACTGTCGGGGCCGATGACGCAAGGTTTCTTAACCTTGGTCAATACTGCCCGGTCCTTGGAGAAGGACATGAAGAGTGTACAAGCGAAGAAAGGCTTGGCTGATAAGAAATCTGAGTTCAGAGTGCCGACTACCTCAAAGTCAGGCTATCGGAGGACTTTCAAGAAGCATAGGACTTCGGGTCCAGCTCCTTCTGGCGCTTCTGGGGCGACTACGGGTCGGACCCCGGGTGCGTGCTTTACGTGTGGAAAGACGGGGCATTTCGCCCGTGACTGTTGGAGCGGACGTCCTAAGTCCGAGAGGAGGCCAGGAGCTACTTATGAAGAGAAGGGAAAGGCGGTGGAGTCGACCGCATCCCACTATGCTCCGGCCCAACCAAGGGTCTACAATCTTGGCCAACAGGAGGCCATTAAACAAGCTGATGTGGTGACAGGTACGATTTAATTTATAGCAAGTCAATTTCCTTTATATGCTTGTTATGCACATGTTACCTTACCACTGCTTGTTTAGGATTCGTATTGATTTGTGAAAATCCGGCACGAGCACTCTTCGATACGGGAGCTTCACACTCCTTCTTGTCCGAAGGATTTATATCATGCATCGGAGTCCCTTCTTCGATGGCGAAGGATAAGTTGGATGTGTTGTTGCCCAATGGGGGTTCGATGCGAGCGGTTAGGATCTGCGATGTTAAGATTCATATTGGGGAGCAGGAGTTCGACCTGCGGGCGTCTTTACTTCCGTTAGTGGAGTTCGACGTCATATTTGGCATGGACTGGCTCTCGGAGCAGCAGGCCCATATAGATTGCTGTAGCAAGGAAGTCAAGCTGGGAGCAAGTCGTGAGACGACTTTTACGGGCTTAAAGGGGTCGAGCAAGACGTTGATGTCTGCTCTTCAGGTGGTGAAGGCGGTTCGTGCCGGAGCAGAACTGTTCTTTACACTTGTGGAGGTTGCAAAGCCGAAGCCCGCTTTGG
The DNA here is from genome assembly GCA_039583875.1 of Platanthera guangdongensis. Lineage (NCBI taxonomy): Eukaryota > Viridiplantae > Streptophyta > Magnoliopsida > Asparagales > Orchidaceae > Platanthera > Platanthera guangdongensis. Next base: position 117,088,613 of record CM077153.1, on the reverse strand, counting down.
ATTGTATTTCAGTGGTATCGGAATACCCTGATGTGTTCCCCGCGGATCTTCCTGGAGTCCCGCCTCAACGGGAGATAGATTTCACGATCGAGCTAGTGCCAGGTGCAAAGCCTGTGTCACGATCTCCGTATCGGCTAGCGCCTAAGGAAATGGCGGAGCTGAAAGTTCAATTGCAAGAGTTGTTGGAGCAAGGTTATGTGCGCCCGAGTTCTTCGCCTTGGAGCGCACCGGTCCTCTTTGTTAAGAAGAAGGACGGAAGCTTGAGATTATGTATTGATTATCGGGAGCTAAACAAGCTGACTGAGAAGAATAAGTACCCGATCCCTAGGATTGATGATCTCTTTGATCAGTTAGTCGGATCGACGGTGTACTCGAAGTTAGATCTCAAGTCTGGGTACTATCAGCTGCGGATAAGGGAGAGTGATATCCCGAAGATAGCGTTTAGTACGAGATACGGGCATTATGAGTTTACGGTCATGCCGTTTGGGCTGACTAATGCGCCGTCAGTATTCATGGATTTGATGAACAGGACGTTCAGGGAGTACTTGGACCATTTCGTGATCGTCTTCATCGCAAAAATTTTGGTGTACTCGCAAAGTGAGGAAGATCACTTCAAGCATCTTCATTTGGTGTTGGAGACGCTAAGGAGAAACCAGTTGTATGCCAAGTTCTCGAAGTGCGAGTTTTGGCTATCCTCAGTGGCGTTCCTCGGGCATATAGTGAGTGGAGAGGGTATTGCTGTGGATCCGGCGAAGATTGTTGCGATACGGGAGTGGCCTGAGCTTGCTACGGTAACAGAAGTCCGGAGCTTTTTGGGGCTTGCCGGCTATTATAGGCGCTTCGTAGAGAACTTCTCGCGGTTAGCGTTACCTCTCACTACTTTGACGAGGAAGGATCATAAGTTCGTTTGGACGCCGGAGTGCGCGCGAGCTTTTGAGGAACTGAAGTGTCGGTTGACCACGGCGCCTGTGCTGAGCTCGCCGGTTGGAACCGAAAGCTATGAGATATATAGCGATGCTTCGGGCAGCGGTTTGGGTTGCGTGCTATTGCAGCACGGCAGCGTGATAGCTTATGGTTCGAGACAGCTAAAAGTGCACGAGAGGAATTATCCGGTCCACGACTTGGAGTTGGCGGCCGTGATTTTTGCCTTGAAGCTGTGGAGACACTATTTGTACGGTGTGAAGATTGATATCTACACCGATCACAAGAGTCTAAAGTACCTGATTGATCAGAAAGATCTGAATATGCGGCAGCGTAGATGGATGGAGTTCCTGGGGGACTATACATTCAAGATCCACTACGTGCCTGGTAAAGGGAATGCGGTTGCGGACGCGTTGAGTCGCCGAGCCCCAGCTCAAGCGAATTGGCTATCAGTGCATGATGAGCGGTTGGTGCAGGAGCTGGAGGCGTTGGAGATTGTTTGTGTGGATAGACAATCTAGTGCTGAAGCAGTGCTGAATTGGACTGAAGTCCAATATGACCTGGCTGATCGGATTCGGCAGGCTTTGGATATGGATGCTCATATGAAGCAGTTCATGATAGAGGCTCTGGATGGGTCAAATTCCCAATTCGTTGTGGAGGACGGATTGCTTTGGAAAGACGGTCGTTTGTGCGTCCCAAGTGTGGGCAATCTACGGGTGGAGTTGTTGTACGAGGCACACCATACCAAGTACTCGATTCACCCGGGGAGCACGAAGATGTACCGCGACGTCAAGAAGCTATTTTGGTGGCCGGGTTTGAAAAAGTATGTGGCGCTATACGTAGCGAAGTGCCAAACATGCGCCTTAGTAAAGGCGGAGTGCCAAAAGCCGGGAGGATTTCTTAAGTCCTTGCCTATTCCGGAGTGGAAATTCGACGACATCTCTATGGACTTTGTGCATGGTTTGCCAAGGTCGCAAAAGGGGAACGACGCCATTTGGGTGGTGGTCGATCGATTAACAAAGGTGTCGCATTTTATTCCGCATAGGAAGGATGATCCGGTGGAGAAGCTGGCAAAGCTTTATGTGGATAATATAGTGCGGCTTCATGGTGTGCCCCGCAGCATCGTGAGTGACCGAGATGGGCGGTTCACGTCCAACGATTGGAGGCTGGTGCAGCAAATGTTGGGAACAAAGCTGAAGTTTAGCACAGCCTTCCATCCGCAAACGGATGGACAGACCGAGAGGGTCAATAGAACCATGGAAGACATGCTTCGCATGTGTGTCTTGGACTTTGGAAAGCAATGGGAGGACCACCTTTATTTGGTGGAGTTCGCATACAACAACAGCTACCAAGCAAGTATTCAGATGGCGCCTTTCGAGGCCCTATATGGTAGAAGATGTCGCACGCCGTTGTCTTGGTTAGAAACGGGCGAGTCGAAGTTGTATAAGCGATCGGAAGTGGATGATGCTACTTCTTTGGTGAGAACCATTCGGGAGAGGTTACTCATCGCTCAGGACCGGCAAGCAAAGTACTATAATGCCAAGCACAGGAACGTGGAGTTCGCTGTGGGCGAGTATGTATACTTGAAGGTCAAGCCCGTGCGGATTGAGGACTCGGAGGTCAAGCGGCTACGCAATAAAGAGATCAGGATGGTCAAAGTCCGGTGGGACAATTGCGGTCGTGAGGAGCTCTCTTGGGAGCGAGAGCAGACTATGCTTGACGAGTATCCGGAGTTGTTCCGCTCAGGTACAAATGTTGTTTTTGTATATCTTTCCTTTATGTAATTTCGTGGGCGAAATTCTTTTAAGAGGGGGAGAGTTGTAACGCCCCGAAACTCAAAGGAGCAAAGGGGGACGTTTTGGGCCAGTTTTGGTTTCTGGCTGAAGGCACACGGCCTGGGACACGGGCGTGTCCCAGGGCGTGTCGGGCGTGTGTCGACACTTAGCCGTGAAGTCGTCGAGTTATTCTCGACGATTCGTCGAGAATGGGCACACGGCCTGCGACACGGGCGTGTCGCAGGGCGTGTCGACCCGTGTCGACACTTAGCCGTGAAATCGTCGAGTTATTCTCGACGATTCGTCGAGATTGGGTACACGGCCTGCGACACGGGCGTGTCGCAGGGCGTGTCGACCCGTGTCGACGATCGTCAAGGTGAAATCGTCGAGATTCACTCGACGATCGTCGAGTCAAGGCACACGGCCTAGGACACGGGCGTGTCCAAGGCCGTGTCATCGAGTCGTCGATCTTCCCTCGACGAAATGTCCCGTGTACACGGCCTGGGGGCCCAGGCGTGTCAAAGTGACACGGGCAAGGACACGGGCGTGTCCTAGAACCCGTGCAGTGCTCGGGTTGGAAACGGGAGAAAATCATGGGGTACACGGCCGGCTACACGGCCGTGTCAGCTGGAACACGGGCATGTCAGCTCGAACACGGGCGTGTTCGATACCCGTGTGCGTGTTCAGAAGATTCGATTTTGACGGTGAATGCGGCACACGGCCCTGGACACGGGCGTGTGCCAGGCCGTGTTCGGCCCAGATTGGGCATTTCAGCCCCGAATCAAAGCCGTTCGTTTCCTTAGGTTGAGATCCGACGGCTGGGGGATGTTCCTGCAGGGATATACCCGTGAGTTGACTTGGAAAACTTCACTTTTCATGCCTTATCCTCTCTCCAAATCCTTGGAGAAAGTGGAGAGCCATTGGAGGAAGAAGACCTAGATCCCGCCATTGGAGGAGCTTCGGAGCTCCGAATCGCAAGCCGACTCCGGATCCACGGAGGCAACGCAAGTGCGGTGATTTCTATCCGATTACTTTTCGATGGCGCCAAAGAGGAACGCAAGGGTAACGATCCTCATCTTGAGCTTGAATCGCTCCTTTTCTTAGCATAGGAAGCCCCCCCTCTCGCGAGTTTGCGGAGAGTCGGCGGCGTTCCTTCGGGTAGATATGTAAAGTCCCCGTTGTTTAGAGTCCGTATGCGAGAACGGACGTAGGCATTTTGTGTGAAGCCTACCCGGACATGTTAGTCCGGATCGGTGATGTTGCATTGCATAAGGCCGGAGAAGACTCCGTGCTATTGGGTGTTTTTCGGGTTTTCTACGCGGTAGATTGCAGCAGGGAGCCTTGGGGACTAACCCAAAGGTGCACCCGGAAAACTGGGCGGATACGAGATCTTGCCAACTTGGTGGCCTGAGAGCCATCTTGAACATAACGGGGTTATGTGACTTGTGTTAGAATGGGACTCGGTGAAAGTTTGACCCGCGCATATGGCTTAAATTGCCGTTGCGATGTGTGCACGGGTTAGATGGAGCCGTACCCGCTTTATGTCGTTCGGGTTAGAGAGACCTAAAGTTACATGGCACTCGCCGTTGGCATAAATGGGGGTCTTCGGTGGTCAATGGCTTAAATTGACGTGACCAATACCATGAAGACGAATTGCTCATAGGAATGGCCGTCTAAGTGGCGGTGGTGAGTCCGGAATGTTAATGGCTTTAATTGACGTGACATCGACCGGTTCACCGAGAATGTGCCCTGATTGCACGGGGCGTGTGGCCGTGCGAGCCAACGTCTGTGATGAAATGGCTATGGTTATATGCATTGCTCGCTTGTGCTAATGAAATGCAGAGAAGGAGCATCGCCGCCCCGAGTTGGGGGCGGGATCGTTATAATTAGGTCAGCATTGCTGACCGTTGCTTTGTTTGCCACCGTGCGGTGGTTTGTTGCTTGCAGGTGCAGCTGGACCAAGCGGTCAATAGCGGGCTAAAGCCCTTTTTGCGAAGCTGGCCCTCGAAGGCCCAAGTGGAAATGTTTTCTGTTTTACTCATGTATGACCGGCCTGCGTGCCGAGGTTTGTAAATCATGTATTAGTCAAGAGAAACATTCTGTAAGGCCTTAAGGCCGAATATTTGGGTATTTTTGTAATAACATTCCTATTATCATGTTAGTGGACATTCGTGCTCTTATACTGGGTTCTTGTTTACAACTTATACAAACTGCTTCCGCTAGAATGCTCTGTGTAGGACGTTGAGATTGGTTGGATGGTTTCCATAAGTAACCACCCGGTCTGTCTGTGGCATATGGCGTCGGGCCCCGGCCGGACCTACTGTTATATGCTCTGCGACGGATAGGGGGTGTTACAATAAGTTCGTCGACCAGAGTTTGACAAAGTGGGATGAGATCATCGATCTCTGCTCAGAGAAGGAACATATTCATTTTATGTGCCCCAAGTTCGTCGATCTCTGCTCGACGAAACATACATAGTTCGTCGATCGGAGTAAGACGAATTATTATGGCTAACATTGGCGTTCATAGATCGTCGATCGGAGTTCGTCGAACTAGCCACATTTCGTCGGCCTGAGTTCGACGAAATCTTTTGGACTTTGTTTTTACTTAAAGTTTTCTGGTTTCTGTTATTTTGATTTTTAGAGTTAGGTAATTCTTCTGTGATTTGTTTGTTGTTCATTACCTCTTTACCCTTAGCTGAAACAAATCTAATAGTGGTTGATAATATGTTCTTCTTTAGTATGAGGGGTAAACTTGATGATGCACCCAAGCCTAGTTCGGCATTCAGTCTGGCATTGACTGTACTTGTGATTTCCATCAGCTTAAGGCTTCTCCCATTGAGAGATTCCTCAATTTGTTTAGCCTCACATAGCTCTTTTTTTAAAGAAATGATTTGTTCAATAGCTAGAGTTAGTTCATCTTTTAACTTAGAGTTTTCAAAAATCAGATTTTCATGATTAGATTGTCTTTCCCTAAGTATTTTAATTTCCTTTTCAGAGTTGATTAGTTCAATACACATGATTTTAAATTCAGTTTTGAAACTATCAGAATTATAATCAGAAGATAAAAGTACCTGATCAGCTTCTGATTCTGAAGGTCCTTCATTATCAGATTCTTCATCATCTGATTGATTGTTGGAGGCATTTATGGCCATGAGGCAGACTTCTTTGTCCTTTGCCTCTTCTTCCTCTTCACTGGAACTGTAAGATGTGGATTCATCTTCAGTGTCACTCCAGGTATCAGCTACAAAGCCCTTCTCCTTCTTTTTTATTTGTTGGAGGAAGGCCTGCTACTTTGTTGTCTTCTGTAACACCTCTCTCTTCTTCTTTCTTTCTTCTCATTCTCTTGACACTCTGAGATTAAGTGTCCAGGTTTCCTGCAGCCAAAACATACTACTTCTTTAGTAGGAGTTTTATCATACCTTGTCTTGTCATCCTGCCTGGATGATTTTCTCCTGAAGTCCTTTCTTGTCATTTTGTAAAATATCTTGGCAAAGAGACTCATTAGTTCCTCATTGACTGTTGAAGTTTCTGTCTCTTCAGCAGCCTTGAATGCTATGTTGTGTAACAACCCCATCCATTTACATAGTATATACTAGAAGGTCCAGCCGGGGCCCCACAGCATATACCACAAAACAGGCGGTGAAGTTACGGTATGATACCAGAGTAGCGCAGCGCACACTAACACATTGCATTCTAGCAGAAGCCTAAACTCTAAACTTGAACTCCACACCTAAATGTCCAACATATAAAAGCTCATTTAGATATAACATAAAAATGTTTTACAAATACAAATAGTTGATCTTATGGTCTTACAGGGCTTTCACAACAGTGACCTCAACATTGGCGCGCAGGCCGGCCACGTATAAATAAAATACAGCATTTATAAGTTTAGCCTTCGAGGGCTAGCAGCAACAACAAAAATGCAGCAAGGAGTTCAGCCCTTATGCGTCCCGCACGACTCTCCAACACCTGCACAGGGACAGCCCACCCAACGGTGGAAAATAATGGCAACGGTCAGCATTCAGCTGACCAAATTATAACGACCCTACCCCTTTCCCGGGGCAGTGGTATTCTTCCCTGCAGGCATAGCATTTCACAAGCATATATATATCTCATATAATGTGCTTTCACGCACACATTCCATCACAACCGTCAGCAACTCAGCCCGACGATCCGTGCACTCAGGGCATATTCTTGGTGTACCTGCGAACCAGGGTCCCACTACCGTATCAGGGTCGCAACACAATGGTAAAACATTGAGCATTTACTCCATGGCGTGCAGCCGGAGTTCTAGTCTTAATGCATTGGGATTGGCCCGTATCCCCCCATTGTGTCATGGCGCGTAGCCTAAGACTCTTGCTATGCGCTCCCACCGACCGCACTTTCAGGTCTCACGTCGGACGGACATAGCGCAGGTCGGATCATCCACCCGCCGTTGCTCAAATTGCCTTGCCATCACCGAGCACAGCGTACTCACGGCTATATAAAATGCGCGGGTCGGTTTCACCGATCCTGTTCTAGCATTCAAGCCTGGGTGTTTTTCCTGGGCGCACCTGTACTTACTCCTACACCCATTTCATATCACAACATGAGCGGGTCTTTCCTGGGCACACTAGTATTTCCTGCTACTCCCCTTCACAGGTACGACCCAACAAATCACAAATGTTAAGTGTATTTCCTGGCTTACCACGACAGTACTTCCTGCTACTCCCCTTCACAGGTACCACCCATGAACATCAAGCATTATAAAGGGTATTTCCTGGACTTCCAATCCAGTACTTCCTGTTACTTCCCTTCATAGGCCCAACCCGTCGACTCCTAAACTACACGTATATCACGGAGTCTTTTCCGGTGCGTATTCAACATCACAAATCCAGACCAACCTATCTAGATGGGCTTCACACAACATTCCTACTCCGAACTTCATTTCCGGATCTATATGTCAAATGATTGGGGATTTCATGAATCAACCCAAAGACTCCCACAACAAGCCACCCTCTGGTGGGGGAATCATATGCACATGCCAAAAGGAAACCTTCACATGGCTAGGAAGAAAGGTCGTTACCCCTAAAGACCGCTTCAGGGCCATGAGCTCCTAGCTGGCAAGAAAGAATCGCAACGGCTTTTCCTCGGCAATGATGGCCTCAGATCTCTCGTCGGAATTCCGCAGCACCACCGGTGACCAGCCCCACTTACTCCTCCTCCTTCCTTCTCTCTCTTTCTCTTTTTAGGATTTTAGAAAGATGAAGGCAATATGCAAATGAGTTCTTTCATTCTCATCAACGGCCTTAAGGAAGCAGGAAGGAAGCTAAGCCATGAGATCCCAGCTGAAGAAAATGGACGGCCACGAAAAAGCCTAAAAATCACTTTTCGGGTCCGACACGCCCTGTGACACGTGCGTGTCACAGGCCGTGTACTCTAAGCGGTGCACAAACAACCTTATCCCGAAACAGGTCATGGCCAGGGTACACGCCTGCATCGGCCCAGACACGCCCGTGTCGCAGGGCGTGTCTTCACTCGACGATTGTCGAGCAGAATTCATCGACCAGAGGGGGGGGGAACACGCCCTCTGACACGCACATGTCGGAAGATACACGCCCGTGTCACAGGCATGTCCCCTCTGTCGACCACTTTCGTCGACCAAAGACTCGAGTGTCGACACAAAGGAGGACACGCCCTAGGTCACGCCCGTGTCACAGGACGTGTCCCTCCTTAACAGTTCGTCGAATGCATTTTCGTCGAACTCGCGACGTCTCCGCACCCAAACAGGACACACCCTGGGACACGCCCTTGTCCCAGGCGCTGTCAGCCAAAATTTTCCCATTTTGAAATTTGGGCTGTTACAACCCTCCCCTCCTACAAGAAATTTCATCCTCGAAATTCACACACAGGAAGGAAACCAGCAAGCAAAATGTTATAACATCAAAATTTTATATTACAACAAAATTTGCACTATACAACCATTTTACAGAAACACCTCGGGAAATTCAGCTCGCATGGTTTGCTCTCGCTCCCATGTTAGCTCCTCACGGCCGCAATTATCCCACTGGACTTTGACCATCCCGACCATCTTGTTCCGCAACTGTTTCTCGGCTCGATCCTCTATTTGAATGGGCCTAACCTTCATCGTTAGCCAATACTCTACCGGCACACGATCATCCTTGATCACCTGAGCTGGATCTTTAATGGCCTTCCGAAGCACCGAGATGTGAAACATATCATGTAATCCACTGAAGTCTGCCGATAGAGCTAGCCGATATGCAGCCTCGCCGACTCGCTCGACGACTTTATGGGCTATTCGAGTTCATTGTGATGCCTCTCGGGCTCACGAATGCACCATCGGCATTCATGAGCCTCATGAATCGGGTGTTTGAGGCATATATGGATATGTTCGTCCTTGTATTTATTTATGACATCCTAATTTACTCGAGGACCGAGTAGGAGCACACACGACATCTGACGCTGACCCTGGAGAGACTGCGGGAGCACCAGCTTTATGCGAAGATCAGCAAATGCCAGTTCTTGTTGAGGTAGGTGGCTTTTTTATGCCACTGAATCCACTGATCATACGATTGGTTAAGACAGAACTGCAGAAAGCAAGAGGTAAATCCGCACGAGCGGTGGCGCACGACTAGTGGTCGTGCGCACTATGGCCAGTGCTCGTGCGATTACCCGGGCAGAATTAGGCAAAGGAGAATGTAATGCGCACGATCTGTGGAACACGACCAGTGGTCGTGCGAAGTGAATCCAGTGATCGTGCGCAGTGTTCCTGTATCGTCGAGGTCTCGCGAGCGGTTCCGGAGCACGCACACGACCCATGCACCAGCAGAAGAGGCAGATAGGCCACCAAACGTGCACACCACATTCTCAAGACATGGTTAAAGAACAAGTAAAACAAACGGAAATACAGAAACAACTAAAGCACGCCAAAAACGGCCCGAAAGTGCACTTACTCATGAAACAGACATAATAACAAATATGAACAAATAAAGCTCTAAAGTGTAGTCTATCAACGAGAAAACTAGCCCGGATGAGTCCAAAAATATGTATAAAACATGGACTCATCACACCCCCAGACTTACCCATTTGCATGTCCCGAGAAAATCATCACTCCGTGGACTAGAAAATAGCTAACTAGCTAGCTCAGAAATTTCAAAAAAAAGTAAGACGAGAAATCAAATACATCATGAGCATAGAAGATATAATAGAAAAACTTTTTAATTATACTACGTAGTTTAAACTATTCGACATGCATAAATAAATATTGTATTTCCTCAAAATTAGAATTCTGGAGAATCTTGCGGTCATGTGTAGGAAGAAAGTAGGCAGGCCACTAAGTTGAGCCTTGCCAAAGATCGGAGCTCGTGATCACCTCCAAAGATATCCATCAATGTCGGGGACCATATGCTTGCACGTTCACACTCTCTCCACGGTGCGTGTTAGACTCAATCGTGAATCAGTAGGACTTGTGGGAGAGATTGGGGCTTAGGCTAAGGTTTGGTAGTAAATGATAAACATGAAGGCTACACGCAACCAAAGGGAGCGAACAAAAACCTAAACCAATACAACCACTTAGAAATGTACGTGTGAAACACCCCCAGACTTAGCTTGAAAACCGGGCATGTACACGGCCTAACCCGACCAAAATCAATAAATAGGATGGGGATATAATTCTCATAGCAATTCTTTCAGATTTTTGTTTTTTGCTTTTCCTCTTTTTTCTTTTCTTCGTTTGCAATCCCCAAACTTAGCAAGCAAAAATTTTACGAATTCATCACCACATTACACGATTTCCACATATCACAACATCATCAAAATAGTAAATTCAAACAAGCTCAAGCATTTGATTGCGATGGTGGGTTTAGCTTCAGGCTTTGGTGAATGTGAGTGGAGCTGAATCAAAGAAGCGGTAAACACAAATTTGGCATGCAACGGTTAACGGGTAGGAAATGTTAAACAAGGCTCAAACTAGCCAAAATGATGGCCTACGTCATGCTCACTCTTGACTAACCGGGCACCAATGCTTCAAGAGTAGCTTAGGGCAAGTTCTTAGCCACCGAGAAAGATGATCCTTCATCCCGACTCGAGCAATACGAGTCAAGTGGCGGCTACACACATTCCTATATTCATATTCATATTTTTGAGTAGTACAAATAATATTTACATCTGCAGAAAAATATAAATCTACGAGCATAAAGAAAAATTAAATCTATACTATTTCTACACAAACCATGAGTACTCGATTAGGAGCACTGCATGAGTTTCGAACTACTCTATCCTGAAATCCTAAGCCAGCACCACTATTTTAAAGTTTACATAAAAACAATACATTTGACTCGAGCTGCGTGCGTGGATAAGAGCGCACTCATGTGGGTGATTCAGTGTGTGCTACAGAGATTATGAAATAACTAAACAACAGACTGGTATGCAACAAAATGTGTTGTGTAGTGACCACAGGCATGTTCTCCCCACATACTTAAATATGATAACTAGTAAAAATAAGCATTCCAAATGTGAAAAAGAGCTAGGGTAAGAAGTACCTTTGCTCAAAATTGAGCATACCGGTCGTGCGACGAGATGTCCAAGTGCAGCCAAGTTGCCGCGCCTCAAAAATTCCTGCACCGGCGATTGAAATATGCATGCAAAACAAAATATAGACACACATATATATAAATAGAAAAAGAGCTCAAAACACAGCACATGACCAAATGGTCCAACATGGGTTGTCTCTCATACCGTCCTGAAGGTAGACCAAATACTTGTATTAACAGATCATATAATATACAAACATATATTTAGAACAAAAGAAACACTACCCTAGATAATTGTTGGGTTTATTGTCTCCCAACAGGACTTATTCAAAATCTAAGCATTTCCTAACTGATTGGCGAATGAAACTTGAAATGCTCAGGTACTGGTTCATGTTCGCGTTTCGGTAGCGGGTACCGGAACAGAGATAGAACAGAAGCCACAATACCTGTATACGTATGCTTGTCAAGTGTGTCAGGCATGGGCAGAAAATAACTAGGGAGGCTCGTCAGCTCCAACTCCACCTGCATCTGGTCACTATAAGTCCTAGGCCGCATTACAGGGCCTTGCACTGATTAGACCGGTTCCACGATGTGGTCCTACAGGGAAGTAGACACGAGAGTGGGGTCAAGAAATAAACTAGAAGAATAACATAAAGGAACCTCAATCTTGGGGATGGTCCCGGAGTCATCCCCCATCGGTGGAATTGTGGGTGCTTCTACACGACTGTCTAGGCTGATGCAAGAATGTTCTAGAGCTGCATCTGCCTCGTCCGCGCATCGGGAATTCTCACATGGCGTAGAGGTCGCAACCTCGCCACGGAGTCGTCCTCCTCGACTGGATCCAACAGAACGCTGGAAATGCTAATTTCCACCTGCGAATCAACCTCAACATCACTGTCAGAAAAATAAAGAATGCTATGCAAAGAAGAAGGTGAAGGCACGGAGCTCGGTAGGACGTCGAGCATTAGCTCTTCGTAACTAATAGACTTTATGCTAGGTGATGTATGCACTTTAGTAGCATAAATATCCGTGTCGGAATGGGGATAAACACATGTATCAGTGCAATTACCTGGGATGCATTCTCCATAACATAGAGATGGCAATGGTGCATACCCCGATACGGAAGGGATGCTGCCCAAGGTTGAAGTGGAGACAATCCGAAGATCTGGCTCGTCATCCACTTCTAGCTCAGCTAGGTAAGCGGCGCAATCCTTCAATACATGATCCCAACTTCGACAAAAAAGGCACTGCTTAGCCGGCTTCAGCGGTGCAATGGGTGCTGAAGCCGAATAGAAGTAGTGCGGCAATGGCTCCACGGGTCGATAGCTAACCGGCTTATGTTTACGATATGTAGACTCCTGAATTTCCTGACTACTATACTTTTAAGGGCATTTATCACTAGCATGAGAGATGTCTCCACAATGACGGCAACGGATATTGAAATTGGCCCACATTGTGGAGATTTTAAATATAAAGGATGCAACTACTTTTCATAGATTCTGAGAATAAAACTAACAATTCCAATTGACGGAATAACAACATAAGAGAACATGGATTAAAACAAAACAAAACAACTCCTAAAAACTACTTTTAACGACACAAATAACTCTTATAAAAAAAATTTCAGTCATCCTGAATCGCTCTACATTTGCATTCCCCGACAACGGCGCAAAAAACTTGATGCGTGGATATCGGCGAGCGCACCGGTCGCACAAGCAATAAAGTTTGGGAATAAATCCCCGAGTGTCGGTCTCTTGAGGAATGCAATTAGCATAGAGCGGTAACAGTTCAGAAAATATCGTTATGATAGTTATACTCAGAAAAGATTAAAAAAGGGGGGGGCTTGAGAGATTGTGGTTGCTTGATCTAATAAACTAATTAAAGTTATGCGGGTCGAAGGCATCGCTTCGCAAGGTGAAGTGAGTGTATCAGCCGCGATGTCGAACTTCGGTTGAGCGAGTGGACGGAAAGATAATGGATGGAAGTGTTCTTGTGCGGAGTGAATTCGGGTGAAACAAGGGTATGAAGTGGATGTGGAGTGGGCGAGGCGCATTCACAACACACAACCCAAATGCAAATAGAAACTACAACATCTACTTAGATATAGAATAGTAAGTGTAGTTCATTATAATATCTAATAGTTTCGTACAACAGAGGAAGGGGAAGAGGAGTAAACTAATAGAGGGTGAAGATCCACCCCAGGTCGTGGCCGGAATAACGAGTTGTCAATCTGCTTACGGGCTCAGTCCGAGGAGGCTTCCAGTACCAACGAGCTGTCACCTTGAAGGCCTTTGAGTCCGTTCTCTAGGTTGTCTTCTTCTCCAACTCTGGTGGAAAGCTTAGAGTTGAGGTCATCAATGGCCGGGAGCTTCGCCGGAGGATTTGGAAAGCTTCGGAATCACCGGCTACGGACTCCCGATGAAGGTAGAGGTGATGGAGCAGCTGGAGAAGTAGAATGGCACTTCCTGCGCACTCCCCGATCGCTAAAATGACCCGTCTTGACCTAAATCGCGGAGCAGGCCCTTAAATACGAAGGCAGCAAAAGCAGAGCGCATGATCATTGGTGCACGACCAGTGGTCGTGCGCACTGTCGGTCGATGATCGTGCGCAATTTCAAATTAAACCTGCAACCTGGAAAGAAACAACAGCAGAAATGAGCATGATTAGTGGCGCATGACCGGTGGTCGTGCGCAATGCATCCACTGATCGTGCGATTGGTTAAGACAGAACTGCAGAAAGCAAGAGGTAAATGCGCACGAGCGGTGGCGCACGACCAGTGGTCGAGTGCACTATGGCCAGTGCTCGTGCGATTAGCCGGGCAGAATTAGGCAAAGGAGAATGTAATGCGCACGATCCGTGGCGCATGACCAGTGGTCGTGCGCAGTAAATCCAGTGATCATGAGCAGTGTTCCTGTATCGTCGGGGTCTCCCGAGCGGTTCCGGAGCACGCACACGACCCATGCACCAGCAGAAGGGGCAGATAGGCCACCAAAAGTGCACACCATATTCTCAGGACATGGTTAAAGAACAAGTAAAACAAACGGAAATACATAAACAACTAAAGCACACCGAAAACGGGCTGAAAGTACACTTACTCATGAAATGGACATAATAACAAATATGAACAAATAAAGCTCTAAAGTGTAGTGCATCAACGAGAAAACTAGCCCGGATGAGTCCAAAAATATGTATAAAACATGGACTCATCTGGTTTCAGGAGGAAACAGTTCTTGGTAGAACCGTCGAAATCCTCCCCTCCAGCGGCTATGCCACCGCCTGGCGACAGCCACCACCTCAATGGAGGTGGTGGTGGCAGTGGCCGGCCGGGAAGGTCGTCGGATGGCCGGCGGCAGCAGCTGGAAGTTGCTCCAGGAAAATTAAATCGAGGTCGTCGGCTGGAGCTTGAAGACAACGGGATGTCGTCCACTGTTGCGTCAAGATTCGTGCAGCAGATGATATTAAACTATAGGATATGATATATGTGTTATTTAAATTCTGTCACACTTATGGTATTTAATGTTCTTAATTTTTAAAAATACTTAGTCTCCTCTACTGAAAATGTCACCAACATCAAGTTTGTAGCCCTAAGGGTCTAATTTAATTCAATATTGATTTTAAGCAAGTTGGACCTCTTGTTGGACTAGGGCACCCATTTTGGTGGGGTCTATACATAGGGCTAGGCAGAAATTAAAATGGATGCCCACCCTTCATCCCTGGTCCAAATAACATCAAAGTTTGGTAGGGAGTCCTCCTAAACTATCTAGGTCCTGCCCAAAAATGAGAATTTTTGGGGACAATTGTTCTATAGTTTTTGGAATTATTTAATTTCTCTATGGTAAATTAATTAAGGGACCAAATTGCCTCCAAACTCACCCAAATTTTGGTGAGAGATGCTTGGTGTCATTATAAGGCTCTGGTTAAAATTTCATCACATGTGGAGGTGGTTTGAACTGAAATCATGCAAACCCTAGCCTTGCCCTAATTAGGGCATTTTGGTCAAATAGTGCACTTTGGGTTTTGAGTGGCCAAATCACCTCAACAGAGGTTGAAATTGGGGCCACTGGCTTGGCATGGCTTTTAACACCTCCCCGTGGAAGATGGGATAGATTGGAGTAGATTTGCCCTAAGATCTAAGGCCAAACCCTAAGGAAGGGCTTTTGTGCCTTGTGAAGGGCATAAGGCCAAAAGACCTTGAATGAACTTCAAATTTGGTAGGGATGATGCTAGGGTAGTTTTAGCCCTCTGGTTAAAATAATAGGGGATTTGGAAAAGGGTAGGCCTCATAAAACCCTAACCCTAGTTTAGTGCACAAACATTATAGTGCTAGAATAGGTTAGTAAACTCTTTGAACAATAATGAAATTTGGGTAGTGTGGTCATAAGGATAGATTGAACCTCTGGTAATTTAATTGGGAATTTTGGATCAATATTCTTAACACTTCCTTTGTAATTCATGGTTTTGCCCTAATTAATCATTAGGTCATTATGATCTCACTGCCCATTGGAAGGTCTTAAAAATTTGGAAGAGGGAGTTTTAGACCTCAATGCCTATGTATGAATTTTATTAGAATTTTTGGATATATATTTATAGTACCTACTTCACAAGCTCAATAACTTGGAAAATTGTGAAATAATTTGTTTAGAGCTCATTACTTGCAAATAAATTATAAAACTTGACTTAGAGCATTTATATGTCCTTGCAATCATCCTTGAATTTTCTCAGAATTTTTGAAAATAGTTTTGCTACACTTGCCTCTTAAAATTGATAAAAATAGTTTGGGGATCACATGTAAATCATCCACTTTTAAATATGAGTGAATCGACTACTTACAAATAGAGTTTGTTAGTCTAAAAGACTAAGTCCTATCATCCCCCGCCCCTTCTCACATGGCTTCTAGGCACCGAGCGGGGAGAAGGAAAGGAGAGTACATGAAAGTGGAGAATAACAAATAAACAGATGGCGGTGGAACTAATCTAGCAGTTCTAGAGTATATATGGCAGTAAATAGGGTATGAAAAACTGAACAAGAAAATAACCTTAACTTATATGAGAACACATAAGCCAAGGGATCTTTTGCAAGGCTTCTATCGTATAAAAAGTCTCATACCTATTTATACGATAGGGTGTCGGTTTTCTAGCAAGCACATATATATAATTCCGAATAAAAACTTTTACTTATAAGCTCCCTCGCACAAACTTATAATCAAAGGGTCGTTTTGCAGGGCCTATTGTATAAAGTGTCTCATACCACTTATACAATAGGTGTCGGGGTTATATGTAATGGTTATGCTATGAAATACAATTATGCGATGATATGATCATGCAAGTGCAACTCACCCACCCGACTCTGTGTACACAGACCTTTAGTTCCCCCTTTCTGGAGCCGAACCTCCCAGGATACCTCCATAGTGGCAAACGGAAGCGGTGGGTTGGGCCTCACCCACCTCTAAACCGATAATTGCACTACCAGTCAGACCTATCATATGCCTCAACGCTGGTGCACTAAGTGGAGCTCCTGCGTACTCTATCCGGCTGGCTCACCGGACTTTATTTGGCTAAGTGCTAACCATACTCGCTGAGTCAACGTATTGGCGTCGGTGTATCGACTCACCAATACCGACGACCCACCACCTCATACCTTATGCACATGCAACCTTATATATCATCTCCCGAGCCAAAGCTCCCCGGACCATCCCATCTGTTATAAACAACAACCGAGCGAAAGCTCGCCGGGCCAACCTGCCCATCACAAACCATTACCGAGCCAAAGCTCGTTGGGCTAACCTGCCAATCACCAAAACCAGTGGGCCTACTACTTGAGTGACCCAACCTATCTCCCTGAGACATCGAGATGTATGAAGGTGAAACCCTAGATTTACTATTTAGTCTTGCATTCCAATTTTGCATACAGTTTAGGTTTAGCCCAGGACTTCCCAAGGTATTCCCCGTGAAGGGCTCTCGAGGGCACTAGGAACTTTGATGGGATTATGCCCAAAGCTCCCTTTCACAAGGCATTTACTATTATTGGTTAATACCCAACTCCTAGTCCCTTAAATGTTGTATTGGATCTAACCCTAGTGTAATTGTCACTTCCTCTCTTATGGGGAAGACGATATTTCGTCGACCCCGAGCATACTTAACACAAGCCAATCCAACACCCTACTCATCCCAACTTACAACGATGAAATCATTTCTATTCATCCAACCCAACAAACAACTAACCCCAACTCATGTGCCCAAAATCATACTCCAACTTAATTACTGCAGTTTTACTAAATGCAGACCACTTAAGACATATGATGTGTAACATGGGAGGTACTCAAAATATTCATCCAGTGCCCCTATAATAATTATTAGAGGGTTGTCATGACCTTTTTAGCCTAACACCAGAATTTCATAATTTTCCCTATTTATCTGATATTTTATTTAATTATTCTAGTCATCCAAAAATCCCAAGTTTGAACATGAAGTACCAATTTCAGACAAGTAAATGCTCTACCAAATTTATGATAAATTCAAGATGTTATTAAACATAGAATCCAAAGTATCCCAAATTTCCAGTAATATTAAGCCTCTAAATTAATTTTTGAATATAAACTATTTTTATCAATTTTAAGCGGCAAGTGCAGCAAAGCTATTTCCAAAACTTCTGAGAAAATTCAAGGATGAATGCAAGGACATATAAATTCTCTAAGTCAAGTTTCATAATTTATTTGCAAGTAATTAGCTCTAAATAAATTATTTCACAATTTTCCAAGTTATTGAGCTTGTGAAGTAGGTACTGCAAATATGTATCCAAAAATTCTAATAAAATTCATACATAGGAATTGAGGTCTAAAACTCCATCTGCCAAATTTTGAAGACCTTCCAATGGGCTGTGGGATCATAATGACCTAATGATTAATTAGGGCAAACCCATGAGTTACAAAGGAAGTGCTAAGAAAATTACTCCAAAATTCCCAATTAAATTACCGGAGGTTCAATCTATCCTTATAACCACACTACCCAAATTTCATTATTGTTCAAAGAGTTTTACTAACCTATTCTAGCACTACAATGTATGTGCCCTAAACTAGGGTTAGGGTTTTGTGAGGCCTACCCTTTTCCAAATCCCTAAAATTTTAACCAAAGGGATAAAACTACCCTAGCATCATCCTTACCAAATTTGAAGATCATTCAAGGTCTTTTGGCCTCATGCCCTTCACAAGGCACAAAAGCCCTTCCTTAAGGTTTGGCCTTAGATCTTAGGGCAAATCTACTCCAATCTACCCCTTCTTCCATGGGGAGGTGTTAAAATCCATGCCAAGCCAGTGGCCACAATTTTAACCTCTGTTGAGATGATTTGGCCACTCAAAACCCAAAGTGCACTTTTTGACCAAAATGTCATTATTAGGGCAAGGCTAGGGTTTGCATGATTTCAGTTCAAACCACCTCCAAATGTAATGAAATTTTAACCAGAGCCTTATAATGACCCCAAGCATCTCTAACCAAAAGTTGGGTGAGCTTGGAGTCAATTTTGTCCCTTAATTATTTTACTCTGGAGAAATTAAATAATTCCAAAAACTATAGAACAATTGTCCCCAAAAATTCTCATTTTTGGGCAGGCCTAGATATTGGTTAGGAGGACTCCCTGCCAAACTTTGAAGTCATTTAGACTAGGGATGAAGGGTGGGCATCCATTTTAATTTCAGCCTAGCCCTATGTATAGACCTCACCAAAATGGGTGCCCTAGTCCAACCAGAGGTCCAAATTGGTTCAAATCAATTTAGAATTAAAGTAGACCCATAGGGCTACAAACTTGATGTTGGTGACATTTTCAGTAGAGGAGACTGCGTATTTGTAAAAATTAAGAACATTAAATAACATAAGTGTGATAGAATTTAAATAACACATATATCATATCCTATAGTTTAATATCATCTGCTGTACGAATCTTGACGCAATAGTGGACGGAATCCAGTCATCTTCAAGCTCCAGCTGACGGCCTGGATTTAATTTTCATGGAGCAACTTCCAGCTGTTGCCGCCGGCCATCCGGCCACCTTCTCGGTCGGCCACCGCCACCACCACCTCCATTGATGTGGTGGCTGTCGCCAGGCGGTAGCATAGCCCCCGGAGTGGCGGATTCCGGCGGTTCTACCAAGAACTTTTTCGGCCCGAAACCATGAAAACCCAAAATTAGTTCAGGCTCAATTGAGCCCGAACCTTGAACCTAAGCATTGCTATTGAAAGAATTGGTTCCTAAACAACTAGATGGCGGGGGGGGTGAATAGGTGCAATTCCTTTTCCTTCTAAGGCATAATATTAATTCAGTTAATCAAAAAAAACAAATAGTTCTACAGCTATCACAGCACAGAAATAACAATTCCACACACAATCACAGATGGCACACTGATTTATAGTGGTTCCCCAAGGTCTAGGTACATCCACTTTCCCCCTTCGCCTATCTAGCAGTGTGCTAGATTCGGCCTAACTTCTTTCCTTCTCCTCAGATCCGTAGATCTTACAGCTCAGAACCCAAACAAGGATCCTATAACTCAGAGTGAGTCCACACTCCTACAGCTCAGGTAATCTGCCCTACCTCAGCATTCAACAAGGCCTATACCTCAGAGATGAAAATATCCTACAACTCATGCTCTCAGCCCTACCTCAGCCTTCAACAAGGCCTACCACTCAGAGAACTTATCTCCAAAAACTCAGCCTTTATAAATCAGGCTTACAACTCAGATCTTAAAAAGATCCTACAGAAAATAGATGTAAATCTGAAATTTACCACCACCCTGGTTAAGAGAGAAAGTATGGAAGGTTTCTTGTTCAGTTCTTGAAATAATCTGACGTTAGAGATCAACCTGTCTTAGCTTTCTTCAAAGCTTCTTGAATCTGAACACAGTAGGGTTGATCTCCTTTGAAGTTGATCTTCAATCAGCTTCTTTCTTGAAATTCAGAAATCAATCTGGATCCTTCTTGGTAGACTGGTTCAGAATCTACACTTAAGAGACTTGTTGATTTAAGTCCCTTTCTTCACTTGAATAGATGGAGCTCTCTCTTTCCAAATTCTTCTGAAGATTCTTCTAAATTCTTATTTGAATTATCTTGACAAACTCTGAGTAGATCACCACTTGAGAATGTCTTCTTAGATCTTCTGTTGAAAATCTTCTTCTGTTTTCCGTGTTTACTTTTTTATCTCATGTGTGTAACTTCTCTTCTGTTGATAGAGAATGTCTTTATATAGACTTCCTCCATGGTAACCGGCTGATCCGGTTTCTAACGAACTTCTTACAGCTCTGACAGCTTCAGTATACCAGTTGGTTATGGCAGCTGTCAAGTCTTCCAGTCACTTTTTGAAACTCTGTCTCTGTCAGCAAAGTGTTGAGACTGAACTTCATCATGTGTCGACACAAGTAGACTAAGTGTCGACACAAGCCTTGGTGGTGTTGACACATCTACCTTGGTGTTGACACTATTTCTCGACACAGCTTCTGTAGAATGTGTCGACACTAGTTCTGTGTGTCGACACAGTCACTTCTCTTGACAAAAAAATCAACTTTGTTGAAACTCTGTTATGTGTCGACACAAGTCCTGTGTGTCGACACAGTTTATGTCGATAAAGTCTTCTGTGTGTCGACACTGCCTCTGTGTATCGACACAGTTGATGTCGACTAAGCTTTTCTGTGTGTCGACACTGCCTCTGTGTGTCGACACAGTTTCTTCTGGTGTCGACTCATGGACTTAGGAACTTTTCCTGCATTCCTGCATTTTCTTAACCTGCACATATAAACTCAAAACAACATTAAATACACCTTGATACATATCATTGAGTAAGGTGAGGCTTCTTCAAATCTGGTACACATTTTCCAATGTACCCAACAATCTCCCCCTATTTGGAGAAGTCATAACCCTTAGTCAATAATATACACCATTCATAATAAACACACATTATGATGTATAAAAACATTATATGACAGGGTAACTTATAAACAAAACATGTATAAAATGTCATCATAGAATAATAATGCAAACATAATAAGCATTAATCATTGTTTTGTTTAAACTTTCAAAAGTTTCTTGACAATAGTTTACATAGATTTTTAAAACTAAAGATTACAATGTTGTAACATCTAGTTAATCTATTCTATGGCTAGTCTGGCTCCTTGATGACTATGCCTTTGCCTGAATGGATCTTGGCTTGTACTGGAGCCTCAGTATCTTCAGCTGGCTTCTTGCCTTTTAGATCTTTCTTCTTTTGTTCTTCAGCCCTTATCCTTTGCCTTTCAAAATAGTGAAAAGGATTTGGGAAGTACTTGCTAGGCTCCTGAGCATTAGGAGGTAGCTTCCCAGCTTTTTCCTTTCTTCTATATTGTAGAATGGCTTCCTGCCTAGCTTCATGATATTGTCATTCTTGCTCAGTGTACCATTTTCCCCTTTCATGGGTCTGGTCCTTTACAACTTTCTAGGCAGTCAAGATAATATTCCTGGACGTTGGGCTCCACTGCTCAAAATCAGGCTTCAACTCAGCCTGTTCTCTGAATCTTTTCTTAGACAATAGAGCTTCTTGCTCTTTATTCAAAGCTACCTCTGACATTTCTACTTTCTCAAGGATAACATTTTTAGTACCCTCTGGAGGGTTGTACATTGACTTTACTTCTTCCTGAATCATATCAAAATCCGCTGGAGGGTAAATAACCTTAGCAACTTCAGGTTGTTCACCTTCAAAATAAGCAGGTTGCACACCTGAATCAGCTACATTATCATCATCACATAGGGGTGGATATCCAACGGTGGCTCTGATGCTATTAGATATCCATTTAGCATGATCTGAGCCTGCTTTGACTAACACTATAACGCCCCGAAACTCAATAGAGCGACGGGGGATGTTTTGGGCCAGTTTTGGGTTCTGGCTGCAGGCACACGGCCTGGGACACGGGCGTGTCCCAGGGCGTGTCAAGCTTGTGTCGACACTCAGCCGGGAAGTCGACATTTTGGTATCGACATTGTGTCGAGACTGGGCACACGGCCTGCGACACGGGCGTGTCGCAGGGCGTGTCGACCCGTGTCGACACTTAGCCCGCGAAGTCGACACTTTGCGTTCGACGAAGTGTCGAGACTGGGCACACGGCCTGCGACACGGGCGTGTCACAGGGCGTGTCGATCCGTGTCGACACTCGTCCCGGGAAGTCGACACTTTGATCTCGATATTGTGTCGAGATAAGGCACACGACCTAGGACATGGGCGTGTCTGAGGCCGTGTCATCAGGTCGACGATCTTCACTCGACAAAGTGTAGAGTGTCATGACCGTGTACATGGCCTGGAGCCCAGGTGTGTTGAGGTGACACGGGCAAGGACACGGGCGTGTCCTAGAACCCGTGCAGTGCTCGGGTTATTTTCGGTGAAAAACGATGGGGGTACACGGCCGGCCACACGGCCGTGTCAGGTGGAACACGGGCGTGTCAGGTCGAAAACGGGTGTGTTTGATACCCGTGTATTGTTCCAGGCGCGTCGATTTTGACGGTAAATGAGGCACACGGCCCTGTACACGGGCGTGTGTCAGGCCGTGTTCGGTCCAGATTGGGCATTTCAGTCCCGAATCAAAGCCGTTCATTTCTTTAATTGATGATCCAACGGCTGGGGGTTGTTCCTGAAGGGATATACCCAGGATTGGGCCTTAGAAACTCTCACTTTTCATGAGTTCTTATCTTTCTAAAGCTTAGAGAGAGAGGAGAGCCAAGGAAGGGAGAAGAAGCTAGATCCGGCCATTAGAGGAGCTTCGAAGCTGCAAATCACGAGCCGACTCCGGATCCACGGAGGCGAAGAGAGTGCGGTGCTTTTCATCCGCTTACTTTTCCATGGCGCCAAAGAATAACGCAAGGGTAACGATTCACTTCTTGAGTATGAGTAGCTCTCCTTCTTTGCATAGGAGGCCCGCTCTCGCGAGTTTGCGGTGAGTTGGAGGCGTTCCTTCGGGTAGATATGTGAAGTCCCCGTTGTTTAGAGTCCGTAAGCGAGAACGGACATAGGCATGATGTGTGAAGCCTACCCGGACATGTTGGTCTGGATCGGTGATGTTGCATTGCATAAATGCCGGAGAAGACTCCGTGTTATTGGTTGTTTTTCGGGTTTTCTACACGGTAGATTGCAACAGGAAGCCTTGAGGATTAACCCTAAGGTGCACCCAGAAAACTGGGCGGATGCGTGAGAGCCAACTTGAACATAACCGAGTTATGTGAAATTGTGTGACGAAAACGGGACTCGGGAGAGGTTTGACCTGCGCATATGGTTTAAATTACCGTTGCGGGCGCATATGGTTTAAATTACCGTTGCGTTATGAGCACGGGTTAGATGGAACCGTACCCATTCTATATCGTTCGGATTAGAGCCGTTGGCATAGATGAGAGTCTTCGGCGGTCTATGGTTTTAATTACCGTGACCCATGCCGGGAAGACAAACTGCTCATTAATTGGTCGTCCAAAGGGATGGTGGTGAGTCGACAGACTTAGAATGCGTTCATCGAGAATGTGCCCTGAGTGCACGGGGTGTGTGGTCGTACGAGCCTACGCCTGTGATGTAGTGAAAATATTAAATTGCTCGCTTATGCTAATGAAATGCAGGGAAGGAACATCGCCGCCCCGAGTTGGGGGCGGGATCGTTATAATTTGGTCAGCATTACTGACCGTTGTCTTGTTTTACCACTGTGCGGTGGTTTGTTGCTTGTAGGTGCTGCTGGACCAAGTGGTCAATAGCGGGCTAAAGCCCATTTTGCGAAGCCGGCCCTCGAAGGCCTAATGGAAGTGTTTACTGTTTTATTTCATGTATGACCGGCCTGCGTGCCGTGGTTGGTAAAACATGTAATATGAAGTAAACAATTTTTGTAAGGCCTTAAGGCTTGTACTGGTGTATGTACTTCATTCCTGTTTGGTTATTCTAGTGGACATTCATGCTTTAGTGTTGGGTTCTTTATTGCAACATTTAATAAAACTGCTTCCGCTAGAATGCTCTGTGTAGGACGTTATGATTGGTTGGATGGTTTCCATGAGTAACCACCCAGTCTGTCTGTAGTATATGGCGTCGGGCCCCGGCCGGACCTACTGCTATATGCTATGCGACGGATAGGGGGTGTTATAATTTGGTATCAGACTACTGGTTTCGGTCGGGCTTAAAATGAATTCGTGGCCGAATTCTTTTTAAGGGGTGGTGAGTACATGTGTGTGCGTCATCGTTATAACAACAAAAGAACCCATGAATGTCCACTTAGGAATGAAAATACACGTGTTTGAGGAACCTGCGTGTTCCTATAATTGCTGTTTGCAATTTTATTTGGTCGCTTAACGTTGTTTTGTACCACTATAGGTGACCGGAAGCGGTGCTGGACTGCCAGAATGTCCAGTTTTTGAGGAGCATAGTGCACCCGGTGAGGTGTTTGAGACTCCTCCTTCGTATGAAACCGTTAGAAGGATCGTAGAAGCGGTGTTCGCTGTGATGGGTGCACAGCTTGGAGGAAATGTACAACCCTGCGCCCCTGTTGTGGCTTCAACGTCGGTGGGCGTGATGCAGCAGATGACCTTTGGTAGACCATCGGGGCAGCAGCTGAATATGCATTTAGTGCAAGGAGCGCACACAGTTGAGGAATATTTGCAAGCATTTCTTATGATAAGCAGCTACCCATGCTTTGAGTTGGATAATGAGCAAGCTACAGTCGATAGATTTTATAATGTCCTGCGCGCCGAGTTACGAGTTCTACTGCTAGGACCAAAGTTATTGGGATTCCGAGCCTTGGTGGAATCAGCTAGATCTTTGGAGGCAGATTTGAGGAAGACCCTTCCGATGCCAGCGACCATGGTATCGAACTATGCAAGCCCCATAAGGGTTGCGTCCGTTGGAATGCTGGAGAAAGGGGCTATGACATCGACTAGCAAAGCTACTTACACATGTTTTACATGTGGTAAGAAAGGGCACTTTGCCCGAGATTGTTGGAAAGGTGCTCAGAAGGCCAAGAAAGCTATGTCAGGAGTAGTCAAGGACTTTAGTGCAAAGGAGACGGTATTCAAAGTGCCGAACACCTCAAAGTCTGTATATCGAAAATGGTATAAGAAGCATAGGACTTCGGGTCCAGCTCCTTCTGGTGCTTCTGGGGCGACTACGGGTCGGACCCCGGGCACATGTTTCAACTGTGGGGAGCCGGGGCATTATGCCCGTGAGTGCCTAAAGCCCTGGAGGAAGCACGCCATCGTAAGGGCAGGTATGGTTTAAATATAGTTTTGCCTTAAATACTTGTCGCCCTTGTGCATGTTAGCTTAGAACTACTGGTGCTAAGTTTTGTTATGACTTTACTTTATCTGCAAGAGCACCGTTCGTTTAGAGAGCTTCGCATTCCTTTATTAGGAATTTAATTATGCGTCGGAGTACCTCCTTCGATGGTAAGTGACAAATTGGATGCGTTATAGTCCAATGGTGCTCATTGTGCGCGGGTTTTAGTTTTAGATTGGGAATCAGGAGTTCGATCTGCAAGCGTCGTTACTTACATTGGTAGAGTTCGACGTTATATTTGGCATGGACTGGCTCGCGGAGCAGCAAGCCTATGTAGATTGCGGTAGCAAGGAAGTCAAGCTGGGAGCAAGTCGTGTGACGACCTTTACGGGCTCGAAGAGGTCGAGCAAGACGTTGGTGTCTGCTCTTCAGGTGGTGAAGGCGGTTCGTGCTGGTGCAGAGCTGTTCTGTACACTAGTGGCGGTCGCAAAGCCAAAGCCCGCGTTGGTTAATATTTCAGTGGTATCGGAGTATCCTGATGTGTTCCCTAGATATCTTCCTGTAGCCCCGCCTCAACGGGAGATAGATTTCATGATTGAGCTAGTACCAGGTGTAAAGCCTGTGCCACGCTCTCCATATCGTCTAGCGCCTAAGGAAATGACGGAGCTGAAGGTGCAACTGCTAAAAGCTGTTGGAGCAAGGGTATGTGCGTCCAAGTCCTTCGCCTTGGAGCGCACCGACCCTCTTTATTAAGAAGAAGGACAGAAGCTTGAGGCTATGTATTAATTATCGGGAGCTCAACAAGTTGACGGAAAAGAACAAGTACCCAATCCCAAGGATCGATGATCTTTGTGATCTGTTGGTCGGGCCAACGGCGTACTCTAAATTAGATAAGGGAGAGTGATATCCCTAAGATAACGTTCAGTACAGGATATGGGCGCTACGAGTTTACGGTCATGCCGTTTGGGCTGACTAATGCGCCGTCAGTGTTCATGAATTTGATGAACAGAACCTTCAGGGAGTACTTGTACCATTTTGTGATCGTATTCGTCGACGATATTTTGGTGTATTCGTACAGTAAGGAAGATCACTTCAAGCATCTTCTTTTGGTTTTGGAGACGCTAAGGAAGAATTAGTTGTATGCCAAGTTCTCGAAGTGCGAGTTTTGGTCATCCTAAGTGGCGTCCTCAATCCTATATGGAGTGAGGAAGGTATTGCAGTGGAACCGGCGAAGAGTGTTGCGATGCGAGAGTGGCCTGAGATTTCTACGGTAGCAGGAGTCCGGAGCTTTCGGGGGCTTGCCGGCCATTACAGGCGCTTCGTAGAGAACTTCTCGCGGATAGCGTTACCCCTCACTACTTTGACGAGGTAGGAGCAGAAGTTCTTTTGGACGACGGAGTGCGCGCGAGCTTTTGAGGAGTTAAAATGTCGGTTGACCACGGCGCCTGTGCTGACTTCGCCAAGTGGGACCGAAGGCTATGAGATTTAATAGCGATGCTTCGGGCAGCGGTTTGGGTTGCGTGCTACTGCAACACGAAAGTGTAATAGCTTATGGCGCGAGACAGCCAAAAGTGCACGAGAGGAACTATCCGGTCCATAACTTGCTGTTAGCGGCCGTGAGTTTAGCCTTGAAGCTGTGGAGGCATTATTTGTACGATGTGAAGATGGATATCTACGCCGGTCACAAGAGCGTGAAGTATCTGATTGGTCAGAAGGATCTAAATTTGCGGCAGCGTAGATGGATGGAGTTCTTGGGAGACTATACATTCAAGATCCACTACGTGCCTGATAATGGGAATGCGGTTGCTGACGCGTTGAGTCGCCGAGCCCCAGCTCAAGCCAATTGGCTATCGATGCATGATGAGCGGTTGGTGCGGGAGTGGGAGGCGTTGGAGATTGTTTGTGTGGATATGCAATCAATTGCTGAAGTAGTACTGAATTGGACTGAAGTCCAATATGACCTAGCTGATCGGATTCGACAGGCTTTGGATATGGATGTCCATATGAAGCAGTTCGTGGTAGAAGCTCTGGATGGGTCAAATTCCCAATTCGTTGTGGAGGACGGATTGCGTTGGAAAGACGGTCGTCTATGCATCCCAAGTGTGGGCAATTTGCGGGTGGAATTGTTGTACGAGGCACACCATACCAAGTACTCGATTCACCCGGGGAGCACGAAGATGTACCGCGATGTAAAGAAACTATTTTGGTGGCCGGGTTTGAAGAAAGATGTGGCGCTATGCGTAGCGAAGTGCCAAACTTGCTCCTTGGTGAAGGCGGAGTGCTAAAAGCCGGGAGGGTTTCTTAAGTCCTTGCCTATTCCGGAGTGGAAATTCGACGACATCTCTATGGACTTTGTGCACGGTTTGCCAAGGTTGAAAAAGGGGAAAACGACGCCATTCGGGTGGTCGTAGATCAGTTAACGAAGGTGTCGCATTTGATTCCGCAGAGGAAGGATGATTCGATGGAGACGTTGGCAAGACTATATGTGGATAATATAGTACGGCTTCACGATGTGCCCCGCAACATCGTGAGTGACCGAGAAGGGCGGTTCACGTCCAATGGTAGGAGGCTTGTGCAGCAAATGGTGGGGACAAAGTTAAAATTCAGCACAGCTCGAGCGTCTGGTGTACTCTTATTGTACGTGACGAATCAAGTAACCCTGTGGATGCCTTGGCTCTTTTTGTACTTTACTTCAGTGCTTTTGGTCTTGGGTTGGTACCCCTTTGACCTTTGTTTGTTTTTTTCGCTTGTTTTTCTGCCACTATTTGTACCTTCTTAATGAAGTGTTCTGCCTTTGGAATGCCTTAGGTTAAGAGCAGTAGCAGATAGCAGAGCTGGTTTTGGAGTTTCTGGGTGGCAGTGTTGGTCGTGGTTGTTGCCTCGTCTTAGCGAGGTAGTTTGTTATTTATTTTGGTTTTACTGGTTCAGACATACATTTATGTTTGTGGGTTCGTGTTAGTTTGTTGATGACCACAGAATTGTTACTTTTAGATACTTGCTAGCTGCTTAGTTTTCTATATGTGGATGTGGATTACTTGCTCTCTGGGAGGATTTATGCTATGAATGCATGTTAGGTATTTTCAAGTATAAAACATACTACTACTACTTCATGCATTGCATAATTTAAAACTCTAACTTGTTATATTTAGCGACCGTAAAAGCTATCTTTACTACTATTATAAATATAGGATCTTGCAAAGCATGAGATGTCCTTTGGGGACGTTTATACTCATGTAGGATGTTGGAGTCAATCTAAACAAGTATCTTCCGCAGCGTATAATTATATTTCGATTCATGGACTAGATGAGCCACTAAGTCGAGGGATACGGCTAACTACTTGTAACGACTCCATCCATTCATATAGTATATAATAGAAGGTCCGGTCGGGGCCGCACATCATATACCACAAAACAGGTGGCGAAGTCACGGAGTGATACCAAAGTTGTGCATCCTAACTCATAGAATTCTAGCGGAAGCTTATAACACGAAAATGAACTTTAAACATTAATGTCCACCAAATAAATATCCACATTGATATATATACACAGGAATGTTCACCAATTACAAAGCTAGTTGGCCTTATGGCCTTACAATTATTCTTTACAATAGTGTCTTCCAAACATCGGCACGCAAGCCGGTCACAGATGAACAAAACATAATATTTTTAACATAGCCATCAAGGGCTAGCGGCAGCAGCAGCAACAGGGACTTTAGCCTTTAAATGTCCTGCTCGGTTCTCCAGCACCTGTACAAGGACAGCCCACCCAACGGTGGCAAACAAGGCAACGATCAGTAGTTAGTTGACCAATTTATAACGACCCTACCCCTTTCCCGGGGCAGTGGCATTCCTTCCCTGCAGGCATAGCAATTCATATGCATATATATATTCATCACATATTGTGCACTCACGCACAAACATTTCATCATAACCGTCAGCTACTCGGCCCGACGATCCGTACACTCAGGGCACATTCTTGGTGTACCGGCGAGCTAGGGTCCCACCACCGTATCAGGGCCGAAACCCAGTGGTAAAAGTTGAGCATTTCCATGGCGTGCAGCTGGAGATTTTAGTCTTAATGACCAGGGATTGGCCCGTAGCCCCCCATGGTGTCGTGGCGCGAAGACCTAAGACTCTCGCTATGTGCTCCAATAGACCGCACTTTCAGGTCTCACGTCGGACGGACATAACGCAGGTCGGATCATCCACCCCCCGTTGCTCAAGTCGCCTTACCATCACCGAGTACAGCATACTCGCGGCTCAAAAGGCGCGGGTCGGTTTCACCTTACCTGTTTGGTATAAAGCCTGGGTGTTTTCCTAGGCACACCAGTACTTGCTGTTACTACCCTTCAAAGACACCACCCATTCCGTATCACAAGCATCAAAGGGTCTTTCCTATACTTCCGTACTAGTATTTCCTGCTACTACCCTTCAAAGGCACAACCCAGTATCAAGGGTATTTTCCTGGATCTCAAATCTAGTACTTCCAGCTACTACCCTTCACAGGTACAACCCATGAACATTACACATTACAAGGGTATTTCTTGGACTTCCACTCCAGTACTTCCTTCTACAACCCTTCACAGGTACAACCCATTTAGCAGCACAAGCATCATAAGGGTAATTTCTTAGACTACCACTCCAGTACTTCCTGCTACTATCCTTCGCAGGTCCAACCCATCGACTCCCAAAACTACACGTTTAATCACGGAGTCTTCTACGATGCGTATATGCAACATCACCAATCCAGACCAACCTGTCCAGATGGGCTTCACACAGCATGCCAATTCCGTACTCCATTTCCGGATCTATATATTAAATCATTTGGGATTCCAAGAATCAACCCAAGGGATTCCCTTAACAAGCCACCCTCTGGTGGGGGAATCCTATGCACATGCCAAAAAGGAATCCTTCACATAGCTAGGAAGAAAGATCGTTACCCTTGAATATCGCTTCGGAGCCATGGACTTTTATCCAGCTGGAAAGGACCGCAACGGCTTTACCTCCACTATGTTAGCCTCGGATCTCGAAATGGAACTCCGTAGCTCCACCGTGGCCAGCTCTCCTCCTCCTCCTTCTTCTCTCTCTCGATGATGGCCAAATGCAAAATGAGGATTCTCATCTCATTTTTTGCCTTAAGGAAGGAGGGATAGACCTAAGCCATCAGATCCCAGCTGAGAAAATGGACGACCACGATTTTGCCACAAAAGGCTAAATGTTGCCTGACACGGCATGTGACACGTCCGTGTCACAGGCCGTGTACCTTAAGCAGCACACAACCGACTCATCTAGACCAGTACACGGCCATATGACACGCTCGTGTCACGGGCCGTGTCGCCTGACACGTCTTTAGATATGCCCGTGTCTGTGGCCATGTACTTCAGGCTGCACAAAACCAAATCAACCCGATCGGGACACGGCCAATGACACGCCCGTGTCACAGGCCGTGTACCCCAAGACACTTCCGTGTACTGCCCGTGTCCACCAGGCCTCAAATGCCCTGGGCATGTCTAGCAAAGGACACGGCCTGTAACACGCCCGTGTCACAGGCTGTGTGCCCATACACGGCAGCAGACACGCCTCCAGCTTAACTTCGTCGAACGAAGTTCGTCGAGCAGAGGAGGACACGGCCTCTGACACGCCCGTGTGAGAGGGCGTGTTCCCTCATTTTCTTAGAACGGACTTTCGTCGACCACTCGTCGGCTGATCGCCGGAGCAGGACAAGCCCTGGGACACACCCGTGTCCCAGGCCGTGTCACCCAACGTTTTCCCAATCTTGGGATTTGGGGTGTTACAACCCTCCCATCCTTATAACAATTTCGTCCCTGAAATTTACAAATAAGAAGGAAATCAAACACAAGATGTTCTATTCCATAAAATTTCATACAACCTGACATGCACTACATAGCAGTTGCATAAAGAGCTCGGGAAATTCAGGTCACACGGTCTGCTCTCGCTCCCATGTTAGCTCTTCACGGCCACAATTGTCCCACCAGACTTTGACCATCCCGATTGTCTTGTTCCACAACTATTTATCGGCATGATCCTCGATCTGAATGGGCCTAACCTTCATCGTTAGCCCATACTCCACCGGCACACGATCAGTCTCTATCACTTGAGCTGGATCTTTGACGGCTTTCCGCAGTACCGAGATGTGAAACACATCATGTAATCCACCCAAGTCTACCGAAAGAGCTAGCCGATATGCAGCTTCCCCAATTCGTTCCACCACTTCAAACGGACCAAGATATCTCGGACTCAACTTTTTCAGTCACCGAATCCTGGACACGCCTTTGAAGGGCTTGATCTTCAAGTATACCCAGTCGCCCATCGCGAACTCCACGTTTCGGTGCTTGGCATTGTAGTATTTTGCTAGTCAATCCTCGGCTATCAGTAGCCTTTCCCGAATAGTGTGTATCGTCGAGTTAGCTTCCTCGACTTCGTTACGCCTATACACTTTGGATTCGCCTGCTTCTACGCAAGCTAACGGCGTACGGCACTTCCGACCATACAGAGCTTCAAACGGGGCCATACTGATGCTCGCTTGGTAGCTGTTGTTGTAGGCAAACTCCACCAGATAGAGATGATCTTCCCATCTCCTACCAAAGTCCAGGGGGCACATTTGGAGCATATCTTCCATAGTTCTGTTGGTCCTTTCAGTCTGGCCATCCGTTTGGGGATGAAAGGCCGTACTTAATGTCAATTTCGTGCCCAACAGCTGATGGATTAGCCTCCAATCATTCGATGTAAAGCGCCCATCCCGATCGCTCACAATGCTACGAGGAACAATATGCATTCGTACGATCTACTCCACATAGAGCTTTGCCAAACTCTCCACTGAATCGTCCCATTTGTTTGGAAGGAAGTACGCCACTTTTGTCAGCATGTCTACAATCACCCTGATTGAATCATTCCTGCGCTGAGATCTCGGCAACCCGTGCACAAAATCCATTGAGATATCATAGAACTTCCATTCTAGAATCGGCAACGACTTCAAGAAACCGCCAGTCTTCTGGCATTTTGCCTTTACCAAAGCATAAGTCTGGAATTTGGCTATGTAATGAGCGATATCGTTCTTCAGACCTGGCCACCAGAACAGCTTTTTCATATCTCTGAACATCTTTGTGCTCCCAGGGTGAATTGAGTACTTCGTAAAGTGCGCTTCATTCATCGACTCTTCTCGTAGTTTACCCATACTCGGGAAGCACAACCGCCCCTCTCTCCGCAAAAGGCTGTCATCCCAGGAGAATTTGTCTTCTGGCCCGTCTTTTGCATAGCATTGGAGACTTTCCTCCAGCTCCGTTGCTCGTCAAATCCTATCTGCAAGGTCATATTGCACATCCGTCCAGTTCAGACATGCATCGACTTTGGAATTCTTATCAACACAAGAAATCTCTAATGCTTCTAACTCCTGGATTAGACATTCACCGTGCCTCTGCAACTAATTGACCCTCGATGGAGCCCTCCGACTCAAGGCATTAGTGACCACATTTCCCTTCTCGGGAGTATAATGAATTACAAAGGTGTAGTCCCCAAGGAACTCCAGCCACCTTCGTTGTCGCATATTTAGGTCTTTCTACTCCAACAAATACTTTAGGCTCTTGTGATCCGTATAGATATCCACTGTCATGCCATACAGATAATGTTGCAATAACTTTAGTGCAAAGATCACCGCCGCCAACTCTAAGTCATGGACGGGATAATTTCGTTAATGCACTTTCAATTGGCGTGAGCCATAAGCAATCACTTTCCCATTTTGCAGAAGAACGCAGCCTAAGCCGCTTCCTGAAGCATCACAATAGATCTCGTATCCGTCGGTACCACATGGCGATGTCAACACAGGTGTCGTGGCCAACCGACACTTCAGCTCTTCAAAAGCTAGAGCACACTCTGATGTCCAAACGAACTTCTGATCCTTTCTCGTCAGTGTGGTCAGAGGCAAAGCAATCCGCGAGAATTTTTCAACAAATAGTCTGTAGTAGCCCGCCAGTCCAAGGATGCTCCGGACCTCGGCCACCGAAGACAACACCGGCCACTCTTTTATGGCCCTTATCTTTGACGGATCCACTGCGATGCCCTCTCCACTTACCACATGGCCTAGGAAAGCCACCGACGATAGCCAAAACTCGCACTTCGAGAACTTGGCATAGAGCTTATTACTTCGCAAAGTATGCAACACCAACCGCAAGTGGTTTGCGTGATTAGCTTCAGATTTCGAGTACACCAGGATATCGTCAATGAACACAATCACGAATAAGTCCAGGTACTCTTGGAACGTTCAGTGCATCAGATCCATGAATATCGATGGCGCATTGCATAGCCCAAACGGCATTACCGTGAACTCATAATGCCCGTATGGTGTGCCAAATGCGGTCTTAGGAATGTCTCCTTCCCGTATCCTCAACTGGTAATAACCAGACTTCAAATCCAATTTCGAGTAGACGGTTGATCCCACCATCCGATCGAACAACTCATCAATCCGTGGAATCGGATACTTGTTCTTCTCCGTCAGCTTATTCAGTTCGTGGTAGTCAATACACAACCGCAAGTCACCGTCCTTCTTTTTCACAAACAGAACAGGTGCGCTCTAAGGTTACATACTTGGGCGTATATATCCCTGCTCCAGCAACTCTTGCAATTTGATTTTCAACTCTGCCATTTCCTTTGGCGCGATGCGATATGGCGAGTGGGTCACAGGTTTCGTACCTGGGACTAACTCGATCGTGAAGTCGATCTCCCGCTGGGGTGGTAGCACAGGAAGATCCTTAGTGAACACATCTGCAAACTCTGAAATAACTGAAACATTACTCACACTGGCCTTGGGCTCAACAACCTTAATTAGCGTGAAGAATAACTTCGCGCCCTTCCAAACAGCCTTGACGACTTGGAGTGCAGACATCAAGGTCTCGCCCACTCCTCGCATCCCTGCGAACTTCGTCTCCTGCTCAGTATTCTAGCCCAATGTGATCTCTTTGGCATTATAATCAATAAAGGTGTGCTGCTCTGCGAGCCAGTCCATACCAAAGATCATGTCGAATTCCGATATCGGCAGTACAGATGCAGTTAAATAAAACTCTTGACTTCCAATTGAAACCGCCACATCGCAAGCCCAATCCGCGAGCATCAAACCACCATTTGATAACACCACCCTGATGCTCTCTGTCTTCGCATGACTAGGTACTCCAATTCGCCCTACGAAGTCCTTAGGCAAAAATGATTGTGAAGCACCCGTATCAAACAGTGCTCACGCCAGCGTGTTCCGAATCATAACAAAGCCTATGGCAAATGTATCACACACAATCCACATGCAAAGCATACAATAAACAAAGCATGCACTAAGCAAAACAATGCAATAACTTAACTCGTACGTGTGACAACGTCACTCCGCTTAATGGCCTCCTGCAGGCCAAGGTTGTAGATTCGGGGCTGCGCCTGGGATGCAGAGGACTCCACCACAGCTTTTCCCTTCTCAGCTTAGGACGCTCCCGCCTTTTTTTCTCCCTTCGGCAGAATAACCCGACAGTCACGGGCTATATGCCCCACTCGTCCACAAGTAAAGCACATACGAGTTTCTGGCCTTGACGTGGCCCCCGATGTTGCACCTGATGCAACCGTAGAAGGAGCTTATCCTGACGACTTGGACCTCTTGCCCCATCTCTTCTTATAGTATGCTTTCCCAGGTCGGGGTGCCTTGAATTCTGGCTTTGTTATAGCCAAGGCCCGCATCCCTTACACCCCTTTCATGTCCTTTTCCAGCACGCACGCAGTGTCAACCAACGCCTGGAATCCTTGGTTCATTAAACTTGAAATCAGGAATCGCAACTCGTCTCGCAAGCCTTCATATAACCGATTGGTTTTCCGCTGCTCATCGGCGAAGATCGAACGCGCATACCATCCCAACCTCGTGAACTCATGCAGGTAAGTTTCAACACTGCCTTCTCCTTGCGTCAGCCTTTGGAACTCATTTTCCATGGCAGTACGTTGTGCTGCCGGGAGGTGCTTTGCCAAAAAGAGTCAAGAGAACTCCTCAATTGACACTTGTGTTAATGGTCTTCAGGCTAAGTGGTGTAGTTCCATCTCATCCCACCATAGACAAGCCTCTCCTTCCTGTAAGAAGGTGGCTAAGGTGACCTTCTGATCTTCCTCCGTCCCGATCGCCGTCATTATCCTCTAAACGCGCGACAACCAATCCTCTGCCTGCATAGGGGATCCCATGCCTGTAAACGTAGGCATATTGAAACTCATAAACTACTTTAACTGTCTCTCAGCTGCTCGAGGAGTCACAGCCGTAACAGGTTCTGGCCTCGCCGCAACCTGTTCTAGCCTCAATGTTGGTTGCGCCTGCCGTTGCGCCTGCCTAGTAGGCTGTACTTGAATCATCGCAAACAGGGCCTCAGCAACTAATCGAACAGTTTCCTCATAAGGGGGAGGTGTAGGCACCTCAACTGGTGTCGTACTCTCATCAGAACGTTGGGGCTCCAACTGCCCAGCACCACTTCGAGTCACCTATATGTGAACAAGACACGCACATTAGCGACCTCACACAAGCAATAACAATAAAATAGGAACTTGCAGGTTCCTCAAACACATGTATTTTCATTCATATGCGGACATTCAAGAGTTCATTGGTGTTAACGCGGTTCGCACGTACACGTGCTCGCCACCCCAGAAAATAATTCGACCACGAATTAGAAAGGGAAAGACCGAGATAGCTGATACCAAAAATATAACGACTCCATCCGTTCATATAGTATATAATAGAAAGTCCGGCCGAGGCCCCACACTATATACCACAAAATAGGAGGTGAAGTCACAGAGTGATACCAGAGTTACGCATCCTAACTCATAGCATTCTAGCGGAAGCTTCGAACCCGAAACTGAACTCCAAACTTGAATGTCCACCAGATAAATATCCACATTAATATATATACACAGGAATGTTCACCAAATACAAAGCCAGTTGGCCTTATGGCCTTACAGTTATTCTTTACAATAGTGGCTTCCAAACATCGGCGCGCAGACCGGCCACACATGAACAAAACATAATACTTTTAACATAGCCTTTGAGGGCTAGTGGTAGTTGTAACGCCCCCGATTTTCAAGTGATTTATTTAATTTCTTATTTGACGTATTATGACGTCAGGGCGTTATGTTAGCGCGTTTTGGTCATGTGACGTTGTTAGAGCGTGCTCTTAGCTCTTTAGGTTCCCTGCGTGGCTTGGTGATGCCTGGTAGCAAGATTCCCTAGCGAGCCGGAGTCTGTTTGGTGACTAGGTGGAGCCTCTTGGGGAATGCTTGTGTTTTGGCTTCGGGAGTTTTTGCCCGAGTTTTGTTCGTCGGATTTTGTTACCGACTTCGTCGTTAGCGCGTTTTGCGTTCGTTAGGTTTGACCGGCCAGATTTTGGGAATTGCGTCGGGAGTGGAAAATTTTATATTAGGAAATTATATCGGCTAATTTTAGACTTGCTCGTCAAGTTTCGTCGCGTTACGAGCATTTTTAGAGCCTCGGCGCGCGATTGAAGTTTGTATGTTTTCGCGTACGCCGTTAACTTTAGAAATTATTATCTCGATAACGGTGCGTCGGAATTCGATTTCGACTTCGCCGTTGGATTCGTAGCATCGTCATTCGCCTACGGTGCGAATTTCGTTTGTTTCGGCGCGCGTTTGATCCTCCGTAACCATATAAGAATATCATGTTATAATAATTATATATATTATTATATATATATATTTTTATATAAAGAATTTATATAAAAAAAAATAATAAAATAAAAAATATATGTAGTTTAGATGAGAATCGGTGAGAATGAATCTCACCGATTCTCACCGAATCGGTGAGATTCATTCTCACCGATCGGATTCCCCCTCTTTTTAAGTTTTTTTTTTATTTATATTATTATTATTATTATTAATATATTATTATTAATATTATATTATAATATATAAGTTATATAAGTTAAAACTCTTCTTCTTCCCCGATCAGCAGCCCCTCCTGTGCGACCTTTTTTAGCGAGTGCGGAACCCTTCCGTTCGCGAAACTTCCGGCGGCCGCCACCGCCGATCCGGTGGACGGAATTTCGATCTGATCGCGGCGTTGGAAAGCTCTCGGCGAGAGCTTCGAGATCGCGGTAAGTTTTTCCCGTTTCGGTGACCGTTTCGCCATAGATTTTTTCGGCCCTAACCCCGGTTGTCCGTTTTTTCGTAGATCTCGTCTCCGCGTGTCCCCTTTTGGACGGATCTACGTGGTGGAGTATTTTGGGTGACGTTTTCAAGGTCGATTTGAGGCAAGTGGATTTCTCCCCTCTTGCGTGCCTCCATGAGTTGCATTTTTGTTGTATTATTCTTTTCTTCTTGTCGTAGAATAGGTGAAATTTGGAATATTCCTATTTTAGGGCTTGTAGTCGGCCCAAACTAGGAAGTTATCGGTTTTATTTTAGTTGTACTCGGCGGGTAGGGGGAAATAGTTCGGCGGGTAGGGGAAAATAAATCGGCGGGTAGGGGGAAATATTCGGCGGGTTTT
Organism: Platanthera guangdongensis; assembly: GCA_039583875.1. Taxonomy (NCBI): domain Eukaryota; kingdom Viridiplantae; phylum Streptophyta; class Magnoliopsida; order Asparagales; family Orchidaceae; genus Platanthera; species Platanthera guangdongensis. Next base: position 117,050,626 of record CM077153.1, on the reverse strand, counting down.
GGTCGTAGAACTTGGTAGCTTCTAAGTGGTGTTGTCGGCTAACTTTGGCGCCGAATCGTGGATCCTTAGCATGTGGTAGCTGGGTTTCTGAAGGAGTATGGTACCAGGGGAGATCGAGCCGTGGCCACCACCATTCCCTCCTTTGGATATTATTTTTGGGTTCCTGTAAGAGGTTGGAACTCTATGTGTGTGGACCCCGTGGCGGCCCCTTTAGTACTCTTGAGACACCTGGACCTGGTTGTTCGGTTGTGACTGTTCTTAGTCTCCGACACAGGTTTGGGATTTGTGCCAGTGCTAATGATTTGCAAGTTTAGGACTGTTAGTTCCTTCTTACTGTTCATTTGATGCATATTGGTTTTCTTCTGTCTCTGCAGGCTTGAGCGGAGTTTGGTACGTTTTTATACTTGTTGCATTTTCTCTCACTTTACTGATTATTACACCTGCATTTTGTCCTCTTTTGGATTCTTTAGCTGAGTTTTCGGCATTTACTCTTGCAGGGTTGGTAACTCTTTTTCTTTTTGTTCTTTTATTCAATTATTATCTGATGATTCTTTGCCACTTGTTTCATTATTTCTTGCTGAGGTGTTCTTCTTTTGAATGCCTCAGGTTCAGGTCTGTAGCCGGCTGTGCGGCTAGTTTCAGGAGTTTCTCTGTGGACTGCGCTTTGGCAGTGTTTTCCTCGCTTGTCGAGGTAGTTCTTTAGCCTTGTTGTAGTACAGACATACATGCTCACCAGCGAGTTCGTGTCAGGTTGTTGACGCTCGTTGGTGATTTTCCTTTGTGATATTAAGTATTTGCTTAGCTGCTAGTTTACCTGTTTTGGTGGTAGTTTCACTTGCTCTCTGGGAATGTTTTATGATAGGTTGCTAGTTACTTTAAACCCTATAAAAGAACTACTATATGTATTGCATGATCAGCATGTTTTATAAAAGCTCAAACTCTATTTTCCAATGCGTAAAAAGATGGTTTTCTTTATAAATATTATAAATTGAAATATAGGGTCTTGCATAGTGTAAGTTGTCCTCTTAGGACGCTTATGCGCTCTTTTAGGATGTTTAGCATAAATGAAGTATTTTTCCGCTACGTATAAATATAGTTTTCAAACCATGGACTATCTGATCAACTGAGCCGAGGGATACGGCCAATTAATTTAAAAATCAGTTTTTTATTCATTTTAACTTATGATTTGAAGGATTAGAGTGTCGCCTGAGCGTCAGCAGTTATCCCCTGCTTGGCGTGGCATCACAGCTCGTAGTTTTCTCGTGCTCTGATTTTTTATTATAAATGAGAAAATGCGGGATGTGACAGTTGGTATCAGAGGGAGGTTGCTTGACAAATTGTCGGGCAACCTGTCCCTGTAAGTATTAGGTGTTTAGAGTCATATCATACACACACCGATATGTCATCAGCACGTCTTGGCTGAAGCACGAACACTACACTCATAGCATGACATGAAGTATACGAGGCATATTATGTAGTATGGGATGCATAATATGTGTTTGTATATGGATCCACCATAGGAGGCAACATGTGAGGGTTATGTAGTATGAGATGCATAACCTCACCACATGAATGCGGCTAGCACGTTTTCCTTTTCGTTGCATGGAAATGTTATGTAGTATGGGATGCATAACATTTTCATGTATACGCCGCTCATAACATGCATTAGGGCCTTTTTAGAATGCATAGCACAATCATGCATAGCATAACATTGCATAAGCACAACGTGCCAAGCTAAAGATTTGCAGGATGACATGTGTACACACATGATTTTGAGTCAAAAAGAATATAAATTCATGCATTCCCGATCTAGGCACAAGAGTTAGTTGGATGATAGTGAATCATCGTAGGATAAGCATATCATCATTACAAAAAAATCCCAGAGCAAGTTAGCAGCATGAGCAAGTACTTAAGTATGTATTGTTTGTACTATGTTGTTTGGTTCTAGTGGGTGGGCTAGGTGTCTAATTAGTGTTTTGTTGATCCGTTAGAATGTCGAGGCGTCCTTCGACAAGGTTGACTCCCCAATCGGAGGGAGAATCATCAGGTGCGCAGAGTAGCGCAGTGATAGAAGGTCTGAGACAAAGCAATGAAGCCTTGTCAAAGCAAGTAGGGGATTTGCAGTCTCAGGTCCAGTCCTTGTTAGCAGTCGTGGCAGGGCAGATTCCGAGAGTTCAGGACCCTGTGGTGGGTCAAGCTGTCCCTGTTCCCCCCGCTCCTCTGGTGCCTCCGGTCGTGGTGCCACCAGAGATGACCTTTATTTCTCAGTTTCAGCGACTTAGGCCTCCGACGTATGATGGCAAGGCAGATTACATGGTCTTAGACGATTGGATGATATCAATCGAGGAGATGTTCTCATACTCCGGGATCACTGATGACCAGAAGGTGATGTTAGCCGCATATCAGCTCAAGGGGTTGGCGAAGGGCTGGTGGCTGAGGGAGAAAGAAGATCTGAAGGACGGGTGTTCCTGGGAGTCCTTTAAGGAGCTACTTCTGAGCAAGTTTCTGCCATCGGTCGAGAGGGACCGTCTGATGAATGATTTCCTGCACTTAAAGCAGAGGCAGCTCACGGTTAGCGAGTACGAAATCGAGTTTAGTAAGCTAAGCCGATTTGCCCCAGACTTGGTGAGTTCCGACGAAAATAGAAGCAAGCGATTTCTGGCTGGGCTAAGGAGTGACGTCCAGCAATTAGCAAGTGCCTATGCGACCTCAAGTTATGCTGGTATGGTGGAAGCTGCCTTAAAGGTAGAGGCAATTGATAATGCCAAGAATCGAGGTCAACAACTGAGGAAGGATAAAAGAAAATCTGATGAGGGTAAGAGTGCTCAGGTCCCTGACGCTGCTCCGAGGAAGAGAAACAAGGAGGTATGCAGTTTCTGTGGCCGACCGGGCCATCCATTGGAAAGATGTTATCAAAGGTTAGGAGCTCAAAAGAAAGAGCAGATTCATGTAATCCAAGGTGTCCAAAAGAAAGATTTGCTTTGTTCGGTATGCAAGAAGCCGGGGCACGATGCTGCCCATTGCTGGAAGAAGACGAGAAGTTGTTTCTTGTGCGGTCAAGAGGGTCATCTCAAGTATCAGTGCCCGCAAGCTCAGCTTACTCTGCAGCCAGTTCCTCTTCAGGCCTTGCCGCTGCCGCAGCGAGTGGACAAGGGGAAAGGAAAGTTGAACGTGGTCTCTTTGGAGGAAGCTCAGACGTCCACGCAAGTGATATCAGGTTAGATTCTCCCCTAGTTTTAATGTTTGGCTCATAGTTATAGTTTTGAGCGTTCGCTTCGTTAGTCGCGTGTGCAATTTTATAGGACGATTTAAGGTAAAGAACCGCTGGGCGCGTGTTCTGTTCGATTCCGGCGCTACCCACTCGTTTGTGGCTAGGGCCTTCGTAGAGCGTTACCGTTTGGATCTCGATCGTGTTGGTGATGCGTTCTGTGTCAAGTTTCCTTCAGGCGAATCTGTAGTTTCGGACCAGGGTATTCAGAGTTGTCCAATTTTGTTAGGCGATTTCCTCGCGTTTGCTGATTTGAAGCTGTTAGATCTGGTAGACTTCGATGTGATCCTAGGCATGGACTGGTTGTCCAGATATGATGCTGTGATCCAATGCAACGGTAAACGCTTGGACTTCAGGATGGACAACGGTCAGCCCGGGAGTGTTTACGGTTATCCGCGCCAGGATTCTCCGACTATATCGGCGGTATGTGCTCGGAAGCTTGTAGATTCCGGATGTTTTGCTTGTTTGGTTTCGGTTTTAGAAACCAAGGTTAGTTTGCCGTGTTTGGAGGAGATCCCGGTGGTTCGTGATTATCCTGATGTCTTTCCAGCTAATCTTCCTGGTCTCCCGCCTGATCGAGACGTGGAGTTTGTTATAGATTTGGAGCCGGGTACGCGTCCTATTGCCAAGGCGCCTTACCGAATGGCCCCACGCGAACTGGAGGAGTTGCGTATCCAGTTAGACGAGTTGCTTGAGAACGGATTTATACGGCCGAGTTCTTCGCCTTGGGGTGCTCCCGTTTTGTTCGTCAAGAAAAAGGATGGATCGATGAGGTTGTGCATCGATTATAGAGAGCTAAACAAGGTAACGATCAAGAATAGGTATCTGTTGCCGAGGATAGACGATTTGTTTGATCAAATGCGAGGCAGCGCCGTGTTCTCTAAGATTGACCTTCGTTCGGGCTACCACCAGTTAAGGATCCGTGAATCAGATATACCGCGGACTGCCTTCCGTTCCCGACATGGACATTTTGAATTTTTGGTGTTGTCGTTCGGTTTGACCAACGCACCTTCTGCTTTCATGGACATGATGAACAGGGTCTTCAAGGACTTTCTGGACAAGTTTGTGGTCGTATTTATAGACGATGTGTTGGTGTATTCACGCAATGTTGAGGAGCATGACCAACATTTGCGTCTAGTTTTATCTGCCTTGAGGGACCATAGGTTGTTCGCCAAGCTAAGTAAATGCGAGTTCTGGTTGCCTCAGGTTTCTTTCCTGGGTCATGTGGTTAACAAGGACGGAATCTCTGTCGACCCAGAAAAGATAGCCGCAGTTATGGAATGGACGAGGCCTGCCACACCCAAGGAAATAAGAAGCTTCCTAGGGTTGGCTGGGTACTATAGAAGATTCGTAGAAGGTTTCTCTACGTTATCTGCGCCATTGACTAAGCTGACGCAAAAGAATGCAGCATTTGTGTGGAGCGATAAGTGCGAAGAAGTGTTCCAAGAGCTAAAGAATAGACTGTGCACTGCTCCGATATTGACATTGCCTACGGAAGGATTAGACTATGCCGTTTACGTGGACGCATCCCACGTGGGTCTTGGTTGTGTGCTGATGCAAGAAGGAAAAGTGATTGCGTATGGGTCAAGACAACTTAAGATTCATGAAAGGAACTACCCTACGCATGACTTAGAATTCGCAGCAGTTATTTATGCATTGAAATTATGGAGACACTTGTTGTATGGCGCGCAGTGCAAGATTTATACAGATCATAAGAGTTTGAAGTACGTTTTCACTCAAAAGGAGTTGAACTTGCGCCAGCGCAGATGGTTAGAGTATGTGGCTGATTATGAAGTGGAGATCCTATACCATCCGGGTAAGGCTAACGTGGTAGCCGACGCCTTAAGCAGGAAGACAGGGAAAATTTTCAATCTCTCCACTGAGTTGTTGGTAGAAGAGTTCCTTTTAATGGATATTTCAGTTGGTAGATGTGACTCGCCAAGCAGTTTGGAAGTGTCTGAGCCTTCATGGATTTCTCTTACGAGGCTTCATCAAAAGGACGATCCTGATCTACTGCACCTTCATAATAGAACTGAGAAGGGGGAGCTGCCTGACTTTTCGATCGATGACGCGGGTACTCTAAAGTACCGCGGTAGATTTTGCGTCCCCAATTTTCGAGATATTCGAGATAAGTTGTGCAGTGAGGCACACGGTTCAAGTGTGGCCTACCATCCAGGGTCTACAAAAATGTATAAGGACTTGAAACAGATTGCCTGGTGGATTGGGATGAAGGGTGACATTGCAAGGTTTGTGTCAGAATGCTTTACGTGCAAAAGAGTTAAGGCTGATCATGGAAGGCCTGGTGGAAAATTAGCACCTTTAGAGATTCCAACTTGGAAGTGGGAGAGTATCTCAATGGATTTCATTACTGGTTTGCCGAGATCTCCCCGAGGGCATGACTCTGTTTGGGTGATTGTTGATAGATTAACAAAGTGTGCACACTTCGTACCCTTTCAGATTGGTTACTCGATGAAGAAGATAGCGGAGCTATATTTGAATGAAGTTATCAGGTTACATGGAGTACCCGTAAGTATAGTATCAGATCGAGACTCCAGATTTACGTCTCGTTTTTGGAAGAGCCTTCAAGAAGGATTGGGAACTGACTTGAGATATTCTACCGCATATCATCCACAGACCAATGGTCAAATGGAGCGTGTTAATCAGATTGTGGAAGATATGATCCGTTGTTATATATTAGACCACGGAGGAGCGTGGGATGAACGCTTGAGGTTGATGGAGTTTGCATACAATAACAGTTATCAAGAGAGTCTGCAAATGGCTCCTTTCGAAGCGCTATATGGAAGACGATGTAGAACTCCTCTATTTTGGGCTGAGGTTGGTGAGAGGCCGATGTTAGGTCCAGATGCCTTAGAAGAAATGGAAGTTTCTGTAAAGCTTATTCGAGAGAAGCTTCGGATAGCTCAAGAGCGATACGAGAAGAACGCCAATCGGCGTAGGTCCGTTTTGGAATTTTCTGTGGGGGACATGGTATTCCTTAAGGTTTCCCCGATGGTTGGAGTGAAGAGGTTCGGTAAGAACCATAAGTTGGACCCAAGGTATGTGGGACCATTTGAAATTGTGGAGCGGATTGGTGTGTCAGCCTACAAGTTGAAATTGCCCGCAAATTTTCCTGGCGTGCACAATGTTTTTCACGTGAGCCAACTGCGGAGGTGTGTGCTAAGTGACAGACAAGTGCTGGATGCAGTGCCCCAGTTGGAGCCTAACCTTTCCTACGTGGAAGTTCCTATTCGTGTTTTGGATGTGCAAGATCGAGTGTTGCGGAAAAAGACAATATCGATGGTAAAGATTCTGTGGAGAAACCAAGACGTAGAGAGCGCGACTTGGGAGTTGGAGTCAGCTATGAGGGAGGCGCATCCTCATTTGTTCTCCTAGCTGTGCTCGGTAAGCATTCGATAACCCTTGGTTATTTCCCTTTTCCTTCTTTGGTAGAATTGTTTTATGCGTAAAGTTTCGGGACGAAACTTTCTTTTAGGGGGAGTGACTGTAACGCCCCCGATTTTCAAGTGATTTATTTAATTTCTTATTTGACGTATTATGACGTCAGGGCGTTATGTTAGCGCGTTTTGGTCATGTGACGTTGTTAGAGCGTGCTCTTAGCTCTTTAGGTTCCCTGCGTGGCTTGGTGATGCCTGGTAGCAAGATTCCCTAGCGAGCCGGAGTCTGTTTGGTGACTCGGTGGAGCCTCTTGGGGAATGCTTGTGTTTTGGCTTCGGGAGTTTTTGCCCGAGTTTTGTTCGTCGGATTTTGTTACCGACTTCGTCGTTAGCGCGTTTTGCGTTCGTTAGGTTTGACCGGCCAGATTTTGGGAATTGCGTCGGGAGTGGAAAATTTTATATTAGGAAATTATATCGGCTAATTTTAGACTTACTCGTCAAGTTTCGTCGCGTTACGAGCATTTTTAGAGCCTCGGCGCGCGATTGAAGTTTGTATGTTTTCGCGTACGCCGTTAACTTTAGAAATTATTATCTCGATAACGGTGCGTCGGAATTCGATTTCGACTTTGCCGTTGGATTCGTAGCGTCGTCATTCGCCTACGGTGCGAATTTCGTTCGTTTCGGCGCGCGTTTGATCCTCCGTAACCATATAAGAATATCATGTTATAATAATTATATATATTATTATATATATATATTTTTATATAAAGAATTTATATAAAAAAAATAATAAAATAAAAAATATATGTAGTTTAGATGAGAATCGGTGAGAATGAATCTCACCGATTCTCACCGAATCGGTGAGATTCATTCTCACCGATCGGATTCCCCTCTTTTTAAGTTTTTTTTTTATTTATATTATTATTATTATAATTAATATATTATTATTAATATTATATTATAATATATAAGTTATATAAGTTAAAACTCTTCTTCTTCCCCGATCAGCAGCCCCCCTGTGCGACCTTTTTTAGCGAGTGCGGAACCCTTCCGTTCGCGAAACTTTCGGCGGCCGCCACCGCCGATCCGGTGGACGGAATTTCGATCTGATCGCGGCGTTGGAAAGCTCTCGGCGAGAGCTTCGAGATCGCGGTAAGTTTTTCCCGTTTCGGTGACCGTTTCGCCATAGATTTTTTCGGCCCTAACCCCGGTTGTCCGTTTTTTCGTAGATCTCGTCTCCGCGTGTCCCCTTTTGGACGGATCTACGTGGTGGAGTATTTTGGGTGACGTTTTCAAGGTCGATTTGAGGCAAGTGGATTTCTCCCCTCTTGCGTGCCTCCATGAGTTGCATTTTTGTTGTATTATTCTTTTCTTCTTGTCGTAGAATAGGTGAAATTTGGAATATTCCTATTTTAGGGCTTGTAGTCGGCCCAAACTAGGAAGTTATCGGTTTTATTTTAGTTGTACTCGGCGGGTAGGGGGAAATAGTTCGGCGGGTAGGGGAAAATAAATCGGCGGGTAGGGGGAAATATTCGGCGGGTTTTGGTCGTAGAACTTGGTAGCTTCTAAGTGGTGTTGTCGGCTAACTTTGGCGCCAAATCGTGGATCCTTAGCATGTGGTAGCTGGGTTTCTGAAGGAGTATGGTACCAGGGGAGATCGAGCCGTGGCCACCACCATTCCCTCCTTTGGATATTATTTTTGGGTTCATGTAAGAGGTTGGAACTCTATGTGTGTGGACCCCGTGGCGGCCCCTTTAGTACTCTTGAGACACCTGGACCTGGTTGTTCGGTTGTGACTGTTCTTAGTCTCCGACACAGGTTTGGGATTTGTGCCAGTGCTAATGATTTGCAAGTTTAGGACTGTTAGTTCCTTCTTACTGTTCATTTGATGCATATTGGTTTTCTTCTGTCTCTGCAGGCTTGAGCGGAGTTTGGTACGTTTCTATACTTGTTGCATTTTCTCTCACTTTACTGATTATTACACCTGCATTTTGTCCTCTTTTGGATTCTTTAGCTGAGTTTTCGGCATTTACTCTTGCAGGGTTGGTAACTCTTTTTCTTTCTGTTCTTTTATTCAATTATTATCTGATGCTTCTTTGCCACTTGTTTCATTATTTCTTGCTGAGGTGTTCTTCTTTTGAATGCCTCAGGTTCAGGTCTGTAGCCGGCTGTGCGGCTAGTTTCAGGAGTTTCTCTGTGGACTGCGCTTTGGCAGTGTTTTCCTCGCTTGTCGAGGTAGTTCTTTAGCCTTGTTGTAGTACAGACATACATGCTCACCAGCGAGTTCGTGTCAGGTTGTTGACGCTCGTTGGTGATTTTCCTTTGTGATATTAAGTATTTGCTTAGCTGCTAGTTTACCTGTTTTGGTGGTAGTTTCACTTGCTCTCTGGGAATGTTTTATGATAGGTTGCTAGTTACTTTAAACCCTATAAAAGAACTACTATATGTATTGCATGATCAGCATGTTTTATAAAAGCTCAAACTCTATTTTCCAATGCGTAAAAAGATGGTTTTCTTTATAAATATTATAAATTGAAATATAGGGTCTTGCATAGTGTAAGTTGTCCTCTTAGGACGCTTATGCGCTCTTTTAGGATGTTTAGCATAAATGAAGTATTTTTCCGCTACGTATAAATATAGTTTTCAAACCATGGACTATCTGATCAACTGAGCCGAGGGATACGGCCAATTAATTTAAAAATCAGTTTTCTATTCATTGTAACTTATGATTTGAAGGATTAGAGTGTCGCCTGAGCGTCAGCAGTTATCCCCTGCTTGACGTGGCATCACAGCTCGTAGTTTTCTCGTGCTCTGATTTTTTATTATAAATGAGAAAATGCGGGATGTGACAGTAGTGGCAGCAGCAGCAGCAGGGACTTCAGCCTTTAATTGTCCCGCTCGGTTCTCCAGCACCTGTATAAGGACAGCCCACCCAATGGTGGCAAACAAGGAAAAGGTCAGCAGTCAGCTGACCAATTTATAACGACCCTACTCCTTTCCCGGGGCAGTGGCATTCCTTCCCTGTAGGCATAGCAATTCATATGCATATATATATATTCATCACATATTGTGCACTCACGCACAAACATTCCATCACAACCATCAGTCACGCAGCCCGACGATCCGTGCACTCAGGGCATATTCTTGGTGTATAGGCGAACCAGGGTCCCACCACCATATCAGGGCCGAAACCCAACGACAAAAGTTGAGCATTTACTCCATGGCATGTAGCCGGAGATTTTAGTCTTAATGACCCGGGATTGGCCCGTAGCCCCCCATGGTGTCGTAGCACGTGGGCCTAAGACTCTCTCTATGCGCTCTAACATACCGCACTTTCAGGTCTCACGTCGGACGGACATAACGTAGGTCGGATCATCGACCCCCCATTGCTCAAGTGGGCTTGCCATCACCGAGTACAGCGTACTCACAACTCAAAAGGCGCGGGTCGGTTTCACCTTACCTGTTTGGCATAAAGTCTAGGTGTTTTCCTGGGCACACCAGTACTTGTTGTTACTACCCTTCACAGACACCACCCATTCTGTATCACAAGCATAAGAGGGTCTTTCCTGGACTTTCGTACCGGTACTTCCTGCTACTACCCTTCACAGGCACAACCCAGTATCAAGGGTATTTTCTTGTATCTCAAATCCAGTACTTCCTGCTACTACCCTTCACATATACAACCCAAGAACATTACACATTACAAGGGTATTTCCTAGACTTCCACTCCAGTACTTCCTACTACTACCCTTCATAGGTACAACCCATTTAGCAGCACAAGCATTACAAGGGTAATTTCCTGGACTACCACTCTAGTACTTCTTGTTACTATCCTTCTCAGGTCTAACCCATCGACTCCCAAAACTACACGTTTAATCACGGAGTCTTCTCCGGTGCGTATATGCAACATCACCAATCCAGACCAACCTGACCAGATGCGCTTCACATAGCATGTCTATTCCCTACTCCATTTCCGGATCTATATGCGAAATCATTGGGGATTCCAAGCATCAACCCAAGGGATTCCCTTAACAAGCCACCCTCTGGTGGGGGAATCCTATGCACATGCCAAAAAGGAAGCCTTCACATGGCTAGTAAGAAAGATTGTTTCCCTTGAAGATTGCTTCAGAGCAGTGGACTTTTAGCCGGCTAGAAAGGACCGCAGCGGCTTTGCCTCCACAACGCTAGCCTCGGATCTCGAAACGGAACTCCACAGCTCCACCGATGGCCGTCTCTCCTCCTCCTACGCCTCTCTTTCGATGATGGCCAAATATAAAATGAGGATTCCCATCTCATTTTCGGCCTTAAGGAAGGAGGGAGAGACCTGAGCCATCAGATCCCAGGTGAGAAAATGGACGGCCACGATTTTGCCATAAAAGGCTAAATGTTTCCTAACACGGCATGTGACACGCCCGTGTCACAGGCCGTGTACCTTAAGCGGCACACAACCGACTCATACAGACCAGTACACGGCCATGTGACATGCCCGTGTCACAGGCCATGTCACCTGACATGTCTTCAGACACGCCCGTGTTTGTGGTCGTGTACTTCAGGCTGCACAAAACCAAATCAACCCGATCAGGACACGGCCAGTGACACGCCTGTGTCACAGACCGTGTACCCCAAGACACGATCGTATCCTGCTCGTGTCCGCCAGGCCTTAATTTCCCTAGGCACGTCTAGCAAAGGACACGGCCTGTAATACGCCTATGTCACAGGTCGTGTGCCCAAACACGGCAGCAGACACGCCTCCAGCTTAACTTCGTCGAACAAGTTTGTCGAGCATAGGAGGACACGGACTCTGACACACCCGTGTCAGAGGGCGTGTTCCCTCATTTTCGTAGAACAGACTTTCGTCGACCACTCTCCAGCTGCTCACCCGAGCAGGACACGCCCTGGGACACGCCCCTGTCCCAGGCCGTGTCACCCAACTTTTTCCCAATCCTGGGATTTAGGGTGTTACACTACTGCACTTAAACTGATTTTACCTTAAAATAACCTAAAGAATCTTTCTTCATAATTAAGTAGGTTTTTGCCTGAGCGTCCGCAGTTATCCCCTGCTGACGTGGCATCATGACGCACATTTTCCCTTACTCTAATAAGTTGTTATATGCGGTGAAAATGCGGGTTGTGACATATGCCCCAAACACTCTTTGCCCTAAATTATCCTTAAGGGCTAATATCTTTGGTCACACCAATACCTAGTCAAATCAAGCCCAAAGGGGCTGAAATTTTTATTATAGTCACAATATGACCCTAAGACTCGGCCACCAAAATTTTGGTGGGTTTAGAGGTCATTAGCCCCATTAAATAATTCATACATGGTTTATTAAATGTTTACAAAAACTATAGGAAAATGATTTCCAAAAATTCCCATTTTTGGATATGTTATAAATATAGATAAGGGGACCCCAGTCCAAATTTCAAGTCATTTGGATGGCTGGATTGATGGGGGCACTCAATTTAATCTATGGTCAAGACTATGTATAGGCTGCACCATTTTGAGTGTTGTAGTCAAACCACTTACCCAAATGGGTTGAAATAACATTAAAATAAAGTAGACTTCAAAGCTACTACTTTCCTGTTGACCATTTTTCCTAGCTCAGCACCTAAGGGCCTTATTTATTTTATTTAATAGGGGTTCACAGCAAGGGTTAAAAATAAAACCTTAATAATCATATAAATTATTGGTGTACAGGTCTAATCCGACGGTGATCGAATCTTCTTCAACCTCCAGTCATTGGCTATGACTTCGCCGACCTGGAGAAGCTATCAAAGCGATTTGTCATCCATCCAGTCCCCTCCCCGGCCGACCACCACCACCACCTCTGTTGAGACGGTGGCTATTGTCGGAGGGCGGCACGGCCGCCGGAGGGGCGGTTTCCGGCGAGCTTGCAAGGAAGTCCAAATCCGAAAATTCATGGAATTTGAAGCTTGGAATCGGCTCAATTGAGCTCAATTAAACATCCTAGTTGATCAAGATACTATCACAAGGGGAGAGGAGAAGAAGTGGACATGTGTGGGGGTTGTTGCCTTGTCGGCCGCCGCATCGCCATTTCCGGCGGTGGAGCTTTTCGGTGCTCTGCAACTGTACAGTAAAGGGCTTCGATTTCTTAAGTGGAGGGGTGGAAATGAATCCTCTCAGCCTGGTGAAGCTTTTAAAATAGGAAAATGAGGGAGGGGAGGGGTCAAGCACCAATTGCCATTAATGGCCATTAGAGGAGGATTTCGTCCAAGGTAAGATCCAGTGAATGCAGCCACTATACATCCTAGAAAAACTCTTGATATCCTCAAAACTGATGGGGGAAGATGAATCAACCCTTTGGAGGTGAGGAGAGGAACTCTTGATCTCCCATGTCCAATAATGGCCTTCTCTCTCCTCTTTCTCTCTCTTCCTTATGGGAGGAATTGATTTCAGCCACTTAGGTGGATGGCTATGGCTGTGAATCTTCCCCTAACTAACTAGGGAGGAGGAACCTTGCCATGGGACAAGGATTGAGGAGGCCCTTGGCCTTCCATGCCCATTAATGCTCACTTTCTCTCTCTAAAATTGGGGGAAACTCCCATTTTCTCTCTCCTAATCATTATGGCCGATTTTTGATGATTATTTCAGCCAAAAACACCCCCATTGACTCGGATGAATAATTAAAATGTGGTTAGCCCAAGTGGATTGGGCTTGAGCTAGCCATTTAGGCTAGTTTGACCAATTTCAAGGATTGAGTTGACCTTTGTCAAATTGACCTTTTGGGTTGACCCCAATGGCTTCTTGGTGACCCATTGGCCTCCCCTAAGGTCTAAGTGGGGTTGGGTAGGGTTGGTTTGGCACCCTGAAGGCAACTTGGCCCTTAGTTATGGTACTTTGACCATTTTAGGGCTAGGATTGACTTGTTCAACTTGACCTTTTTGATTGCCCCCAATGGGTCATTAGTGACCCTATGGACCAACCAAGGGGTTAGGGGTATTGTGGTGGGGTCCTGGAACCAGGTTAAAGCCCTAAGGTTAAACCCTAGGTCTGTTGATTGGAAATTACTATTTGCAGACCATGGTGATCTTCACCTTCATGCCTAAGGTCACATGGTCTCTTGAGCTTCCTAGGGTTTTGTCATAACCTAGTCATGACAAAATCACTCTTAGGGGTCTAGTTGAAAATGGGATGTTACAAATCCCAATAAACAAAAATAAAAATTTTGTCCCTGAAATTCATGTTAGGCTGCGGGGTTTCGACTGAGAGTAGCTGAATGTAACATCCCTTAGGAAGTTGAATGTACACCTTACCCGAAGAGATCTGGGTACCTCTGCTGCATCAGATCCAGTGGCTCCCAGGTATAATCCTCCTGTCCATGGTTATCCAACATAATCTTGACCATCGGGACCTTCTCGCACCGTTGTATCATTGATTCTGATCGGCTCCATGCTGACTGATCGATCTGAGTCCACCGGGCCATCTGTAGTAGAAATCAGCTGCTCAGGACATAGAAGAGCCCTCCTAAGTGGAGAGACATGGAAGACGTCGTGCAATCCCGCTAACTCTGGCGGTAGCTCTAGTCTGTAAGCCAAGGGGCCGATCCGCTCTAGTATCCCGTAAGGCCCCATGTATCTCATACTGAGCTTCTTCCACCCGCGAACCCGCGAGACTTCATGCATCGGTCGTATCTTTAAAAAAACCTGGTCTCCCATCTAGAACTCTACCTAACAATGTCGCTCATCATAGTATTTGGTCTTCCTGCTCTGGGCTTCCAGCATCCTATCCCGGATCAATCTTACCTGAGCATTTGTGTCCTCCACGAGCTCGAAGTCGAGAGCCTTTGGATACTCATCCTGGATCCAAGATAGTGGGGTCCTACACCTCCACCCATATAATGCCTAGTAAGGGTCCATGCCTATGCTGGACTGATGGCTGTTGTTGTATGAGAACTCAATCAGCAGCAGCAGTCTCTCCCAGGGCTCGTCGCGATCCAATATGCATAGGCGCAGACGATCCTCCAGTGTCCGATTGGTGTTCTCCGTATGCCCATCTATCTGAGGGTGGAAAGTTGTGTTAAACGTCAACTGTGAGCCCAGATAAGCCTAGACTGCTCTTCTTTCCTTGTATAAAAACCGTCCATCCCGATCTGACGCAATCGTCTTGAGCACTTAACCTACTCCAGCTGATAAACCTCGAAGTTCGTTACAAAATCCACGACGTCTTTCTTTATTTCGGGGAAATACACGTTCTGACAAACACAATTTTCTTCCAGTAATTTGAGTTCTCATTTGTAAGTGTAGACAACGACTTTATAAACTTCCCCTACACGATCATGTTCTTATTCCTTCGAGTACGCCCGAGTAATCAATCAATTCAACTTTACGAGTCATATCTAAGGTCTACATCCTTCAATATATTGTCTATTAACTCCTTGCAGTTTCCTAGAGTCATCATACTTCCAATGTTACAACATAGCGATTTAATCTTATCTTCACCTGAATGATGTCGACTAAGATTAACTCAATCTCACTATGTTTGGGACAACACTTCTTCTAAATTAGATCTATGGGAATCCAATTCAGTACTAATTTGCCCAATAAACAAAGGACAAGCCCCCAATAAACAAAAGATAAGCCTCATCTACCTTGGGCTAAGTATCTTTGATATTACCATGTTATATTCGTCCTAGAAATGCACACAATCCTTAGGGCATACAACCTTAGACTTGGGCTTCCATCCTAAAACTCGTTGGTATACTCCATACTTTAGACTCTCCAGGTTTACCATTTACGACGACTTTCTCAAATTCAACATGTGACTCTATCCTAAATGGATATCTTCTAAACCTGAATTCTTATTCGACCCCTAATATTTGGTATGGTGGTTATCTCAAACTAATCGTGTTATCGGTACGAGGGTTGAGCCTTGAGTCCCCTACTATTCAGCTAATGGTTCATAGGTGTCAATTCTCCTTAAGGTGGTCCTATTAGTTTGGGTAATAGGTGATAGTACCACTTGATAAGTAAGGTAGGGACATCAGAGTTTAAGCCTTAAGTATCTTCTCTCATGTTAGACTCTTCCTCTAGTCATTTCGGGTATCAACGTACCTTAACTGAATTATACCTAAAGTCGATTTTGACCAGGATACAATAAGAATCGTCTTGGTGAGTCAAGTTTCTAATTAGGTTGGCCTAACTCATTGATTTATGGACTATATATTGTGATTTTTACACGTTGGCACACAACAGCTTTCGCTGCTTAGTTTGTCCCCATAGTAAAGCTCGCGAGGGGTGACCCAATGTTTTATGGACTTCTTCTCTTTATGATCGAGGTCTCCTCTGATAATAGTTTGTAAGACCCCTTTTTTTTCTTTTAAACCACCGAGTCTTATGCCCAGAATTGCCGTTTTACGGTGACACTGACGCTCGGGTGGGTCGCCACTACAAAATGCCGATCCTGCCGGCCTTAATGATCATCAAAGATAGAGATGTATACACATAAGTTCAAGTCCACATATCATATATAATATGAAATAGAAATCATAGCAATGTCCACATGATAAAGAAGTACTAAATCCAAAAGGCAAATAGAAATATAAATGGGCTTGAGCCTGGAAAATCAAGTCCTCACTACAACACTCTCGCATCTCTCAACATCTAAGCGAAAGCAAACTAAAATCCATTCTCGACCCGTCGTCGTGTAGTAGTGGTAGTCCGCAGCAACTGCTCCTCATGTCATGCCTCCTTGTCCTTCTATACGGATGCTCCTAGTGCTCGGTCCCCTAAAATGATGTGGTAACTGACCGTTAGTCATAAATACTAAGTCACTATCATCCTCGCCTCACCCCTGCGACTCCTAGGCATCGTGCGGGGAGGATGAAAGAGGAGGACAACAAAGCAGAATGGAACAAGAAGGTGACAACTGCCCTAGCAAGTGTATGAATAAAAGAACTATAATAAGAAAGCAGTAATGTAAACAAGTAAAGTAGAACAGTAAAAACATTTAAAGTAAACTAAGGAATAAGTAACCTTAACTTATATGAATGTCCATACAAACTAATAAGTTAAGGGTCCTTTTGCAATGCTCTCATCATATAAAAAGTCTCATACCAATTTATACAATGGGGTGTCGGGTTGTAAGCAAGTATGAGTGTAGTGTAATGATATACCATGATCCATAAAAGTATGCTATGGTAAGAACATGCATGTGCAACTCACACACCCGACTCTGTGCACACAGACCTTTAGTTCCCCCTTTCTGGAGCCTAACCTCCCAGGATACCTCCATAGTGGCAAACGGAAGCAGTGGGTTGGGCCTCGCCCACATCTAAACCGGTATCAGCACTACAAGTTAGTCCTATCGTATGCCTCAATACTGGTGCACTAAGCGGATCTCCTACATACTCTTGCCGGCTGGCGCACCGAACACTATTTGGCTAAGTGCTAAACCACACTTGTCGAGTCAACGTATTGGTGTCGGTGCGATGACTCTACAATACCGAAGACACACCGCCTTATACTTTATGCACATGCAACATTAATATATTTTTCTACCGAGCCAAAGCTCCCCGGACTATCCCGTCCGTCACAAATATCTTCCGAGCAAAAGCTCCCCGGACTAACCCGTCTGACATAAATATCTACCGAGCCATCGACTCGCCGTGCTAACCTGCCCATCACCAAACAACCAAGCCAACTGCTCGGGAAACCCAACCTAACTCCCACAACACCGAGGAGTGTGAGTGTAAGTGTAATCCTAGAGTATTTCTAATTACTCTTGTATTTCATTTAGTTTTATGGCCTACGTTAACCTTGGACTACCCAAGGCATTTCCTGTGAAGGGCTCTCGAGGGCACTAGGAACTACGATGGGCTGAAGCCCAAAGCTCCCTTTCGCAAGTAACTTATTATTATTGGTATCTATCCATAGTCAGCCCTATTTAAAGTTATACTTAATCTAACCCTAGCATATTTTGACTCTCTTTCCCTCCACAGGAAGGACGATGTTTCGTCGATCCCGAGCGCCATTTAACACTAGTCAACTCAATACTTCCACATCATGACTCCTAATGATGAACTCATTTTCACTTAACCAAAGTCAGTAAACTATTAACCCCATCTCCCTATGTCCATTCCACATGCTATCACAATTTCTGCAATTTTACTATGTGCAGACCAATCTAAGCTATATGATGTACATGATAGGGGATACTCCGAATTTTCATCCAAAAGCCCTAAGATATTATTGGGAGTTGATCATGGCATAGTTATCCTAAATCCAGAATCTTGTAATTTTCCTAATTAATTTGGCATTTATTAAATTTTCCCAAATGTTAGGCCATGTGTAATTTTGAACATGAAGTACTAAATTCCCTTAGTTTATGGCCACCCAAAAATTATAAACACTATATGATAGCAAAATATCAGTGAATACTGAATTTCACATATTTTAATAAATGTATCAGCCACTAAATAATTATTTCAATAAAGATATAATTAATAGAATTAAAGAGAGAAGTATCTCAAAATATTATCCAAAAATTACACAAAAATTACCAGGGCTTTAATATGATCATAAATCATCATTGACTAAGTTGCATAACATTATAAGTTATTTTAACGATGATTTTATCAAAATCATCCATAGGGGCAACATAAAGGTTATAACTACAAGTATGAGCTAATGTCTTCCAAACATCCTACAATAATTTCCAGAGACTCAAATTGTTATAAAAACGCTTCTACCAAAATTTCATAAGTATCCAAGGTCATATGACCCTTCAAAGTTTCTAATAAAGGTATAGGCCTAAACAATTCCCAATTGATTTAAGTTGTGCGTAAGTCTAATTGTCGCGAAAATCTTTCCTAGGGCTATTCACCACCCTATGACCTCATGGACAAAACTCAAAAGTCCATACAAGGTCATATCACTCCATGTCCTTCACAAACCCCCAAAGTTTAACCTTAGGGTTTGAACTAGGGTCTACGGCAAATCCCCCCCCCCCAACCACCTTCAACTCCATGAGACGGTGTTTTAACTAACGATGGAGCTCTGGCCAAAGTCCCAACCCCTTTGGGTGAGAATTGGCCCCTCTATGCCCCGAACACTCTTTTCCCTAAATTACCCTTAAGGGTCCAATCTTTGGTCACACCAATACCTTTTCAAATCAACCCCAAAGGGGCTAAAATTTTTATCAGAGTCACAATATGACCATATGAGTCTGCCACCAAAATTTTGGTGGTTTAGAGGTCATTAACCCCATTAAATAATTCACACACCCAACTCTGTGCACAGAGACCTTTAGTTCCCCCTTTCTAGAGCCTAACCTCTCAGGATACCTCCATAGTGGCAATCAGAAGTTGTGGGTTGGGCCTCGCCCACCACTAAACCGGTATCAACACTACCAGTCAGTCCTATCATATGCCTCAACGCTGGTGCACTAAGCAGAGCTCCTGCATACCCTTGTCGGCTGGCGTACCGGACTTTATTTGGCTAAGTGGTAAACCACACTTGCCGAGTCAACGTATTGGTGTCGGTGCGACGACTCTCCAATACCGAAGACCCACCACCTTATATTTTATGCACATGCAACATTAATGTATTTTTCCACCGAGCCAAAGCTACCCGGACTATCCCGTCTATCACAAATATCTACCGAGTCAAAGCTCCCCGGACTAACACGTCTGACACAAATATCTACCGAGCCATCGGCTCGCCGGGCTAACCTGCCCATCACCATACCATCAAGCCAACCGCTCATAAAACCCAACCTAACTCCCACAACACTAGGGAGTGTGAGTGTAAGTGTAATGCTAGATTATTTCTAATTACTCTTGTATTTGATTTAGTCTTACGTCTTACGTTAACCTTGGACTGCCCAAGGCATTTCCTATGAAGGGCTCTCGAGGGCACTAGGAACTACGATGGGCTGAAGCCCAAAGCTCCCTTTCATAAGTAACTTATTATTATTGGTATCTATCCATAGTCAACCCCATTTAAAGTTATACTTAATCTAACCCTAGCATATTTTGACTCTCTTTCCGTCCACAGGAAAGACGATGTTTCGTCGATCCCGAGCGTCATTTAACACTAGACAACTCGATACTTCCACATCATGACTTCTAATGATGAACTCATTTTCACTTAACCAAAGTCAGTAAACTATTAACCCCATCTCCCTATGTCTATTCCACATGCTATCACAATTTCCGCAGTTTTACTATATGCAGACCAATCTAAGATATATGATGTACATGATAGGAGGTACTCCAAATTTTCATGCAAAAGCCCTAAGATAATTATTGGGAGTTGATCATGACACATTTAGCCTAAATCCAGAATCTTGTAATTTTCCAAATTTATTTGGCATTTATTAAAGTTTCCCAAATGTTAGGCCATGGGTAATTTTGAACATGAAGTACTAGATTCCTTTAGGTTATGGCCACCCAAAAATTATGAACACTATATGATAGCAAAATATCAGTGAATAATGAATTTAATAGATTTTAATAAATGTATCAGCCCCTAAATAAGTATTTCCAAATAAATATAATAAATAAAATTAAAGAGAGAATTATCTCAAAATATTATCCAAAAATTACACAAAAATTACCAGGGCTTTAATATGATCGTAAATCATCACTGACTAAGTTGCATAACATTCTAAGTTATTGTAACCATGATTTTATCAAAATCATCCATAGGGGCAACATAAAGGTTATAACTACAAGTATGAGCTAATGTCTTCCAAACATCCTACAATAATTTCCAGAGACTCATATTGTTATAAAAACTCTTCTACCAAAATTGCATAAGTATCCAATGTCATATGGCCCTTCAAATTTTCTAATAAAGGTATAGGCCTAAATAATTCCCAATTGATTTAAGTTGTGTGCCTAAATCTAATTGTCACGAAAATCCTTCCTAGGGCTATTCACCACCCAATGACCTCATGGACAAAACTCAAAAGTGCATACAAGGTCATATCACTCCATGTCCTTTACAAACCCCCAAAGTTCAACCTTAGGGTTTGAACTAGGGTCCTATGCCAAATCCCCCCCCCCCAAACAATCTTCAACTCCACGAGAGGGTGTTTTAACTGACAATGGAGCTCTGGCTAAAGTCCCAACCGATTTGGGTGAGAATTGGCCCCTCTATGCCCCGAACACTCTTTGCCCTAAATTACCCTTAAGGGTCCAATCTTTGGTCACACTAATACCTTTTCAAATCAACCCCAAAAGGGCTGAAATTTTTATCAGGGTCACAATATGACCCTAAGAGCCAGCCACCAAAATTTTGGTGGGTTTAGAGGTCATTAGCCCCATTAAATAATTCATACATGGTTTATTAAATTTTTACAAAAACTATAGGAAAATGATTTCCAATAAGACCCGGTGGCTTATAAAGTCCGCTTTCGATCAAAAGGGAACCTCGATCGGAAGAGTAGAAGTCCACTAACCCTGTGTCACCCCAGCTCGAGTTTAGTATGAGGACAAACTAAGCAGCGGAAGTTGTGGTGTGCCTATATGGGGATAACATGTAATTGTCCACTTTTAAATAGGCTTGAGTCAAATTACTTACAATTGGCCTTTGTTATGTAGCACCCGGCACATCCTACACCGCAGGGCGGAGCTCAGCAGACTCTGAATGTTGCACCATCTCCCCTATCTCCCACTACATTTCTACAGTCGGAGATGGGGCAGACTCTGACAGCCATTCTGGAGGCTTTTAGGGCCCAGCAGGCTCCGGCTCCACAGCCGAACCCGGGGGGCCAATTGGTTGAGCATCGTCCGAGGACTCTCTCTCCCATCTTACGTTGGGATATAGTTGGCTGTACGGAGGGAAGTGTGGCTTGATATCATGCTCGAGATGCTGATCGGGATACGGTGCCCATGGGAGGAGAGGGTGCCTCTAGTGGTCTCCTGCTTGGAGTCTCATGCCAAGAGGTGGTTGAAGACACTTCTGGATACATTGTTTGTAGATTGAGATATTGCTAACATCACTTGGGAGGAGTTTAGGGCCGCACTGTTGGAACACTTCATCCCACAGTCGGCAAGAGACGTGCGGGAAGACAGGTTCCTACATCTGAGGCAAGGCAACAGGATGGTGTTGGAGTACCACCGGGAGTTCACTCACTTAGCCTAGTTTGCAGACTCCTATCAGCTGGATGAGGCAGTGTATACCAAGAGGTTCTATAAGGGCCTTCATAAGGATCTGAGACAGGCTCTTTTGTTTGTATCTGATGGGCCTATACCTCGGATTGTAGAGATGGCAAAGAGGATGGAGGCTAATTGGTATAGGACTCAAGGCCAAAAGAGGCCAACTAAGGATTAGGGTCAGGGAGGCAGGAATGATCAGCGGAGGGGGCGCATTGCTGATGAGAGAAGGGCAGAGGACCAAGCCCGCCAAGAGGTGAGACAGGAGCCGAGAGAGCCGGTGTATCGGCCCCTCAACCTCTTAAGATGCGGGAGATATAGAGGCCCAGAGGTGTGTCACTGCTCCTTCCCGAGTGCTGCAACTATCATTAGGTAGGGCACATCTGAAGGAACTGCCCCATGAGAGGGGTGACTCTACCGGCACCACAGGCTTCCCCTCCCGTTCAGTAGTTTGCAGGCCGAGGCCATAGAAGAGGAAGTGGTTTCCAGGGCGGAGATCAGAGGCAAGAGAGGGAGCAGGTGTATGCTCTAGACTTGGCTCCACCTCGGGATCTGGGCAGGTTGATTGCAGGTATGTTAGTAATTTTATGTTATTATTTACCTTTGGTATTTTTGAAACAACAAACAACAGTAGCATACTAGGAAAGAAAACAATAGGCTTAGTTACCTAAACATACTTAAATAAATAAGAATAGTTATGGTTTGCGGCAAACCGGCCCATACCTTGGTGGATACGGGGGCGTCGCACAACTTCGTCTCGGAGGAGTTCGTAAAGGGACTGGAGGAAGTCAGACACTATTCGGGAGTCGCCAGTAGGGTGCGTCTCCCCAATGGGATGGAGGTCTTATCAACTGCTAAGTGCCTCCTGAAGGTGACTATTGATGGTCTGACACTCGAGGCCCCGACGACGGTCTTGAGGTTGCCAGACTTCGATCTGGTTCTGGGAATGACATGGCTTACTTGGAACCATGCCCAGATTGATTGCCCAGTAAGGAAGGTTGTACTGAGTTTTGATGGCACCTTCGCAACCTTCAAAGGTATTGCCCAAGTTTCCCTCCCTTTTCTCTCGTTTATTCAGGACGTCAAAGCCCATATGCAGGGAGACGAGGTCTATCAGGTGTTCTTCAAGATGGTCGAGGTCAAGATGATGGTTGTCGATATATCGATGGTGCAGCACTTTGTGGATCTGTTTCCAGAGAAGCTACCGGGATTGTCGCCGCATCAGGAGAAGGATTTTCAGATCCAGTTGGTGTCGGGAGATAAGTCAGTGTCTAGGGATCCCTATTGGATGGATCTAAAAGAGCTGGTGGAGTTTAGGAGTCAGGTGAAGGAGCTGGTGGAGGTTGGATTCGTTAGGCCAAGCTCCTCCCTTTGGGGAGCTCCGGTGTTGTTTCTGAAGAAGTAGGATGAGATCCTCAGGTTGTGCATCGAATATCATGCACTAAACCGGTTGATAATCCGGAATACATATCCACTGTCGAGGATCGATGAGCTATTCGATCAGCTAGAGGGAGCACATTGGTTCTCAAAGCTGGATCTGAGGTTGTGATACTATCAGCTACGGATTCTGAAAGAAGACAACCCAAAGACGGCGTTTAGCAGCAGATATGGCATTTAGCAGCCATCGGCTTTCATAAGCTTGATGAATTAGTTGTTCGAGCCATACCTCAACAGGTTTGTCATTATATTCATAGATGACATCCTCATTTATTCGAGGATGAAGGAGGAGCATGCACAACATCTGGCCTTGACCCTGGAGAAGCTTAGGGAGCATCAGTTGTATGCCAAGTTCAGCAAGTGCCAGTTTTGGCTAACGGAGGTAGCCTTTTTAGGCCACATTATCAGTGGAGCAGGACTGGCAATGGATCCCGTGAAGATTCAGGCAGTGCGAGAATGGCCTCAATTGAAGATGGCCATGGATCTCCGAAGTTTTCTGGGATTTGTCGGGTACTATCGGAAGTTTGTGCAGGGGTTCTCTCAGATAGCCCTCCCACTCACTTCTTGAAGAAGAAGGACACTTCGTTCATTTGGACGCCGCAGTGTGAGGCAGCCTTCCAGGAGTTGAAGGGTCGGCTTATGTTGGCCCCTATCCTCGCTCTTTTGTCTGGGAAGGAGGGCTTCCAGGTTTACACTGATGCATCGTTTCAGGGGATGGATGTTGTACTAATGCAGTATGGACATCTGATAGCATACGCCTCCCGCCAACTGAAGAAGCACGAGCAGAACTACCTTGTACATGACTTGGAGATGGGAGCTGTGATGTTCTCTCTAAAGATTTGGCAGCATTATCTCTATGGTGTGCACTGCGACATATTTTTTAATCACAAGAATCTGAAATATATCGATACGCAGAAGGATTTGAACATCCACTAGAGATGATGGGTGGAGTTTTTATCTGATTATGAGTGCACGATACACTATCACCCGGGAAAGGCGAATGTTGTGGTGCACGCCCTGAGCCGGAAGACTACCACTTCAAGATCAGAGCCCCAGTTGATGGATATGGAGCTGGTACGGATGATGAAGGATATACATATTGCCTTGGTGTCCTCGGATGACTCAGAGCATTATGAGGAGTATCTGGCCGTGATGAGCACTACCGATGATGTTCGAGATCGCATCAGGGCTGAGCAGAGGAGGGATGACATACTAGAGCCATTATTCAGGACCTTGAAGGCAGGCACGGTCGGGATGTATATAGAGAAGGATAGGTTGTTATGCTTTAGAGGATGGGTATACATACCGGCTGGGGGTAGGATTCGGGAGGACATTATGATCGAAGCTCACTGCAGCAGGTACTCGGAGCATACGGGCATCACCAAGATGATGGCCGACCTGAAGAGGATGATTTACTGGCAGGGCATGAAGAGGGATATCACATACTTTGTGACCCATTGTGTGGCTTGTTAGTTAGTCTGGCCGGATTGTTGCAGCTGAAAGTTATTTAACTCAAGGTTAGTTAATCACCTAGAGGGGGGTGAATAGGTCTTTGAAGTTTTCTTAATTCTTTTGGTGTTTTCAAATTAAACTATCTATAGCTTGTCCTTAGATCCTACAATAAAAAGGAAAACAAGCAACACAGCAAACACAAAGATTTATAGTGGTTCTCCAGTTAGGTACATCCACTTTTGCTCCCACCTATTCAACTGATTTGTTGGACTGGGCAAAAGCTCCACCAATATGCCCCTCAGAGCTTACACCTTGGGCCCTCAGCCTATAACATAGATTCTTCATATAATACAAACTCAGAACCACAAGGGTTCCTACCTCAGAGCCCTGCAAGGCTCCTACAGCTCAGTGATCCACTGATCATCTACCTCAGCCTTATTTATAAGGCCTACAACTCAAGCTCTTCAGCCCTACAGCTTCAGACACACAGCCCTACTCTCAGAGTGTTGCAACAGTCCTACAACTCAGTACCCTTCCAGGTACCTACAGCTCGGCCTCCTCCAAGGCCTACAACTCAGTGACACACTTGTCACTACAGCTCAGTGACTGTTCAGTCACCTACCTCTGGCACAAGACCCTACACTCAGGCTAGGAGGACAGCCCTACCTCAGATCCACACTTGGATCCTACCTCAGAGAATAGCACTCTCCTACCTCAGGCAATTAATCCCTATAGCTTAGATCCACACTTGTATCCTACCTCAGTACCCCAATAGGTCACCTACCTTAGTGACTAATTAGTCACCTACCTCAGGAACAAAGTGCCCTACACTCAGATTCAGATAAACTGAATCCTATAAGAAAAGAATACAGAATAATTAAGAAAATAAATAAGTGACTTAGAGATAAATCTCTGAGTTTACCTTGCTGGACTAAGTAGATATCAGTCCAGTACACTTATTGTAGAAGGAATTAGTCTTATTCTACAGCTAACTCTTTTTTGCTGCACAGATGAGCAGCTACCAGCTTGCTGAATGGATGAATCAGCTTCTCTATTCTGGAAAGAACTATCTTGATGAGCTTGAAGAGCTCAGCTAACTTTCTTTGCCTTTGCGGCTATCTCTGCTGGACTTTAGCTTTCAAGCTTGGTGGAGAAGAAGATGTCCAGCCACCTCTTGATTTCTTTCTGTATTTTATGCATTTGTTCCTTTTTCCGTTTGATCTTTTTCATTCGTTATCCTAATCCCTTTTCTTTTCCCCTTTTATATGTGTTGATTTGAATCAACGGCACACTTGTATGTGGGCCCAGGAAATATTTGGTGAGCCCCACCTTCTTCAGAAAAGGACAAGGCAGCTTTTGGTTCCACTGAAGCTTTCCCGTAATGACTACATGTAAGTTGACTTTGATGATGTCAGCAAAGGTCGTCACCATCTGGACTTAGAAAATATTCCAGAAATCCATGAAGAGTTGAGTGATGTTAGGTTACTCAATGCCATCTGTCTTGGCTCTCAGTGCTTCTGGACTTGTGAATTTTCTATGGATTTCTCTTGGCGGTTCTGTCTCAGCGGTCTCAGCGATTTCTTCTTAACAGTTGTGACAGGCCTTTGTCTCAACGCTTTATTCTTATCAACTGAGACAAGTCTCTGTCTCAGCGGTTCTGTCTTAGCAGTCCTTTCTTCACAGCTGAGACTATCTTCTATCTCAGCTGATTTCCTCTTAACTGTCTCAGTGCTTCCTTCTTCATTAGAAGCGTTGTGTGAACCTGCTTCACTCAACGCATTTGCACTTAGAGAAATCCAGCAAGTTTTGGCTCAGCGCTTCCTTCTTCATTAGAAGCGTTGAGTGAAACTGCTTCACTCAACACTTCTAGACTTAGAGAAATATAGCTAGTCAACTATCTCAGCAGTCTCAACGCCTTCTTCTAAGCAATCTCAGCGGTCTCAACGCCTTCTTCTCAGCTATCTCAGCTGTCTTAGTGCTTTTTGCCTTAGTCAATTTTTATGTATTTAGCTGCGTTCGACGATCTATGGGCTGAGCTCGACGAACTCTGATCTTCTCAGCGGTCTCAATGCTTTTTGCCTTAGTTGATTTTTCTGGCTTTAGCTTAACAAGTGTTGAGCTGAGTTCGATGATTTGTAAGCTGAGCTCAATGAATTGCAAACTGAGCTTGACAAACTTCAAGCTAAGCTCGACAAACTTTGAAACCTGAGCTCTTGAGCTTATCCCAAGGAATGTTGAGCTGAGCTTGACGACCAGCGATCTGAGCTCGACGAACTTCGAGCTGAGCTCAATGAAATTTGAGTTTACTACCAAACTCATTTTCTTCACTTATCTAGTCATGGCCTACCTGTATACATGAACTAAAGCACACATCAAATACATTATGTGTGTATGTCATTGACCCATTTGACTTCTTATAAATCTGGGATATTGGGATCAATAGACCCAACAATCTCCCCCTATTTGAAGAAGTCAAAACAATACAGGTCATTGACAACACAGCATATTCATTATAGACAAAATTAACATTAGTAGAGTGTGGAAATGTTACCATATTTCTCCAGCCTGTAGATAATTACTTACTCCCCCTGGCATGATGTCATCCTTACTGTTCCACTTGTCTGTTCTTCTCAACCCTTTACATCTATCCTCCCCCTTTTTAACTTATGCAATAGGGAGAATTCTCAGGGGTTTTTCACCCCCTATCTGTCTGGAGTAAAATTTCCCACTATGACTGAATCCAATTCAGTTGTTGGTCTAGCTCCCCCTCAACAGTCTCACACTATCTTCATAATCTAGAGGAAGAGGATGTTCTACATGCAAAATAAACAGTACAGCATATAGTAGAAGAGAGAATTGAAGCTACACAAGATTCAACATACCCAATTAAAATTTGAAGGTGTTGAACTTGGCTTCATCTAGTGGCTTTGTGAAGATATCAACCACTTGCTTGTATGTGGAGACAAACTCAAGTGAGATGTCTTCCCTTTTCACATGTTCTCTAATGAAATGATACCTAATTTCTATACGCTTAGTTCTGCTATGGGAGACAGGATTCCTAGCTATAGAAATTGCACTAGTAGAATCACAAAAGAGTGGAGTTCTACTTATCTAAATATTATAGTCCTGCAGTTGATGCTGGATCCACAACAACTCAACACTGCAGCTTCCAGCTGATATATAGTTTAACTCTGTTGTTGATATTATAACATTTGTTTGTGTCTTGTTGCTCCAAGAGACAAGCCTTCCACCTAGAAATTGACAGGAGCCTGAAGTGCTCTTCTTATTCTCCTTGCAGACTGCAAAATCTGCATCTAAATAGCCTGTTAGTTCAAATTTCCCATTCCTGGGGTACCATAGGCCAAGATTTGGGGTGCCCTTAAGATATCTAAAGATTCTTTTCACAGTAGTGTAGTGAGACTCTTTAGGGCAGGCCTGATACCTAGCATCGACACATGTTGCATACATAATGTCAGCCTACTTGGAGTGAGGTAAAGAAGGGAGCCAACTATACCTCTATACAGAGTTTGATCCACAGGCTTCCCTGGATCATCTTTGCCTAAAGGAATACTTGAGCACATGGGAGTTCTTATGGTGGAAGCATTCTTCATGCCATATTTCTTGATTATCTCCCTGGTGATTTTGACTGGGATATGGATAGACCATCATCAGTCTGTTTTACTTGGAGTCCCAAGAAAAATTTCAATTCACCCATACTACTCATCTCATGCTTCTCCTACATAAGTTTTACAAACTTCCTGCAGAGGTTGTCATCAGTAGGGCCAAATATTATGTCATCAACATAAATCTGGACTAGGATGATCTTGCTCTTAGATTCCCTTAGGAATAGGGTCTTGTCTATCTTCCCCCTTGAGAATTTGTTCTCAATGAGGAAGGTGGACAATGTCTCATACCATGCTATTGGGGCTTAATTGAGCCCATAAAGAGCTTTACTAAGTCTATATACAGCAGTAGAAGAGTTAGAATCTACAAAACCTGGTGGATGCTCTACATAAACTTCTTCCATCAAGTCTCCATTTAGGAAGGCAGACTTGACATCCATCTGGAATACCTTGAATCCCTGGAAGGCTGCAAATGTAAGGAACAGTCTGATTGCTTCCAACCTTGCAACTGGGGCAAAAGTTTGATCATAATCAATCCCCTCTTCCTGTTTATAACCTTTGGCCACCAGTCTAGCTTTATTCTTTATTACAATGCCATTTTCATCAAGTGTATTTCTGAAAATCCACTTAACTCCAATGACATTTTGTCCATCGGGTCTGGGAACCAGCTTCCAGACCTTGCACCTTTTGAACTGGTTCAGTTCTTCTTGCATTGCACCAATTCAGAATTGGTCTTGATTTGCTTCTTCAAATTTCTTTGGCTCTTCTTGTGACAGGAATCTGGAATATAGAGATATGTTGAGACTCCTGCATTTTGTCTATACACCTTGGCTAGCCTCACCTATTATTTGATCTGGAGAATGATCTCTCAGATATCTAACTGCAGGGTCAGCCTAACTGCTCCTGCTAATTATTATCTTCTTCAGCAGGTTGGTCTTCATTTCCAGCTTGACTGGCATGTGCTTCCTCTAGACAGCATCCTTCTTCATATTCTTATTGCATAGCTGGGCCTTTATCTTTGATGGAGAACTTTTCGAACATGACTTCTGTACCTGCAGAGCTAGGCAAAGAGCTTGACAGCTCACTATCAATCATGCATGACTCATCAAACACTACATGGACAGATTCTTCTACAACTTGATTTGTCAAATTATAGACTCTATATGCCCTACTATTATTGTTGTACCCAACAAAGATCCCCTCATGGGATTTGGCAGCAAACTTAGTCACTTTTGACTTACCATTGTTCAGGATGAAACACTTGCAACCAAAGATCCTGAAATAGGATATGTTTAATTTTCTGCCCTTTAAGATCTCATAGGGAGTCTTCTTATGGCCTTTGGTGATAGAAGCCCTATTGAGCACATGACATGCAGCATTAATTGCCTTAGCCCAGAAATATTCAGGGAGAGAAGTATCACTCAATAATGATCTCTTAGCTTCTATGAGAGTCCTATTTTTCCCCTCAGCTAACCCATTTTGCTGGGGTGTTCTTGGAGAGGAGAATTCTTGATGAATCCCTTGCTCTTCACAGAATGTAGTTATAGCAGCAGATTGAAACTCAGTTCCTTGATCACTTCTCTTTTTGACCACAGAGAATGCAAGCTCATTCTGAATTTGCCTGACAAAATTCATGAAGATTTCAAGGGTTTCATCCTTTCTTCTTAGGAAGAACGCCTAATTAAACCCGGAATAGTCATCAACCACCACAAGGGTGTAGACCTTCCTACCTAGACTATGAACAGGCATAGGACCAAACAAGTCCATATACAACAGATACAAGCATCTCATAGAGTCCTTGGCTCCAATGCACTTGAAAGAGGTCTTAGTCAGCTTCCCTTTTGGCAAGCAGCACGGATACCCTCCTTGGAGCATTTTATTTTGGGACCATTCCTAACAAGCTCATCATTGAAGAGCTGACCAATGGTCTTATAATTCAAATGACTTTTCATGTCACAGGACTTGATGCAGCAAAGGTACCCGGAACTTTTCATGTCAGGCATCCCCTTTAACCTCTCGGGATGTTACACTTTATTTCTCATACTTGAAACTTCGTAGGCCCAACCTAAATTTTGGGGACGAAATTTTTATTTTTGTGTATTGGGATTTGTAACATCCCTCATACTTCTACACCCCTAGGAGTGGTTTTGTCATGACTAGGTCATGTGAAAACCCTAGGAAGCCCAAGAAGACCAAGTGACCTATCTAGGGCCAATGGACCTTCCTTTAGCCAATTTGACCCCACCATGGCACCCCTAATCCTAGGGGAGGCCAATGGGCCACCAAGGACCCATTGGGGTTAACCAAAGAGGCTAAGGCTCTATTTGTTTGGGCGTTTTGCCGCTCCGTTTTGGGCAAATGCTACCGGAAGGAGGGTAAACAAATGAACCTCCGGCGGGGTTTGCTTTGTTTCCACCCGCAGGCCTTGATAAACGCCCCAAGAAGCTCTGTTTGGAGCAGCCACCTCCCCCTCCATTTTGAACACTCTGTTTCTACCCGCCAGATTGACCTGCCACCACCGAACCAAATGGAGCCTAAGTTGACCCGAGTCAACCCTAGCCCTAAAAAGGTCAAAATGCCCTAACTAAGGGTCAAGTGACATCCAAGGTGTAACATCCCATTTCGTGTTAGGCCCCTCGCACGGGTTTTGAGCCAAGAGAATTTGCTCAGGTTCGGGAAGCATCAATTTAGATTAGGAAGTTACTTAGAAAATATCTGGGCATTGGGCGTTGAGTGCACTCAACGCCATGGACTGATTGGCGTTGAGTGTGTTGAGTGCACTCAACGCCATTTTACTTAGAGAAATATCTTGGCTCGTGGCATTGAGTGCATTGAGTGCACTCAACGACATAGACTGATTGGTGTTGAGTGCATTGATTGCACACAACGCCATTTTACTTAGAGAAATATCTTGGCTCTGGGTGTTGAGTGCGTTGAGTGCACTCAACTCCATGGATAGATTGGCGTTGCGTGCATTGAGTGCACTTGACGCCATTTTATTTATAGAAATATCATGGCTCGAGGTGTTGAATGAGTTGAGCGCACTCAACGACATGGACTGATTGGCGTTGAGTACGTTGAGTGCACTCAATGTCATTTTACTTAGAGAAACATCTTGGCTCGGGGCGTTTAGTGCGTTGAGTGCACTCAACGCCAAGGACAGATTGGCGTTGAGTGCTTTGAGTGCACTCAATGCCATTTTAGTTAGAAAGATTTTGGGAAGCATCGAGAGAGTCGACTGCACCCTGTTCGTTGAACTCAGCAACTAATTCATCGAACGGAGCATATTCGACGAACAGAGTTAGTCAAATTGACAGTCTTTGGAATTAAGAGCATATTCGTTGAACGGAGTTTGACGAACGCGGCAAGTTTGCTGAACTAGGTTTAGAGTTAGTCGAATGGAATTCGACAAACGGAGCAAGTTTGCTGAACTAGGTTCAGAGTTCATTGAACGGAGTTCAATGAACAGAGCAAGTTTGCTGAACTAGGTTCAGAGTTTGTCGAACAGGGCATATTCGTCGAGCGGAGTTCAATGAATGGAGCAAATTCGTCGAACGGAGTTTGTCGAACAGAGCAAATTCGTCGAACTAAGCCTCTCTGGAATTAGTGACTTGGAAGAGAGAGAAATGTGAGCTTAATGGCCATCATGGCCATGGAGGCTGCATAACCCCCACTTTTATGGGGCTTTTACTCCTCTGAGGGAGAGGAGAAGTTTTCAGGAGGAGGCCGACCATTGGGGTGGCTCAACCCCCTCAATTGGGCTGAAACTGAAAAGTTGGTTTTATGGCCATTAATGGAGTTTTGATGAATTGGGGAGTTACAGGCTTTCTCTCCTGAATTCCTTCTTTAAGGACCTTCACCGGAGCAAGGTCAAGCGTTTCCCCTAATCCTTTCTCAATTCCATTGAGGTTGGTGTAGAAATTGCAGAGGAGACAAAGCTCGGTGCCCGGAAATGGTGAGGAGGCAAAGTACACGCATTCAAGCCGCAAACCAGGTCCTCCTCTACTCCTTCGTGGGCTAGAATGTTAGATCATTTAGGAGATAAATCAGGCTCAATTGAGCCCGATTTGGAGAGAAAAATTTCAGATTTTTCATGGTTTCATTCCTTGCAGGTTTGCCAGAAACCGCCCCTCCGGCGGCCGTGCCGCCTTCCGACGATAGCCACCACCTCAACGGAGGTGGTGGTGGTGGTGGCCGGCCGGGGAGAGGACTGGATGGCCAGAAAATATCTTTGAAAGTTGCTCCAGGACGGGAGAATCAGATCCGTAGGCTAGAGGTTGAAGACAATGCCTGGGCCGTCTGATTGCTGTCAGTAGGATTAAAATTATTATTATAAAGTGTTATTTAATCCATTATTGTGCTCTTTTTAAATCAGTAAAATAAGACCCTTAGGTGCTGAACCATGAAAAGTGGTCAACAAGAAAATTGTAGCCCATGAATCTACTTTAATTTAAAAGTGGCTTCAGCCCATTTGGGTAAGTGGTTTGACCACAGCACTCAAAATGGTGCAGTCTATACCTAGGCTTGATTAGAGATTGTTTAGGGTGCCCTCATCAATCCCTACCTCCAAATGACTTGAAATTTGGATCATGAACCTTTAATATCTAGGTTTATAACATATCCAAAAATGAGAATTTTTGGAAAATATTTTCCTAAAGTTTTTGTAGAAATTTAATAAACCATATATGAATTATTTAAGGGGTATAATGACTTCTAAACCCACCAAAATTTTGGTGTCTGTCTCGTAGGGTCATGGCATAACTATGATAAAAATCTCAGCCCAATTGGGTTTGATTTAAATAGGTTGTGGTGAGACAAAAGTGTGGCCCTTTAAGGGTTAATTAGGGCAAGAGTGAGCTTGGGGCGTGGAGGGGCCAATTCTCACCCAATGGGGTTGGGAGTTTGGCCAGAGCCCCAAGGTTAGTTTTAATACCCTCACATGGAGTTTAGGGTGGATTAGGGTGGGTTTGCCCTAGTACTCTAGTAAAAACCCTAAGGTTGAACTTTGCGGGTTTGTGAAGGATATGGTGTGATATGTCCATTAATGGACTTGTGGTGTAGTCCATGTAATCCTAGGATGGTAAATAGCCATAGGAAGGAATTTGGTGACATTTAGACTTAGGCACACAACTTAAACAAATTAGGGATAGTTTAGGCCTATACCTTTTATGAAAATATTAAAGAGTCATATTGTAACGTCCCGATTCGCACTAGGCCCCTCGTGTGCGTTTTTGAGTCAGGAGAGCTGACTTGGGTTCAGGGAAGTGCTGGCAGCTGGGCTGCACATATAAATGGGGTGATAAATCAGTCTAGAATAGGACACGGGTAGAGACATGGACGTGTCCCTACCCGTGTGTGTGAGGCCGGCTCTCGAGTCAACGACTAGAGAATGTCCAGAGAAGGACACGGGTAGTGACACGGGCGTGTCACTACCCGTGTGCATAAGGACACTGGTCGAGACATGGGCGTGTCCCTACCTGTGTCTATCCAACCAACTCTCGAGTTGATGACTCGAGTTATCCCAGAGAAGTACACGGGTAGTACGCCTGCGAGCGGTGCGGTTTGGGGGCAAACCGAAACAGCATCGCAGGGGTGCGGTTTTTGGCCGGCCAAAACCGCACCGCACCGAAACCGTGCGGTGTGGTTTGGTCTCGGTGCGGCTTGGTGTCGGTTTGTGCGGTGCGGTTTCGGTTTTTTTACAGTTTTTCTGATCTTTTACTACATATATTTTTTTATAAAACAATCAATTAAAGTAATTAATACAAGCTCTTACCTTGCAATTTAGTCCATTTTTACATTAACCATGGCCATGCATGACAAGACAATTATAAAAAATCAACGAAGACAATTAATACAAACCGATACTAAACAATCGGCTCTTTTCCTTGTAACTACTTCAAATTGTAAAAACAAGTACGATCACAAATGGATTACGCCTGTTCAATATGCATGTAAACTCGGAAAGAAAAATGACTCACAATGTTATTAAAAATAATTGGTGGCAGCGCAATATTAAAATCAGAGCACTGAACTTGGATTTGATTTTAATATTGAGCTGGTGCAACTGATAGAACTCCCTTAACTGCCTCTTATTCAAATCGGTTGCAAATAAAGTTGTAGGGGACGGAAGTTGGAGATGTCTCCGGCGGGGAAGATCGCGACTGAGATTTTTAAGGAGGACAGAGTGCGACACTGCGATTGCGAGTGGCAAATCTGCGATTGCGGAGTGCGGAAATCGCCGGAATAGGAGTAGAAATCGGAAATCACTGGAATAGGAGCGAAATTGACCGCGATTGGAAGTCTGATGCGGCGCTAGGGTTTTGCAAATTGTTTTTTTACATTTCTGCGGAGTGCGGAAGACGGGACGAGAGGGTTTGAGGGTTTCACACTTGCACATTTCAGTTTTTTAATGAGTTAAATCATAAATGATTTATTATATTAAAGAATTATAAAACTAAACTTAGAAATGGACTGGGGACTGGAGTAGTTGGGCAGTCACGATTTCGGTTTTCAAAAACGTTGGGGGCGGTTTGCCGGTTCCCCCGGTTTTAGGTAATTCAACCCAAACAATTTCAGACTAACTAATCGACTCACTCTGCGGTGCGGTGCTGTGTGGTGTGGTCGGTTTTTAAGATTTCCAAGCCAAACCAAACCGTACATGTGCCGGTTTTTAGACCCCCCCCCCCAAACTGAACCGCACTGCACCCGATCGGTTCGGTTTGAAATAAGGTGCGGTGCGGTGCTGTTTTGTGGTTTAGTGCGATTTTTGGTTTTCCTGCACAGGCCTAATGGGTAGTGATACGGGCGTGTCACTACCCATGTGACATTGATACGGCTAGAGACACGGGCGCGTCCCTACCCTTGTCTGTCGAGTTTAGATCGACGAAGTGTACCCCGAGAAGGACACGGTTAGAGACACGGGTGTGTCCCTACCCGTGTGTGTCGAGTTTAGTTCGTCGAGGTGTGTCCAGAGAACGACACGGCCAGAGAACACGGCTGTGTAATGTGGACACGGGTTGGGACACGGGCGTGTCCCTACCCGTGTCAAGTATTGAACCGACACTAAAACCGTCGACGACGCTTCGCCCGAGCAGGACATGGGTAAGGACACGGGCGTGTCCCTACCCGTGTCAGTTTTCACATATAAGGGTTGTGAAAACCCTATCCGTTTGCACTCCTCATTCGAGCCATTTTTCTGAGAGAACTTCTGTAGAGAGGGAGAAACTGCTGGAGCAAGTCCTAGAGGAGAAGATCCGCCGCCGTCGTGAAGGAGAAAATGTCGCTGAGAAGAGTCACAAGATCCATGGTCGGAAAGAGTGGAAATGCCAGAAATGAGGTGAGCTTCCTCCCCTCTCCCTTGGTGCTAGATCTGTAGATATCTAGGTGAGATGTCGACTCAAAAGAGTCTAGACTTGCGAGATTGTGATTTCTCTAGGAAGAGGCCATTCTAGGGGTTGTGCTCTAAGGTTAGTGGTGTCTTCAACCTCTCCAACCTTCTATGTGAAGATGGGGGATGGTTTCGTGAAGAGTCATGGCCTCATGAGGGTGAATAAGGGAGGAGGAATTTCTGGTGTGATTTGGGAAGATCGGCTTGAGGAGGAGATGAACCGATGTCATTCATTCCGCTTTAAGATGCGTGCAGAATCTGTGTTCTGCGCCCAGCGATCTCCTTGGCCATTTTCGGGTGTGCTATGGCCAGATCTGGGCTTTCACCTAAACATAAATGTTGAATCCCTTTAAAATACATTTCCAACGAGTGGTTTCACGACTTCAGATGACTTCTATAGCCACGGGAAAGTCCGAACGAATTTGGCGGCCGGCAAACCCTGCATGCAGAAATTGTGTTCTGTACGCAGCGGAATGTGAAGCCGATTTCAAGTATGTTACTCTCAAATTTGGGTTGTGGTCTGAGTATGAAAGTTATAACCCATGGAAAGACCTTTCTATCGAGGGGTTACATGTCTTCACTAGATTCATGTAGCTTCAGGAATCTCCGGTCGAAGTTGCTATCCAGATTTATTCTGCACTAAAATTCTGGGTTTGTATAGAATGGGATTTGGACTTGGTGGAGTCAATGTTGCAAGTTAACTTGAGGTTTGGTGAACTCTTTTATGTTAATCATCTTAGTTCTATAATTGATGAAGTTTAATAATTAGATCCCATGAAATTGATTTATGAAGCGAAGCATACTTGAACGAAATGATTTGATAGAAATTGGTAGACTAATATAAATGTGCATCATGTTTATAATGTGTTGAAATCATTTGGAATGACATGTAGGAGGATAATCTATGGCCATGTGAATGTTTGATTAACAGAATGAATTTAGTAGTCCAAAGCTTAGAGTGTCGTCTCCCTACGGGTAGCATTGTGAAAGGATGTAAGTGCGGTGTTGACCGTCACTAGTTGTGATAGCGATGAGATGAGTCAAGTCGGACGGTTGTGCTTGGTCCTCGGTGCTCATTTCCCGGGGCTCCTTTTGTGCTGATTGGATGGTTGGGCTTGGGCCTCATGTTTTCTCCGAGGCTCCTTCCATGCCACGATGATGTGGAATTGCATGCGGTGTGAGTCGACACGTGGTGTCGTAATCCTGGGTTAAGGATAGTGTGGCAGGTCTACGAGCTCGCCAGTCGTCACACCGATGGGAGTTGATAGTTAGACCTTGGGCAGTTGGGCTTGGTCCTCGGTGTTCACATCTCAGGGCTCCTTTCGTTCTAAGTGAACGGTTGGGCTTGGTCCTCGTGCTTTCTTCTGAGGCTCCTTCAGGGTCACACAAGGCAAGTTCGGGGCTTGGTTCTCGGTGCACATCTACCCGAGACTCCCGCTGGGCCATAGTACGCTAGGGGGGCTCCGCTGTTGTGTTCTTAGCATTGAGGCATATAGAGGCCTAGGTGAAGTAGTGTGGATACCCGCCTAGTAGTAGAGAAGCCCGCTCTACTGTCGCCGCCTGGCCACGGCGGTTGATGCCTGAGAGTTTAGCTACCTGCTCGAAAAGTGGGAACTACTAGTCTATGTCGACATAGCGGTTGCATGTGTGTGATCATGGGTGATTCATTGCATAGCATACATAACATAACATTACATTGCACAAACAAGATCTTCATCGTATAAGTTTGTATGGGCACTCCTATACGATGAGTTACTTTACGTAAACTGATCCTTAACTTATAAGCTTATATGGGCATCCTTATAAGTTAAGTTACTTTCCTACTATTGATACTTATATCTGATGGTTGTTATTGCTCATGTAGAACTGCTAGATTATAATGTTGTTAATCATATTGTACTATTATCACCTGCTTGTACCTGCTTGTACCTGCTTGTTACATATTATATATTGTATCCTTGTTCCGTTCTCCGCCCGGTGCCGAAGAGATGTCGGGGGAGCGGATGTGAAGCCACTTAGTCTTTTTGACTAACGGTTGCTACTTCTTACTTTTAGGAGGTCACCCTGCAGGTAGAGGAGCCGCATATTTTGCAGCAGGACAGCCAGGTCAGGACGACAGGGCTTGAAGGGACGGCACTGTCGCTACCGTCAGTTACTGATGTGAGTGTTGAGCGACTCTGATGTAGCCCCGTTGGGCGTTTATTAGCTGTACTCTGATATTGTAGAAGCATGTTTTAGCTTCCTTATTTGATGTACTATGGACTTATATGCTTTGTGTGGATTTGAATTCTCTTGTTATTATTTTGCTTGGGTTGGCATATATTGGTATTGGTTGTAGCCGGCAAAATAGGCGTCTTATGGTACAGGTTAGTCTGTGTGCTAAAGCTACCGCAAGGCGGATGTTCTGTGCATAAGACCCCCTTCGTGCCGTATTTTGGGATCCGAGAGGGGGGTCTTACAAATGGTATCAGTTTGCCACGATCCTCAATTAAAGAAGTCATTTAACAATGGTACCACCCCCGTTCGATTAGTCAGTTTGCGGACAAACTGACTTAGCGGAAATAGTGGTGTGCCCATATGTAATTCACACTAAGTATGTTCAACTTTGACCTTTAGATTAGCCTACCTAACCATACGTTTGTATTCTATGTGTAGATTCCAGTGCACGTTGAGCCGATGGGGGGCAATCCTGCCCCTTCCATAACCACTCAGTTCCAACAATCTGAGTTGGGGCAGACGCTCACCGCCATCATGGATGCCTTTAGGGCACAGCAGCCTCCAGTGCAACAACAGGCTCCGTGCTCAAACTGGCTGAGCACCTTCCAGGCTCTCTCCCCTCCCGCACACTTTGGGACAGAGTTGGCTGCGCGCACTAAAGAATGGCTCGACACGGTGCAGGAGCTATTGGCAGGGATCCGTTGCCCAGCCAACATGGCTATAATGTTGGTGGTGTCCGTATTGGAATTACATGCTAAGAGGTGGTGGAAGTCCCTCATGGGTTTCACCTTCCAAGGGCGAGTCTATATAAAGATAAGTTGGAGCGAGTTCTCGGGTGTCTTCTTGGAGCACTTCATTCCCTCATCTGCTCGATATGAACTCGAAGAGAGGTTTCTTCTGCTGAAGCAAGGATCAAAGACGGTTACGAAATATCAGCGAGAGTTCCAACATCTCGCGAGATTCGCGGACTCATATGATTTGGATGACAGAGGATATGTCAAGCTCTTCTACAAAGGGTTGCGGGATCCCCTAAGGCAGGCCCTTTTGTTTATAGCGGACGCTAGTTTGGCAGATATTATCGACATGGCGAAGAGATTGGAGGTGGATCACTTGGGAAGTGGTAAGAGGCCTGTGAAGGGCGTGATGGAAGCTGGCCCAAGCAACAGAAGAAGGCGGGAATTTAGAGGAGGAAGAGGACATCAAAGAGGTGGAGGACGTTTTCACCGAGATTTTAGAGTGGAGCATCTGATCCCGTAGCCACCCGTGTTGCCTCCACCGCCTCAGCCTCAATAATTTTAGCAACCTGAGGGGCGTCGTGGGCTGGTGTGTTTTGAATGCAACCAACCAGGCCACATTCGACGCTACTGCCCGCAGTTGTTTGGGAACATCCCTCCTGCTCTCCCTCCGGCAGCTCCTCGAGGACGGGTTACATGCGTGGTCGAGGACGAGGACCGTGAGGAGGAAACCCCGGCCCTGCCCGGGATCAAGTGTACTCTCTGGACATGGCGCAAGAATCGAATCCCCAGGACGTTATTGCAGGTATTTTGCAGTTAGCCTTCTCATTTTCATTGTTTATGTTAAGTTGCTTAAGACATACTTGACACCTACTGTTGAGTTTTGGTTATTGGTACTTAGGCACCGTAGTAGTTGGTGGGAAGACGGCCTATGCACTGTTCGATACCAGTGCCTCTCACTCATTTGTGTCTGACGACTTCATTAAAGACATGGAGGGTGTGCAGTATTTTACTAGCATAGCCCGACGAGTACGCCTCCCGGACGGCTCTGAGATGATCGCAACTACCAAGTGCGAATTTGAGATACTTATTGAGGGAAGAGCCTTTAATACGCCTGCCACAGTCTTGAGGATGCCAGAGTTTGATCTCAGTCTGGGCATGCCATGGTTGGACTGGCACTTCGCAAGGATCAACTACGCGGAGAAACAAATCTATTTGAGATATGGGGACTCCAATGTCATCTTCCAAGGTATTAGATTCACACCTCGTATGTTGTTATCTTCAGTTCTGGCTGTAAAAGCTCATATGAAGGGAGATGAAGTATTCATGATATGTTTCGAGTTGAAGGAGATAACGTTAGTATAAAAGACATACGGGTAGTGCGAGACTTCCCCGAGGTATTTCCTGAGAAACTGCCAGGATTACCCCCGCATAGAGAAGTTGATTTTCAAATTAATTTAGTACCGGGTGCCAAACCTGTATCCAGGGCCCCTTACCGAATAGCCCCGAAGGAACTCGCGGAGTTTAGAGTTCAACTGCAAGAACTGGTGGAGTCAGGGTTCGTTCTCCCCAGCTCGTCACCTTGGGGAGCCCCTGTATTGTTCGTCAAGAGGAAGGATGGAAGACTGCGTTTATGCATAGACTATCGGGAACTCAATCGACTGACGGTGCGGAACACTTATCCGCTACCCCGGATCGACGAGTTGTTTGATCAACTTGTTGGAGCGCATTGGTTTTCTAAGTTAGATTTGCGCTCGGGATATTATCAGTTGAGGATACAAGAAGGGGATTTCCAGAAAACGGCCTTTAGCTCAAGATACGGACTATACGAGTTCACCGTAATGTCGTTTGGGCTCACAAATTCCCCTTCGACTTTCATGAGCCTGATGAACAAGGTGTTTGAGCCTTATTTGGACATCTTCGCCATCGTCTTCATCGACGACATTCTAGTGTACTCAAAGACGGAGGAGGACCATATTGAGCACCTGACCTTGGTATTGAAGAAATTAAAAGAGCACGCCTTGTTCGCCAAGTTCAGCAAGTGCGAATTCTATCTTAAAGAGGTTACTTTCTTGGGGCATGTGATTAGTGGAGTAGGACTAGTGGTGGATCCGGCCAAGGTGTGTGCCGTGAAGGAGTGGTCTCCCTTGAAGTCAGCGACCGATGTGCAGAGCTTCCTTGGACTTGTCGGGTACTACCGCAAGTTCGTAAAAGGATTCTCCAAGATTGCCCTCCCTCTTACTTCCTTGACAAAGAAAGGTGTGCCATTTGAGTGGACACCCCAGTGTGAAGGGGCGTTCCAAGAGCTGAAGGATAGACTTACCTCAGCCCCTATCCTAGCCCTCCCTTCTGGAAAGAAGGGATTTCAAGTTTACACTGACGCGTCGTATAAGGGGATGGGAGCGGTATTGATGCAGCACGACCATGTAATTGTCTACGCCTCAAGACAGCTGAAGAAGCATGAGATCAATTATCCGGTTCATGATTTGGAGTTGGGAGCAGTGGTATTCGCCTTGAAGGTTTAGAGGAACTATCTATACGGTGTCCACTGCGAGATCTTTTCAGACCATAAAAACTTAAAGTACGTTCACACACAGAAGGAATTGAACTTGGGACAACGGCGATGGTTAGATTTTCTGTGTGATTATGAGTTCACCTTGACCTATCATCCTAGAAAGGCGAACTTGGTGGCCGATGCATTGAGCAGAAAGGTACGAGACTCGAGCCCAGAGTCTCGATTAATGAGTATGGAGTTAGCTCAGATGCTCGAAGAGATGGAGATTACTTTGGTGTATAAGGCTCCTTCGGCAGAGTATACGGAATACTTGGCAAGCATGAGCATAGTTTGTGATATTCGGGACCGAATCCGGGCGGAGCAAGGAAGGGATGCGGCTCTGGCCCAGGCAATCAAGGCAATCAAAGATGGGACAACTGATGAGTATACACTAAAAGACGGCCTCGTTTATTTCCCCGGCCGGCTCTACATTCTCAACGGCGGTAAAATCCGGGAGGATATCTTGAGAGAGTCACATTGCTCTCAGTATTCAGTGCATCCAGGTATTGCCAAGATGTACGCCAGCTTGCGGAAGACCATGTGTTGGCCGGGAATGAAGAAAGATGTCAGATACTTTGTTACACATTGCGAGGCCTGTCAAAGGGTGAAGTCGGAACGCAAGAGCCCCGGTGGTTTATTACAGTCGTTGCCCATCCCCGAGTGGAAGTTTGAGGATATCCCCATGGTCTTTTTCCATGGGTTACCTCGCTCATGCTCAGGGAATGATTTGGTGTGGGTGATCGTTGACCGACTGACGAAAGTAGACAGGTTATCCCTATTAAGAAAGAGGCTCACGTGGATGTTTTGGTACGTCTCTTTGTTGAGCAGTTCGTACGGTACCATGGCGTGCCTAAGACAATCATTTCTGACCGGGATGGTCATTTCACCTCCAAGGAGTGGAAAGTTGTACAGGCATATCTGGGTTCACGCCTTACCTTCAGCACAGTGTTTCATCCTCAGACAGACGGGCAGTCTGAGAGGACCATCAGAACACTGGAGGATCTATTGAGGTTATGTGTGTTGGATAGAGGAGAGACGTGGGAAAGGCTCTTACCATTGGTAGAATTCTCCTACAAAAATAGCCACCAGACGAGCATCGGCATGGCGCCCCATGAAGCCCTTTATGGAAGAAGGTATAGAACACCCTTGTCTTGGGTGCAAGATGAAGACCCGAAGGCTTTGGGAATTGAGTATATTGATGATACTGATGCGGTGGTTAGACTAATACGGGATCGTATGTTGGAGTCTCAAAGTTGGCATGCGAAGTATTACAATGCAAAGCATCGGATGGTGGAGTTTCAAGTGGGTGATAAAGTATTTCTGAAGATCTGGCTGATGCATGGAGTGTCACGGGTGCGTGGGGTGAAAAAGCTCAGCCCAAGGTACGTTGGGCCATACACTGTATTGGAAAGGATTGGTGCTTTGGCATATCGTTTGGAGTTACCGCCAGAGCTAGAGAATCTCCACGACGTGTTACATGTGTCGTCACTTCGAAAGGCATTGTTGTGGCCCGATCAATATATTCCCACCACTGATGGTGCAGTGGCGACTGATAGGTCTGTGCGTCTAGAGCCGGTGCGGATCGTAGACATCGAGACAAGGATTTTGCGCCGCAAAAGTGTTCCTTTGGTGAAGGTGCTATGGTCTAATCATGGAAAGGAGGAGTAACATGAGAGCCGGTGGACTTGATGCAAAAATGCTACCCGGAATTATTTCCTCAAGGTAATTTCGTTTAAAAGCATATTTTAATTTTTGTATGCTTTTCTCCTCATAGCCTTAGCCTGATTTTGGGGATGA
This sequence comes from Platanthera guangdongensis, assembly GCA_039583875.1. Taxonomy (NCBI): domain Eukaryota; kingdom Viridiplantae; phylum Streptophyta; class Magnoliopsida; order Asparagales; family Orchidaceae; genus Platanthera; species Platanthera guangdongensis. The sequence goes on along the minus strand of CM077153.1, from coordinate 117,007,643 downwards.
AATCTTCTATTTTGTTTATAGGATTTGTAACATCCCGATTCGCACTAGGCCCCTCGTGCGCGTTTTTGAGTCAGGAGAGCTGACTTGGGTTCAGGGAAGTGTTGGAAGCTGGGCTGCACATGTAAATGGGGGGAGAAATTAGTCCAGAATAGGACACGGGTAGAGACACAGGCGTGTCCCTACCCGTGTGTCTGAGGCCGGCTCTCGAGTCGACAACTAGAGAATGTCCAGAGAAGGACATGGGTAGTGACACGGGTGTGTCACTACCCGTGTGCATAAGGACATGGGTCGAGACACGGGTGTGTCCCTACCCGTGTCTATCCAACCAACTCTCGAGTTGATGACTCGAGTTGTTCTAGAGAAGGACACTGGTAGTGACACGACCGTGTCACTACCCGTGTGACGTTGACACTGGTAGAGACACGGGGGCGTCCCTACCCATGTGCGTCGAGTTGAGATTGACGAAGTGTACCCCGAGAAGAACACGGGTAGAGACACGGGCATGTCCCTACCCATGTGTGTCGAGTTGAGTTCATCGAGGCGTGTCTAGAGAAGGACACGGCCAGAGAACATGGACGTGTCATGTGGACATGGGTCGGGACACTCCTACACGGGTGTGTCCCTACCCGTGTCGAGTATTGAACCGACACTAAAACCGTCGTCGACGCTTCGCCCGAGCAGGATACGGGTATGGACACGGGTAAGGACACGGGTAAGGACACGGGCGTGTCCCTACCCGTATCACTTTTCACGTATAAGGGTTGTGAAAACCTAGCCGTTTTCACTCCTCATTCCAGCCATTTTTCTGAGAGAACTTCTGTAGAGAGGGAGAAACTGCTGGAGCAAATCCTAGAGGAGAAGATCTGCCGCCGCCGTGAAGGAGAAAATGCCGCTGAGAAGAGTCACAAGATCCATGGCCGGAAATAGTGGAAACACCGAAAATGAGGTGAGCTTCCTCCCCTCTCCATTGGTGCTAGATCTGTAGATATATAGGTGAGATGTCGACTCAAAAGAGTCTAGACTTGTGAGATGGTGATTTCTCTAGGAAGAGGTCATTCTAGGGCTTGTGCTCTAACGTTAGTGGTATCTTCAACCTCTCCAACCTTCTATGTGAAGATGGGGGATGGTTTCGTGAAGAGTCATGGCCTCATGAGGGTGAATAAGGGAGGAGGAATTTCTGGTGCGATTTGGGAAGATCGGCTTGAGGAGGAAGATGAACCGATGTCGTTCATTCCGCTTTAAGATGCATGCAGAATTTGTGTTCTACTCGCAGTGATCTCCTTGGCCATTTTTAGGTGTGATATGTCCAGATCTGGGCTTTCGCCTAAACATGAAAGTTCAAGCCCTTGAAAATACCTTTCCAACGAGTGGTTGCACAACTTTAGGCGACTTATGTAGCCACAAAAACGTCCGAACGAATTTGGCGGCCGGCAAACCCTGCATGCAGAAATTGTGTTCTGTACGCAGCGGACTTTGAAGCCGATTTCAAGTATGTTACTCTCAAATCTGGGTTGTGGTCTGAGTATAAACGTTGTATCCCATGGAAAGACCTTTCCATCGAGGGGTTACATGTCTTTACCGGATTCCTGTAGCTTCGAGAATCTCCGGTCGAATTGCTATCCAGATTTATTCTACACTTAAATTCTGGGTTTGTATATGATGGGATTTAGACTTGGTGGAGTCAATATTGCAAGTTAACTTGAGGTTTGGTGAACTCTTTTATGTTAATCATCTTAGTTCTATAATGATGAAGTTTAATAATTGGATCCCATGAAATTGATTTGTGAAGCGAAGCATACTTGAACGAAATGATTTGATAGAAATTGGTACACTAATATAAATGCGCATCATGTTTATAATGTGTTGAAATCATTTGGAATGACATGTAGGAGGATAATCTATGGCCATGTGAATGTTTGATTAACGGAATGAATTTAGTAGTCCAATGCTTAGAGTGTCGTCTCCCTACGGGTAGCATTGTGAAAGGATGTAAGTGCGGTGTTGACCGTCACTAGTTAGGATAGCGATGAGATGAGTCAAGTCAGACGGTTGGGCTTGGTCCTCGGTGCTCATTTCCCGGGGCTCCTTCTGTGCAGAATGGATGGTTGGGCTTGGTCCTCGTGTTTTCTACGAGGCTCCTTCCATGCCACTATGATGTGGAATTGCATACGGTGTGAGTCGACACGCGGTGTCGTAATCATGGGTTAAAGATAGTGTGGCAGGTCTACGGGTTCGCTAGTCGTCACACCGATGGGAGTTGACAGTTAGACCTTGGGTAGTTGGGTTTGGTCCTCGGTGTTCACGTCCCAGTGCTCCTTCCGTGCCAAGTGAACGGTTGGGCTTGGTCCTCGTACTTTCTTTCGAGGCTCCTTCAGGGTCACATAAGGCAAGTTCGGGGCCTAGGTGAAGTAGTGTGGATACCCGCCTAGTAGTAGAGAAGACCGCTCTACTGTCGGCGCCTGGCCACGGCGGTTGATGCCTGAGAGGTTAGCTACCTGCTCGAAAAGTGGGAACAACTGGTCTGTGTCGACATAGCAGTTACATGTGTGTGATCATGGGTGAGTCATTGCATAGCATACATAACATAACATTACATTGCACAAACAAGATCCTCATCATATAAGTTTTTATAGGCACTCATATATGATGAGTTACTTTACGTATACTGATCCTTAACTTATAAGCTTGTATGAGTATCCTTATAAGTTAAGTTAATTTCCTGCAGTTGATACTTATATTTGATGGTTGTTATTGCTCATGTAGAGCTGCTAGATTATAATACTATTAATCATATTATACTATTATCACCTCCTTGTACCTTCTTGTTACATATTATATATTGTACCCTTGTTCCGTTCTCCGCCTGGTGCCGAGGAGTCGTCGGGGGAGCGGATGTGAAGCCACTTAGTCTTTTTGACTAACGGTTGCTACGTCTTCCTTTTAGGAGGTCACCCCGCAGGTAGAGGAGCCGCAGATTTTGTAGCATGACAGTCAGGCCAGGACGACAGGGCCTGAAGGGACGGTACTGTTGCTACCGTTAGTTACTGATATGAGTGTTGAGTGACTCTGATGTAGCCCCATTGGGCGTTTATTAGTTGTACTCTGATATTGTAGAAGCATGTTTTAGCTTCCTTATTTGATGTACTATGGACTTATATACTTTGTGTGGATTTGACTTCTCTTGTTATTGTTTTGGTTGGGTTGGCATATATTGGTATTGGTTGTAGCCTGCAGAATAGCCGTCTTGTGGTATAGGTTTGCCCGTGTGCTAATGTTACCGCAAGGCGGCTATTCTGGGCATAAGACCACCTTCGTGTCGTGTTTTGGGATCCGGGTGGGGGGTCTTACACATATGATCTTGGATCTTCATAAGATTTTGGTAGGAGTAATTTTATAGCGATATTGACCTCTAAATTTTATTATATAATGCTTAAAAACAGTATCTCATACTCGTAGTTATAACCTTCATCTTGCCTCTTGTGATGATTTTGAAGTAACCATAGTTAAATTAACTTCTAATGATATGAAACTCTGGAAAGGTTAATTAAATATCATTTAGATGAACTAGTAAATTGTTTGGATTATTTGGGCATTTTCTCTTAGTACTTCATGTCTAAAGTGAACTAGTGCACCTTATTTTGGAAAATAGATAATAAATAAAATATCTTGCTGGAAAATTGTGTTACTTGGCCAGAGAACTTGTTAGGGCCTAGTAAAGCCTAGAAAATTTTTTATATGTTATTTGGATGAGTTTATAAGAATGTTCCTTCACAAGTGTACTCTAATGGAATTATTTAAAGTATTTTTTTACATATCTCACTGACCTTGGAATTACATGAAACTTAGTCAGTTGTGTTTGATGATCAGTATAAGGCTCTGGTAATTTTTATATAATATTTGGACTATGATTTATGGTACTCCCTTCATTAATTCTAATTATTTGAATTACTTTGAATTAATTATTTAGAGGTTATTATTTTTATAAAAATCTATGAAATTTGGTATCACTGATTTTTTGCTATTTCATAGTGTTCATAATTTTTGGGTGGCCATAACTTAAGGAAATCTAGTACTTCATTTCAAAATTACTCATGGCCTAACTTTTGGGAGAATTTAATAAATGTCAAATTAATTAGGAAAATTACAAGTTTCTGGATTTATGCTAAATGTGTCATGATAGACCCACAATAATTATCTCAGGGCATTTGGATGAAAATTTGGAGTATCTCCTGTCATGTACATCATATAGCTTAGATTGCTTTTCATATAGTAAAACTGTGAAATTGTGTTAACATGAGAAATGGTCCTAGGGAGTTAGGGTTAATAGTTTACTAATTTGTGGCAAAGCAAAAATGAGTTCATCTCTAGGAGTACACTTACACTCACAATCCCCGGTGTTTTAGGAGTTAGGTTGGGTCTCACGAGCGGTAGGCTCGGTGGTTTGGTGATGGGCAGGTTAGCCCGGCGAGACGATGGCTTGGTAGATATTTGTGTTAGACGGATTAGTCCAGGGATCTTTGGCTCGGCAGATATTTGTGACGGATGGGATAATCCGGGGAGCTTTGGCTCGGTGGGAAAATACATTAATGTTGCAAGTGCATAAAATATAAGGTGGTGGGTCTTCAGTATTGGAGAGTTGTCACGCCGACACCACAACGTTGACTCGGCAAGTGTGGTTTAGCACTTAGCCAAATAAAGTCCGGTGCGCCAGCCGTCAAGAGTACACAGGAGCTCCGCATAGTGCACAAGCACTAAGGCGTACGATAGGTCTGACTGGTAGTGCTGATACCGATTTATAGGTGGGCGAGGCCCAACCCACTGCTTTTGTTTGCCACTACGGAGGTATCCTGAATGCTCCAAAAAGGGGGAACTAAAGATTTGTGTGCACAGAGTTAGGTGTGTGTGTGTTGCACTTGCCTGTTCTTATCATAGCTTACTTCAATGTCATGGCATGTTCATTGCATATAACCCTTGACACCTATTGTATAAATTGGTATGAGACTCTTTATACAATTTACCTTGCAAAATGACCCCTTGGTCTATAGGTTTGTATGGGCATTCCTATAGGTCGTGGTTACTTACTTAGTTTACCTTCTTATACCTTACTTGCTCACTTTTTTCATGTGTATTCATATATTTCTTCCTTTTTGCTTACTTATACTTGTTGTGACTATATACTCTTGATAAACTAGTTCTGCCATCACCTACTTACTTTTGTTACTCTCCGCCTTAAATACCTTCCCTTTCCTTCTCCTCGCTCGGTGCCTAGGAGCCGTGGGGGAGGGTGGGGGATGATAGGATTTAGTCTTTTTGACTAACAATCGTTGACCAAATCATATTAGGGGATCGTGGAGCAGAACCAAGAGATGCATCCCCAGAGGTCGGTGCGCTTGGAAACGGGACAGTCTAGCACGGGAGTTCAGGCAGCAGGGACATGAGTCCCGAACATTAGTAGTTACTATAGATTTACTTCGGCGGTGAGTGACTTGTAGTGAGGATCATGATGTATCGGGAAGGAGCACTTTTTATTAGTACTTGATTTATTGTTACTGTTGACTCTCCCTTCGTGGATATTTATTTATATTCATGTGATTTATGGTGGACCAGCATTGAGTCTCATTTTACTCATGTACTTATACTTTTACTCTTCTCTTCTGCGATCGATATGGCTGGCAGGATCGGCATTTTGTAGTGAAGACCTTCCCGGGTGTGTTGGTGTCACCGCAAAGCGCGGTTTTGGGCATAAGACCCTGTTGTTTTTGCAAAAAAAAATAGGGTCTTACACGAACAGCTAACCACCCTACTAGAAAAACAAACCGCCAAACTTTAACACTTCCTCTCAAGTTGGAGCGTATATATCAACCATGCCTAGCTTGCTACAAACATCTGAAGCAAAAACTGGTTTCGTGAAGAAGTCTGTCAGTTCTTTATCAAAAGTGATGAAGGGAGTACAGATCTGATTCTTCAACACCTCTTCCCTAATAAAATAACAATCAACCTCAATGTGCTTTGTCCTCTCATGAAAGATAGGATTTTTCGATATATAAATGGCGGCTTTGTTATCACAGAACATAGGAAGAGGATGATCATAGACTTCTCCCAAGTCTAGCATAAGTGCTCGTAACCATTTCAACTCACAGGTAGTTGAATCCATGCTCATATACTATGCTTCAGCAATTGACCTTGAAACCATTGCCTGCTTCTTGCTTTTCCAGCTAACAAGGTTTCCTCCTACAAAGGTGCAAAAATCTGATGTAGACTTTCTATCTTCTTTGTTATCAGCATAGCTGGCATCAGAATATGCTTTAATCTTCAGATGATTATTCTTCTGAAACAATAAGCCCTTTCCTAGAGACCCTTTCACATACTCCAGAATTTTCATGGCAGACCGAAGATGACACTCTCTAGGATTCTACATAAACTGACTGACCTTTCCAACCACATAACAGATATCTGGTCTAGTAACAGTCAGATATATGAGTTCGCCTACAACATGTCAGTACACAGTGAAATCTAGAGGATGAGGAGAATTTTCAGTCCACCCCTTGTCATCTCCAACAGCCATCGGGTAACGAGTAGGTTTCATGCCAAGAAGACCGGCCCCTTTTAAGAGATCTAGCACATACTTTCGCTATGACAGAACCACCGAGTTTCGCTTTCGTGAAATCTCAATGCCCCTAAAGTACTTCAGAGATCACATATCCTTCGTAACAAAATGTTGTTGAAGATGTTGTTTGGCTAGATCAATGCCTTCTTTATCATCACAAGTCAGAAGAATATCATCAACATAGACAGCAAGAACCACAAGGCCTTTAGTAGTCTTGCGTATAAATAAGGAATGATCAGTAGAGCATCGATTGAACCCAATAAGAGAAACAACTCCACTAGACTTTTCGAACCAAGCTCGTGGACTCTTCTTTAAACCATAAATCGCCTTCTTAAGCTTGCATACTTGAAACTCCCCCTGAGCAACATACCCTGGAGGTTGCTCCATGTAAACCACTTCTTGTAAATAACCATAATGGAAGGCATTTTTCACATCTAACTAAGATATCTCCCAATCTCAATTAATAACCACAGATAAGAGAACTTATATTGTGCTGATATGAGCAATAGGAGAAAAGTATCAAAGAAATCTACCCCATCGTTTGAGTAAAACCTTTTGCCACAAGCCTCACCTTATAGCGATCAACCGAACCATCTGGAAGATACTTAACAACAAAGACCCACCGACAGCCAACCACGTCAATACCAGAGGTGAGGGAACAAGAGTCCAAGTATCTCTCTCAGTTAATGTGTTCATTTCTTAGTCCATAGCGACTTTCCACTAAGGAATGACAAGAGCTTCTTGATACGTAGCTGGTATAAAAGTAAAAGAGATAGCAAGAGCAAAATGCATGACATCCGGGAAAGCTGATCGTAGGAGAATAAGATGCTTAGTGCATTATTGAACGCCCTTCTGTAGGGCCAAGAAGTTTAATGAAGCAAACCATGGTTCGCACAAAAATTAGAAAATTTTAGGCTAATATATTCCTTGACATTATCAGTACGAAGAACTTGAATAGGCACATTAAACTGTGTTAAGAACTCATTATAAAAAGCGGTAAACACAGTATAAAGTTCAGAATGATCTTTCAGGAGATACAGCCAAGTACATCGTAAGAAATCATCAATGAAAGTGACAAAGTATAAGCTACCTCTACCAACAGTAGCAGTAGGAGTAGGACCCCAGATGTCAGAGTGAACTAGTTCAAAAGGATACGAAGAACTATGTCTCATTTGTGCTGGGAAAGAAGAGTGATGATGTTTGTCAAGCTGACAGGCTTCACAATTCAAAGGAAAATCCTCTGAAAGAAGGTCTGTGAAAAGTTGATGAATGAGGCTAGAAGGAGGATGGCCAAGATGACGATGCCATTGCTGATGAGATGAAGAAGCAGAAAGAGAAACATCATGGTCAAGAAAGAATAGGCCACCACTGGCAGACCCAGTAGAAATCATAGCTTTGGAGACAGAATCAAAGAAAGAAAAACTGGTTCTCGTAAAAGTAACCATTCAATTTAACTGAGTCTAAAGAGCATGAACAGAGAGTAAATTTCATGAGAAAGTAGGGACATAGAGAGTGTCCTCAAGCAGCAAAGAAGAAGAGAGACACATAGTGCCAACACCGTGCACAGGAGTAGAAGTCTCATCTACAATAACAACAGGAGACAGCATGTTCTGTTCAAGAAAAGAGGAGAACAAACGAGTGTTGTTGGTCATATGACAAGTGGCACTAGAGTCAATAATCCACTTATCAGAGGAGGCCACTAGAGCACGAGCTGTAGAGGAGAGAAGAGAAACCATCTCAAAGAAAATAGAAACCAGAAGGAAGAAAACTAACCGCACGATTAGAAACAAGCCGTCAAAAGAAGCCAAACCGAATAGGATGACAAACAAGTCACAGAAATCCAGCGACCAAGAGAAAGAGAGAGGCAGAGAATCAAACCGCACGGTTTGAAAAAAAACAGGAGACACCCGGACACCAAGAGGAGAAAACCAAGAAGAGACCGCGCGAGAAGAGAAATCAACCCGTGTGAGGATTGAGAAGTCGCAGTAACCAAGCAGTGAACAAACCGAGCAGGAAGACCACATGGTCACGATGATACCACAACAGTGGAAAGCAAAGAGGTCGTGACCAAGATGTGGAGACCACAACGGTTAGAGAAGCCGCAGCGATAAGAAAAGAAGCCGCAAAGAAGAAGAAGAAATAAAGAGAGAAGAGAACGAGTCTGCACGGTCTGTAACATCCCGTGTTACTTCTAGGCCCCTTTCACTTAGATTGGGTTAGGCATGGGGTGGGTGATAGGGGATTTAGCTAGGTTTGACCCTGGGTAGTGGGTTGTAGCCATGTGGGCCCACTAAGGGGCCAAAGTCAAACTAGGTCAAACTAGCCTAAATAGGAACCCTAACCACACCATGACCCCACCACATTTCCCTAACCCTAAAACAATCTAAGTGGACCCTAGGGCATGCCATTAGGTTAACCCTTTGACCCTTGTTGACCAAAGTCAACCATGGCCCTAATATGGTCAAACTTATACTTATAGGCCCAATTAGCCCAAGTGGGGCATCACCTTTGCCCAACCCAAGTTGGGTGGTGCCACTAGACCCATGACCACCAAGTGGGGTCAGCCCACTCACCTTGGTTGACCAAGTCAACTCGAGTCAACCAAGTCAACCCATTTAGCCTAAAAGAGAAAATGAAGGCCAAGCTCATTCCCATTGGGCTAAGCCCATCCAAATCAGCCCAAGCCCAACCCAAATGGTCAAAGACAACTTCTAACCCCCAAAATCAGGAGAGAGAGAGTGCATAAAAAGTGGTATAAAAGGGATTTTAAGAGGAAGAGGAGAGAGAAATGGGGATGAAGAGGAAGGGTGGCCACATGGCCACTCCTTCAGCTGCAATTCTCTGCCCAACACATGCTGGACAGCCTCCTTTGATTATTCCAGAGGATTTTGGTAGCATGCTGGCCACATGGCACCCTTGGTGACACAACCAAAGCTCAAACCGAGCTCACATTGGACTTATCTCTCCATACACCCCCTCTCAGCCCAAATCACCCCCACCATCAGCTTCAAAGAGAGGAGAGGAGTGGAAATCGACTACTGGATCGAATCAAATGGTGGAGAATCGTGATTTTGAGCAGGAGGTCGCCATAGCTATACAACCATGGCCACCCGCCGCCAAACTCGCCGCCGCGCCGCCATACAGGTCTGTTTCACCTCACCTCTACCCGTACTAGAATCCTAGATCAACTAGGGGAGATATCGGGCTCAATTGATCCCGATTCCATGGGACAAATAAGAGATTTTTCCAAGCTTTTCATACCGCTCAGGATAGCCATCACCACCGTCTCCCGCCGCCTCATCACCGGAAAATGATAGCCACCACCACCGTGAAGGTGATGGCACCGTTGGCCGGGGGTGGCGCCGCCTCAGCTAGCCGGAAACAGCCAGCAAAGATGCTCCAGCCGGATTCAATCCCAGCCGTTGGCTGGAGGAAAGAGATAACCCGATCCCTTCCATTCCTGCTTCAAGATTCGTGCTGGGCTTTTAATTAAAATCAATTTATTTTGATATATATATAAAATGAAATGAAATCAAATTGCTGTCACACTTATTCCATGACATTCCATGTCACTGTTAGGCCTCTTAGATGCATTTCTAGAAACTAGACTCTAAATGAAAATTGTAGCTGACTGTCTAACCTTTAATTTGCCACCTTAAACTTGTGCTTTGGTGTAGTACACAGTCCTGTAGGGCAGTTTTCCTAGGACTTGTCCTAGGCAAGGGTAGAACTTCATTTTGATGCCCAAGTCAAACCAGTAATCACCATGGCCCCAACTTTTGGGTACATGCATGATTAGGGACTATTTAGCCCCTGCCAAAAATGGAGAATTTTTGGGGATAAAGTTCCTATAGTTGTTGCTTAATCATCAAAAAGTAAATAAATGAAATAAATTGGGTTTTATGGCTCCAAATGACCCCAACTTTTGGTGGCATACCCTTAGGGGAATTATCAGTGTATGTTTAAACTTTCAGCCAATTTGGACCACAGCAAGTTAGGTAAATCCACTTGCATGTGTTGGCTTGATATAGGCTTGGTGTGCATTTAGCCTAAAATGAAATATTGTGTATTCAGCCAACTTGGAACACTCAAAAATACTGATTTTATTTATAGAGACATATTAGGGTGTAATACACCCCTCATAGTAATAATGGGATTTTTGGAAGCAAAAATCCCATTATTTGAAAATTTTGAAGAATTGGACTTTTTGATAAATAAATTTTAGAATAAGCTTATCCATGAGATAAAATACCCAAATTTTGTCAAGGCCAATATCATGTTAGACTTAACTCCTGAAAATTTATATTTTTGTGTTTGATGAATTTTAAGTGGAGTTATGTAGCAATTATAATTTTTCCATTATCACATTTATTTAGAAAATTGATGGAATATTCAGTAGAAAATTATGAAAACATTTCTAGGGTTGTGTTTGTGAATAAATAACCTTGGATATTTATCTCAGCATTTTTGGATGAATCAGTAAATTGTTAAAGCTTATAGTGGCATTTTAATAAATTGTAAAGAATTGAATGTGGTAGGCCATTACACTATAGAAGTTGATGAAACTCTGTCATTAGTCTTAAAATAATGATATATAAGCTCTGTAATTTTCCTAGAATTTTCAGTAATGTATTCCTCTTACTTCATTTGTAAAATGACAATTGTATGAATTTTGTATTAATTAAGTAATAAATAGAAATAATCAAAGGAAAATTATAAATTTTGGTAGACAGCAATATGGCACCAAGCTAAATCTCAGGAAAAATTCCTTAGGTCAGTGGATTTAAATTTGGGATACTTCATGTATTAAATGACCTAGGGGATTAAATTAATAATTTAATTAAAACCCTTAATGACTTAGGAACATTATGGAAATTTATCCTAGTCATCATGTAGGTCCATACCATCCTAGGATAAATTATTTGAGGCATATGGATAGAGGAATTGGAAGTTCCATTTCGGGGTGGTATTAGGTCATGGGCTGCGTATAGCATAAATGAGTTAGAGTATAAGGACCGCCAGAGGATAGATCGACGTCGAGCTAGAGATTGAAGTTGGTGAATAACCCTGGTGGGTAGTATTGTTAGTGACGAAAATAAAAGTGCAAGTCCTTAGGTAGTAACTGGAGTGGAGGCCGGCGGAAGACCATCGGTTTCCCGGTAATATCTTAAGTCATTAGGATTTTTCTAGAGCAACAATGAGAGCTGGGGTGAATTATGGGTAGTCATCAACTAAAGTAAATATCCTTGTGAAAGGGAACTTTGGGCGTAATCCCATCGTAGTTCCTAGTGCCCCCGAGAGCCCTTCAACGGGTATACCCTGGGCAGTCCTGGGATTAACCTTAAATCACTAAATATAATAACTCGTAGACAAGAGTAGTCGAATAGGTTAAGACATTTGTAGTACATTCTCACCCGTGTAGGGTTGGAGAGATTCATGATATATGCTCACACGTGTAGGGTTTGAGGGAATTGTAATAAAGGCACAATTGTGCGTTCTCACCCGTGTTGGATTTGAGGGATTCAGGACAGGTTGGTCCTGCGAGCTGTATGCTCGGGATGAAATACTTGCATGTGCATAAATATAGTGGCGGGGCATGCGGTACTGGCCGTTCGTCACACTGATGGCAGTACGGTGCACCAGGAGGTTGTGAGGGTTAGAGGGGCCATTGGGTTGTCTTACACTGCGGTCTGGAGGACGATCCCCGATAACGCACATCCGACCCAACAAGACTGACGGGTTGTCAACAAAGTACATACACGAGACTCTAGAGTGCACCTTGGACGTGTACAGAGGCATATGCGAGGGGTCTAAGGTTTGGTAGTGTGCATACCGGCCTAGAAGTGGAGACGCCCGCTTCGTTGCTGCCGTAGCTATAGCGGTGGTGCCCGAGAGTGATGCTAGCTCTCAAAAAGTGGGAACTAAAGGCCTGTGATCACAGAGTCATTGTGTGTGAGTTGCACTTGCATGTGCATAAAATTGCATCATAACATTCATTCATATTAGGTCATACGCTTCATAGATCCTTATCATATAAATTAGTATGAGCTCTTTTATATAATAAGTTAAATTTCTTGGAAATCCTAACTTATATATTTGTATGGGCATTTATATAAGTTAGGGTACTTTTGTGATGGTAGTATAGTGGTAGAATAGTTTTATTTCCATGCTCTTACTTTCTGTTCTTTACTTCCTTAATAGTACTGCATTTTACTTACTTGTACCATGTACTTAGAACTACTAGAGTAGAATAATAATATCCATTATAACTGTTAGTTAGATCTTGTCACTTGTTTCCACCTTGCTACCCCTTGTTGTCCTCCGCTTCGTCCTCCCACTTGGTGCCTAGGAGTTGCGGGGCGAGGTGTGGGGGAAACAACTTAGTCTTTTTGACTAATGGTCGGTGACCATACTATTTTTAGGAGCCCGTGGTGATGGAGCACCAGCACGACGAGGAGACAGGACTTGAGGAGCAGATACCGCTACAGCAGGCTACTACCACTACTATGCGTCCTCAGGTGGGACGTGTTCTGATGTATTAGTATAGCTTCCGCTTTTATTTGATAGAGAGAGTTGATATGATGTACTGGGTATAAGCCCTTATTACTCTTTCATTTTGTACTCATTGTGGACTATGTTTCTGTACTTTTCATTCCATATATATGATATGTACTCTGTAACTTGTAGACTAGCAGATTCGATATACTGTTATTCTTCTTTTTTCTCATAATGGCATACAGGTTATATGATCGTAAAAGCCGGCAGGATCGGCGTGTTGCGGTGTCGACTAACCTGTACGTTAGTGCCACCGTAAGACGGCGGTTCTGGGCAAAAGACCCGGTATCCCTCCTTGGTAAGGGGGAGGGGGTCTTATAAACTGGTATCACTTGAACAACGATCATATGAGAAAGAAGTCCACAACACGGGACCACCCCCGCCCGAGCATTAGTTTGCGGACAAACTATGCAGCGGAAGCAGTGGTGTGCTCATGTGTAAAAGTCACATAAAATGGTCCACTAAGTACAGTGAGTTAGGACAGTTCTGTTTTAACCTTACCTTTATGCAACCTTCATAGGTCGCCGCGCCGCAAAATGTGGCTCCTCCCCCTCTAGCTGCCACTCCATTCCTACATACGGAGATGGGGCAGACTTTGACGGCGATTCTGGATGCCTTCAAATCCCAGCAAGTCCCGGCTCCGCAGCCAAATTCGGGGTCGAGCTGGCTGAGTGCCTTCAAGAGCCTGTCCCACCGATGCACCATGGGACAAAGGATGCGGTAAAGACGGAGGAATGGCTGGAGGCCATACACGAGATTTTAGCAGGCATCAGCTGCCCGGTCGGCGAGGCAGTACCTCTAGCCACCTCTGCACTAGAGGCTCATGCGAAGAGATGGTGGAAATCAGTGCAGGAGTCTACGTATGCGTACTGGGAGCTGTCAAAGATATTGTGGGAGGAGTTTGGCGATGTATTTTTGGATCACTTCGTCTCTGCTACGGACAGAGATGCCTTGGAGGAGAGGTTTCTGAACCTCAGGCAGGGGAATAGATCGGTGATCGAGTATCAGAGAGAGTTCTCTCATCTGGCCAGGTTCACAGGGATTCGGGATACTGATGATAGGAGGTATGCCAAGAGGTTCTACCGGGGCCTCAGGGACGATTTGAGGCAGGCCTTGCTGTTCATTTCTCATGGCACCTCTAGGCAGATCATCGAGATGGCAAAGAAGCTGGAGGCTGACCAGCTGATGGTGCAAGGCAGAGGAAAGAGACAGTACAATGGGTCAACATCAGGAGAGAGCAGCAGGGGCTCTCACAGAGGCAGGACTATCGGATACAAGAAGGGTGGGGGACGTCGTCGTCCCAACTTCAGGCAGGAGCAGGGGCCTCCTCCAGCATTAGCTCCCCCACCTCTACAGGTGCATGATCTGAGGAGACAGGATGACCATGGCCACCAGCAGGTAGTTTGTTACGGATGCCGCCAGCCCGGGCACATTAGGTCGGAGTGCCCGCATCGATTCCATCCTCCTCCTCCTCCACCTCCAGTGGCTCCAGTACAGCGGGACCGAGGCCGAGGATGAGGCCGAGGCCGGGGATATCACGGCAGGGGACGCAATCAGGAGCAGATATACGCCTTGGACCTCACGAAGCAGAGGAACCCCGAGGAGGTTATCACAGGTACTTAAGCTAATTATTAAATTCCTTGAGTTTTCTATTATATAGTTGTAACGCCCCGAAAATTGTGTGCGAGTCGGTCGCGTAAAAGGGATTTTGGTGCCTGTATAGGGGTACACGGCCTAGGACACGGGCGTGTCCAAGGCCGTGTCTGGCTGGTGATTTTTGGCCGTTTTCAACCCGAGAAGGACACGGCCAGGAACACGGCCGGATGACACGGGCGTGTCCTCCGACACGGGCGTGTGCCAACCCGTGTCCCTACCCGTGTGCAGTTGGGTCGTGTCTGTTGCCGTGGAGGTTATGCGTGACACGCCCCCGAACACGGGCGTGTCGAGGAACCCGACACGGGCGTGTCAGGTGCGACACGGGCGTGTCTTGGCCCGTGTGTGTCTCTCAGTTCGACGATCGTACCTGGATCGAGGCACACGGCCTGGGACACGGCCGTGTGCCAAGCCGTGTTCAGCCCAGGTCTGAAGAATTTTGTGCAGATCGGAGCCGTTCGTTTTATTTAATTAAGATCTGATGGCCCAGATGAGATCCTGCTCTATTAAGGACGGGAATAGGGGGTTAATCCCTCATTTTCTCTCCAAAGCTTTCTCCTTCCAAGGTGAGAGAGAAGAGGAAGAAGAAGGAGGTTTCTGGCCGTCGACGGAGCACCGGAGCACCGTTTCGAAGTCTGAGAGCGGATCCGTGGAGGGAAGGTCGTTGTCAAGAGTTCTGTCCGCGTAGTTTTTCCATGGCGCCAAAACGGACTACAAGGGTAACGATTCTCAACTTGAGCGTTTGAAGCTCTTTCTTTTGCATAGGGAACCCCATTCCTGCGAGTTTGTGGTGAGTGCGTGGTATTCCTTGGGGTTGATGTGAAAGTCCCCCTTGTGTTGCATATAGAGCCCGGAATCGCAAGTACGGGCATAGGCATTGTGTGTGAAGCCTACCCGGACGTGTTTTGTTTGGATCGGTGATGTTGCATTTGATATGTTTTGCCGGAGAAGACTCCGTGCTTTGGGTTTTTCGGGTTTCTACGCGGTAGATTGCAACATGGATCCTTGGAGGTTAGCTTCAAGGCGCACCCGGAAAATTGAGCGGAAACGTGTTCTGCTAACTTGGCGGTCTGGGAACCGGCCTTGATCATAACTGGGTTATGAGATTGTTTTGGGAAAAATTTGGGATCCAAGAGAAGCTTGGCCCACGCGTAGGACTTAAATTGTATATGCGGTGTGAGCAATGTGCAAGTGGAATTGGACCTAGGCTATGTGGTACGGTGCGAGAAATCCGAAGACAGGCACTGGCCATAGGCATAGTCGGAGCCTTAGACGGTGGTCAGATAGGCTAAATGCTCACTTGGTTGCCATCTTTGGGATGGTGGTGAAGCCACGGTATTGACCGGATTCACTGTTATTGTGCCCTGAGTGCACGGGGTGTTTGGCCTTGCGAGCCTACACTTGTGGCGAAATAGAATTGCGCTATATTATTTTATTGGATTAATTCTATGCAGGGAAAGAGCACCGTCGTCCCGAGTAAGGGGCGAGGTCGTTATAATTTGGTCGGCTTTTAGCTGACCGTTGCCTTGTTTGCCACCGTGCGGTGGTATGTGCTTGCAGGTACTGCGGAGCTGAGCGCCAAATAGCGGGCTGGAGCCCATGTTGCTGTGCTGGCCCTAGAAGGCCGTAGAATAGTTGTTTTTTACTTTTATCACGTGTGGCCGGCCTGCGAGCCGATGTATGTAAGACATGTTTTATTAAGTAAACATTTGTAAGGCCATAAGGCCATGTACCTTTTCAGTGTATTTTGGGTTTCATTCCTGTAGTGTGTTGTGGACATTCATAATTAATGGATTTAGGTTCTGGGTTCATTCAACTTTAAAAGCTTCCGCTAGAATGCTCTGTGTAGGACGAGTAGTCTTAATTGGATGGTTTCTATATTCATTTGGTAACTCTTCTGACTGTCTGTGGTATATGGCGTCGTATTCCAGCTGGACCTTCTGTTATATGTCATGCGATAGATGGGGGTGTTACAATTTGGTATCAGACTTCTGGTTACGGTCAGGCATAAATGAATTCGTGGGCGAATTCTTTTAAGGGGTGGTGAGCACATGTGTGCGTCATCGTTATAACATCAAAAAGAACACATGAATGTCCACTTAGGAGTGAAAAATACTCGTGTTTGAGGAACCTGTGCGTTCCTAGAATTGCTTTTTGCAATGTTGTTTGGTCACTTATTGGTGTTTTGTATGACTATAGGTGACCGGGAGTGGCGCAGAGCCGACAGAACATCTGGTTTCTGAGGACTATAGTGCACCCAGTGGCGCGCTTGAGACCCCTCTTTCGTTTGAAACAATAAGAAGGATCGTTGAAGTGGTACTCGCTATGACTAGTGCACAGCAGGGAAGCAATGTGCAACCTATTGTCCCCGAGTTGACTTCAATGTCGGGTGGTGGGTTGGATCAAATGACATTTAGGAGGCCATCAGGTCATCCGTTGAATATGTGCTTGGTGCAGGGTACGCACTCAGTTGATGAGTATTTGCAGGCGTTCCTTTTGATAAGCCGCTACCCATGCTTTGAGTTGGAGAACGAGAAGTCTATAGTTGATAGATTCTATAGTGGTCTATATGACGAACTGCGAATTCTACTTCTAGGATCAAAACTAATGGGATTCCGAGCCTTGGTAGAGTCGGCCAGATCTTTGGAAGTGGAAATGGGAAAAATTCATCAGATACCAGTGAGTAGGGTATCGAACTCTGCAAGTCCTATGAGGGGTGCATCTCGCAGAATGCTGAAGATAAAGGTTAGACCATCGACTAGCAAGGTTACTTACAATTGTCATACTTGTGGCAAGAAAGGGCACTTTGCCCGAGAATGTTGGGATGGTGCTCAGAAGATTAAGGGAGCTAAGTCAGGAGCAGGTGAGTACTCTAGTACTAGGAAACCACAATTCAAAGGGCCAAGTTCAAAGTCCGATGTCCGCAATTGGAACAAGAAGCTGAAGACTTCGAACTCAGCCCCTTCGTTTGGTGCGTTGGGGGCAACCACAAGTCGAGTCCCAGGAGCTTGCTATATCTGCGGAAAAGTGGGGCATTTTGCCCGTAGTTGTTGGAACGGACGCTTTATGTCCAAGAGGAATTCTGAAGTGTACAGGCTGGGTCAGCAAGAGGCCAGAAAGCACGCTGTCATGGTGACAGGTATGGTTTAAAGTTATAACAGTTAACTGTAACCACGTGTCGTCCTTGTGCATATTAGTTTAGAACTGTTTGTGTTGAGATTTGTCCTGACTTTCGTTTGTTTGGCAAGAGCACCGTTCGTTAAAGGGGGCTTCGCGTATCCGTTTGCCCAAAGGAATTGTATTGTGTGTCGGAGTACGTCTTCCGATGGCAAAAGTCATAATGGATGTGTTGTTGACTAGTAGTGCTCAATGCGCGCAGATAGAATCTGTCGCGTTTAGGTCTGGATTGTGAGTCAAAAGTTTGATTTGCAAGCGTTGTTTCTACCGCTAGGAGAGTTCAACGTGATCTTTAGTATGGCCAGGCTCTCGGAGCAGCAGGAATACGTTGATCGAAGTTGCTAGTGTGTCAGTTGAGAGCTAGTCATGAGGCGACTTTCGCAAACATGAAGGGGTCGGGTAAGACTTTGATGTCAGCCCTTCAGGTGATCAAGGCAGTTCGATCTGGGGCAGAACTGTATGTCACTCTAATGCAGACTTCGACGCCTAAGCCTAGTTTGGACAGCATTCCAGTTGCGTCTGAGTATCCTGATGTGTTTTCAGACAATCTCCCAGGAGCCCCTCCTCAGCGGGAGATAGACTTTACTATTGAGCTGGTACCGGGCGCCAAACCGGTGTCACGCTCTCCATATCGGATAGCGCCAAGAGAGATGGCGGAGTTGAAAGTGCAACTGCAAGAGTTGCTAGAGCAAGGTTATGTGCGTCCAAGTTCGTCGCCTTGGAGCGCACCGGTTCCTTTCGTTAAGAAGAAAGATGAGAGCTTGCGGCTTTACAATGACTAGCGGGAATTGAACAAGCTTACGGAAAATAACAAATATCCGATCCCCAGGATTGACGATCTATTTGATCAGTTGGTTGGGTCAACGGTATATTCGAAGTTAGATCTGAAATCCGATTACTACCAATTAAAGATAAGGGAGAGCAACATCCCAAGGACAACATTCAGTACGCGGTTTGGGCATTACGAGTTCACAGTCATGTCATTTGGGTTGACGAATTCACCATCCGTGTTTATGGATCTGACGAACAGGATGTTCAGAGAGTACCTGGATCGTTTCGTGATGGTATTTATCGATGATATCCTGGTGTACTCGCGACGTGAGGAAGACCATTACAATCATCTACATATGGTGTTGGAGACGTTGAGAAGGGATCAGTGTATGCTAAGTTCTCCAAGTGTGAATTCTGGTTATCCTCGATAGCGTTCATTGGTCATGTTGTCAATGGAGAAGGGATAGATGTGGATCCGGCGAAGGTGGCGATACGAGAGTGGCCTACTTTGACTACAGTGGCGGAGGCCCGGAGTTTCTTGGGCTTGCTGGCTACTACAGGCACTTCGTAGAGAACTTCTCGCGGATAGCACTTCTACTCACGATGTTGACAAGGAAAGGTCAAAAGTTTGTGTGGTCGCAGGAGTGCGAACAGGCTTTTGAAGAGTTGAAGAGGTGGTTGACCACGGTGCCTATTTTATGTTTGCCAGTTGGGACCGAAGGGTTCGAGATCTATAGCGATGCTTCGGATAATGGTTTGGGATGTGTTCTGTTACAGCATGGGAGAGTGATAGCTTATGGTTCACGACAACTGAAGGTTCATGAGAGGAATTATCCGGTCTGCGACTTAGAGTTAGCGACCGTGATATTTGCTCTAAAGCATTGGAGGCACTACCTGTACAGTGTAAAGGTCGGCATTTACACCGATCAAAAGAGCTTGTAGTACCTATTAGTCCAAAAGGATCTGAACATGAGGCAGCGAATGTGGATGGAGTTCTTAGAGGACTACACCTTCAAGATTCATTATGTGCCTGGGAAGGGAAATGCAGTGGCAGATGCGTTGAGTCGCAGGACTCCGGCGCAGGCCAACTGGTTTCGGTACATGATGAAATATTGGTCCAAGAGTTGGAGGCATTGGAGATATCTTGCGTCGATAAGCAGTCTAGTGCCGAGGTGAGACTGTTTTAGACAGAGGTGCAGTGTGACCTAGCATATAGAGTTCGGCGGGCTTTGGTTTAGGATAGAAGCATGAAGCAGATCTTGGATGAAGCTTTGGATGGGTCAAATTCCTAGTTTGTGGTTGAAGACGGGTTGCTAAGGAAGGACGGTCGTCTATGCGTTCCTAGTGCTGATAATCTTCGGGAGGAGTTGATGTATGAGGCTCATCATACCAAGTACTCAATCCACACGGGAAGCACAAAAATGTATAGGGACATGAAATTATTCTGGTGGTCGGGTTTGAAGAAGGATGTGGCACTTTAGGTGGCCAAGTGTTGTACTTGTGCATTGGTGAAAGCGGAATGCCAGAAGCCCGAAGGTTTCTTGAAATCCCTTCCTATCGCAGAATGGAAGTTTGACGACATATCTATGGATTTTGTGCACGGTTTGACGAAGTCGCAGAAGGGAAACGACGCCATTTGGTTGGTCATAGATAAGTTGACAAAGGTGTCGCACTTTATCCCAGTCAGGAAGGAAGATCCGGTGGGAAAGGTTAGCCAAACTCTACGTGGATAATATTGTACGATTGCATGGTGTGCCTTGCAGTCTTGTTAGGGATCGTGATGGACGCTTCACGTCGAATGACTGGGGGTTGGTGCATGGTCTGTTGGGTACTAAGCTAAAGTTCAGCACAGCCTTTCACCCGTAGACAGATGGCCAAACCGAGAGAGTCAACAGAACTGTGGAGGACATGCTTCGCATGTGCGTCCTAGATTTCGGGAAGAATTGGGAGGATCACTTGTACATGGTGGAGTTTGCGTACAACAGCCTTCAGGCAAGTATTGGAATGACGCCCTTCGAAGCCTTGTACGGGAGGAAGTGTCGTACGCCGTTGTCTTGGTTGGAGGCAGGCGAATCGAAGTTGTATAAACGTCAAGCGGTGAAATACGCCACTTCAATGATACGGACAATTCAGGAAAGGCTGAAGATTTCTCAGGATAGACAGTCAAAGTATTACAACGCCAAACATAGAAATGTGGAGTTCAACATTGGCGACATGGTATATCTAAAAAAAAATCAAGTCGTTCAAGGGTGTATCACGGGTTCGACGCTTGAAGAAGCTGAGTCCGAGATACCTTGGACCATTTGAAATCCTGGAGAGTGTTGGTGAGGCGGCGTATAGGTTGAAGCTGTCGACGGAGTTGAGTGGGCTGCATGACGTGTTCCACGTATCGGTGTTGCTTAAGGCAGTGCAAGAGCCTTCGCAGATCGTTGCGGACAGTCAGGTACCGGTTGGTTATGAGTTAACAACAAGGGTTAAGCCAGTACGAATTGAAGATGTTGCAGTCAAACGACTCCGCAACAAGGAGGTCCGAATGGTTAAAGTCCGTTGGAATAATTGCGGACGTGAGGAGCTTTTTTTTTAGGAGCGAGAGCAAGCTATGTTGGAAGAATACCCCGAGTTATTCCACTCAGGTATCATTTAGATTTTGTGTATCTTTATTTAATTTCGGGACGAAATTCCTTAAGTGGGGGAGATTTGTAACGCCCCGAAAATTGTGTGCGAGTCGGTCGCGTAAAAGGGATTTTGGTGCCTGTATAGGGGTACACGGCCTAGGATACGGGCGTGTCCAAGGCCGTGTCTGGCTGGTGATTTTTGGCCGTTTTCAACCCGAGAAGGACACGGCCAGGAACACGGCCGGATGACACGGGCGTGTCCTCCGACACGGGAGTGTGCCAACCCATGTCCCTGCACTTGTGCAGTTGGGTCGTGTCCGTTGCCATGGCGGTTATGCGTGATACGTCCCCGAACACGGGCGTGTCGAGGAACCCGACACGGGCGTGTCAGGTGCGACATGGGCGTGTCTTGGCCCGTGTGTGTCTCTCAGTTCGACGATCGTGCCTGGATCGAGGCACACGGCCTGGGACACGGCCGTGTGCCAAGCCGTGTTCGGCCCAGGTCTGGAGAATTTTGTGCAGATCGGAGCCGTTCGTTTTATTTAATTAAGATCTGAAGGCCCAGATGAGATCCTGCTCTGTTAAGGACGGGAATAGGGGGTTAATCCCTCATTTTCTCTCCAAAGCTTTCTCCTTCCAAGGTGAGAGAGAAGAGGAAGAAGAAGGAGGTTTCCGGCCGCCGGTGGAGCACCGGAGCACCGTTTCGAAGTCTGAAAGCAGATCCGTGGAGGGAAGGTCGTTGCGAAGAGTTCTGTCCGCGTAGTTTTTCCATGGCGCCAAAATGGACTACAAGGGTAACGATTCTCAACTTGAGCGTTTGAAGCTCTTTCTTTTGCATAGGGAACCCCTCTCCCGCGAGTGTGCGGTGAGTGTGTGGTATTCCTTGGGGTTGATGTGAATAGTCCCCCTTGTGTTGCATATAGAGCCCGGAATCGCAAGTACGGGCATAGGCATTGTGTGTGAAGCCTACCCGGACATGTTTTGTCTGGATCGGTGATGTTGCATTTGATATATTTTGCCGGAGAAGACTCCGTGCTTTGGGTTTTTCAGGTTTCTACGCGGTAGATTGCAGCAGGGATCCTTGGAGGTTAGCTTCAAGGTGCACTCGGAAAATTGAGCGGAAACGTGTTCTGCTAACTTGACGGTCTGGGAACTGGCCTTGATCATAACTGGGTTATGAGATTGTTTTGGGAAAAATTTGGGATCCGAGAGAATCTTGGCCCGTGCGTAGGACTTAAATTGTATATGCGGCGGGAGCAACGGGCAAGTGGAATTGGACCTAGGCTATGTGGTACGGTGCGAGAAATCCGAAGACGGGCACTGGCCGTAGGCATAGTCGGAGCCTTAGACGGTGGTCAGATAGTCTAAATGCTCACTTGGTTGCCATCTTTGGGATGGTGGTGAAGCCACGGTATTGACCGGATTCACTATTAATGTGCCCTGAGTGCACGGGGTGTTTGGCCGTGCGAGCCTACACCTATGGCGAAATAGAATTGCGCTATATTATTTTATTGGATTAATGCTATGCAGGGAAAGAGCACCGCCGTCCCAAGTAAGGGGCGGGGTCGTTACAATTTGGTCGGCTTTTAGCTGACGGTTGCCTTGTTTGCCACCGTGCGGTGGTATGTGCTTGCAGGTACTGCAGAGCTGAGCGCCAAATAGCGGGCTGGAGCCCATGTTGCTGTGCTGGCCCTAGAAGGTCGTAGAATAGTTGTTTTTACTTTTATCATGTGTGGCCGGCCTGCGAGCCGATATATGTAAGACATGTTTTATTAAGTAAACATTTGTAAGCCCATAAGGTCATGTACCTTTTCAGTGTATTTTGGGTTTCATTCCTGTATTGTGTTGTGGACATTCATAATTAATGGATTTAAGTTCTTGGTTCATTCAACTTTAAAAGCTTCCGCTAGAATGCTCTGTGTAGGACGAGTAGTTTTAATCTGATGGTTTGTATATTCATTTGGTAACTCTTCCGACTGTCTGTGGTATATGGCGTCAGTTTCCCGCTGGACCTTCTGTTATATGCCATGCGACAGATGGGGGTGTTACAATAGTACCTGGAACTATAGGGTAACAATTAATTTTAACTTAAACAAACCTCAGGCATAGTTATGATCAGCGGCAAGCCCGCACATACTCTCTTCGACACGGGTGCTTTGCACTCGTTCGTATCGGAGGCCTTCATAGACGGACTGGAAGGCGTGGAAAGATTTCCGGGACTAGAGATGAGGGTGCGTCTATCCGATGGGTCAGAACTGCGGACCACTGCCCATTGCGATATGGAGGCCGAGATTGGCGGCAAGGCATTTGAGGCGCCAGTAACTATTCTGAAGCTGCAGGACTTTGACTTGATTTTGGGCATGACATGGTTACATCGGAACCATGCTCAGATAGATTGCCCATCAAGGAGGATCACACTAAGGCATGGCGACTCCCATGTTATCATCGAAGGTATTCAGCCTATATGCCACCTATTGTTATCTTCTGTACATTTTGTGAAGGCCCACGAGCAGGGAGAAGAAGTTTACCTTATCTACTTTTAGATGGTGGGAGCAGAGACTTCTATTTCAGATATTCCGGTGGTCCGGGATTTCTCCGACGTGTTCCCAGAGAAATTGCCCGGGCTACCACCAGCTAGAGTCTTGGATTTCAGGATTCTGTTAGTACCGGGAGCGAGGCCGGTGTCCCGGGCACCTTACAGGATGGCTCCTAGAGAGTTGGCAGAGTTCAGGACTCAACTTCAGTAGCTAGTTGAGTCGGGATTTGTGCATCCCAGTTCATCGCCGTGGGGAGCGCCAGTTCTCTTTGTGAAGAAGAAGGACGGGTCATTGCGACTATGCATAGATTACCGGGAGCTAAACCGGTTAACGGTCTGCAATATCTATCCACTGCCTCAGATAGATGAGCTATTTGACCAGCTGTAGGGGTCCTTCTAGTTCTCTAAGCTAGATTTGCGATCCGGTTACTACCAGCTCCGCATCGGGGAAGAGGACATACCGAAGACGGCATTCAGTTCACGCTATGGGTTATATGAGTTCACGGTGATGCCTTTTGGGCTCACGAATGCCCCTGCCGCATTCATGAGTCTAATGAACAGTGTATTCGAGCCCTTCTTAGACCGCTACGTGATTGTATTCATCGATGACATTTTGATATATTCCCGGACTCAGGAGGAGCATACAGAGCATTTGACGCAGGTCTTGCAGAGGCTGAGGGAGTCTCAGATGTATGCAAAGTTTTCAAAGTGCCAGTTCTGGCTACAGGAGGTGGCTTTCCTGGGGCACACTATCAGTGGGGCTGGATTAGCAGTGGACCCAGCCAAGATAGAGACAGTGAGGGATTGGCCACGGCCGAAGACCGCATCCGACATTCGCAGTTTCTTGGGGCTAGCAGGGTATTATTGTAAGTTCGTGGAGGGGTTCTCGAGGATAGCACTCCCCCTCACGTCTTTGACGAAGAAGGATGCAGATTTTGTTTGGTCAGAGCAGTGCGGGACAACTTTTCAGGAGCTGAAGGACCGACTCATCTCATCCCCTATTCTTGCGCTTCATCCGGGAGTGAAGGATTTCAGATCTACACAGATGCCTCTTACCAGGGGATGGGTGCTGTCCTGATGCAGCATGTACATGTTATTGCTTATGCTTCGAGACAGTTAAAGAAGCATGAGCATAACTATCCAGTACATGACTTAGAGCTCGGGGCTGTGGTATTCGCCCTAAAGATGTGGAGACATTACTTATACGGGATTCATTGTGATATTTATTCAGATCACAAGAATCTTAAATATATCGATACGCAGAAGGACTTAAACCTACGACAGAGGAGATGGCTGGAATTCCTCTGCGACTATGATTATAAGATCCACTACCATCCGGGGAAAGCGAACACATTAGCAGATGCTTTGAGTAGGAGGGCCGGCACTTCTGGACCGGAGCCTCGGTTGATGTCTATAGAGCTGCTACGGATGATGGAAGACATGCACATTACCATGGTATCTGAGACCGAACCAGTGGTATATCGAGAGTATTTGAGCTCAGTGATCAGTGGTGATGATATACGGGAGTGAATCCGAACACATCAGAGGCTGGATGCTGCATTACAGCCGATTTTTAGTGCCCTGGAAAGGGGCAAGGTTGAGGACTACACGCTACAGGATGATCTTCTTCGATTCCGTGGACGCATTTACATACCAGCAGGGGTAGTATTCGGGATTACATACTCAGAGAGGCTCATTGCTCCAGATATTCAGTGCATCCCGGCATCACCAAGATGTGGGCAGATTTGCGGAGGTCTATGTATTGGCCTGGGATGAAGAGGGAGATCACCCATTTTGTGACATTCTGCGAGGCTTGTCGGCGCGTGAAGGCGGAATGTAAGAGCCCAGGAGGTTTGCCACAGCCACTGCCAGTCCCAAAGTGGAAGTTCGAGGACATTGCTATGGATTTTGTGCACGGACTACCTCGCTCCCACTCTGGGCATGATCCTATATGGGTCATAGTAGACAGACTGACCAAGGTAGCACGCTTTATTCCAGTCCGGAAGGATGCTCCAGTTGCAGTTTTGGTGAGACTATTTGTGGAGCAGTTTGTCAGATACCATGGCATTCCCAGGACGATTGTTTCGGACCGCGATGGTTGGGTCACTTCGAGCGAGTGGAGGGTCGTGCATGCTTACTTGGGTTCTCGGCTTACTTTTAGTACCGCCTTCCACCCGCAGACCGACGGACAGACCGAGCGGACGATCCGGACCATGGAGGATCTACTCCGACTGTGCATATTGGATACAGAGAAGCCTTGGGAAAGGCTACTACCACTGATCGAATTCTCCTACAATAAGAGCCACCAGGCTAGCATCAGGATGGCTCCTTATGAGGCACTTTATGGGAGGAAATGCCGAAAACTGCTATCATGGGTTCAGGATGTGGATACCAAGGCTCTTGGATCTGATTATATAAAGGATACTGAGGCTCAGGTACATTTGATCAGGGATCGGCTGCTAGAGGCCCAGAGCAGACAGGCGAAGTATTATGATGCTCGACACCGGAAGGTGGAGTTCCAGGTTGGAGACAGGGTTTTCTTGAAGATACGTCCAGTACACGGTGTCTCTCGGGTGCGGAGGCACAAGAAGCTCAGTCCTCGATACATGGGGTCGTACTTGATCCTGGAGCGGATCGGCCCCTTAGCTTACCAACTGCAGCTGCCACCGGAGTTGGGTTCACTACATGATGTTTTCCATGTCTCTTCCTTGCGAAGAGCTCTCCTACGGCCGAAGCAGCATGTTACTACTACAGCCGGTCCGATAGCCCCAGATAGATCCGTCAGATTTGAGCCAATCCGGATTGATGATACATATGTCCGAGTGTTGCGGAAGAAGAAGGTCCCTCTTGTGAAGGTGTTGTGGTCCAACCATGGACGGGAGGAACACACTTGGGAGCCGAGGGATCTAATGCTGGAGCGACACCTGGAGCTGTTCACTTCAGGTATACTTTAGTTTATGCGTTTAAAATTTCTTATAATTCTTGCAAGTAGAACCCCGTAGACCCGAACTTAAATTTCGGGGACGAAATTATTTTCTTGTTTATTGGAATTTGTAACATCCCATGTTACTTCTAGGCTCCTTTCACTTAGATTGGGTTAGGCATGGGGTGGGTGATAGGGGATTTAGCTAGGTTTGACCATGGGTAGTGGGTTGTAGCCATGTGGGCCCACTAAGGGGCCAAAGTCAAACTAGGTCAAACTAGCCTAAATAAGAACCCTAACCACACCATGACCCCACCATGTAAAAAGTAGCGAACACGCGGCTAATAAACTGATAGAAATTTGAATAATTGAAATTTTATTATCCAAAAAAGATATCATTTACAAAGGTATGACCTCCCTTTTATAGAATGTAGGAGATATGAGAGAGTACAAACAAACAATGTGGGACTAAACATGTACAGTGCTGAGCGGCTAGAAATAAAGGAGACCGCACAGGCCGCGCGGTTAGACCGATAAGAACAAGCCGCAACGGGAGACCGATAGACCGCCCGGTCTCCAGGCTTCTGAGTTAGACCGCCAGACCGCTCGGTCAATAAACCGCCAGACAAGACCGCAAGGCCGCCCGGTCTAATACTTCAACACTCCCCCTCAAGCTGGAGCATAGATATCAACCATGCCCAGCTTGTCACAAATGTTGAAGAAGGAAGTAGAGACCGGCTTTGTGAAGATATCTGCCAATTCCTTGTCAGAGGTGACAAATGGAGTACAAATCTGTTTCTTCAAAATCTCTTCCCGAATGAAGTGGCAGTCAACCTCTATATGCTTTGTTCTCTCATGGAAGACCGGATTTCTGGATATGTATATAGCGGTCTTGTTGTCACAGAACATAGGAAGAGGATAGTCATAGACCTCTCCTAGGTCAAGCATGAGAGCCCGCAACCACTTTAACTCACACGTGGTAGACGCCATACTCCGGTATTCGGCTTCTGCACTGGATCTGGAGACAACAGACTGTTTCTTGCTCTTCCAACTGACAAGATTTCCTCCGAAAAAAGTACAAAAACCCGATGTGGACTTACGATCGCCTTTATCATCCGCATAACTGGAATCTGAGTAGGCCTCAATCCTCAGATGACCATTCTTATGAAAGATTAGCCCTTTGCCTGGTGCTGCTTTAACATACTCTAAAATCTTCAAGGCAGACTGAAGATGGCACTCCCTGGGATCTTGCATAAACTGACTGACCTTGCCTATAGCATAGGAGATGTCAGGTCTGGTCACCGTGAGATAGATGAGTTTGCCCACCAAACGTCTTTACCTTGTGACATCAGATAGAGGAGGCGAGTCATCCGTCCATGTTTTGTCTTCTCCAATAGCCATGGGAAGCCGGGCCGGTTTGGCACCTGTCAATCCTGTCTCTTGTAGAAGATCAAGGGCATACTTCCTTTGGGAGAGAACCAATGAGCCAAGCTTCCGAGAGATTTCTATCCCCAAAAAGTATTTCGGGGAGCTCATATCCTTCGTGACCAGGTATTGGCGGAGGTGTTTCTTCGTCAAATCCACCCCAGCTTGGTCATCACCAGTAAGAAGAATATCATCGACATACACTGCCAAAACCACCAGTCCCGAGTCCGTTTTGCGAATGAATAAGGAGTGGTCGGCCGAACTCCTTGCAAAGCCGATGGTAGCCACAATACCACTAAACTTGTCGAACCATGCCCGAGGGCTCTGCTTTAAGCCATAAATGGCCTTCTTCAAATGGCATACGCGTGTCTCCCCCTGAGCAACATACCCAGGAGGTTGCTCCATGTAGACGTCCTCCTAAAGATCGCTATAGAGAAAGGCATTCTTGACATCAAGCTGGGAAATAGCCCAATCACGGTTAACAGCCACAGAGAGAAGAACCCGGATGGTGCTGAGGCGAGCAACCGGAGAGAAAGTGTCAAAGTAATCAATGTCGTAAGTCTGAGTGAAGCCTTTGGCCACCAGCCGGGCCTTATAGCGATCCACAGTGCCATCAGGGTGAAACTTCACAACAAAGACTCAGCGACAGCCAACCACATCAGTGCCCACTGGGGGAGGAACAAGGGTCCAGGTGCCCCGTTCAGTAAGAGTAGCCATCTTTTCATCTATGGCAGACTTCCAGTGAGGAATGGCAAGAGCCTCCTGGTAGGTGCGGGGAGTAGTGGCGGCGGAGATAGCCAAGGCAAAACACCTGCGAGAAGGGGAAAGCCGATCATAGGAAACAACAGCCGCCAGCGGGTGTTGAGTACACGCCCGCACCCCTTTGCGAAGAGCAATGGGAAGATCCAGGTCGACGGGAGCCTCAGCGACCGGAGCGTCCGTGGCGGAGAAGGCTGGCCCGGGACTAGAGAGAGACGGTGGCGGAGAACAGGGAGGAGGTGGAGAGGATGAGACGGACAGAGGAGGAGATAGAGGAGGAGAGGAGGGAAGAGGGAAGACATCAAGAGGCGGGGAATGAACGGAGAGAAGCGGTGGATAAGGAGAGACAGCAGGTGGAAGAGAGGAGTCAAGAGAGAAGTAGGAAGCATTCTCGAAGAATGTCACGTCCGCGGAGACAAATTGTTTGCGCAGAACAGGGTCAAAACAACAATAGCCTTTTTGAGTGGTAGAGTACCCCAAAAAGACACACTTGGTGGACCGGGGGGAAAGCTTGTCATGGGTAGCGGATGGAGCGTGAACGAAAGCCGTACACCCAAAGATGCGGAGAGGGAGAGGAAAAGGTGCCTTGTGGGGGTAGAGAATGGAGAAGGGGGTCTGGCCGTGGAGAACCGTGGAGGGAAGACGATTGATGAGATAACAGGTGAGGAGCACAGCGTATCCCCAGTAGGAGCGGGGTACGTGCATCTGCATCATGAGAGTGCGAGCGACATCAAGGAGGTGGCGATTTTTACGCTCTGCCACCCCATTCTGCTGGGAGGTATAAACACAGGTGGTTTGATGAAGAAGACCATGTTGCCGAAAGAAAGAGCAGAATTCATGACTAAGATATTCCTTAGTATTATCAGAGCGTAAAACTTTAATAGAAATGCCAAACTGAGTCTTAATCATAAAATAAAAGGTTTGTCAGATAGAAAAGAGTTCAGAGCGATCTTTTAATAGATACACCCAGGTACATCTAGAAAAACCATCTATAAAGGTTACAAAGTAGGAACTACCCCGACCAATGGTAAGGGTAGGAGCAGGACCCCAAACATCAGAATGAATGAGATCAAACGGGCGAGAGGAGCCACGACCTTGCTTCGGCGGGAAGGAGGAGCGATGATGTTTGCCAAGCTGACACGCATCACAGTTGAGCGGAGGACTGGTCGAAGGTAAGTGGGGCAGAAGCTGGAGAAGAATCCGAGGAGGAGGATGTCCAAGGCGAAGATGCCATTGAAGCAGATCTATAGAGGAGGAGGAGTGGGCGGACAGAGCGGAAATGTTGTCGAGGAAATAGAGTCCGCCGATCTCAGTCCCAGTAGCAATCGTCCGCTGGGTCCTCGGGTCCTAAAAAGAACAAGAAGTGGGAGTGAATAAGACAGAGTACTGAAGTTGCCGGCATAAAGTAGTAACAGATAATAAGTTGCACGGGAACTTCGGGACATAGAGAGTGTCCTCCAAACGAAGCGACGGGGTGACCTGAACCACTCCCGTCCCAAGCACCGGGGACGGTGAACCATCCGCCACATGAACCGGGGGGAGGCGGTCATGTGTTTCGAGGAGAGAGAAGCAATGAGGGTTGCCAGTCATATGATTTGTAGCACCCGAGTCAATCAGCCATTTATCTTGGGTAACGACGTGGGCACTACCTGAAGTCGTGGCCACAGAAGCAAATGGCCAAGAGGAGGCGGAGGGCGAAGAAGAAGCATCACCGGAAGGGCGAAGATGAGGATGTTTCTGCCAGCAGCGGTCAACAGAATGGCTGGTACGACCACAGTGAGAGCAAAGGAACCTGGACGAACCACGCCCGCCTGAGTGGCTGCGGCCACTAGGACCCCCCGCTGAGCCTGGTGAGCATAGGAGTCCTGGGAAGGAGGGGAGTCCAACAGAGGGCGCTGGAGCAGCGAAGTAACAGCAGCAATGCGAGCCGCGGTGGCATCCAAAGTAGGAGATTCTGCCTCACCCAAGATCTGCTGGCGGATCATATCATACGATTCGGGAAGACGGAGAAGATAACAAACAACCAGGAGTTCCTGGAAGTGTTTGTGTTGGTCGGCCAAGTCGGCGGAGAAGGGACGATTCTGTAGGATCTCTGCGCCAAGAGCCTGAACCTGCTGGTAAGCCGCAGCAGGAGACATGGAGGGGCGGGTGAAGAGGTCCGCATAAAGAGTATAAATGCGGGACGTCTAGCCCCCCTTCGAATAGAGAGCAGCTAGGTGAAGCCAGGCGGCCTTGACCGTCTCATCATGGCGAATGACAAGAAGGCACTCATCAGAGAGGATGTTGGCCAGCCAAGTGCGGACAAGGGCATCACTCGCATCCCAGTCATCAAATTCAGGAGAGTTGAGAGGAGGAGGGTCATCGGTGAGGTGATGACGCTTGCACTGAGAGCGAAGAAGAAAGGTGAAAGAAACGCTCCAATTGGGATAGTTGGAGCCAACAAGCTTGGAAAGCGTGCCAAGGTTGCCCAAAGTAGTAGGAGGAGGAGCTGTAGGAGTAGTGGAGGTAGAGATAACGGGGGTGGAGAGACCGGAAGTGGTCATAGAGATGGCAGGAGACCGCGCGAGAAGAAGAGAAGCCGCGGCGAGAAAGAAAAGGAGAGAAAGCTGTACGACCTAAGGAAGAGGTCGGGACATAAGAAGAAAGCCACAGCGAACAAGGCAAAACCGCAGCGGGCTAAAGAGAAGAAGCTGCAGCGGCACGGTGGCAGAATACCAGCGGCCAGGAAGCAGACCAATACACTGGGAAGAGGTCGAGCGAACTGTAAAAGTTCGAGCGAACAGAAGAGAAGAGGAAGCAAAGGACCCAAGAAACCAGGTCGAGAACAGACCGAGGAAAGTCGCGCGAACAGGGGAAGCCGCGCGAACAGCCAGCGGTCAGAGGAGAAAAACAAGCCGCGAGAACAGGTCGTAGAAGAAGAAATAAGTCGAACGTGCAGAGAGAGCAGAGTCAGGTGGAAAGGACCGAGTGCTCTGATACCATGTAAAAAGTAGCGAACACGCGGCTAATAAACGGATAGAAATTTGAATAATTGAAATTTTATTATCCAAAAAAGATATCATTTACAAAGGTATGACCTCCCTTTTATAGAATGGAGGAGATATGAGAGAGTACAAACAAACAATGTGGGACTAAACATGTACAGTGCTGAGCGGCTAGAAATAAGGGAGACCGCACAGGCCGCGCGGTTAGACCGATAAGAACAAGCCGCAACGGGAGACCGATAGACCGCCCGGTCTCCAGGCTTCTGAGTTAGACCGCCAGACCGCACGGTCAACAAACTGCCAGACAGGACCGCAAGGCCGCCCGGTCTAATACTTCAACACACCACATTGCCCTAACCCTAAAATAATCTAAGTGGACCCTAGGGCATGCCATTAGGTCAACCCTTTGACCCTTGTTGACCAAAGTCAACCATGGCCCTAATATGGTCAAACCTATACCTATAGGCCCAATTAGCCCAAGTGGGGCATCACCTTGGCCCAACCCAAGTTGGGTGGTGCCACTAGACCCATGACCACCAAGTGGGGTCAGCCCACTCACCTTGGTTGACCAAGTCAACTCGAGTCAACCAAGTCAACCCATTTAGCCTAAAAGAGAAAATGAAGGCCAAGCCCATTCCCATTGGGCTAAGCCCATCCAAATCAGCCCAAGCCCAACCCAAATGGTCAAAGACAACTTCTAACCCCCAAAATCAGGAGAGAGAGTGCATGCAAAGGGGTAGAAAAGGGATTTTAAAAGGAAGAGGAGAGAGAAATGGGGATGAAGAGGAAGGGTGGCCACATTGCCACTCCTTCAGCTGCAATTCTCTGCCCAACACATGCTGGCCGGCCTCCTTTGATTATTCCAGAGGATTTTGGTAGCATGCTGGCCACATGGCACCCTTGGTGACACAACCAAAGCTCAAACCGAGCTCACATTGGACTTATCTCTCCATACACCCCCTCTCAGCCCAAATCACCCCTACCATCAGCTTCAGAGAGAGGAGAGGAGTGGAAATCGACTACTGGATCGAAGCAAACAGTGGAGAATTGTGATTTTGAGCAGGAGGTCGCCGGAGCTATACAACCATGGCCACCCGCCGCCAAACTCGTCGTCGCGCCGCCATAAAGGTCTGTTTCACCTCACCTCTACCCGTACTAGAATCCTAGATCAACTAGGGGAGATATCGGGCTCAATTGAGCCCGATGACATGGGAGAAATGAGAGATTTTTCCAAGCTTTTCATACTGCTCGGGATCGCCGTCGCCGCCGTCTCCTGCCGCCTCATCACCGGAAAATGATAGCCACCACCACCGTGAAGGTGATGGCACCGTTGGTCGGGGGTGGCGCCGCCTCAGCTGGCCGGAAACAGCCAGCAAAGATGCTCCAGCCGGATTCGATCCCAGTCGTTGGCTGGAGGAAGGAGATAACCCGATCCCGTCCATTCCTGCTTCAAGATTCGTGCTGGGCTTTTAATTAAAATCAATTTATTTTGATATATAAAAAATGAAATGAAATCAAATTGTTGTCACACTTATTCCATGACATTGCATGTCACTTTTAGGCCTCTTATGGAATTTCTAGAAACTGGACTCTAAATGAAAATTGTAGCTGACTGTCTTACATTTAATTTGCCACCTTAAAATTGTGATTTGGTGTAGTATACAGTCCTGTAGGGCAGTTTTCCTAATACTGGTCCTAGACAAGGGCAGAACTTCATTTTGATGCCCAAGTCAAACCAGTAATCAACATGGCCCCAAATTTTGGGTACATTCATGATTAGGGCATATTTAGTCCCTGCCAAAAATGGAGAATTTTTGGGGATAAAGTTCCAATAGGTTTTGCTTAATCATCAAAACGTAAATAAATGAAATAATTTGAGTTGTATGGATCCAAATGGCCCCATATTTTGGTGGCATGCCCTTAGGCGCATTATCAGTGTATGTTTAAAATTTCAGCCAATTTGGACCACAGCAAGTTAGGTAAATCCACTTGCATGTGTTGGCTTGATATAAGCTTGGTGTGCATTTAGCCTAAAATGAAATATTGTGTATTCAGCCAACTCGGAACACTAAAAAATCCTGATTTTATTTATAAAGACATATTAGGGTGTAATACACCCCTCATAGTAATAATGGGATTTTTGGAAGCAAAAATCCCATTATTTGAAAATTTTGAAGAATTGGACTTTTTGATAAATAAATTTTAGAATAGGCTTATCCATGAGATAAAATACCCAAATTTTGTCAAGGCTAATATCATGTTAGACTTAACTCCTGAAAATATTTATTTCTGTGTTTGATGAATTTTAATTGGAGTTATGTAGAAATTACAATTTTGCCATTATCACATTTATTTAGAAAATTGATGGAATATTCAGTTGAAAATTATGAAAACTTTTCTAGGTTTGTGTGTGTGAATAAATAACCTTGGATATTTATCTCAGCATTTTTGGATGACTCAGTAAATTTTTAAAGCTTATAGTGGCATTTTGGTAAATTATAAGAATTGAATTTGGTAGGCCATTACACTATAGAAGTTGATGAAATTCTGCCATTAGCCTTAAAATAATGATATATAAGCTCTGTAATGTTCCTAGAATTTTCAATAATGTATTGCTCTTACTTCATTTGGAAAATGACAATTGTATGAATTTTGTATTAATTAAGGAATAAATAGAAATATTCAAAGAAAAATTATAAATTTTGGTATACAGCAATATGGCACCAAGATACATCTCAGGAAAAATTCCTTAGGTCAGTGGATTTAAATTTGGGATACTTCATGTATTAAATGACCTAGGGGATTAAATTAATAATTTAATTAAAACCCTTAATGACTTAGGAACATTATGGAAATTTATCCTATTAATCATGTAGGTCCATACCATCCTAGGATAAATGATTTGAGGCATATGGATAGAGGAATTGGAAGTTTCATTTCGGGGTGGTATTAGGTCATGGGCTGCGTATAGCATAAATGAGTTAGAGTATAAGGACCGCCAGGGGATAGATCGACGTCGAGCTAGAGATTGAAGTTGGTGAATAACCCTGGTGGGTAGTATTGTTAGTGACGAGAATAAAAGTGCAAGTCCTTAGGTAGTAACTAGAGTGGACGCCGACGGAAGACCGTCGGTTTCTCGGTAATATCTTAAGTCATTAGGATTTTTTTAGAGCAACAATGAGAGCTGGGGTGAATTATGGGTAGTCATCAACTAAAGTAAATATCCTTGCGAAAGGGAACTTTGGGCGTAATCCCATCGTAGTTCCTAGTGCCCCCGAGAGCCCTTCACCGGGTATACCCTGGGCAGTCCTGGGATTAACCTTAAATCACTAAATATAATAACCCGTAGACAAGAGTAGTCTAATAGGTTAAGACATTTGTAGTACATTCTCACTCGTGTAGGGTTGGAGAGATTCATGATATATGCTCACCCGTGTAGGGTTTGAGGGAATTGGAATAAAGGCGCAATTGTGCATTCTCACCCGTGTTGGGTTTGAGGGATTCAGGACAGGTTGGTCCTGCGAGCTGTAGGCTCGGGATGAAATACTTGCATGTGCATAAATATAGTGTCGGGGCATGCGGTACTAGCCATTCGTCACACCGATGGCAGTACGGTGCACCAGGCGGTTATGAGGGTTAGAGGGGCCAGTGGGTTGTTTTACACTGCGGTCTGGAGGACGATCCCCGATAACGCACATTCGACCCAACAAGACTGACGGGTTGTCAGCAAAGTACGTACGCGAGACTCTAGAGTGCACGTTGGATGTGTACAGAGGCGTATGAGAGGGGTCTAAGGTTTGGTAGTGTGCATACCGGCCTACAAGTGGAGACGCCCGCTCCGCTGCTACCGTAGCCACAGCGATGGTACCCGAGAGTGATGCTAGCTCTCAAAAAGTGGTAACTAAAGGTCTGTGATCACAGAGTCGTTGTGTGTGAGTTGCACTTGCCTGTGCATAAAATTGCATCATAACATTCATTCATATTAGGTCATACGCTTCATAGATCCTTATCATATAAATTAGTATGGGCTCTTTTATATGATAAGTTAAATTTCCTGGAAATCCTAACTTATATATTTGTATGGGCATTTATATAAGTTAGGGTACTTTTGTGATGGTAGTATATTGGTAGAATAGTTTTATTTCCATGCTCTTACTTTTTGTTCTTTACTTCCTTACTAGTACTGCATTTTACTTACTTGTACCATATACTTAGAACTGCTAGAGTAGAATAATAATATCCATTATAACTACTAGTTAGATCTTATCACTTGTTTCCACCTTGCTACCCCTTGTTGTCTTCCGCTTCGTCCTCCCGCTCGGTGCCTAGGAGTTGCGGGGCGACGTGTGGAGGAAACGACTTAGTCTTTTTGACTAATGGTAGGTGACCATACTATTTTTAGGAGCCCGTGATGATGGAGCACCAGCACGACGAGGAGACAGGACTTGAGGAGCAGATATCGCTACAACAGGCTACTACCACTACTGTGCGTCCTCAGGTGGGACGAGTTCTGATGTATTAGTATAGCTTCCGCTTTTATTTGAGAGAGAGATTTGATATGATGTACTGAGCATAAGCCCTTATTACTCTTTCATTTTGTACTCATTGTGGACTATGTTTCTGTACTTTTCATTCCATATATATGATATGTACTCTGTGACTTGTGGACTAGTAGATTTGATATACTGCTATTCTTCTTTTTTCTCATAATGGCCTACAGGTTATATGATCGTAAAAGCCGGCAGGATCGGCGTGTTGCGGTGTCGACTGACCCGTACGTTAGTGCCACCGTAAGACGGCGGTTCTGGGCATAAGACCCGGTAGCCCTCCTTGGTAAGGGAGGGAGTCTTACACGGTCACGATGACAACGCACCAGCGGCAAGGAAGATGTCGCGACCAAAACATGAAACTCATAACAAAGAAGAGAAGATGCAGCAAACAGCTGAGAAACCGCAACGAAATGCGATCAAGCAAAGGAAACTGCGCAAACTGAACACATGCAAAGAAGAAAGCACAGGAGAGCGAAAAGAAAGGGAGGGAAGGGTGGGAAGCTAACAAGAAGAAGTCGGCATGGGAAGCAAACTGGAAGAAGCTGGTGTGGTTTAACAAACAAACTACAATCTGATTGGAGCAAAGGATCGATTCCATCTGATACCATGTAAAAATGAGCAAGAAAACGGCAAAGTGGTAAATAAACCACAAATTTTAGTGCTCCAAAAAGATAATTATTATATAGATATGCCCCCTTATTTATAGAAAATGGGGGAGATGAGAGAATACAACAAACAATGTGGGACTAAATACAAGCTGCGTGGCCTGTGCGGTTTGACAAGGTTAAACCGCACACTATACAGAACAACTGAGATCACCTAGAAGCAATAGAGGAAATCCGCCAAACATCCAGGGAAGACCGCCAAACTGCAGGTGCAGGCTGATAGACCGCAATTGTGGATTGCCACCAGACCGCAGTTACGGCTAATTAGACTGCTGCTGCGGCAAGCCATCACACCACAGTTGTGGCAAGTCACCAGACCGCGGTTGTATGTAGCTATCAGACCGTTGGGACAAACTGCCAGACCGCAACTGCAGGTTGCCTCCAGACCACAGTTGCGGCTAACTATCAGACTTCGGCCACGACTAACAACCAATCCGCAGTTGTGGCTAACCATCAAACCGTATCTGCTTAGACAAGACACCATACAACCAGACCGCCTGGACAAAATGCCAGACCACCCGAACAACTAGTCGCCCGACAAGAAAAACATACCACCAAACTTTAAGAGTCGAGTTCGTCGTGCTTTCTTGTAGAATAATTTCACTAGACTTGGAAATTGGTTAAGTAAGATTCGTCGAGTATCCTCATGTATACTCGTCGAATTCATTGAGTGTACTCATTGACACTTGTCGAATTAGTCAAATGTACCAGTCAATACACATCGAATTTGCCAAATGTACCAGTCGATACACGTAGAATTCATCAAGACTCTCTAGAAAAGCATTGAGTTCTCGAATCTACTTTTCTGGATTTGTCTAAGGGAAATTCGTCAGATATCGAAGCCAAATCGTCGAGTATATTCATGGATATACAATGATACTCGATGAATGGACTTAGTGAAATTTTTCTGAAATTCTGTCTGATGGGTTTCTGTTTCGAGCCGACGGCCATGTAGAGTACACGTGGATGTTTTGCTTTGGAAAGAAATTTCTAGCTGTTAGAAGGAGTCCTATAAATACCTATGGTTAATTCGTTCAACCTTAATCATTGTTTTCCAATTTCAAATCGAGAAATTATCCGCTGTTTTCGTCGGACGCACTGCTCTCGAAAAATAAAGAACGACGACCTAATAGCAATTCCTTTAAGTTAGGATACGACAGATCCATTCTCAAGGTTTCTCTAAGCATTCGAATCTTATCGGATCGAAGTTTTCAGATCACACTTTTAAGAGAAATTCCAGATCTTCTCCTTCCACAAGATCTTCAAGCTTTTCATTTTAAGGAGGAAGAAGATAGGATACTTTCATATCAAAAGATTTAGATTGGTTTTTCAATCTAAAAGTGTTGTATAAATTTATTTTTCACTTGTGTAGGAAGTTTATCTTCTGAGTTTTAGATCCTTGTGCTAGGATCGAGTTGTAGGAGAGTTTGTTCTCTGAGTTGTAGGAGAGATTGTTCTCCAAGAAGTAAGAGTGGTGACTTCGAGTTGTAAGATTTGTTTAAATCTGAGAAAGGTGAAGTAGCTGAATCTACCACTTTGTGGTAGATATGCGAGGCAGGACAGTTGACATACCCAAATCGGGGAATCACTATAAACTCTTGTGTTGTGGTGTGTGTTGGGTCCATTGACCATAATGTCCCAGATTTGAAGAAGGCCTATAAGACGATGGTATACACAGTATTGTATTTGATGCATGCTTTAAGTTCGATGTATGTAGGTTGCTCTTTGTTCACTAGTTAAATAAGTTGTCTAAGCAACAATGACAGGTGGACACAAAACAGGACGCTGACAAGGCAGAAATATGCTTAAGTCTAGATGCATTGAGTGAAGGTAGTTCACTCAACGCCAGATGGCTTTAAGCATTGAGTAAAGCCTAGCCAATCAAATCCACAGCATTGCCAAAGCAGAAATCTAGTTAAGTCCAAAAGCGTTGAGTGAAGGCAGTTCACTCAACGCCTAGAGCCAGATGCAGTAAAGCTCAAACAGTCAAGGCCAGAGAGAAGCTGACAAGAATTCTGGCTAAGTACAGAAGCATTGAGTGAAGGCAGTTCACTCAACGCCCAGAAGGGAAAGCATTGACAGAATACAGTTCAGTTAGAGTCGTAGGGTTGTTTGACTTGGAAATATGTCTAAGGACAGATGCGTCGAGTTAAGATAAATCACTCAACGCCTATTCAATAGAAAATAAGTCTATAGACAGAAGCGTTGAGAGAAGACAGTTCACTCAATGTTTATTCAACAAAACAGGCAAAGACAGAAAGCATTGAGTGAAGACAACTCACTCAATGCCTTAATATATAGAAAATCGACTAAGTCCAGATGTGTTGAGTGATCAAGGCTCAATCAATGCCTAGTCAGTTTGACCACAATCGTCAACATTCATTAAGTGAAGAATGATCACTCAACGCCTAAAGGTGCAGAACTCTTACTAAGTGTTTTGGCGTTGAGTGACAAGTCTTCACTCAACGCCTATGCAGAATTGTTTGAATTTGGCTAAGTTCATAGGTGCTGATTCATGATGATGTCAGCAGAAATTAAAATGTTGTGGGAATGGAACATTAGATGACAAATGGAGCTGCTTGCCTATTGTACATCAATTAATACTAAAGAAAAGTTGTAGCTACCAACTCCAGGTGGTCCCACTGCTCAAAGAGCCATTAGACAGCAGGATACAAAAGTGATATTCCCAGGAAGAAGTAATGAAGTTTTGAAAATTGACAGCTTCGTCTTCTTCCTCTGAACAGAGTTGTAGAGCTTGAGGAAATTACTTGTGATGTTGATCTGAAAGTTCAAGTAAGATAGTTGTTGTCATTCTCACCTTCAACAGAAAGATCTGGGAGTTATCTCTCTGAGGTAGAAGAAGGAATAAAGCAAACCCTAGATGCAGTCACTTCACAGCTCAAGCAAAACATTCTTGAAGATCCATCCTTGGAGCTGTGAATAAGATTGGACTCAGTTATCTCAGTTCAGGAAGAGGCAGACTCAAAGATTATTTCTCTGAAGTTAATCTACATCAACAACCAACACTTATTTATGTCGGATCTTAACTGACTGGAGTGTAAGCCTAAACTATAAAGGCTGAGGTAGGATCTTTTCTATAGATCTGAGTTGTAGGGCCTTTGTGCCAGAGTTGTAGGATTCTAGTTGAGAATCAGAGTTTTTGGAGAGTTTCTCTCTGATGTAGAATCCAGTGGTGAATCTGAGTGTGGGACTTTGAGTTAAAGTCTGAGGTACATGTTTTGGAGTGGATCACTGATGTATGAGAATATTTTTCTGAGTGTAGGGCCTTGGTCCTGAGGTAGGAATTAGAAGAGTTTGTGTGATCTCGAGGGATCTGTGTTGTAATCTCATTGAGCCGAGTTTGGAGAAGTTGGCCTTATCTAACACAATGTTAGAAAGGTAGGATGGATAGTGGATGTACCCTAATCTTGGGGAATCACTATAAATATTTATGTGTTGATTGTGTATTCTTGAAAGCTAACATAACAACAAGTCACAACACACCTAAGTAACAAAATAGTAGGAGAAGACACAAAAACCTATTCACTCCCCCCCTAGGTGTTTAGCTACTCTTGAACACAAAATTTTTCAAGTGGTATCAGAGAGAGGTTACGTAAAAAGGACTTAACAGTCTGAGTTGATCTCCAGGAGTAGCTAAGGTATAGCCTTTATGGGTTCAGGAGAGAACCATAAAGAGTTGGGCTCAATGAAGCTTCCAATCTACAGGAAAGAAAGCTTTGGGATCTAGAAGTAAAGAGTCAGATTGTTCATGTAAGCATCTAACCCAAGAATCTTCATAACAGTACAAGAAGGAGCTTTCATCCCCATGAAGGTCTTAGTTCTGGATGCCAATGTCCAGACACCTAAGAATTATTCTGAGATGACCGAGGATGAGGTCATCCTGGCTACTATGGATAAGAGGGCATAGAACACTATTGTAAGTGTCATTGATGATTCTACATTCCAGAATCTTGTCCACTACAAGACTTCCAAGGAAATATGGGATACCCTGATTGTCTACATGGAAGGCACTGAAGATGTTAGGGATGACAGGAAATCCATACTCAAATAGGAATATGAGGATTTCAGGTAAAATAAGAAGGATAGCATAGTTGAGTGCTATGAAAAATTCTCCAGAGGGGTGAATGAGCTGAGGACCTAAGGGAGGGTCTTCAACAATTATGAACTGAATGACAAGTTCCTAAGGTCTTGAACCAGAGACTGGGATACAAAGATCTGTGCCATCAGAGAAGTGGCCAAGCAAGCTGAAACTCCTCCTCACATATTATTTGGAAAGTTGCTCGCCTATGAGATGTAGTTGTCTGGCAGAAAGGAGGAGGAGACCACCATCAGATCCCAAGACAAGGAGAAGACAGTGGCCTTCAAGGCTAATTTCTCTATGAAGAGCAAGGAGAGGAATGCTTCTCCCCCAAGAAGACATGTTAATTCAGACAACTCTGAGTCAAGTTCATCTGACAGAAAAATATCATATGGGGAGTTTGCTGCCTTCTCAAGGTAGTTTCAAAAGATGTTGAAGAGAAGGCAATGGAAGAATAAACCTTCCTCCTCTTCACACAACAAGAGGGATCACCACAAGCCTGAGAAGAAGTTCTCTAAAGAAGACAGGTATGATTCCAAACCTAGTAAACATAGTTCTTCTAAAATTGTTTGTTATTGTTGCAGCAATCCTATGCATGTCATAGTTGTCTACCCAGTCAAGAGAAAAGATACAAGTAAGATGGATCATCATCATCTGAAGGGCAAAGAGGAAAAGACCTTCATGCCCAAGAATGAGAAGAGCTGGAGTCAGAGTGACTCAGCATCTTCAGATTCTGATGAAGAAGAAGATGCCTACATTGGGATGTTTGTCGATATTGCTGATGAAGAAGATGAGGACTATCCTGCTGCAAGGATAGGTATCAGGGTCCCTCTATCACACGCAAAGAGTGATACTGAGGTGGATGAATATGATAATTGTAGTTATGTTCTAATGGTCATAATAGATGGAGAATCTAGCCAGGATCAGCCTGGTCCAGATAAGGTACACTCTCTGTCTAGCACCTCCTCTGAATCTGACTATAAGACTAGTCCTAATTTTGAGGCTTCTTCATCTAGTGAGGATGATGACTCAGAATCTGAGGAAGATGTCAATCAATTGATTGACAATTATGGTTTAATCTTAGATGCTCTGAAGAAGAGCAAGTTGTGTAAGACCCCATTTTTTTTATTTTAAAACCTCAGGGTCTTATGCCCAGGACCGTCGTTTTGCGGTGACACCGACACTCGGGAAGGTCGCCACTACAAAATACTGATCCTGTCGGCCTTTATGATCACCAAAGAGAAAGAGAAGTATACACTAAGTCCACAATCACATGTAATATATATGTAAAGGAAAATCACATCAAGTCCACATATAATAAAAGTATTGAAATAAAACAGTGCAAGGAAATATAAACGGGCTCAAGCCCGGTACATCAAATCCTCACTACAAACACTCGCGGAAGCTAAGTAACTAATCACTCATGGAACCAGTAGCTGGTGCTCCTATGCTAGACTGGCCCACCTCCATGAGCATCGTACTTCGCTGGTGATGTGTCCCCTGCTGCTGATCACTGTCTCCCATCC
The DNA here is from genome assembly GCA_039583875.1 of Platanthera guangdongensis. Taxonomy (NCBI): domain Eukaryota; kingdom Viridiplantae; phylum Streptophyta; class Magnoliopsida; order Asparagales; family Orchidaceae; genus Platanthera; species Platanthera guangdongensis. Next base: position 116,964,798 of record CM077153.1, on the reverse strand, counting down.
GGAGTCCCTGGAATGTTGTGGTCCGAAAACCGTTAGTCAAAAAGACTAAGTCCTATCATACCCTACCCCTCCCCCATGGCTCCTAGGCACCAAGCAGGGAGGAGGAAAGGGAAGCTATGAAGGTGGAGAGTAAGCAAAGCAGGTGATGGTGGAACTATTCTAGCAGTTAATTTATAATGTACAAACAGCTAAGGGGGAAAGATACAAGCTAGCAGTTCTACAATAGTAAGCAGTAAGGTAAATAAGTAGAGTAAAGCAATACAGGTACGAAAGACATTCTTATAAGTAAGTAACCTTAACTTATATGAATGTTCATACAAACTTATAAGTTAAGGGGTCTTCTGCAAGGCTCCCATCGTATAAAAAGTCTCATAATGATTTATACCATGGGGTGTTAGGTTTAAATGCAAGTATGAGTGTAGTGTTATGTTATGTCATGATTCATGCAAGTGCAACTCACACACACGACTATATGCACACAGACCTTTAGTTCCCCCCATTTGGGCAGCTATCTTCACTCCCAGCAACCTCCGTAGTGGCAAACGTAGACAGTGGGTCGTGTCCCCAACTCCTAGGCGGGTATCCACACTACCAGGCCTAGCCCTTATGTATGCCTCTAGAAGGACACAACCTAGAGTCACTACGTACTAGTGCTGGCCATATCCACCAGACTCTCTTTGGCTAAGTGTCAACCACACCTGCCGAGTCAGCGTATCGACGTCGGTGTGAACGACTGTCCGATACTGAAGACCCACCAACTTATTTATGTATCCAAATCCTTCCGAGCAACCGGCTCCACGGACTATCCCGTATGTTACATCTACCTTCCGAACTTACCATTTGGATGTCTAATGTTGGGTACATTGGTTCTAATGTACCTGATTTGAAGAAGCCTCACCCTACTCAATGATATACATCAAAATGTATTTGATGTATTTTTGAGTTTACTTGTGCAGGTTAAGTATTTGCAGGAAAGATGAAAAAGTTTCTAAGTCCATGTGTCGACACCCAGGAGCAAAGTGTCGACACTTAAGATGACTTCTGTCGACACCCAGGCAAGCAGTGTCGACACTTGGAGTACTTGTGTCGACACCAGGGATACAGAGTCGACACCAGACAGAAAGTGTCGACATAAGGAGCTGTGTCGACACTCAATGAAGAGAAGACCAGTGAAGAAGTGTCGACACTTAGAAGCAGTGTCGACACCCAGAAGAACTGTGTCTACATCAGAAAGTGTCGACACTTGGATGATGTGTCGACAATCAGCAACAGTCAGCAGAGTCTAAGTATAAGTGTCGACATAATAAAGAATGTGTCGACACTCAGCAGAAGACTCAACACTTGAATAAAGTGTCGACACAATGGAGAATGTGTCGACACATAGCAGAAGACTCAACACATGAAGAAGAATGTGTCGACACAAGGAGCTGTGTCGACACTTAGCAAAGTTCAACAAAATTCTAAGTACAAGTGTCGACACTAAGGAGATGTGTCGACACTCAGCCAGAGTCTCAACAGAAGGTGAATATGTCGACACAAGAAGCAGTGTCGACACTCAGCAAGTATCAACACAGAAGGCATGTGTCGACACCAAGAAGATGTGTCGACACTGAACAAGTTTAACACATGAAGATGTGTCGACACAAAGAAGTTGTGTCGACACTTACAAGAATTCAACTAAGTGCTGAAGCACAAGGAGTTGTGTCGACACTCAATATCAGTGTCGACACATATTGAAGAAGCTGTGTCGAGAAGTGAATTCTACAACACAAGGAGTTGTGTCGACACTCAATATCAGTGTCGACACATATTGAAGAAGCTGTGTCGATAAGTGAATTCTACAACACAAGGAGTTGTGTCGACACCTTGAAGGCTAGTGTCGACACTTAGTCAACTTGTGTCGACACTTAGTCTATAAGTGTTGACACTTAAGACAGACAGTCTCGACACTTTCAGACAGTTACAGAATTTTCAAGAACTGACTGGATGACTTGACAGCTGCCATTCCAGCCGGTCTATTGCACCTGTCAGAGTTGTCAGAAATCAGTTAGGAATCGGACCAGTCGGTCACCATGAAGAAGGCCTATAAATAGGCTTATACTGTCTACAGAAACACATGATCAAGTAATTGAGAAAGAAGAAGATCTAGCTATTCATTGAAGAATCAAGTGAAGATCTAAGTAGTTGGAGAGAGAGAGCTCCATCCAAGAAGACAGCCGTTGGAACCAGGCTGAGAAGAAGGGTTCAGATTTTGTTCTGAATCTTAAGTTGTAGAGATCAAGGATCAACTATAGAGGAGATCAATCTTATTGTGTTCTACATTCAAGAAGCTTTGAAGAAAGCCAAGTCAGGTTGATCTCAGCTGAGTTCATCCAAGAACTCATCAAGAAACTCACAACTCTTCTCTCTTTTCTCTGAGTTGTAAGGTTTACATTTTGTATTCATATTATCCTGTAGGATCCTTAGGGATCTGAGTTTGTAAGCCTGTAATTATAAAGGCTGAGTGGTAGGGCCTATGTGCCTGAGTGTAGGAGATTTGTATCTCTGAGTGTAGGCCTGTTGTGGCTGAGTGTAGGCCTATTGTGGCTGAGTGTAGGCTTTGTGAAGAAGCTGAGTGTAGGTCTTTGAAGAAGACTGAGTTGTAGGGCCTTGGGCCTGAGCTGTAGGAACCTGGTTGAGGTTCTTAGTGTAAGATCTAAGGATCTGAGACAGTGGAGAAGTTTGGCCGAATCTAGTACACTGCTAGATAGGCGAAGGGGGAAAGTGGATGTACCCAAATCTTGGGGAACCACTATAAATCTGTGTGTCTACTGTGTGCTTCTGTAATTTTGTGATTGCTGATTGTTTGCTGTGATAAAGTAACTATAACTCTGTGATATAATCTAAATTCTGCCTTAAAAGGTAAAAAGATTTAAGTCACCTATTCACCCCCCCCCCCCCCCTCTAGGTGAGTAGGTATAATATCTTTCAAGTGGTATCAGAGCCAGGTTACTCAAAAAGGGACATAACTGCCTGAGTAGATCCTGTTGGCAGATTCAGTCTAAGTAAAATTGCAGAATCAAGAAAATCAAGAACCATGGGTTCCACTGAGAATCATAAGGAATTGGGATCCATGAAGCTACCCATTTGCAGAAAAGAAATATTTGGCATCTGGAAGGAAAGGGTGAGACTATTTATGGAAGCCTCAGACCCTAGGATATACATCACAGTTAAAGAAGAGCCATATGTGCCCATGAAGGTTTCAGTCCTGGATGCAAATCAGAGGACACCTAAAGACTTCTCTGAAATGACAAAGGATGAGATAATTCTAGCCACAATGGATAAGAGGGCTTAGAATATCATTGTGAGTGCTATAGATGATGCTACCTTTCAGAATTTGATACACTGTAAGACATCTAAGGAGATGTGGGATACTCTTATTGTGTACATGGAGGGTTCTGAAGAAGTGAGGCAGGACAGGAAGTCCTTATTAAACCAAGAATATGAGAGCTTCAGGCAAGGTAGATCTGATAGCATCACAGAATGCTATAAAAAGTTCTATAGGATTGTCAATGAGCTAATGTCCTATGGCAGAGAGTTCAGTAATTATGAACTTAATGATAAGTTTCTAAGGTCCCTTACAAAAGATTGGGACACCAAGATCTGTGCCATAAGGGAAATGACAAAGTTAGCAGAAATTCCTCCACCAACACTGTTTGGAAAACTGCTGTCCTATGAAATGCAGTTGATGGTAAGGAAGGAGGAGGAGAAGACCACAAGAAGTGAACATAAAGAAAGAACAGTGGCATTCAAGACAGAAGCCACCAAGAAATACAGAAGTAAGTCTCCTTCACCACCTCCAAAGGTAGCTGAAACTGGGTCAGATGAGTCAGCAAGCAGAAAGTCTGAAAGCAGTGAAAGTGATGAGGACTTTGCAGCATTCACAAGACACTTTCAGAAGTTCTTAAAGAAGAAACAGTGGAGGACAAAGCCATCTACTTCACAGGGTAAAGATGACTATTATCAGAACAAAAAGTCATCAAGGAAAGACAGGAAAAAGACCAAGTCAAGCAAAGCAACTCTATCAAAAATAGTATGCTATTGCTGTAATAGACAAGGACATGTTATTGCAGACTGTCCAGAGAAAAGGAAGGAGTCTAATGATAAGAAGAAGACTCAATTCAAGGGCAAGAAGGAAAGATCTTTTGTTGCCAAAAAGGATAAGAGCCTGTCAGACATATCTTCATCAGAAACTGAGTCAGATGCTGAAGCATACATAGGACTGTTTGCTGAGGAAGAGGAAGAAGAGTTTATCCAGATCATGAACTCTATATATGAACAAGAGGACAGTCAGTGCCAAGGACTGATGGCATTGACAGAAAGTGACAAAATCCAGGAGCAGCCTGGACCTAGTAAGGTACAAAATTGTTCTTTAAGTTCAATTTCTTGTGCTAGTTCAGAATCAGATTCATCATCATCAAGTGATGAGAGTGCATCTGAGTCTGAAGAGGATATACATCAATTGATAGATGAATATAAAGTTCTGTTGCAAGCTTTTAAGAAGAGCAAGTCCTTAGCTAAGAGTCAGGCAAAGGAAATTGCTAGTCTCAAAGTTGCTGCAACTGATTTTGAGAAGATGATTAATCAAAAGCTAAATGAAATAGCCAGACTGAAGCACATAACTGTGATTCAGATGGGGACTATATCATTTAAGAATGATCAAATCAAAAGTCTGGAGATTAGTCTTCAGAAGGAGAGAGATTTAGTTGCTAGGTTTTCTAAACCAAAGTCTGTTCTACCCTTAATTGATGAATTTGTTCATCAAAAAGGTAAAGCTAGACTGGGATTTACTAAACCTGCAAGGACTATTCAGTCCAAGTCCAAGGGCAAATCCCCAGCTCTCAACAAGCCAGCTGTAGATAAAACAGCTAAGAATGTACCTAAGCAAAGGTACAATAGGTTTGAGTGTTGGTGTTGTGGCAAGGTAGGCCACTTTGCCATGGACTGTTGGCACAATGCAAGTGCCAAAGTGAGTAGCAAACTGCCTGTTGGAAAACCTACAGGTAGCTTTTTTAGGAAGCAAACTAACTAGTACCAAGGACCCAAGAATTCTTTGGGTTCTAAGGTTCACTAATCTGTTTTGCAGGTAAGTCCAAGTGGTCATGCCCCAATATGGTACTTGGACAGTGGATGTTCCAGACACATGACTGGAACAAAGGGATTGCTAAAGGACTACACACCCATCAAGGATGGTCCAAAAGTCACCTTTGGTGGTTCTGAAAAAGGAATCATCAAGGGTTTTGGTAATATTTCTAGCTCTCATATAACTATTACTCAAGTGGCTTATGTCAAAGGTTTGAAACATAACCTTATTAGTATAAGTCAATTGAGTGATGTAGGATATGACATCTCATTTGTCAAAGATGGTTGTCATATCAGGAGATCAAATGATCAAGAGATCATTTTGACTGGTAATAGAAAAAGGAATGTCTACTGCCTAGACATTATGGTTGAGAACAATAGTTCTCCAGTGTGTCTTGTAGCTGATGAGAAAGTCTCTCATTGTGTCAAATGGCACAAGAGGCTAGCCCATCTCAACTACAAGACAATAGGCCAACTCTTTAGCAAAGAGTTAGTGAGGAATGGTCCTCAAGTTAAGTGTATTAAAGATGGAATATGCTCAGCTTGTCAAAAGGGCAAGCAGACTAGATCCACCTTTAGTAGCATTGAAAACAAAGATGCTGTGAGGTGTTTATACCTCTTGCATATGGATCTCTTTGGTCCTATGCCAGTTCACAGCCTTGGTAGGAAGGTCTATACCATTGTTGTTGTAGATGACTACTCAAGGTTTTCCTGGGTGTTCTTCCTTAGACAGAAATCTGAAACACCTAGCATCTTCTATAGCTTTGTCAAACAAATTCAGAATGAACTAGACAGTACAGTGGTCAAGATAAGAAGTGACCATGGTACTGAATTTCAGTCTGATAGTATGGCAAAACTATGTGAAGAATTTGGGATATTTCAGGAGTTTTCTTCACCAAGAACACCTCAGCAAAATGGCATTGCTGAGAGGAAAAATAGAACCTTGATTGAGGCTGGTAGAACCCTATTAAGTGATACATCTCTACCAGAATATTTCTGGGCTGAGGTAGTTACTACTGCATGCCATGTTATTAATAGGGCTACCATAACTAAAAGCCACAACAAGACCCCCTATGAGCTTGTGAAAGGCAGAAAACCAAACCTATCCTACTTCAGGATCTTTGGTTGTAAGTGCTTTATACTTAACAATGGAAAGTCTTACTTGACTAAGTTTGATGCCAAGTCCCAAGAGGGGATCTTTGTTGGGTACAGCAACAATAGTAAGGCTTATAGGGTCTACAACTTGTTTACTCAAGTTGTAGAAGAGTCTGTACATGTAGTATTTGATGAAACTAGACTTATTAACAATGAGTTGTCTAGTAGTATTTGCAGCACCACAGGTATAACTAAGAAGATGGACAAGCTCATTATTGAAGAAGAACCTACTGCAAGACAGCAAGTAGAAGATAGTGGCTGCTGTACAGGGGGAGTACTACATGTACCTAATGAAGAACAAGTTCAAGGAGTGCAGCAAGATCAAGGAATTGAAGAAGTTCAACCTGAAGCCAGGATGCCTCCAGCCAATAGGCATCTAAGAGATCATCCAGCAGATTAAATCATTGGTGATCTAAGACAAGGGGTACAAACAAGGAGCAGAAACCTGAATGCAGCACTCTACTCCAGTTTTCTATCCCAAGTAGAGCCAAAGAAGTATGAAGAAGCCATCCTAGACCCTCATTGGATTGAGGCAATGCAAGAAGAGCTGAATCAGTTCAAGAGGTGCAAAGTCTGGGAGCTTGTTCCTAAACCAAAAGACCACAATATAATTGGAACCAAGTGGATCTTTAGGAACAAGATGGATGAACATGGAGTAATTGTCAAGAACAAAGCTAGATTGGTTGCTAAAGGATATAGGCAGGAAGAAGGTATTGACTTTGATCAAACCTTTGCTCCAGTAGCCAGACTAGAAGCCATAAGGATGTTCCTGGCCTATGCAACCTTTCAAGGATTTAAAGTTTACCAAATGGATGTTAAGTCAGCCTTTTTGAATGGTAATCTAAAGGAGGAAGTCTATGTGGAACAGCCATCAGGTTTTGTTGATTCAACTCAACCTAATCATGTCTATAGACTTAGGAAAGCATTGTATGGGTTAAAACAAGCCCCTATGGCTTGGTATGAAACCCTGTCTAGTTTCCTCATTGAGAATAAGTTTACAAGGGGGAAAATAGACAAGACTCTATTCCTTAGGGAATCTAGAGGCAAAATAATACTAGTCCAAATATATGTATATGACATAATATTTGGGTCTACTGAAAGTAGTCTTTGCAAAAAGTTTGCAAAACTAATGCAAGGACAATTTGAGATGAGTAGTATGGGGGAACTTAAGTTCTTCTTGGGTCTCCAAGTTAGACAGACTGAGAATGGATTATCCATATGCCAGTCTAAGTTCACCCTAGAACTTAAAAGGAAGTATGCTATGGATTCATCCAGTACCATGAAGACTCCTATGGGGTCAAGTATGTCTCTTAGCAAAGATGATGCAGGGAAACCTGTAGATGAGACTTTGTATAGAGGGATAGTTGGCTCCTTACTCTATTTGACTGCTAGTAGACCAGATATCATGTATGCTACATGTGTCTGTGCTAGGTATCAAGCATGCCCTAAAGAGTCTTATTTGACAGCAGTCAAAAGGATACTGAGATATCTAAAGGGCACTCCTTATCTAGGCCTCTGGTACCCTAGGAATGGAGACTTTGATCTAACAGGTTATTCAGATGCAGACTTTGCAGGATGCAAAGAGGACAGAAAAAGCACAACTGGAACCTGTCAATTCCTAGGTGGAAGACTGATTTCATGGAGTAGCAAGAAGCAAACAAGTGTGGCTATCTCCACTGCAGAATCAGAATATGTGGCTGCTGGAAGTTGTTGTGCTCAACTTCTATGGATACAACATCAGCTTGAGGATTATGGAATTCAGGTAAGTAGAACTCCACTATTTCGTGATTCTACTAGTGCTATATCAATTGCAAACAATCCTGTTTCCCATAGTAGAACTAAACATATTGAAATAAAATATCATTTTCTTAGGGAACATGTAGAAAAAGAAGATATTTTACTGGAATATGTTAAAACAGATAATCAACTAGCTGATATGTATACTAAGCCCTTAGAAGAATCAAAGTTCAATAGGTTTAAAATTGAACTAGGTATGATAAACTTAGAATAAGTTTATAAAAATGTCTAAGTAAAATAGTGTCGACACACAGAGTTGTCTGTGTCGAGACAGAAAATTGGTGTCGACACTTCAGAGAAAAGGTGTCGACACATCTAGGAAGTTGGTGTCGACACTTCAGAAAATTAGTGTCGACACATTCAGGGTCAGTGTCGACACAACCAAGGTGTTGTCGACACTTAGTATTTACTCAAAATTATCTAAGTAAAGACTCGACTAAGTGTCGAGTTTAGTGGTGTCGACACATAAACAAGTGTCGACACATATTATCTGTCGACTAAACTTATGTCGACACAGTGTGTCGAGATATTATAAGTCTGTGTCGACACTTTTCAACAGTGTCGACACAATTTAAGTTAGTTAACCCGCCCTTTCATCTTCAATCTTAGAAAGGTATAAATAGGATTTCTCCATTGTCTGTCGACATGCTCACCAAAGTTTCGAGACCAAACTTGTGTGTCGACACCTCTCTTCTCTCAGTTCAAATTCTTCAAACCCTAATGGCGCCAAAGCTCGAGGAGAACGTGAACGAAGGCTATGAACTAGTGCGACATGCATTTGATGATGCAGACCCAGAGATCCAAAAAGTGGTAACCCTAGTTGCAGACTCTGGGTTAGAATTTCTTGTTTCAGAGCCGACTAAGATCTGGAAGAAAGAAGTCTTAGAATTCCTGAATGGAGCTAAAGTAGATGAATCTGGACTCAAGATAAAGTCTAGGGTTTATGGTGAAAATGTGAAGGTCTCACCTAAAAGTTTGAGAAAGGTTCTAAACCTGCCAAGGACAAAAGAAGAGGATGAAGTAACTGCTTCTAAGACCAGAGAAGCATTGACATGGTGTGGTCTGGATTCAAAGATGAAAATTGGATCAGTTTTCAATAGGAAAGGCATGAACAGCCAAGGAAAATTTCTCTCATAAATTGTTGGAAAAGTGATCTTGAGTAAGCCTGGAGGGCATGACAGGGTCTCAGCTCATATGTTTAATCTTATGACAAGGATAATCTTCACAGTGAACACAGATTGGTCTGTTGTTGTCTTTAAGAAGATTAAGGAGAGTCTGAAGAAACCCAATTTAGGTAGGATAATTAGTTTGTACCTTGCTAGTAGTATACCAGAGGTCATGAGTCAAGCTGCTGGATCCAAGATCAACCATATGAGAAAGATGGACATGAGGATATTCTCTAGGTGGGACAGAGTTTTAACTAAGGAGATGCCTACTCCTGAGAAAGTAACACCCCAAAAGAAGAAGAAGAAGACTGCCCTAGAGGCTCAGGTTTCATCTAGCAGCTCTAGTAGTGAAGAGCAAGTTGTCTTTACTCCTGAAGAAGAAGACACTGGAGATGCTGGGAAGTCTCCAGCTCAACAAGAAGTTGCTGAGAGGCAGGGGAGTTACCTCGAGCTAGCCCCTTACACTGGGATTCTGTCCAGGGGGAGCCACTAGTAGTGGAAGAGCCAACTCCACTGGAAAGTGAGCAAGCTACAAACATCATCCTTAAGGTAATCACTGAGATTAATGCTTTAGATTTCCCTTTAGAGGATAATGTTTTGTCTGATTCCTTAAATAATGTTAATCAGCAAACTCAGATTGATAGCCAACTTCCAGATGTTATCATGAAGGACACATCTGTTGCAGCTCAAGTTGTTGTAGGCTTATACTGTCTACAGAAACACATGATCAAGTAATTGAGAAAGAAGAAGATCTAGCTATTCATTGAAGAATCAAGTGAAGATCTAAGTAGTTGGAGAGAGAGAGCTCCATCCAAGAAGACAGACGTTGGAACCAGGCTGAGAAGAAGGGTTCAGATTTTGTTCTGAATCTTAAGTTGCAGAGATCAAGGATCAACTGCAGAGGAGATCAATCTTATTGTGTTCTATATTCAAGAAGCTTTGAAGAAAGCCAAGTCAGGTTGATCTCAGCTGAGTTCATCCAAGAACTCATCAAGAAACTCACAACTCTTCTATCTTTTCTCTGAGTTGTAGGGTTTACATTTTGTATTCATATTATCCTGTAGGATCCTTAGGGATCTGAGTTTGTAAGCCTGTAATTATAAAGGCTGAGTGGTAGGGCCTGTGTGCCTGAGTGTAGGAGATTTGTATCTCTGAGTGTAGGCCTGTTGTGGCTGAGTGTAGGCTTTATGAAGAAGCTGAGTGTAGGTCTTTGAATAAGACTGAGTTGTAGGTCCTTGGGCCTGAGCTGTAGGAACCTGGTTGAGGTTTTGAGTGTAAGATATGAGGATCTGAGACAGTGGAGAAGTTTGGCCGAATCTAGTACACTGCTAGATAGGCGAAGGGGGAAAGTGGATGTACCCAAATCTTGGGGAACCACTATAAATCTGTGTGTCTACTGTGTGCTTCTGTAATTCTGTGATTGCTGATTGTTTGTTGTGATAAAGTAACTATAACTCTGTGATATAATCTGAATTCTGCCTTAAAAGGTAAAAAGATTTAAGTCACCTATTCACCCCCCCCCCCCCCCCCCTCTAGGTGAGTAGGTACAATATCTTTCATCTAATCAAACCAGCCTAACCAAACTCCCGAGCTACCGGGTTGTGTGAATTGTGAAACCCTACTTATACTAATAACTGTTAAACATTGATTTTACTTACGGTTTAGGTTAGCATAGGACTGCCCAAGGTATTTCCCATGAAGGGCTCTCGAGGGCACTAGGAACTACGATGGGCTGAAGCCCAAAGCTCCCTTTTGCAAGGCACTTACTGTTATTGGTTAACACCCGATTCCCGATCCCTTTTTTATATTACTCTGGATCTAACCCTAATTTGTTTTGACTCTCTCTCTCCCTCCCTCCACAGGAAGGACGATCGTTCATCGATCCCGAGCACCTCCTAACTCTAGCCAACCCAACACTCTCATCCCAGCTTCCAGTGGTATACATCAATCCACTTCACCAAAATCAGTAAACCACAATCCCATCTTCCTACGACCATTCCCCATGTTGACTCGATTTTCGCAGTTTTACTAAATGCAGGCCACTATACGCTATATGACGTGCATGATAGGAGGTACTCTAAATCCTCATCCAAACACCCTAAGATAATTAATGGAGCCTATCATGACATATTTAGCCTAAATCTAGACACTTGGAATTTTCCTAATTAATTTGGCATTTATTTAATTTCTCCTAAAAATCCAAATGCCATAGGTTTATGAAGTGGCCCTTACATTCATGCAAAATGCTGCATAAAATTATGATAAAATAATAGGAAGCTAATTAATAGTAAATTCAAGTCTCCCAAATGTTTTTCAAGGTTTAAACCTCTGATCCATAATTTTAAATATAATCACATAATTAACAGCTAAAGAAGCATGTGTTGTAAATATGCTTCCAAAAATTATAAGAAAATTCAAGCATAACTATAATGCCATAACAACACTCCTGACCAAGTTTCCAAATTTTTCAGTGGATAATAATCTCTAATTTTAATTTTGGTCAATATCCCACTTCCATAAATCAATGAAGCAACTACTGAAAATATTCACCTAAAATTATGATAAAATTTGCTTATAAGCATAATGACCTATGTACACTTTTGTATAAGTTTCATAATTTTGTAACCTTCATTAAGCTCTGAATCTATTTTTGAACATAATTGTATAATTGTGTGCTTGTGAAGGAAGTACTGATAATATACATCCAAAAATTATAATAAAATTCATGTATGAGTAAAATGATCTAAAACTTCCTCTGCCCAATTTTTATAATTTACTAATGAGCAATGAGTCCAAAATAAATAAATGACTATCAATGGCAAATCCATGAAATACAAAGGAGGTACCAAATATATTGTTCCAATATTCCCACTAAAATTACCAGGGGCTCATATTAACTCTATGACCATACTACTCACGTTTCATAGCTTTTCATTAAGTTTTGATGGCCTATCACACATGTATAAGGTTTGTGCCCTAAATTAGGGTTAGGGTTTTGGGGTGTCCAACAGCCTCTAATTCTCATGATATTTTTATCAGAGGACTTTGATAACCCTAAAGTCCTCTCCACCAAGTTACAAGTCATTTCAAGGTCATTTGAACCCTTAACCTTCAAACCCTAAGTTTGCACACATAGGACCTACCCTAGTGTCCTAGGGCTCCACCCTTCAACTTCCACCCAATACCAATGGAGGGGGGGTATTTTGTGTGCTAATACAACTGAGTGCCAGGGTCCATCACCTTTGGGTGAGATTGGCCAACTCAAGAGCACATAGGGCACTTAACCCCAATTTGACCTAAAAGGGGCTAACCATTGGCTACACAATTACCCTAGCAAACAAAACCCAAAAGTGATTAAATTTTTACCAGAGCCTATTAATACCCCCCAACACCGCCCTCCAAACTTTTAGGGGTTTTTGAGGTGTTTAAGTCACCTAATTAATTTGTAAGTGATTTATTAAATATTTCCAAACACTATAGACAACGTATCTCCAAAAATTACCATTTTTGTACATAACCTAGGTATAGTATAGAGTGACTCCCTGTTCAAATTTCAAGTTAATTGGACAAGAGATGAAGTGGGAGCACTCATTTTAGTTTCTGACTAACCCTAGGGATAGACCCCACCAAAATGAATGCCCTGGTCAAACCAGATATCCAAATTGGTTCAAACCAATTTTAAATCAAAGTAGACCCTTAGAGCTAAAATTTATATGTTGATCACTTTCTCTGTTCAGGCATCTAAATGTTTTTAGAATAATTCCTAACTAACCGATTTTGTGTGACAGATTTATACAAATTATAGAATATATAATACATGATCTTGCACAGATCTTGATGCAACTTGGACGGCATCTGGTCATTGTCTCCAGCGCCCCAACGACCAAGATTTCACCTTCCTGGGCCATCTTCAAGCCGCTGCAGCCGGCCACCCAGCCGCCTCCCTGGCCAGCCACCGCCACCACCACCTCTGTCGAGGTGGTGGCTAATTCCAGGCGGCGGCACAGCCACTGGAGGGGTGGATTCCGACGATGCCTATAGGTCAATTTCATGAAAAACCAGGAAAAACTCATTTCCCAATCGGGCTCAATTGAGCCCGATTTTCATCCCTAATGATTCCTACGATCTACCCATAGAAAGAGGAGGGGAGGACATTGTTGGTGGCCTGGAGACGAGCCGATCTTCGGGTTGCCATGGTGGTGGTGCCGCCGGCCGGATTTCTACAACCACACAGTGGGACGCCTTGTCTTCTTCGGGTAAAATGTGTAAACGACTCCCTTGAGTCCAGTGGAGCTTTTAAAACCACCAGATGGGGAAGAGGGATGGTGTGGGCTGAATGGCCATTTATGGCCATTAAAGGCCATTCTCGGCCATGGTCGTGGGGGGCAATCTAGCTTGGGGTGGCTAGGAAATGGCTGGAAACTCCTCCTCTTCCCCAGAGGAGTTGAATCCAGCCATCAAAGGTGGCTCTTGCCCTCCCTAAGCCATGAATGGCTTCTTCCTCTCTCTTTCTCTCTCCTCCATTAAGGGGAAATTTAACTTTTCTCTCTCCTGCCCCTCATGGCCGAAATTGTTCATCTCACTAGCCTAATTGCAGCCCACTAATTCCTAATATTAGATGATTAAGAGGTGGCTACCCCAAGTAAATATGGCTTGAGCTTGGGTTAGCCCATTTGGGTCAAGTTGACCTAAATCTAGACTAGGGTTGACCTTGGTCATTTTGACCTTTTTGGGTGACCCCAATGGGCCCTTGGTGACCCATTGGCCTTCCCCAAGGTCTAGGAAGACTTGGGTAGGGTTAGTTGGGCACTTTGCAGGTCACCTGCCCTTAGGAAGGGTATTTTGACCAAAATAGGGTTAGGGTTGACATTGTTCAACCTATGTAACGCCTCCATTCGTCATATGGAATATAACGGTGGGTCTGGTCGGGGCCCCACGCCATATTCCACAAACAAATGGCGAATTACGTGTGAATATCAAAATCACGTTCTACTCGCGTTCTAGCTCAAAGCATTCTAGAGTTGCAAGAACTCATCACAATGAATGTCCACTACATATATAAACCACACAGATATATATATAACCAAGAATTTATATAAATACACAACTCTCATGGCATTAAGGCCTTACAAGTTTCTCTTTACAAATATATGACTTCATACATCGGCACGGAGGTCGGCCACACATGAAATCCAAGACTTTGCCCAGCCTTCGAGGGCCTTTCAGCAGCAAGGGCTTCAACCCGCTCAATCCAATTCAGCCCGTCAACACCTGCAGTTGGACATCCACCCCAGGAGTGGTAAACAAAGCAACGGTCAGCATTCGCTGACCAATTATAACGACCCTATCCCTTACCTGGGGCAGTGGTTCCTTCCCTGTATGTATTGTCATGCAACATATAACTATCATAATAAGTATCACATCACAAACGCCAGCCTCCACCAGAAGCTCCGTGCACTCAGGGCACATTACGGTGGGCCGGACTCCTTGGCACCACCACCGAGTAGAGGTTTTTAACTTGTTGGTTGGGCGGTCCTAGTCTACCAACACGCATGCTGGGGACATTCCATCCATCCCACTCAGAGGTGCTAACCTCACGGCAAACTCTTGCGCATTTCAGATCGACCCACCATTGTGGTGCAGCAAGCCGGGTCGGGGCCGCATCCACCCATGTCTTGCCACCAATCGATCTCCCACAACACAGGTACAGGTCAGCCATTTCCCATTGCTCAATTCGTCAATAGCACAGATCTTGAAGCGGGTCGGCCTTCCCTTTCCTGCTCCGCACACAGCTCTCGCAGAGCCGCTTTCCAATCCATTCCAGTTCATCACACCCAATACAAGGGCTCATACAAAGCTTTTCAAGGGTTCACAATTCGCAGGCATTCATACAATACACGGAGTATTCTCCGGTTCACAACATAAACATCACCAATCCAGACTAACCGTCCTGATGGGGCTCACACAGCATGCCTATGTCGTACTACATATTTCCGGCTCTAGATGCAGACTCAACCTGGAATCGCTTACGTCGTCCACCGCTTGGTGGAGGATTCCATACTTATGCATAAAGTAGGACTTCGCTTGTCCAAGAAGGAGATCGTTACCCTTGACGACCTCTTTGGAGCCATGGAAATCTACGGCTGGAAAGTACCGTAGTGGTCTTGCCTCCACAAATCTGTCCTCGGATCTTAGTTTTGAATTCTAAAGCTCCACCGGCCGCTGGATCCCTTCTCCTCCTCCTTCCTTGCTCTCCCTTCTCTCCACTTCGTTGAGAAAGAGAAAAGGCTAAAGATGAATGAAGATTATCCATCCACTCTCAGCCTTATAACATCAGGGAAGGGCCTGGACCCTTGGATCCAAGATGAAGGAAATGAACGGCTACAAAATTCCCTGAATATGGCTATTTCGGGGCTGACACGCCCTGTGACATGACCGTATCACAGGTCGTGTCCCTTAAGCGGCGCACGAACTGACTTATCTAGAATAGGACATGCCCGTGTCATATTGCTGACACACCCATGTGCCCCACTCGAGACACACATGAGACCTACTCGAGAGAACCACTCGAGTAATTGGTCGGGACATGGCCTCTGACACGCACGTGTCCTAGGCCATATTCCTTACTCGAGACATTTGCGACCTACTCGAGACACCCCCTCGAGACCAACTCGAGTATACATAGAGCAGGACACGACCATGTGACACGCCCGTGTCACAGGGCATGTGCCCTCTCTCTCGAGAATTCGTCACATCTACTCGAGTGGAGGTCGTCGACTAGAGGAAATGCTTCGGACACGCCCTCAGACACGCCCTTGTCACGGGGCGTGTTCCCTCTCGAGAACTCGTCGAGTGTAGTTCGTCGAGCACTCGACAAGCTTCTCAACCGAGCAGGACACGGCTTAAGACACGCCCGTGTCCCAGGCCGTGTCGCCCAGCCTGAACCCAAATTTGGGATTTGGGGTGTTACAACCCTCCCCTCCTTCAAGAAATTTCGTCCCGAAATTTAGCTCAACTGGAAACCTCAACATAACTACACCTTTATTGCACCTCGCTAAAATGATCTGGATTAGAGTTCAGAGGTCGTAGCTTGTCTCGCCCCACGGCATCGCATAAAACAAGTTATACATACATAGTGTCATACAACATACACCAGATAGTTACATCACCCAAGGAACAAAGTTCACTTATTTCCACTCATCTGCATCTCTCATAATTCATTTTATGGCCTCCTGTACTTCTAAACTAAACACTCGAGGCTGTTGTACTTCACCAGTTGAGATTTGCGGCTCCTGCAATTCGAGATTGAACACTCAAGGTTGCGTCTAGGATGCAGATGACTCGGTCACAGCCTTACCCTTTTCCTCATGTGACGCACCTGTCTTTTTCTCACCCCTTGAAGGGCTACTCCAACAATCGCGGGCTATATGTCCCTGTTTCCACATTTAAAACATGTATGTGTCTCACACGTTCTTGTCCATATGTTGCTCCCGAGGAAACAGTCGAAGGAGTTGGTTCAGCAGGCCTGAACCTCTTCTTGTCTCATCTCCTAAACTCTGATTGTTCCGACTGTGGAACTTTAAATTCCGTCTTTTCCGCCACCAAGTTTTTTTAGTCCTGCACCCGTTTCAAGTCTTTTTCCATCGCCCGGGCTGTATCTACTAACGCTTGGAATCCTTGGTTCACCGAACTCGGGGAGTGCCAACCTCATCTCATCACGCAGTTCCTCATAGAACCTATTCGTCTTTCGTGCCTCCTCAGCGAAAGTAGACCCTGCATAGCGCCCTAGCCTAGTAAACTCATGCAGGTAAGTATCAACACTACTCTCACCCTGTACCAGACATTGGAACTCATTTTCCATAGCAATTCGCTGCGACACTAGCAAATACTTGCCCAGAAATAATCGTGAGAATTCTTCTATCGATATCTCCTCTAATCCTCGACCTGCCAAGTGGTGTAATTCCACTTCATCCCACCAAAGCCTCGCGTCTCCTTCCCGCAGAAAAGTGGCTAAGGTAACTTTCTGCCCCTTCGCATTCCTAATTGCTGTCAGGATCCTCTTCACTCTTGCGAGCCAATCTTCAGCTTGCATTGGGGAACCCGTTCCTCCAAACGTAAGTGGATGAAACTCCATAAACCGTTTCAATTGCTCGTCAATTGCTTGCTCCTCAACCAGAGCCTCAACACGCTCTTGCCTTGCACCATGCCGTACTGGCACCCCTGCAGGCCTTGCCTGCCCAATATGCTGTGCATGTAACATTGCGAGCACCGTCTCAGTAACCACGCGTATGGTCTCCACCGAGGGAGGAGGTGTAGGTGCCTCAGCTGGTGCCGCACTCTCATCGGAACGCTGGGGCTCAAACTGCCCAGCACCACTCCTCGTCACCTATCAAGGTACAAAACACCAGTTACATCCATGCCATAACGACAAATATACATTGACTACATGCTCACGCTCCTCACGTGCATGTATTATATTCCTAGTGGACATTCGTGAGTTTAATTATGTTCTCCCTCCCAAATATCTAAACCAGGCTTTGATACCACTTTGTAACGCCTCCATTCGTCAAATGGAATATAACGGTGGGTTCGGCCGGGGCCCCACGCCATATTCCACAAACAAACGGCGAAATTACATGTGAATATCAAAATCACGTTCTACTCGTGTCCTAGCTCAGATCATTATATAGTTGCAAGAACTCATCACAATGAATGTCCACTACATATATAAACCACACAGATATATATATATAACCAGGAATGTATACAAATACATAACTCGCATGGCCTTAAGGCCTTACAAGTTTCTCTTTACAAATATATGGATTCATACATCGGCACGCAGACCGGCCACACATGAAATCCAAGACTTCGACCGGCCTTCGAGGGCCTTTCAGCAGCAAAGGATTCAACCCACTCAATCCAATTCACCCCGTCAACACCTGCAGTTGGACATCCACCCCAAGAGTTGTAAACAAAGCAACGGTCAGCATTCGCTGACCAATTATAACGACCTTACCCCTTACCCGGGGCAGTGGTTCCTTCCCTATATGCATTGTCATATATAACTATCATAACAAGTATCGCATCACAAACTCCGGCCTCCACCAGACGCTCTGTGCACTCAGGGCACATTACGCTGGGCTGGACTCCTTGGCACCACCACCGAGCAGAGGTTTTTAACTTGGTTGTTGGGCGGTCCTAGTCTACCAACACGCATGCTGGGGACATTCCATCCATCTAACTCAGAGGTGCTAACCTCGCGGCAAACTCTTGAGCATTTCAGATCGACCCACCATTATGGTATAGCAAGCCGGGTCGGGGCCACATCCGCCCATGCCTTGCCACCAATCAATCTACCACAACACAGGTATAGGTCAGCCATTTCCCGTTGCTCAATTCATCAATAGCCCAGATCTTGACGCGAGTCGGCCTTCCCTTTCCTTCTCCGCACACAGCTCTCGCAGAGCTGCTTTAAAATCCATTCCAGTTCATCACACCCAATACAAGGGCTCATACAAAGCTTTTCAAGGGTTCACAATTCGCAGGCATCTATACAATACACGGAGTCTTCTTCGGTTCACATCATAAACATCACCAATCCAGACTAACCATCCGGATAGGCCTCACACAATATGCCTATACCGTACTACATATTTTTGGATCTAGATGCAGACTCAACCTGGAATCGCTTATGCTGTCTACCGCTTGGTGGAGGATTCCTTACTTATACATAAAGTAGGACTTCGTTTGTCCAATAAGGAGATCGATACCCTTAACGACCTCTTTGGAGCCATGGAAATCTACGGTTGGAAAGCACCATAGTGGCCTTGCCTCCACAAATCTGGCCTCAGATCTTAGTTCGGAATTCTAAAGCTCCACCGACTGCTGGATCCCTTCTCCTCCTCCTTCCTTGCTCTCCCTTCTCTCCACTTCTTTGAGAAAGAGAAAAGGCAAAAGATCAATGAAGATTATCCATCCACTCTCAGCCTTATAGCATCAGGGAAGGTCCTGGACCTTAGATTCAAGATGAAGGAAATGAACGGCTATAAAATTCCCTGAATATGGCTATTTTGGGGCTGACACGCCCTGTGACACGCCCGTGTCACAGGCCGTATCCCTGAAGTGGCGCACGAACTAACTTATCCAGAATAGGACACGGCCAGGTGACACGCCCGTGTCACATGGCTGACACGCCCGTGTGCCCCACTCGATACAGACCCGGGACCTACTCGAGAGAACCACTCGAGTAATTGGTCAGGACACAGACTCTGACACGCCCGTGTCCTAGGTCGTATACCTTACTCAAGACATTTGTGACCTACTTGAGACACCCCCTCGAGACCCACTCGAGTATACACAGAGCAGGACACAGCCAAATGACACGCCCGTGTCACAGGCCGTGTGCCCTCTCTCTTGAGAATTCATCGCATCTGCTCGAGTGGAGGTCGTCGACCAGAGGATATGCCTCGAACACGGCCTCAGACACACCCGTGTCACAGGGCTTGTTCCCTCATAAGAACTCGTCGAGTGCAGTTCGTCGAGCACTCGACAAGCTTCTCAACCGAGCAGGACACGGCTTGGGACACGCGCCCTAACCCAAATTTGGGATTTGGGGTTTTACAACCTAGACTCTTGGGTTGACCCCAATGGGTACTTGGTGACCCATTGACCTAACTTTAGGGTTAGGAAGGCATGTGTGGGGTGTTGATGCATGAAAACGGCACCGCCTAGTTAATACGGAGTGTTCGATCTCATGGGCAAGGTGAAGAAGGGGATGAAGGTTGTGGGGTTGAGGAGAAGGAGAGGAAGCTTCTGAGTGCTCGAGAGTGGAGTAAGCGCTTGTTTAAGGGTTGCGGGATAGAGGAGAGGTATGCTGAGAGCAGCCAGGAAGACTGATGATCAGTAGAGAAGGTTGATGATCAGTGGAGGAGGTTGATCAGGAGCTACCGAGCAGATGGTTACTTTGACGGTTGTGCTTGCAGGTTGGTGCTGAGAGAGCTAACCTGATCTGAGAAGAAGAGAAGGGGCCGCTAGCAGCGGCAACAGCAGACTTCGCCCGTCGCGGCTTAAATGCCACTCTTGCAATGGGCTCTCCTTTGATTAATATTGAGTTATTACAACTTGCTATTACACCTTTACAAGAAAGCAAATAAAGTGGTACAAAGGTGAAGCTGGCGGCTAAGGAAAGAGTTCTAGGAGAGACCGCGCGGACTGGAGAGCTAGGTCGGCAGGCCGCGCGACTAAGAGCAGAGGGTAGGCCGCACGGTCTGGCAACTAAAGCCGGCAGGCCACGCACGGTTAGAAGAAGAAGGACGGCGGACTGAGAAAAGGTGCCGCAGGGGTTGACTGCTTGAGCTTGTTGTGGGCTGTCTTCGAGCGTGAGCACCTTGGCAATGTTGTGTCCCCCCATAAATGAGAGGCATGGGGGTCTATTTATAGGCCCGAGGAGGTAACAGCTTCCGGTGACGTTACCCCTGGTGAGACGGTAACTAGCGCGAGAAGAGGATGGAGTCTGCCGAGTCCGCAACAGGCCGCGCAGACTGGGGCTAGCTTCTGGAATTGGTCCTGCTGACGGTGGACTAGGAAGAGTCTGCCCTTACTGAGCTGATCGAGCCCGCGCCAAGATTGTACGAGATGAGGGAGTTATCTGCCTGCTGCTAGGAGGCGGGAGCTGGAAGCCGAGTGGCGGACTGCGAGGAGAATCTGCGGATTCCGCCTCTGTTGAACTGAGCACGCGCAAAGGGTGCGAGATGAAGAGGTATCTGCGGAGTACGCACGAGGCTGCGCTGTCTGGGACTACCTTGAGGAGGTTCTGCTGCCTGGCGGGCTGGGAGGAGTCCGCCACTATAGTTCGAGCCCGCACCAAGACTGCGTGCTGAGGGAGTTTGACCTTACTGCTGGAGAGAAGCGCGTGCTGGAGGATGATGAATGGCGGGCTGCATAGCGAATCCGATGAGCCCACGGAGTCCGCCTCTGCTGACAAGCTGAGTCCGCCAATGCTGTTAAATGAGGCGGTTGGCTGCTGAAACTGTTGGGGTTCATCAATGTAGGTGGATTGGAAGGCTTGACTGCACTTCGAGTCTGCCCAGCTCGTGAGGAACTGAATGTTGTTGATCTTTGCGGGTAGTCGACTGGAGCATCCGCACTCCTTGGGCGGACTGAATAAGTTGGCTTCCTATGCTGCTGGACTCTGCCACTGTTGAATGGAACTTGCCGCACCTACTGGGGACAAGGGATTCGCGACCTGCCGGACTGACGAGGTAGGTCGCGCGTGTTGGCGAGGTGGAAACTGAGGTAGCTGGATGGCGGCCTGGGGGCAGGTCGTCACTTTTGTTTGGCGGTTTGAGCGGTCTGGGCGGATAGATACTCGAGTCCATCAATGGGGGCACCTGTTGAGAAACCTACGGTTTAGCTGACAAGGCGCACGGACTGCAGGGGCGGACTGCAGAAGCAGTCTGCGGCCCCTACTGACAAAAGGGACAAGGTGCGGCTTGGGCGGTCAGACCGCTGAGACCTCCCAAGTCGTGTGGCCTGAGCGGACAGAAAATTATGTCCGCCCATCCTAAGACATCGCGGCCTCCAGGAGGAACCTGGTGCAGGCCGCGACTAGCAAGCTGGATACCTTGGGAAGGATCGTCGATTTCAGGGTTAACATAATCCCCGCACTTTTTTAAGTTCGGAAGGGAACTTCGAAAAAGTTAGAGACCAACGAAAATCATGATCCACCCCAAAGGAAAAGAAGGGGGCAAGGAGAGATAGAACTTGATGTCTCTCATTAGGAGGAGTTTTCCAATGCCTATCTTTTCCTGTAAGAGAAAAGTTAGTGTAGGCATGTATGGAAGGTACACCTTGCGCGTACCTGGGTTTGCCTTTGCAAAACGAAGAGGATGTCTTCTACTGAGTTCTGCAAAATGAAGGTAAGAGAAAAATATATAGTATAACAACTTGCAAGTACCTAATGGAGGCTTGCAAGCACTTGTTATCCTCTACAAAAGGAAGAGTGAGGAGTATGCAAGAAAGAAAAATGAGTTGCAAGTACCTAAAAGGAACTTGCAAGTCTTTGCTGGTTTCTGCAAAAGAGAAGTTAGAAGTAGGCATGATATATGAAAGTAGCTTGCAAGTACCTGTGAAGAAACTTGCAAGCATCTGGTGATCTCTGCAAAATGAGAGTTAGAAGTAGATATGATGAAAAGACTAAGCTGTAAGTATCTGGATGAGGCTTGCAGGTGCTTGCTAATCACTGCAAAGAAAAGAGTGAGCAGCAGGCATAATATATTAAAAGTAGCTTGCAAGTACCTGAAGAAACTTGCAAGCATCTGCTAATCTCTGCAAAAGAAGAGTTAGGAGCAGACATAATATTTGGGAGTAGCTTGCAAGTACCTGTGAAGAAACTTGCAATCATCTGCTGATCTCTGTAAAAGAAGAGTTAGAAGCAGATATGATGAAAAGACTAAGCTGCAAGTACTTGGGTGAGGCTTGCAGATGTTAACTGTTGATAAGATAAGGTTGATATGATCATATAACAGAGAAAATGCTCAATGAACTCTGATGATAACTAAATGAAGATCAAACCCGAATAGTCATCTTCTTGCTACATTAGGGATGATATCTTTAACATGAAGTCCAGATCAATAAGTCGAATATTGACTGTTTATATGATAGGATGGATATGATTAGATTAGCAGAGAAGAAACTTGACGAATTCTGCCAATCTTAACTAGATTCCAATTGCATGGCTTGATGATCAAGGAGAGCCAGATTCTTTGATCAATGATTGATGTCATTAACATTTGATAAGAGTAACAAAGAACATTATAGGTCATCATCTAATAGAGCTTAAGCAAGCAATGTATATAAGATGAGAGTAATGGAGTTTATGTAAGTAGAGAGCTGGTAAGTCATCATCTGATAGAGATTATGCAGGCAACGCATATAAGATGAGCATAAGCAAAGTGAATGTTTACTAATCCTTTTGGTAGGTCGAATTTAACATGTTCACCTATGAAAAAAGGCAGTTGATAAATAAGAGGTCTATACTCGGAAATGACCAAGAAAGACTGGATGTTGCCACAGGAGATCACCAGTGAGACTTATGCATCACTTGCCTAAGAAAGGTTGTCATGAGTATAGTCCTACTAAGAGCGGGCTAGTCGCGCATCCTTTAGAAGGGCACAGAAGAGAAAAGCACAAAAAATCCTGAGAAGGATCGCTAGATACACTGCTCTCATGCCTCGGGTACAACATCACTGATCAATGAGACTAGTTGTGCCAAGTGGCCTAAAGCATTGCTTGTCTGTGGAAAGATCAGTGGAGTTGTGGGCACCACGAAAGCACGAATTTAGATTACTATAGAGTGTTCGGCCATCACAGTAATGAGATGATCAAAGAGACAAGTCTACGCTTGGTCGTCATTGCTTGTCAAGCAAAGATCATCGTAACTATAATGTATCCCTAACGGAGCACAGCAGAGCTAACACATGGGCCTTCCTGACGGACACTTTGTGTCAGATACTGTCTAGGATCCGAAGTCCCGTATTCCTCCACATGAGAGTTGGATAGCCCCCACTACACATATGCGAAAACTCCCCACGATATGTGGTCATTGTGGCCTTATGCCGGAATCCAATCTCGAGGGGGCCTATAGCAAGACTCGGTGATATCTAAGTGGTTCAGTGATTTCTTTGGCAAAGAGAAAAATAGTGGAAGAAGCATTACAAGAAGTGAACTGTGTCAGTATAAGATCCCTGATGAAAACTTTATTGAAAAGAAAGAAGGAACATTTAGAAGTGCTTTCTAAAGAAAATGTTTGAAAGAGTAAGAGTAGAGATAACCCGTCATCGTTGTGAAAAAATTTGAAGAACTATGAAGTCCTTTGTCGACTTAGAATAGTCTTCCAAGTGCGCCCTCATCATCGGCATTGAAGCATTCAACAGGATTGTTAACAACAAGGAGAGGGTGCTCTTCGACAAGGCTCACTCCTCTTGAGCTACCAGGAATGTCTGCAACTTCTTTGCCCTTTGAGGTCGCTAGATTAGGACAACCATCTTTGGGAAGCAGGTCACGCATCTTACCCTGCTGCGGCATCCTTTGCACTAGTTGGAGGAGTGCTCGATAGTTCTCAGTTAAGTGACCTGGCTCTTCATGGAATTCGCAATAAGGATCTAAGTCTCTAGATCTTTGATCTGCTGGCCGATAGGGTTTCTTGTAGTTAACCCTATCTTTCATGACTTGGCTTACTTCTTCCATGGCTTTATTTAGTTCAGACTCATGCAAGTCATCATCCTGTTGTTGATGAACTACAGCTGTTTGTGAAGGTGGAGCTGGTAGTAGCAGCAATGGATCTTGAGGACGATCATGGTCATGGAAGGAGTATCGGTGGCATTGAAATCTTCTTCCCTTCCTTGAGTAGGTTGAAAAGTCTTTCCAAGGAGACCTCGGAGGCTGCTTGTGAGAAGGATCTTTCTCAGATATAATCCTGGAGATGAAGCCTGGGTTGCTCTTTTCGCCTCGGATGTATGAGTTGGCTAAGGCAATCAACTCTTGGTACGTTCTCGGTGCTCGGACATTAACTTCAAATTTGAGCGGCCCTTCATGAAGACCGTGGATAAGAGCCACTCGGTACATTTCTTGACCAACAATCTCGATGTCCAAGATTTCTCTCTGGAATCGATCAACGAACTGAGACCAAGTCTCATTCTCATGCTGCTTGATCTCAAAGAGGCTTCTGGACCGCCATTTCTCTTAGTTGAAGTAGAGAATCTGAGCAAGAACTCCCTTCGCAAATGAGCAAAGGAAGTGATGGAGTGAGGGCGAAGACCATAGAACCAATCCCTCACTTTCCCATCAAAGGTTGTGACAAGGAGCTTGCACATGGTTGCATATAAAAGAGTTTTGAGAGCAACGGCTGATTCGAAAGCTTGAAGGTGCTTCACTGGATCAGTCTCTCCAGTGTAGATTGGTAACCGGGGCTCTTTGAAATTAGCTGGAGTAGGTTCATGACGAACATTCTCTGTAAATGGCGAAGGCTCTTCCTGTTCTCCTACAGCATGAGGAAAAAAGGGAGCATAAGCTGCAACTGCAAAAGAAGCAGGAGGATAAAAGGGAAAAGTTGCTGCAGGAGCAAAGGCGGGAGCTGATGGGTAAGGGTGACTTCCCTGAAAGTTGAGAAATCTTGCAGGACTTCCCCGGGCTGCTTTCCGAAAGAAGTTTTGACGAGCTGCAAACTCTTCATCTTGAGGTCGCAAAGGGGCTGCAGGCCCTTGCGGAAAGGTTGTTGTATAAGGAGGATAGATCGGCGGGCAAGCAAGAGGATAAGCTTGTTGATGCTCCAATGTTGGGGTCGAATTGATCGGAGCAACTGGAGCTACTGCAGGTTGAGTTTCTAATCGTTGTGTGATCACAACAAGCATTTGGTTGATTGATTGTCTCTTAGATATCTGCAAGGAGAAAATAACCAAACTAACAATTCATCAAGGCAAGTATACCTATCGAAACGCAGCTAGGGGACACAAGTGTCGTATTGAAATCTGGGAACAGTTGAGTAAGCTTACTCACACGAAATCTATTATTTTATCGACGGAAAAATTAAGTTTTTTAGAAGAAAGCTAAACGTGCTAAAGGAAGAGAACTACTTGCAATGAAAGAGAGCTACTTGCATGAAAAGTTAAAGAGAGCGAAAAGAGCGATTAACTTAAGCTTAGTAACGATGAAGGGGAAAATGCACTCGATCAGAAATCACCTCGGCAAGAGTGGTTAGAAAAATACGATAAATAAACCTAAGCTAATTAGGGTAAAGGTCCTTGACCGTGGAGGTTCCATGAATATTGACACGCTTCTCTCGAAGGCCGTGCCTAACTGAGTTTAGGAAGGTCCGACCGACTCTTGCCTAAATCGGAGGCCTAAAACTCGCTTTACGCGGTGAACCCCGCTATTGGATTTTACTCCAACCCGGGAGATTTGAACGTCTGCCTCTCTCGAGGGGTGCGAACAACTCCCTTTACTCTTGAGTGCTCATTTCAAACTTTCGGCCTCTCGGCTAGCCCAGAATGAAAGCAAAGGTGGAGAGTATATATCGATGATATACCTCCAACTCATGATAAATCAAGAGTAATTCAAAGCTAAACCCTAAACAGAAAAGGTAAGATTCAAAGCATCATAACCTAATCACTCGAACCTCGGATCATTAAGATCGAGTATATGGAGGATTAGTTAATCATGGTGAGGTGGAAAAGGTGGGATGAGTAGAAGAACATAGTGAAAACAGAGCAGAAACGAAAGAGAAAACAACACTTTTATTAATGGAACAGAGATCTTACAGCTTGAAAACTAGAGATTACAAGTGCATGGAAAGGTAAACTACGCTATCATTAACATTATACTACAGAACGAAGCTAGGAACTAATACAGGGAAAGCATAAAGCTAGAGCTACGAACTAAAAATGAAAAGACATGCTTAAAAAGTTCAGAAATATAAAGGACAGAACCTCCCCTCTCAAAGCAAAAGGTGTCCCTGAACCCTTAGAGTTGGGCTCTATTTATAGAATTTTTCGGGTCGGGTCACGCCCCCCTGTCACGCCCTGGTCGGGCGTGACCCTGGGGCTTGACACATTCGGCGTGACTTTTTCGGGCGGGAATTTAATTCTGACGAAGTAGTTGAGGTACACGCCCACAAGTCACGCCCTGGTGGGGCATGTACCTGGGGCGTGTTCTTTGCGGCGTGACTTTGTTGAGCTGAAATTGAATGCTGGAGGTGACAGGCGGAATTGCTGAAGTACACGCCCATATGTCACGCCCGGGTCAGGCGTGACCCTGTGGCGTGACACTTTCGGTGCGACGGTGGAGCGGGAAAAACGAGTGCGCTGTGGCGATTCCTCAGAACCTGGGGACACGCCTCTAGAACACGCCCGTGTCGGATGTGACACGGGCGTGACCGAGGGCGTGTACACTAAGTTTCCACGGAATGCAGTTTCGGACCAATTGCTTCATTCCTCTGGGTTGCACGCCCTAGGTACACGCCCTGGTAGGGCGTGACCTTGGGGCGTGTCACAACAAAATTCGACTGAAAGCCGTGAAAACCTGCAAAAAGCAGAAAAAATGCATTAGCGACAAAAATATATACAAAGGGGAATCAAAATAAGTACTTTATAAGACATGATTTGCTTTAAAACCCCGAAAATATCCTAATAAAATTGACTGTAAACCGTATTATCAAATTCCCCCAAGCTTAAGTTTTGCTTGTCCCCAAGCAAAGATATAAAGACTAGCTAATCATAAGAGTGACTAATTCAAAAAGTTTTAATCATACTTACACAAGTACTATGCGAAATTCTAGGTAGGGAGAATGTAAAACGTAAATCTAAAACAATTATTTTGGTATGGTTTAACTTTTATAAACTTTACTTAACAAAAATAAATCATCCAGAATTTTGACGAATTTCTTTAAATAGATTTAAGCAAGGCAATGAAAATGAAAAGAATGTATTAAGTTATTACTAGATCCAAGCAACGCATTATAATTATATCAATTAAATAACAAAAATCTAAGTTTAAATCCAAAACTAAAACTCATTTACTTTTCTTCTTTTCTTAGTTGTTAAATAAAATTAAAAAAAGGCGTGAATCAAAAGAACTTAATAGGACCGAAACGTTTGGTTTAGGAATATGAATAGGAGTGGAAATCAAATATAAACACGGAGGCTTAAAAATCACACTAAACCAAAACAACGAGTTTCAAAAAAAATAAATTTATTTTAAACAAAATATGTATAAATAAATTTATTTTTTTTCTCTTTATGATTATTTATCTCTTTTTTTTATTCTAATTATTTTCATTCATTTTTTCTCTTTTTTTTCAATTTATTGCTTTTGAGTACACCTTTTTCAACAATTTCTCCAAAGATAAAACAAAATTTCCTATCAAAAAAATTAGTGTGATTAGATAGGTAGGAATTTGGGCTTTGGTGAAAATGAAATATTGTGTGGAGTTTATCAAATGAATTTGGAAAAAAGGCTCAAAAGCAGCTAACTAGTGGTAAAAGAGTTTAGGTTGGCAGGAAAGCTCAAACGTAAAAAAAATGGCCTAAATCATTTTCACGCTTTTTTTAAAATTTATTTAAAACATAGAGTCGATAAATTTCAAAAAGCAAGTTCGAGATAATAAAAGAAGATTGATGAAATTATCTTGAAAATAAAAATAATATGTGACTTGGATCGTTCATATCTACTACGTTATTCAAAATATGTTCTTACAAAAATCATCTAAAGACGAAAAGGAAAATAGTGGATGATAAATTTTTAGAGAAAGTAAAGAAAATAAAGAACGGAAAACCATAATAGAAATGCACGGTTTAGAGAAATATTTTACCTTAACATGCTACCGTGAATTAGAAACACAGCATGGCCAACATTTTACTTGTGAGATATGATTAAAAAAATGATTAGAAAAATTATAATTAACTACGTTGTTTATAAAAAGTTTGAGAAAAACAAAACATAAACATGGGGTACTTATTGAAATACCAAAATGCAGCTATATATATACATAAATTTTTTTTTGAATGTTTTTTTTTGAATTTTTGAATTTTTTTTGATTTTTTGGATATTTACAAAAAGCAAAAATGAGTTTTTTTTTGGATTTTTTGGATATTTACAAAAAGCAAAAGGGAGGTTTACAAAAAGCAAAAAGGAGGAACTCATCCCCAAGCTTAAAATCAACATTGTCCTCAATGGAGAAGGAGGTCGGAGAACGAGAGAAAAGTAAAGTACAGAAATGAAAGACAGAATTGAAAAACAGGTACTTCCCCGGTTTTATGTGGC
Source organism: Platanthera guangdongensis (assembly GCA_039583875.1). NCBI lineage: Eukaryota > Viridiplantae > Streptophyta > Magnoliopsida > Asparagales > Orchidaceae > Platanthera > Platanthera guangdongensis. The sequence goes on along the minus strand of CM077153.1, from coordinate 116,935,741 downwards.
GGGAAACTGAGTGATGCCGCTCCTCCATGCCTGTGCGGTGGAGCTCCATGAAACGTCGTCCGGTGGACTTTGTCAGGGAATCAGAACCGTTGGAGCAGGCGATCGCAGAAGTTTCAGCTTGCCGGAGCCATTCGGGGCAAAAATTGTAAAATAAAGAAAACAGAAAAAGATAACTTGGGTTGCCTCCCAAGAGCGCCCTTTGTTTAAAGCGTCATTTGAGCTCGACGCATCAAAATAAGATTGTCCCAAATATTGTTTAAAAATAAAATCCGAATAAAGTTCAAAGTTTATGAGAAAAATAAAGTTCAGATGAATCAAATGTCAGGACCAGAAAGATAGAGTTAACAGGGTTGAGACTGACATCATCACAGAAATACAGTTTAAGACGCTGACCATTCACTTTGAAAGTACCCTTATCAGGGTGGGAAATTAAAACAGTACCATAAGAAAAGACTTCTAAAACAGTAAAAGGCCCAGACCAACGTGATTTTAATTTACCCGGGAATAAACGTAAACGAGAATTATAAAGAAGCACTTGGTCGCCTGGCTTAAAGATTTTTGGGTGCCTAAGATGTCGATCGTGTAAATGCTTCGTCCGCTCTTTATAAAGTCTGTTATTTTCATACGCGTAAGAGCTCCACTCGTCGAGTTCGTTAAGTTGAAATTTTCTAAAATCGCCGACGGAGTGGGGATCGAAGTTTAAAAATCGTAAGGCCCAAAAGGCGCTCTAACTCTACGGGTAAATGACACGATTTTCCATAAACCAACCGATATGGCGTACATCCGAGGGCGGTTTTGTACGCTGTTCGGTAGGCCCATAGAGCATCGTCTAATTTGGCTGACCAGTCTTTTCTAGATGTTGAAACAGTCTTTTCTAAAATTCTTTTATTTCTCTATTGACTACTTCGAATTGTCCGTTAGTTGGGGGTGGTAGGCAGTGGAAAGCTTATGAGTAACGCCATATTTAGTTAGGATTTTTGAAAATTGTGCGTTACAAAAATGGGAACCCCTATCACTAACGATAGCGCGCGGCGTACCGAAACGAGAGAATAATTTTTTTAGGAAATTAACTACAACTCGGGCGTCATTCGTAGGAAGAGCTTGGGCTTCGGCCCAACGCAAAACATAATCAACGGCAACTAAAATGTACTTATTCCCGAAGCTAGAAGGAAAAGGGCCGACAAAATCAATCCCCCAGAGGTCGAAAACTTCGCACTCTAGGAAATAATTTTGTGGCATTTCATTTTTATTCGAAATATTCCCCGACCGTTGGCAACTATCACACCTACTCACAAAGGCATGCGCGTCTTTAAACAGGGTGGGCCAGTAAAAACCCGCGCTTAACACTTTGTGAGCGGTGCGAGCAGCTTGATAGTGCCCACCTGTCGGTCCTTCATGCAAATGTTTAATAATATCTAATCCTTCATCAAAAGAAACACACCTCCTGATCACTTGGTCGGCACAAATTCTGAAAAGATGCGGGTCCTCCCAAAAATAGTTTTTCAGCTCAGAAAAGAATTTCTTCTTTTGTTGAGATGAAAACTCTTTTGGGAGCACACGGGCCACTAGATAGTTGGCGATGCGGGCAAACCAAGGAGAAGTAGATGTGTTAATTATGAATAGCTTCTCATCAGGAAAATAGTAACGAAAAGAATTTTCGTCTAATTGTTCTATAAACGGGTTGTCTAGGCGCGAAAGGTGGTCGGCGGCCAAGTTCTCGGCACCTCGCTTATCACGGATCTCTAAGTCAAACTCTGGAGGAGTAAGACCCAGTGAATCAAGCGAGGCTTGGCATCCGTTTAGAGAGAAGATATTTGAGGGCCGAGTGGTCCGTAAAAACAATAATTTTCGAAAGAGTAATATAAGGGCGAAATTTGTCAAAGCGAATACTACAGCTAAGAGCTCCTTCTCGGTTGTGGTGTAATTTTCCTGTGCAGATGTGAGTGTTTTACTAGCGTAATAAATGGGGTGGAAGTTTTTGGAAAACGTTGACCTAGTACGGCTCCCACCGCATAACTACTCACATCACACATTATTTCAAATGGAAGATCCCACACCGGAGCTATCATGATTGGCGCATTAACTAATTTTTCTTTTATTAAATTGAAGGCAGCTAGACAGAGGTCATCAAAGATGAATGGGGCGTCTTTTTCTAAGAGATGGGTAAGGGGCTTGGTGATTTTAGAAAAGTCCTTTATGAAGCGGCGGTAGAAACCCGCATGACCCAGGAAACTTCTTATGGCTTTTATGTTCGTAGGTGGCGGCAGTTTCTCGATAACTTCTATTTTCGCAACGTCTACTTCAATACCCCTTTCAGAAATTTTATGTCCAAAACTAACCCTTCCCTTACCATAAAATGACATTTTCCCAATTAAGGCGAGGTTAGTTTCTTCGCATCGCTCTAAGACTTTTTCAAGGTTCTCTAAGCAACTATCGAAGGAATTCCCGAAGACGGAGAAATCATCCATGAAGACTTCCATAATGCTTTCTACGTACTTGTCAAAGATGGCGAGCATACATCGTTGGAATGTAGCTGGCGCATTGCATAATCCAAACGGCATTCTTCGGTAGGCGAAGCTGCCGAAGGGACAAGTAAACGTAGTTTTCTCCTGGTCCTCGGGGAGATGGGGATTTGAAGATACCCCGAGAGGCCATCGAGAAAACAATAAAAGCTATGTCCGGAAAGTCGTTCTAAAATCTGATCAATGAACGGCAAGGGAAAGTGATCCTTGCGGGTGGCGTCGTTCAACTTACGGTAATCTATACACATTCGCCATCCGGTCACCGTCTGAGTCGGGATTAATTCATTATTTTCATTACTTACGACCGTTATCCCTCCCTTCTTTGGTACTACCTGTACTGGGCTAACCCACTTACTGTCGGATATAGGATAGATAATTCCTGAGTCTAACAATTTCATAACCTCGCCCTTAACTACGTCTTTCATGTTTGGGTTTATACGGCGCTGAGGTTGTATAGAGTTACGTGAATTATCTTCCATTAAGATTTTATGAGTACAGAGAGATGGTATTATGCCCTTGATATCAGATATCTGCCAAGCAATAGCTTGGCGATGCTTTTGTAAAATTGAAAGAAGTTTATCCTTTGTGCATCCGTGAGGTAGGCCGAAATTATGACAGGCAGCTTGGAGTCCTTTTCTAAGAAAGCGTATCGAAGGTGCTTGGTAGTTCTTTCAGTTCCAAGGTAGGGGGGTCATCATACGAGGTTTGGAAATTTGTTCTTTTTCAAAAACTATGTCCTCATACACTTTTTTATATGTAAAATTAAAATGGGTGTTGCTAGCGGCCATGGCGGCTTCGTGCAGCGATTCAGTTGGAAAAGTAGAAGAGGAACAGAAATCAAAAAATTCTTTTTCAAAATCAGAAAGGCGGTGGAGGATTCTTTACTTAGGTGTAGAGATTCAGTTGGAGGAGAGGAGAGGAACAAAAATTGGAAAATTCTTCTTCAAAAGCAGAGGTGTGAGAGAAGGATTCTTCACTTACGGTATCCATGAAAAAACAGGAGTCATCATTAGCTAGTGTGTTCTTCATCGAGGGGGTGATAGAGAAAGTTACCTCATCGTCGCCCACTCGAAGGAAGAGCTTACCATTGCTTATGTCAATGATAGCTCGGGAGGTGGCAAGGAAGGGTCGGCCAAGGATCAGGGGAACCTCGACGTCTTCTTCGATGTCCAAAATGACAAATTCCACCGGGAAGATGAACTTGTCAACTTTGACTGGGACGTCCTCCACTATTCCTAACGGGTATTTGACTGACCTGTCGGCTAGCTGGATACTCATGCGTGTGGGGTTGAGACTACCAATTCCTAACTTTTTAAACAACGAGAGGGGCATAAGATTAATACTCGCACCTAAGTCGGCTAAAGCTTGTTTGACAAAGAGATCACCAAAGACACACGGGATAGAGAAACTACCCGGGTCACTGATTTTCTTCGGTAATCCTTTTGTCAAAACCGCCGAGCACGCAGCATTTAACGTGACATGAGAAAGGTTCTCTAACTTCTTCTTGTTGGTTAGGAGGTCCTTAAGGTATTTTGCGTACTTAGGCATCTGGGATATGGCTTCGTGGAAAGGCAGATTTAGTGGATTTGTTTAAACAATTTCTAAAAACGGGTGTATTGATCATCCTGTCGTTGTTTATTAAGTTCGGAAGGGTATGGCGGGGATGGATTGTTTTTTAAAGGTGGGTGGTGGAGTGAGTTGTTGTTCTAAATAGGAGTGATACTTTCTTCGGCAGAGGGTGGAATTTTTAAAACGGGAACGGAGCTTTGATTTTTAAGGCGGAAACGGAGATTGCCTCGGGCTCTTCACTTATCATACCGGAACTTTCTTCCCACTCCGAAGAGTTATAGCTTTCGCTTGCTCTCTCGGGTTGGGCTCGGTATTGGAAGGAAGAGACTCTACGGGTCGCTCAGAAATCATTTTAGCGAGCTGTCCTACCTGATTTTCTAAATTTTTAACACTTCCGTTAAGGTCCTAATCGTAGCGTCATTAGCATTCATGTATTTTGAAAACACTTCCTCCAAATTTGGAGGTTTGGAAAACTTTGAGGAGGTGGTGGTGGTGCAGAAAAATCACTTTGCGGTGGAGGGTGCACAGCATTCGATGGATTGCTCCACGAAAAATCGGATGATTTCTTAACGCAGGATTATAACTATTCGGAAAATTAAAACCAGGAGGATGATAATTCGCAGCAGAAAAATTATTAAAAGCAGTTCTAGGCATATTATTTACATAATCTAAATGTTCGGCGGGAGGAGTTGCAGATTCCCATACCTGAGGGCGGCGGCAGCAGTCATCTCCGTAATTTTTTTGCTTAATATTTCAACTTGCAGTGCGAGTTGGGAGACATTGTCCACTTCAAAGAGACCTGCAGGTTTGTTTGGGCGGGACCTAGGCACATTCCACTGGTAAGTGTTCATGGCCATGTCTTCAAACAGCTCAGAGCTGCTTCCGGGGGTCTTATGGTTTAAAGTACCGCCAGAAGCTGCGTCTATCATTTGCTTCGTGCTTTGATTTAGCCCATTATAGAACGTCTGCACCTGCAACCATACAGGCAGAGCGTGATGTGGGCATCGTCTTAATAATTCTTTAAATCTTTCCCAGGTTTCGTAAAGGGTCTCAGAGTCTATTTGTCCAAAGCAGCAATGTCATTCCTAAGTATTGTAGTTTTAGCAGGCGGAAAATACTTGGCCAAAAATTTTTCAGTTAATTGCGTCCAAGTAGTTATGCTATTTTTAGGAAGGGTGTTCAGTCACTGCTTAGCCTTAATTCTAAGAGAGAAAGGAAATAATCTTAGCCTAATAGCATCATTTGTGACACCATTTATCTTGAAGGTGTCACAAATCTCAAGAAAGCTGGCTATGTGTGCGTTCGGGTCTTCATCTTGAAGCCCATCAAATTGCACATACTGCTGCACCCATTTGAATTATGCTAGGCTTCAATTCGAAATTATTATTATTTATTGCAGGGCGAACTATACTAGATTCTGTACCCTCGAGATTCGGTCGTGCATAATAGGACATAGGCCTTTGCACGGCTTCCTCCACGTTGGGTTCTGCCATTCTTAAGGTAGAAAATGACTCGGAATCCTCAACCGGCACTTGGGTAGTAGGGCCTTGAAATCACGATCTTCTCCGAAGAGTACGCTCAATTTCGTGGTCCAGGTCCAAAGTAACCGACGGACTTACGCGGGTCATACACTAGAAGAAGAGAGGAGAAGAAAGACTAGAAAATAAAAGAGCTAGTGAAGTTCGAAATTTTTTTTTGAAATAGATTTTTTTATGTTTTAACTCCCGAACTTCCCAAGGGCTACCCGGTGAAGGGTTTGCAAGGTACTAGACAAGATAGTGGCATTTAGAGCCACTTTGCCCTTTTCGAGAGAGTTAGGTGGTGTAGAAAATTTGTGATGTGGGTTTCAATTAAGTAGGCGGTAATTAAAATCCAGCCATTTAACTCCGAGCGAGTAGGCGGAAAATAAAAGCTACACTCACGCACTCGACAGAAAATTAAAACACACCCACTCTACAGAAAGTAAACACACTCTACTGAAATAAGCCTGCCAATTAACTCAAGTGAGTAGGCGGAAAAATTAAAAATACGCACACTTACTTAAAGAAAATCCAGCCATTTAACTCAAGTGAGTAGGCGAAAAATTTAAGAAGGAGGGTGAGAAAGAGAAGTGATAAAATTAATATATTCGCATTTTCAATTTATCAACGAGCGTTGCCTCCCCGGCAACGGCGCCAAAAACTTGATTGTCTCTTAGATATCTGCAAGGAGAGCAAACTAACAATTCATCAACAATATACCTATCGAAATGGCTAGGGGGTGGAAATCCAGGGAACAGTTAAGTCTCTCACAGCAGTTATTTTCGACGGAAAAATTAATTTTTTAGAAGACCTGCTAAAGGGTATCTGCTGCGAAAACTACTACTTGCATGAAAATTCTAGTGGTGGCGAAAGCATAGAAGGACTTTAGCTTAAGTTTCAGAGACGAAGCCCTCGATCAGAATCATCGGAAGCGTGGTTGAAAATAAATAATTAGATAATCCTACATTAGGAGAGGTTCCTTGACTCTGGATACCATGAATCCAGCAGAGTGATGCATA